>CM050166.1:60162436-60762436 GCA_027410445.1 Discoglossus pictus
AGGAGGCCACAAGGGGCTGAGGGAGGCCACAGGGGGCTTCAAGGGCCACAGGAGGCTGCGGGAGGCAGCAGAGATCCGGAGTGGCCACAAGTGGTCTGCGGTGGCCATAAGGCGCCATGGGTGCCACATGGCCTGGGGGGGCAAAGTGGGGGACCACAGTGGGCCATAAGAGGTTGCAGGAGTCCTACGGGATGTCCGCAGGGGGGATAAGGGGCCATGGGGGCCACAGGGCCTTATGGGGCACAGGGGGACCCTGGGACCTGCAGGGTGCCACAGTGAGCCATAAGGGTCTGCAGGTAATCACAGTGAGCCATAAGGGTCTGCAGGGAACACACGGGAGGTCTGCAAGGGCCATAATGGGCCGTGGGGGCCACAGGGCCTAATGGGGGCACCTGGAGCCTGTGGGGGCTACAGTGAGCCTTAAGGGGCTGCAGGGGACACATGGGAGGTACATGGTGGCCATAAGCAGTCATCGAGCCATTGGGCCAGGAGGGGGCACAGTGGGCCATAAGGGGCTGTAAGGGACCAATGGAAGGTCAGCAGGGACCATAAGGGGTCATTGATTCCACTGGCTCAGGAGGGGGTACACGGTTCCCGGGAGCCTGTGTGGGGCACAGTGGACCACAAGGGAGATCCATTGGGGCCACAGGTGCCCTAAAGGCCAAAGGGATACCAGGGGGCCCTAGGGGCCACAGGGATTCCAGGGGCACAAGGTACTCGAGGGATCCTACAGGAGGCCCGCAGGGACGATAAGGGGCTGTTGGGGTCACAGGGCCTGTAGTGGGCACAGGGGGACCCTGGGGCCTGTGGGGAGCCACAGTGAGCCATAATGAACTGCAGGAGAGCCACAGTGAGTCATAAGGGGCTGCAGGGGACCCACGGGAGGTCTGGAAGGGCAATAAGAGACCATGGGGGCCACAGGGCATGATGGGGCATAGGGGGACTCAGGGGCCTATGTGGAGCCACAGTGAGCCATAAGGGACTCACAGTTACGATATGCCATATAATACTGTTCTCTTCATTTTGATTTCTGTTTATTATTATATACTAGCGAATTCCCCGTCAAAAAATGACGGCAATGAAATTGTAAGGTAGCTAATGCTGTTTGGTGTGTAATAATGAAATATATAATACAGTAATAAATTAATATACTTTACCTATTTTGAAGCATTGTGTTGAAGAGCTGTCAATGTGTGTTTATGTATGTGCTGTGTGTATTTATTGTGTTTTGAATTTTGTAATGTTTGCGAATTGTGTCCGAGTGTTGCGAGGTCGTAATGTGTGTTAACGTGTCTCGTATGTTTTTTGTGTTGCGAGGTAAAGTTTGCGAAGGTTGCAGTTGGTGTGTCGTGTTGTTTGCGTTGCGACGTAAAGTTTGCGAGGGTCGCAGTTGCTGGCAAGGAGCGCCTTTGGCGCTCCATGCCAGCAAGTGAGGCCCTCGCTTTGCGAGGGCCTCAGTTTGCGAGGGTCGCAGTTGCTGGCATGGAGCGCCTCGCGAGCCTGCAAGCGTTAGCAACAACTCGCCTGCTCACAACTATATACAGTATGTGATTTTTGGAAAGGTAGGTAAATTTTAAATGGGAGCTGATTGTCTCTGGTGACAATCAGAGGCTATAAAATGGATCTCCACCACACCTCTTACACATAAATGCCCCCCGCCCCACAATACTCATAAATGATCAAATAATTAAAAATAATTCACCTGTCCCTTGTACTTTAGGAGGGGCAGCTTGAGTCATATCAACTTTCTAAAACAAAAGTCAGGTCCTCACTAGCCAAATTATAATATATAAATTACATATATGCTTTTATACTTGCTCCCTACATCCCTGGATCTAGTGGTGGGGATGCCAGGAGTCCCCAAGTGGCTGGAACCATAGAGGTTTGTGGGGGACCAGGAAGAAGCCGCAGAGCACAATGACTCTGGGGATAAACATTTTTACAGTACACCCTCCCACCACTAGATCCAAGGATCACCCCAATATGTGAGTGGGTAAATACATTGGGGGCTTATACAAGTGTGTGTATATATATATATATATATATATATATATATATATACAGTAAACTCTCCATTATCCGGCAAATATGTGGATTGCCTATTGCCAGATAAGTGTAGTTTCCAGATAATCGAGATAGTCTCGAAAACAACAGCCTAAACAACCCTTAAACCCCTTGAAACACCTAAAAAATCTATAAAGTATTTTTTTTTTTATGTGCCGGATAGAGCCAGGTGCCAGTTGCTTGAGAGCCCTGGATGGTTGAGTGCTGGATAATCGAGAGTTTACTGTATATATATATTTATATATATATGTATGTATATTTATTCATTGCGAGCCTCTCCCCCTGTCTACCTTATGGGCCACTCATTGCAGACCTTTGCAACCCACAACTTTCGTGGTTCGCAATTTCCCCCTTCTCCCTCCCTTTTGTCTTTCTCCTCTCTCTCCCTGCGCAAAGTCTTGCGATCCTCGCAATGAGTGCGTAAGTGTTACTGCCTTTCGCCTCGTTTTGAGCCTTTTGAAAAAGATTTACGTTTATCTGGCCGTCATTTTTCCCCCCGCTAAGCCGATTTTTTATGCCCGAAAATTGTCAATCAAAGCTTAAATTAGCTTGCAACCAGACTCCCAGGCTTCCTGCCTCCCTATGCTGTTTGTGAGGTTTTGAGTGAATATTTCGTTTTTTGTGGGTCTTCCTTGTGTTTGCGAATTACCCGCTTGAAAACCATGGCAGCCGTTAAAGTCGTAAATCTATCTAAGACTTGCGCAGGCTTTGCAATGTGTGCCTTTAATCTCTTTCTATCCTGCATGTGTGTAGCATCCTGGGGCAAATAGGAAATATGACTGGCCAGGGGTCACTTAAAGGGACCCTGAAAGGACACAATTGCTGCAATGAGGGCCTACGGCGCTCATTGCAGCATAGTGCTACGTCCCTCTCGATGAACACTTGCCTCGATTTGCAAGGCACGCAAATGCGTGACCAACATCGCAAGATCCACATATAAGATATGATAATATATATATAATTCTCTAATCTTATCACCCATGGGTGTCCATAATCCCACATGGTGCCTAACCCTACCCACCATGATGGTCCTTAAGATTAAACATTCCCCCATGGAAATCCCTAAGGACCACCATGGTCTTTATCCTCCCCCATGGTGGCACTGATATTTACTAATCAAAAAAGGCTACAAACCTCTTTTCTGATTGGTTAATTGATATTTTCCGAAGCACACATGGTTTAATAAAAATAGCTTTATGTTTAATAGCTGAACTATTCCTAATCATGGACATTCTTAAATCCTGACAGCGTTTCTTGGGGACAAGTTTTAGATATCATTTGGTGAATGCTGCAAATTGAGTTCAGTTTCAAGATCCTCATGTTATAAAAACACGTCAGTTTAGTGGCATATGCATTAAAGGTGAGGTGTTGCAAAATGATTACACTTACAAAAGAATGGAGGCCCTGTTATTGAGTTTATAATCAGACATACATAGTGCTTTCCCGAAAAGCACCAAAAGATTTAAAACTTGTAAACTTAGTAAATAGTGAATCACAGGATACGACATAAATGGAGATGGTCAACAAAAATTCTTCAGCATCTAATTATTTCGTTTTTTTGATTATTCTTCATGTATTGTTACATATTCACATCTATCAGAACCTAAAGTGTGACCCTGAAGTAAATACATCTTCTACCTTGTTTATCCTATTCCTTAAATGACTAATTAATTCCGACCTACAACAACAAGAATGTGTGCCCTCTTGTGTGAAGGTTACAAAAGTAAATGTGTTCAAACCTGAAGACATTTGTAATGAACCTTGTTCTACATGTTTTCAGTCTTGGTAAGAAAGAGTCAAGTTTCTCTGTTATTTGTAAATCCTTTTTGACTTACACCTTTAGCAGAAAAATGTGGTGTCTTTGCTAAATCTGAAGGCCTCAGGGCTTTCAGCTCAGCCTAATCTTCTGTGCTTAGCTGGACTGGCCTGGCTTAGTAGAGCAGTTAATGACTGTAGAAATAGATCAAGCACATGATTTCAATGTAAAGTGTGCTACAATATTAATCTAATTATTTTGGTATGCATTGCAAGCTACTGATTAGATGGCTATTTAAGAGCATTATCTTTTAGAAACTGATTTTTTTTCTGAGTTATAAACAGTTATGTGCTACATACAGCTAAAATATGCTATAAGTATCCATGTTTATTGTATAATATATATATTAATTTATACATCAGAAATGTAAATGCTTGGGTATGGCGAAAAGGGAAGTCGGTAGCTGGCCGGACCAAGAGTGCTGGCGATGGAAAAAGCAAGCTTAAACCACCCCCTAAGTGGGTGCGTGGTAGGTAGGGGGAGGCCGCGCCAACCAACATTACCCCTACTCCCACTTGTTTTGTTTTTGAGTTCATTTATAGAGTTTATAGAAATTTTAATTCTTAATGGACTAGGAGGTTGCTTACTAAAATTATTAAAAACATAAAGCCAAAAAGGATAACATTATCACAAAAAAAGTTTGGAAATTTGTTTATTAGGACAATACTGGAATTTGAAACTGGAATATACAGTACAATGTACAGCAAAACATAAAACACATGTATTATATTTGATTCATAATTATGGTCAATCATTTGTGTTAATTTAAATCTACATCATTACAAAGTTGTATACTTACATAGCTTGTCCTTAATAAAACTCAATGAAACAAACAAAAAATAAATGTAAATATAATGTTGTACTAATTATCTTCATAAGACATACTGGGACAGAAGCACTAAGGTGAGAAGCTTGGAGGATAGGATATGATATAGCTGGAGAGGTTCTCCATGTAATCTCACAACACAATACATAAGTACATTTATCTATTATTTAAATATCTCTATGGTATTTAAGAACTTGTGTTGGAGAGGATAAACTTACTTTTTGTGCTTATAGCTGCCATGCCTGTGATCCATCCTTTTTAGTGCATGATTGGGTTACTGGCCACATAAAAAGAGATGCTGCTCTCTGGACAGCAACTAATAGTTCTGAGCATGTGTAGGGTAACACAAGGTCAAGTTAAACTCATAGACTACTGAAGCCAAAATCCCTCCGCCGCCCACACATGGAGACATTGATGAGAAAAAAATGGCTCAGCACAACCCTTCTCTGTCTCTAGACCAGTATACAGTACTGCATAGTTGTTGTAGCCTCCTAGTTTGTTACCTGATTCATAGCATATTCATAGCTTGTGTACTATGTCACAAACTGTGAGGCTACAACCTGTAGTACACGCACATAGCTTCAGTATTGTGACTTTAATGTTAATGTTGGCAAAACATTGACTGCAATGGTTTAGTAGTAGCTGGGAAACCTTTAGATTATTTCCCCTGTTCTTATCCCCTGTACAGTGCTGCGGAATATGTTGGCGCAATACAAATAAAAGGTAATATTAATAATAACCTGCAGCTTGTATAGAATTCCCAATAATGAGACACAATGCACACATTTCCTGGGGCCCAACTGATAACATATTCAAGTGACCGGCCACAGAGCAACACTTTAGTGATAAGGCAGTAAAGTAACACAAGGACATGACTGCATGTATCTGACTAGAACACACAATATATTAACCCAACAGAATAACTTTTTATGCATTTCCCAATATACAACATTAACACAACATTGTACACCAAATTAGGAAAACTGTCTGTGATAATTAATGCACAGCTTAATATTATAGTTTGAATAACATGTTGGTGGAACAGTTCATACATCCCAAAAACATTTAGGAAGTCCTCATATATATATTTAATATAAATGTGATCCAAAATATTTGCTATCAGGAAAAAGACCATGTTTATTCAAAAAAGTCCTGTTACTCTCATTGGCTGACAGGGGCATGCTAGCATGGGCAATTATACATTCAGAGCAGTCTACTTAGCACTCATTAGCACAACCTTATTTATATGTTTTTTTTATGTTCCTTTAAGCTGAAAAAGTCTCTTCAATTATCAAGTTAAAGTTCAGAATGGATATGTCATCACAATGTCATCTTGTGTAGTTTGTGTGGTATACAGATTCACATCTGGTAAAATAATTGAAGCAAATCAACCCTATATTATTGTATGTAATGGTAATAAAAGGTATACTACTAATCATAACCAAACATAATGAAACATAATACATCCCACTAAGCACTTTAGCTTATAAAATGTATGCCACTAGTTTTATTTTAGGATCAGATTTCATATTACTTTCACTTGTGTGAAGATTTTCACCTTATTTGGTTTTGAATATCTAATACAAAATGTTAATTATGTATGTTCATATTGGAACAAATGGATTTGTCAGTGTACCAAAGCATATGCATCTATAATGAAGCCAAAAAATGTCATCAGAAATATTAAAATACGTCTTATTTTTATGGTTGATAGAAGAGTAAAACATGTTATGGAACTGTGTATCTGTTTCCAGGAATGAGAAACAATATTATATTGCATAGCTCATAATGGCAATTCTTACCCTGTAGCAGAGTCTGACTTAATTGCTCTACAAGGGGGTAAGTATTGCGTGACTTCAAGTAGTGTTACTGAGATATGATTAACAAGATCTCAATAGGGTGTGAAGATTTGAATGATAGACTAGATCAAAGGTTGTCTTCATAACCAGTTGGAAGAAATAATATGTAAGATTAGTCATAAGGAGTGAAAAAGTGTTTGCCTCGTAGGAAACCAAAAAGTGTTTGCCTTGTAGGACATCGCAAAAATCGGACGCAAGCCGCGGACAGGAAAAAAGCAAAAACACAATAAATACACACAACACATACATAAAAAGCTTACCTACAGCAAGACGAAGCATCCAGCACCTCAAAAAAACTACTCACAGCTTCACTTAACTAAAAATAAAAGAGTTTAGACACTACAAAATTCTCTAAGCAAGAGAAAAAATGGTGGCCGAACAAAACGAAAACGAGGCTACAGCACTAAAACCACAGAAAACACTTACGGATAATCTGAAAACACGCATACCACACATTACCCGCCATTTGACGCTAATGCGGAAGTACACAACCACGCTAACGGTTTCGGCTCGCGCACGCACAGTATTACACTGCACACGTTCATCACGCTCACACAGCACCTCCACACCACTAATGCTGCAGCAACATCAAACAAGGCTCACAGATCTTCAACACAATGCTTCAAAATAGGTAAAGTATATTCATTTATTAATTATTATTATATATTTCAGTAGTACACACAAAACAACATTAGCTACCTTACAATTCCATATGTATATTAATAACTAAACAACTTTCCAAACATACACATCTCATTGCCGTCATTTTTTGACAGGCAAGTCGCTAGTTTATATATATTTATAAAAATGTTTATATATATTATTATTATTATTATTATTATTATTGTTATTATTATTAACTTTTATTTGTAACGTGCCAGCATATTCTGTAGCGCTATACAGGGGATAAAAACAAGGAAAATACAATATTAATACACTTCCAAAAATGGAGGACCCTGTTTTGAGCTTAGAATCTTTGCAGAAAATGCTTTTTCCCAAAGCACCCTCCAAGACTGGTTACTCGCTACTTACAATCTAAAGGGAATGGAAGAAACAGAAAATGGGGCAAGAGTAAACATAATAAGTTGACATATTATGGGATGTCTCCTGTGACCACACAAACTACAGGCAGAAAACATGTAGTTAATCAACTGAATGATTCTAACAAAAATTCATTTTCTCAAAGTGACACTAAACTGAAGTTCATCATTCTTACCCATCAGTCAGCCTGTCTGATTCACCCACCAAGCATGATTATCTCATTCGTAAGGAGATGACTGTGAATATTTGTTTATTATTACCTATAGGGTTGGATGCTTTGTTTTCATTCTAAAGCCATCTGACACTGAGAAGAATTAGTGCATGCAGACCCTATGGAATAATTGGGGGGGGGGGGGGGTACATGCACTGCGGCCCTGCTCTGAGGGAATGGGGACCATTATTTTTTTTAATTTCTTTGTTTAATTTCTCAATGCCCCCCAATATAAGTAAAAATGATATATATATATATATATATATATATATATATATATACAGTATATATATATATATATATATATATATATATATATATATATATAAAATATACAGTGCCTTGCAAATGTATTCACCCTCCTTGACTTTTTACCTTTTTTGTTACATTACAGCCTTAAGTTCAATGTTTTGTTAATCTGAATTTTATGTGATGGATCAGAACACAATAGTCTTAGTTGGTGAAGTGAAATGAGAAAAATATATACATAAAACTATTTTTTTAGAAATAGAAAATTGTCATGTGCGTATGTATTCACCCCCTTTGTTATGAAGCCCATAAAAAGCTCTGGTGCAACCAATTACCTTCAGAAGTCACATAATTAGTGAAATGATGTCCAGCTGTGTGCAATCTAAGTGTCACATGATCTGTCATTACATATACACACCTTTTTTTGAAAGGCCCCAGAGGCAAGAGGCACCACTAACCAAACACTGCCATGAAGACCAAGGAACTCTCCAAACAAGTAAGGGACAATGTTGTTGAGAAGTACAAGTCAGGGTTAGGTTATAAAAAAATATCCAAATCGTTGTTGATCCCCAGACGCACCATCAAATCTATCATAACCAAATGAAAAGAACGTGGTACAACAGCAAACCTGCAAATAGACGGCTGCCCACCAAAACTCACGGACCGGGCAATGAGGGCATTAATCAGAGAGGTAGCACAGAGACATAAGGTAACCCTGGAGGAGCTGCAGAGTTCCACAGCAGAATCTGGAGTATCTGTACATAGGATGACAAAAAGCCCAACTCTCCATAGAGTTGAGCTTTATGGCAGAGTGGCCAGAAGAAAGCCATTACTTTCAGCAAAAAACAAAATGGCATGTTTTGAGTTTGCAAAAGGCATGTGGGAGACTCCCAAAATGTATGGAGGAAGGTACTGGTTTGATGGTTTGATGAGACTAAAATTGAACTTTTCAGCCATCAAAGAAAACACTATGTCTGGCGCAAACCCAATACATCACATCACTCAAAGAACACCATCCCCACAGTGAAACATGGTGGTGGCAGCATCATGCTGTGGGGATGATTTTCAGCAGCCGGGACTGGGAAACTGGTCAGAGTTGAATGAAAGATGGATGGTGCTAAATACAGGGATATTCTTGAGCAAAACCTGTACCACTCTGCGTGATTTGAGGCTAGGATGGAGGTTCACCTTCCAGCAGGACAATGACCCCAAACACACTGCTAAAGCAACACTTTAGTGGTTTAAGGGGAAACATGTAAATGTGATGGAATGGCCTAGTCAAAGCCCAGACCTCAATCCGCTAGAAAATCTGTGGTCAGACTTAAAGATTTCTGTTCACAAGCGCAAACCATCCAACTTGAAGGAGCTAAAGCAGTTTTGCAAGGAGGAATGGGTAAGACTCCCAGTGGTAAGATATGGCAAGCTCATAGAGACTTATCCAAAGCGACTTGGAGCTGTGATTGCATAAAAAGGTGGCTTTACAAAGTATTGACTTTAGGGGGGTGAATAGTTATGCACATTAACTTTTTCTGTTATTTTGTCCTATTTGTTGTTTGCTTAACAATAATAATAAAATTAAAAAAAAACATCTTCAAAGTTGTGGGCATGTTCTGTAAATTAAATGATGCAAATCCTCAAACAATCTATGTTAATTCCAGGTTGTGAGGCAACAAAACACGAAAAATGCCAAGTTGGGTGAATACTTTTGCAAGGCACTGTATATAATATGTCTATATTTTTGCTTCTTTTTTCTATGCTACAAAAGTATTAATAAATACTGTGGCCTGTTCTTCTTCCACAACGAGTATATCTTTCCACAATGTGGCAGAGGGAGGGATCACTAATATGTTCAGGTCTTTAGTAGAACCCCATGATCAAGAGAACATTGGTCAGGCCATTGGAGCAGCTCCCTAAGCATTTTCAATGACAACATGAGAAAAGCTTGGATTTGTAGGACATTTGTTTCCAATGAAGTGCTCAGTCACTGAATTGGTTAAATATCTAATGCTCCTCTGTAATCTCAATTTTTTGGTTCAATGAATATGGTTCCAAGGGTGTGCTCTGTCATTCTCAGAAAGTAAAATAAAACAAGGGCTGATCGCACTTAGTGAAGATAACATGCTCTCACTGGCCTGTGATACTTTGCAAAATACATTTACAAATTAATAATCTGCCAAAAGCACTCATGATAACAACAACAAAAAATCTGCTTGAGTAAAATATTTCCTGATGTAATGCAACATGTGCTGACCTTACATTTTGCTTACCCAAAGTTTACATTTCAATTTAATAAGTACAGTTTCTTTTTATTATTTTCCATATTGAATTCCAAAGCTGAAACTGTCTTGAACCTGTCAGAGACTGCATCACAACCTGTTAACAGTTAAGGCTTTTAATGAGAGGGCAGCTAGGAGAGGACCTGTGGGATTATATTCATAATTCTTCATCTGATAAGCTCTCTGTGGGAAGATCACATCACCTGCTATGAGGCCCTATGATTTCTCATGCCAATAACATTATTTTATTCTATGAGAATATTTAATAATCTATTTATTTTTTTGGTTTTGGTGTGCTCTTAGTGAATTCTGATATTTAAACCTTAGCTGTGGAAACTTCATATTTGGGTTTTACAAAAACATATTTTTATGGGCTGGGGATTTTACATGGCAAGATATAAATTGTACTTATTGCAATTAGTCTAGAGTCTTAGCACTAAGAGTAAACTCTGTTATGTACAGATACACTTCAGGCATTACAAACTGGATGGATTCATGTAATAGTGATATACATCTATCTATCTATCTATCTATCTATCTATCTATCGATCTATCTATCAAAATAAGGCAGTTTGAGATGGAATGTTTACTTGCCAAATTTTGACGATATAAATGTTGACCAGCTAAGAGGGCCAAAAAGAAAATAAATAATATGCAAAAAAATGAATGCAAGAAAATCCATTTATTATAACAAAATGAAAAATATTCAGTTAGCCAATTTTTGGAATGTATCTTGAGTAACAAGCTGATCTCCATCTTCCTAATTTTGTAATAATATGAGTTTAAATATTGTTTTGGGAAGAGGCAGAAGTTGCCCCTATTCATAACAAATGCTCTGAATAGGTATTTGGATTGAGACCAAATTTCTTTATCATGAACCTAATGTAGTACCCTCTTTTGATATATATAAAGATTTTGGTAATAGAGGGTATTCAGGATCAAATGGCATCAAAAATTGGCTTGTTTTGTTTTAAGACTATTGTGCACCAGTTATCTTTGGTTGCAAAATGGGTTATTTCAGTTGTTCTTGTACAAGTTTTGTTATTATGTAACATAAGTGTGACATGTTCTACTTTATGAACCAAATGTAAATCTATTTGAGAAATTAACATGTGGCATCTACATGGGAATAAATGGCAAGATAAGCTTTTTTTGAGAAATAATACTTTTCTTGCCATTTAATCCCATGTAGAAGACACGCTGTCACAAATCAGGGTGCAAAGGGAGTAATTTCAAAGTATCTATTATTTTTAAATAGTAGAGGGGCGGTGGCTCAGGTATAAATGATAAGTACCAAATTCAAATGGATGATAACAGGGTGCTCCTAAGGATAATGGGGATAAGTAGTACCAAAAGAGAGAAAAAGATCCTTTTTTAGGGCACTCCTGGGAAATCCAATTCTCAGAAAAAGAGATGGAACTAAATGTAAAACTTAACTTTTAATAGTAATAATAAAATCCACTAAAATACATAAACGTAGGTAGCAGAGAGTAAAAGTATATAGAGTTTACTGGAAAAAATGCCACTATTGTGGAAAATGCCACTATAAGGTAGACCATATAAAGTGCAATGTGCTGGTATAGTCACTGATAAAGTGGCTAGTATATAAAAAGGTGCTATATAGTGCTAATAGTGATAAGGTGCCAAGTGCTATGACACAAATAAGAAATATATGAAAGTGAACCAAGTATCTCAGTATTATATGGTTGCCTATAAGGTGCAATGTAAATAAATATTAGCAGCTGATTGCTGATCAGAAACCAGTAAACAATATGATAAATGTGGCAAGGGGTAAAGGCTAGGGGTAAAGGATATTGAGAAATAAATGCCCCCAGAGTATTGATATCCTGTTAGGTAATGTTCTCAATATCTATGAATCTGAAATACCCAAATACCCCAATAACAGCGTTGCCTCCAGGATATACCCATAACCAGTAGCTACTGCCTTCCAAATCCACTAAACATTGGCTAAAATAGCCTAACTAATGCAGCAGTGAAGGGGCTTTATGCTATGGGCCTGAACTGAGAGCGCTGACTTTGTGCTAGTCACGCCGTGGTCTAGACGCAAGATAATGACGTCATAGACTCGCGACGGCGTTCCTGCGTGCACCCGACGCACGTTTCTGGAATTTTATCAGGGGTTCCCCTGATGAAATTCCAGAAACGTGCGTCGGGTGCACGTAGGAACGCCGTCGCGAGTCTATGACATCATTATCTTGCGTCTAGACCACGGCGTGACTAGCACAGAGTCAGCGCTCTCAGTTCAGGCCATAGCATAAAGCCCCTTCACTGCTGCATTAGTTAGGCTATTTTAGCCAATGTTTAGTGGATTTGGAAGGCAGTAGCTACTGGTTATGGGTATATCCTGGAGGCAACGCTGTTATTGGGGTATATGGGTATTTCAGATTCATAGATATTGAGAACATTACCTAACAGGATATCAATACTCTGGGGGCATTTATTACTCAATATCCTTTACCCCTAGCCTTTACCCCTTGCCACATTTATCATATTGTTTACTGGTTTCTGATCAGCAATCAGCTGCTAATATTTATTTACATTGCACCTTATAGGCAACCATATAATACTGAGATACTTGGTTCACTTTCATATATTTCTTATTTGTGTCATAGCACTTGGCACCTTATCACTATTAGCACTATATAGCACCTTTTTATATACTAGCCACTTTATCAGTGACTATACCAGCACATTGCACTTTATATGGTCTACCTTATAGTGGCATTTTCCACAATAGTGGCATTTTTTCC
Source organism: Discoglossus pictus (assembly GCA_027410445.1). NCBI lineage: Eukaryota > Metazoa > Chordata > Amphibia > Anura > Alytidae > Discoglossus > Discoglossus pictus. Next base: position 60,175,550 of record CM050166.1, read on the forward strand.
AGTAAACTCTATATACTTTTACTCTCTGCTACCTACGTTTATGTATTTTAGTGGATTTTATTATTACTATTAAAAGTTAAGTTTTACATTTAGTTCCATCTCTTTTTCTGAGAATTGGATTTCCCAGGAGTGCCCTAAAAAAGGATCTTTTTCTCTCTTTTGGTACTACTTATCTATTATTTTTGTTTTAACTAGCCATGCATCTTTTCCTATTTCTAGCATGTTATGAGTGGCATCATCTATAGTATTGTATTGAATGTTCTTCAGCTAGAATCAAAGAGTTAAGAGCGAGCATAGGTTTGTTACCCAGGACAGAGACATTGTATATAAGCTTCTTTTTGCCAACATAATTTTGTGTTGCTAGGCCAGTTGGGTTTATTCGGTTGTCTGAAGATGGTGAAATGAAAAAAGGACCCATTAAAAAATGATTAGACAATGCTTTATTTATCAGTTCAGGCACATAAATTGTCATTTATGGTCATTTTTAAGTTTTTCACGCTGAAGAGAATCTTCAGGATATACTAATAAACAGTGTTAAAACCTCAGCGAAATCAATTAATTAGATAACTTGATAACTAGATAATAGATAATTCTTTAATAGACTGCCTAGAATGTCAGTATTAGTATAGGTAGTCATGCTCTGTCATTAGGATATTCTGTGGGGGCATAAACCTTTTTGCATTTGGTGCAAATGTGTAAAAGTCTGCATCCACTGAAAGTACAACCTACCATGCTAAAGTTGTTACAAATTGCTGACCAGATAATACATTGAGACGGCCTTGTTTACATTTGTTTAAATGGGGCATGATTGGATACATTTGTGGTATAGAAGGTGGTTGTCAGTAACTAGTAGATAATGGCCAACATTTGGACGAATTAAGTCTTAATTAGCAGTAATTGTACACTGTGGACTTAAGTGCTGCAAAATGATAATAATTAAATAACTTTTTAGCAGTTGCTGCTTTAGCAGAGAAAGACCTATGATAATCGAAAATGGTAAATCCACCATATCTATATCCTGAATCCAAAATTAATAAATTGAAAGTGGTTCAGTTCTTCCCTCCTTCCATGGTATTCCAAACAAATTACATTTGTATAAAGTCTAAATGCTAACAAAAATTTCGGTAATGTAAGTTTTTTTGCCAGTCTGGAATCTTTGGATCTTACTGTGACTGAATTATCTCCTTTAATTATAGTAAGAGTAGAAGAAATTTCACGGAGGAGATTAATAAAGCCACCAGGTTATTGTTCCAAGTATCTAATATGCTTTTATGAAGATTATTAGCAATACATTGATATGGTATAATTGTTTGTGAGGGTGTTTTATTGGTAATACCTGTATTTGAGGATTGATTTGAGGTGATTTGAAGCTGGATTTTCCAATTTATTAATCTTACCCTCAATATAGTATAGCAGTTTACATATTTGATTAATAGTGGATTGGTCATTAGTCTACTGAGAGATGTTTTTGTCTTTTGGAGGAATAACAACTTATAATTTCATGTTTTTCATGCTGAAGTTGGGAAACTAATTCCTCAGTTTTGGGATAATAATTAAAATATCTAAATTGAAGTGTAAATATGATTATCTCTCATTTGAAGTGATAATATGAATACATCCGAATTGAGGTGAAATATGAATATATTCGAATTTGAGGTGAAATATGAGAACTTCCCAATTGAGGTGAAATATTAGTAAGTTAAGGTGATTTTGAGTATTGTGAGTAGAGGTGATTATTAGTATCTCAGAATTGAGGCTATTAGGAGATATGCAATATACACTGCTCAAAAAAATAAAGGGAACACTAAAATAACACATCCTAGATCTGAATGAATTAAATATTCTTATGAAATACTTTGTTCTTTACTGAATGTGCTGACAACAAAATCACACAAAAATAAAAAAATGGAAATCACATTTTTCAATCCATGGAGGTCTGGATTTGGAGTCACCCCCATTATGAAAGTGGAAAAACACACTGCAGGCTGATCCAACTTTGATGTAATGTCCTTAAAACAAGTCAACATGAGGCTCAGTAGTGTGTGTGGCCTCCACGTGCCTGTATGACCTCCCTACAACGCCTGGGCATGCTCCTGATGTGGTGGCGGATGGTGTCCTGAGGGATCTCCTCCAAGACCTGGACGAAAGCATCTGCCAACTCCTGGACAGTCTGTGGTGCAACGTGACGTTGGTGGATGGAGCGAGACATGATGTCCCAGATGTGCTCAATTGGATTCAAGTCTGGGGAACGGGCGGGCCAGTCCATAGCATCAATGCCTTTGTCTTGCAGGAACTGCTGATACACTCCAGCCACATGAGGTCTAGCATTGTCTTGCATTAGGAGGAACCCTGGGCCAACCACACTAGCATATGGTCTCACAAGGGGTCTGAGGATCTCATGTCGGTACCTATTGGCAGTCAGGCTACCTCTGGCGAGCACATGGAGGGCTGTGTGGCCCCCCAAAGAAATGCCACCCCACACCATTACTGATCCACTGCCAAACCAGTCATGCTGTATGATGTTGAAAACATCAGTAAGTTCCTGGATCATCATCTCAGTAATCTAGTTACAGGCCTTCCCTCATATATCAAAGATACTACAGATATATTGAGACAACTGGAAGACATAGTAGTACATGCTGGAACATGGCTTGTTAGCATAGATGTGGAAGCCCTATACAGTTCCATACCCCATATACAGGGTATTGAGACGGTGGGTTTCTTCCTAAGAACAAGAGGAACAAAAGCTGAACAATTTAATGAGTTCCTACTAACCCTATTGGAATTCATACTAACTAAAAATTATTTTATCTTTACTGACAAATGGATACATCAGATTAAAGGTACAGCAATGGGGACGTCATGTGCCCCTAATTATGCAAATCTTTTCCTAGGGTGGTGGGAAGAGAGATGTGTCTTTGAAGAATCTATGAACAATATCACGGACAACATACTAATGTGGAGACGGTTCATAGACGATATTATCATCTTTTGGACTGGCACAAAAGGACAGCTGTCTCTCTTCATAGACACCCTTAATAAAAACATCCTAGGATTAAAATTTACATATGAAATAAACCAAGCTGAACTGGCCTTTCTGGACTTGAAAATAACAAAGGACGAAATGGGAAATATCAGCACTACAACATATAGGAAAGAAACAGCGTCTAATAGCTTACTAGAGTGGTCAAGCCAACATTATGGACCCCAAAAAAAAGGTATACCCAAAGGCCAATATCTACGTATCCGTAGGAATTGCAGTGATGACATCTACTTTAAAATTGAGGCTGACAAGCTTAGGAAACAATTCAAAAATAGAGGGTATCCGAACAAATGTTTAAAAAGAGCATATGAATATGCAAAGAACACCAAAAGAACAGATTTATTAAATATAATTAAAGATACACCAAGTCAGGGACGTCCCATTATGCAAGAAGAAACAACCTCAATTGAGGAAAGTGAGATAATACGATGTATACTGACATATGGACATAACTCAGAGAGAATTAAAGATATTTTCTCTAAGTTTTGTTATCTATTGACTGCAGATGAAGATCTTAAGACTAAAGTCACTCAAAATAGTTCAATAACATACAGACGGAGCCCCAACTTAAAGGATTTACTAGTACATAGCCACTTTCAACAAGACAAACAAAAAGAAAAAATGTGGCTTAAACCCCTAACAGGGTGTTACAAATGTGGACGATGCAAATACTGCAATTTCATAAAACCAAGTAAAGAATTTATTCACCCAATAACGGGCAAAAAATACCCCATAAAAGATTTTTATAATTGTAAAACAAAGGGAGTTATATATGTAGTGCAATGTATTTGTACGAAAATCTACGTCGGTAAAACCAGCAGAGAGCTCAGACGTAGAATGGGAGAACATATTTGCTCAATCATAAACGAATATGACACACCAATTGCACGACATATAAAACTAAAACATAAAAAAGATACATCTGTTTTAAAATTTTGTGCAATAGATGGAGTTAAGTTGGGCCCAAGAAAAGGGGATTTAGACACAATGCTACTCAAAAAGGAATCAAAATGGATCTATGAGTTACAGGCACAAACACCAAAAGGACTCAATGAGGGTTTCTCATTTAGTGCATTTCTCTAAATCCCAACAGAGGTGTGCTAAAATGCTAAAAATGCTAAATTTAGATTTGGTATTAAAATGTATTAAAAATATACTCCAATATTATCCTGGATATATCCATAGTTACCCCTTAAAGTAGTAGAAAAATGGTATATAACAATTGTGGGGACTGCTCTGAAATGAACATATAAAAACTTTTGAACCTCCTTTTTTTTTCTCTAAAAGATAGGAAAAGAATTGAGATATGGAAAGGATATACCTAGAAAACCATCACATAAAGGCACTATGAGTATTTATGATTGTTAATCATAATAAAGATTAATATTAAGAACACTAAAAGCACAATCAGTATTCTGACACAGCACAAAAATTATAAAATCACTATTGATACATATTATATGAGCACTATCATGCTGTTACTATTTTAGCACCAAAACATAAAATGCTTTTTTCATTATTGATGTATGTAAATATGAACACTATGAATTGATTTTTATTCTAAAACATACTTTATCACAAATGTACATGTTATGTTTGATAACATAAGAGTTATGTAATAAATACTTAAAAGCACTACTAGCACTTTACACAGCAATTTAAAATGATTACTGATGTATATAGATACGAGCACCAATATGCTGTTATTTCTTTATAGCACATCAATTTAAAATGTTTTATCACTATTTATAAATATGAACAACAAATATATTGTTATTATTTTAAAATATTTCATCATAAATATATGCACACATAAGTTTTAAGGTATATCCTACTATTTAAATACACATGAACTGAATATTCAGGAGGTTATGTAACCATAACATCATTATGCTGATTGTTAATTTTGAATATAGTAAATAGAAGACACATTTATGTGTTCATGTATATACATATATGTGGATATATATGTGTTCAAAATATACATTCATGGAATAAAGTGCAACAATTGAAATCTAAAGATGCCCAAAATAAGAACAATTATTCCACCTTTCTCTGTTTTCAGCTCATAATAAGGGTAGGAATTTTGAATCACTAAGTGGTAATAGATATTTTATAATGTTAAGAAATTAAGAAAGAAATAATTTAAGCTTGTTATTCCATATCTATATATACCCTTCTCATTTGGTGAGAGTTAAAGGGTAACCATAGCAACCAACACGTTATAAATAGGAGGCTCCGTTGAGGTCCTCGCCCCTCCCTTTGAAAAAGTCACGTCTAAGTGACGAAACGTGCGTCAGGGTTGCGTCTGACGTCAGACGCTTACACTGAGAATAGGTAGTGCTTCCAGCTAAGCTCCGTGAATAGGGAGTTCATAGTCACCTTCGTGTGCCCTAATTTGCAGTACACGGGAGAGCCTGGTACTACATAGGAGGAATCTGTGTATCTATGCAATAAGGAACGCATTTAATAAATCTGGAATTTTTAAGACCTGACATTAATGCGACACCCGGAATGGGGGTTATAAGAAATGCTATAGATACAATAGAGGGATGGAAATGTGGATAATTTTGTTAAAAGACCCTTTTACCAGCTAAAACCTCTATATTGTAAATAATCTCCAATAGTGAGTCACTATAACAGCTGGAAAAATATACCAGTACAATTTAAAACTGTTATAGAGATTCAAAGGGCATTTGGTTTATATAACAATAATTAGAACGTTGGATATGCCAACTTCAGAATTATATAAAGTGGAATACGTATCTAAAAGAATTTGAAGGTGGCAGAACACCAAGATATAAATACAATATCTCTAACACTGATAAAAAGAGATATATACTTAAAATAGTCTGGAAGCTAAACCTAACAAAATCACACACTTAGTAAGATAAGACAAGAGGAAATAAGATCATGTACTGATCCCTCAAATATTAATAATTTACTTATCAAAAGTGTGGAAAATAAGGGATTCAATATTAAAATGTTTTTAAGGAATTACTTCCTATTTCCCTTGATTTTAAAGAGTTTTTAATCGACGTTGTCTCCTAAGAATGTAAATAAAACTTTATTATTTTTGTTTTCTCCAATTCTCTATTTGAATATATGTTGCAGGCAGCAGAACGTTCTCCACATCGTCTCCAGACCCTGTCACATCTGTCACATGTGCTCAGTGTGAACCTGCTTTCATCTGTGAAGAGCACAGGGCGCCAGTGGCAAATTTGCCAATCTTCGTGTTCTCTGGCAAATGCCAAACATACTGCACAGTGTTGGGCTGTAAGCACAACCCCCACCGGTGGATGTCGGGCCCTCATACCACCCTCATGGAGTCTGTTTCTGACCGTTTGAGCAGACACATGCACATTTGTGACCTGCTGGAGGTCATTTTGCAGGGCTCTGGCAGTGCTCTTCCTGTTCCTCCTTGAACAAAGGCGGAGGTAGCGGTCCTGATGCTGGGTTGTTGCCCTCATACAGCCTCCTCCACATCTCCTGATGTACTGGCCTGTCTCCTGGTAGCGCCTCCATGCTCTGGACACTACGCTGACAGACACAGCAAACCTTCTTGCCACAGCTCGCAATGATGTGCTATCCTGGATGAGCTGCACTACCTGAGCCACTTGTGTGGGTTGTAGACTCTGTCTCATGCTACCACTAGAGTGAAAGCACCACCAGCATTAAAAAGTGACCAAAACATCAGCCAGAAAGCATAGGAACTGAGAAGTGGTCTGTGGTCACCACCTGCAGAATCAGTCCTTTATTGGGGGTGTCTTGCTAATTGCCCATAATTTTCACCTGTTGTCTATCCCATTTGCACAACAGCATGTGAAATTGATTGTCACTCAGTGTTGATACCTAAGTGGACAGTTTGATTTTACAGAAGTGTGATTGACTTGGAGTTACATTGTGTTGTTTAAGTGTTCCCTTTATTTTTTTGAGCAGTGTATATATATACATTTTTGTTGCAAGCACTTTGATCATTTAAAAAAGTAAAAAATATAAAGAATCTAAGAACATTCTGGAAATAAGCTCAAAATAATGAATTAAAGTCAACACATGACTTACAGTAACTGAGAATATGAAAATAATTTAATTGAAATGTAATTATTATGTCACCTCAATACTCCTTAATGAAATATGATGAACTTTTACATTTAACGAAATTTAACAATGATTTGATATATTAACATAGTAAATTAAGTGTTATTAATACCCAGGACAATATAGTGCCAAAAGGAGAAATGAAAATAAAGGAGAAATGAAACTTACCGGTAAGTAAATATATAAGAATGAAATCAAAATTGTTTATAATGAAAATATACATAAAAAATAATAGAACACAAAATAAGTTAAATGTAGATAAACTAAAACAATAGAACAGATTTGTACTAAATATATAAGGCCATTAATAAAAGTTATTGAAAACAAAATTAGGAAAACCTACAAACAGGTGTAGGAAATTACCAAAATGGCAATGACAAGATCATGTCATCACTGCAAGTAATAAGGATGCCACAATTAAGAAAAAACAATGCCAATAAGTTTGAAGGTTCAGGTATATAAATGAAAATTATTATGTATGAAGCTAAAATAATATTAAATGAAAGAGTAGAGAAAAACTAATTAACAAAAAATAATAATGGAAAATGAAAGAAAACACATAGAAAGAAAAATGTAAAGATAAATATAACATAAATAGAATAAATGAAGGACCTAAAACTATAATACATAAAACAGACAACTTGAAACAGGTAACTAAACAAAACAACTTCAAGTCAAAAGTTAAACGTTAAAAGCCTAAAATTAAACCATAATACAATGCTTGAGTGATGACATGATTGTTCGAAATACAACAAGAACAAACCTTATTAGTTAAATTATATGAATGAATGGATGGAACAGCAAGGAATTGATGAAACACCACCTTAACAATTATGAAAATACCTGAGAGGAAAGGGCAGGGTTTTGTACTCTTAGCCACTGCCATAAATACAGGCAAAACTTTTTTTTTTAAATTTAATGTTAAAAGTGCATTTATTAATTGTAACAATAAGATATGTTATACCAAACTTGGGACAACAATCTTTTATTTAGATTGATCAAGCAAATTTTCAGTTCGGCAGGTCCTATATTACATGTTTGGTGACAAGTTTTTGGTGTATGGCCTATGCTGGACTTGCAAAGCATTGGAAGTGGGAAGATGGGTTAAGCACATCTAGAAAAAAATAAGGAAAAACATATGAAATAAATTTCAGGACCAATCACTAATATAATTGATGTACTGCGAGTTGTCGTCCCGTTGCGGGGCACGCATAGCGAGCCCCACAACTGCGGCCATCGCAAAGCAAGGAATGCAGTTGCACGGGTGGAGATGAGCGCCGCAGGGCCCGCGGGACTTAGCTGCAATGAGCACCGAAGGCGTTCATTGCAGTGGTGGAGATGAGCGCCACAGGCGCTCATGGCGAGGCCCTCAGGACTTTGCTGTTTGGCCTGCGGCTGTGTTCTCCCACAGGGCTCCCTCCTCACAAGCTCTACGCAGCTGCTTGCACTGAGCCAAACTGTTACGTGCAGCATTGAATGTGACCGTGCACTGGGCTCTGAGGACAGGCCGCAGGGGCCGGGGATCTGCCAAGTGAGCTGGCCCAGCCCGCTGCCTCCCGCTGAGGCCCGTAAGGGAGGGGAGGGTGAGGATTGCAATGGCGAGGATCCAATATAGAGGGGGGAGAGGATTGCGAGGCCCGCAATAGCCTTATCCCCGTGGGAAAGTCTGGGGCTCCGAAGTGAGGCCACAGGGGCTGAGGATCCTCCAAATGAGCAGCACAAGCAGCCCGTTAACCCTCAATGCGCCGCCCCAGCCCCCTGCATCGCACCAAGGCCCGTAAGGGAGAGGAGTGAGGATTGCAATGGTGAGGCCGCAGTATACAGGGTGGAGAGTCTTACCCCGTTGGAAAATCTGCCACACTAGCTACAAGGAGGAGCCTCTACTGGAGAGGGAGCCGCAGTGCATTTTTCTTGTTTCTTTTGTTTGTTATTCTGTCTCTCACTGTTAAGATACACCTACCATTAAAATTATAGACTGGTCATTTCTTTGTCAGTGGACAAACGTTCAAAATCAGCAGGGGATCAAATACTCCCCCCCCCCCCACTGAATGTATGTATGTATATATATATATATATATATATATATATATATAAATATATATATATATATATATATATATATATAAATATATATTTAAAATAAACCATTTTGAAGATTTACACTTGTAAGTCTGCAAAATGTTTATTTTGTAGAGGAAAATAAAATTATTCAGCCTCTAATAGATTATCTTTTATATGCAATTATGCTGCTGTTGGATCTCTCATTTTGGTTTCTAATGATCAGCTTACTCCGATAGGAGAAGGCTATGACTGCAAGGACATTTCTATCTGCAGATACATTTGGCATCTACAACTGCAAGTGTTTTTATTAGCATCTGTGGAAAGTTCATTAGTTTGTGTTGATGGAATTTGCCACACAAGATCCTTTAGCAAATTCCCCCCATTTAGAAAAAGAACTTAAGGGAAACTAGTGCAAAAAAAAGTAAATACCAAAAAAAAAAAAAAAATACTTTATTGAAATAATTATATACAGTGCCACTATTAAAATGGAAAATAAATAAAAATAATAATTGGGATGGAGACCCCTATGCCCTGAAAGGGGACCTCCTACCAGCCTCCTACCAACCGGTATTGATACCCTACAACTAACTGTTTCCCTAAAACGTTGAAGAAGCAAGAAAGGCTTGAAATAATAAATACCAACTCTGTGCCCTACCTGGAAATGTATTACCTAGTGTAAAATACCCCAAAACTGACTATACAGGGAGTGCAGAATTATTAGGCAAGTTGTATTTTTGAGGATTAATTTTATTATTGAACAACAACCATGTTCTCAATGAACCCAAAAAACTCATTAATATCAAAGCTGAATATTTTTGAAAGTAGTTTTTAGTTTGTTTTTAGTTTTAGCTATTTTAGGGGGATATCTGTGTGTGCAGGTGACTATTACTGTGCATAATTATTAGGCAACTTAACAAAAAACAAATATATACCCATTTCAATTATTTATTTTTACCAGTGAAACCAATATAACATCTCAACATTCACAAATATACATTTCTGACATTCAAAAACAAAACAAAAACAAATCAGTGACCAATATAGCCACCTTTCTTTGCAAGGACACTCAAAAGCCTGCCATCCATGGATTCTGTCAGTGTTTTGATCTGTTCACCATCAACATTGCGTGCAGCAGCAACCACAGCCTCCCAGACACTGTTCAGAGAGGTGTACTGTTTTCCCTCCTTGTAAATCTCACATTTGATGATGGACCACAGGTTCTCAATGGGGTTCAGATCAGGTGAACAAGGAGGCCATGTCATTAGATTTTCTTCTTTTATACCCTTTCTTGCCAGCCACGCTGTGGAGTACTTGGACGCGTGTGAGGGAGCATTGTCCTGCATGAAAATCATGTTTTTCTTGAAGGATGCAGACTTCTTCCTGTACCACTGCTTGAAGAAGGTGTCTTCCAGGAACTGGCAGTAGGACTGGGAGTTGAGCTTGACTCCATCCTCAACCCGAAAAGGCCCCACACGCTCATCTTTGATGATACCAGCCCAAACCAGTACTCCACCTCCACCTTGCTGGCGTCTGAGTCGGACTGGAGCTCTCTGCCCTTTACCAATCCAGCCACGGGCCCATCCATCTGGCCCATCAAGACTCACTCTCATTTCATCAGTCCATAAAACCTTAGAAAAATCAGTCTTGAGATATTTCTTGGCCCAGTCTTGACATTTCAGCTTGTGTGTCTTGTTCAGTGGTGGTCGTCTTTCAGCCTTTCTTACCTTGGCCATGTCTCTGAGTATTGCACACCTTGTGCTTTTGGGCACTCCAGTGATGTTGCAGCTCTGAAATATGGCCAAACTGGTGGCAAGTGGCATCGTGGCAGCTGCACGCTTGACTTTTCTCAGTTCATGGGCAGTTATTTTGCGCCTTGGGTTTTCCACACGCTTCTTGCGACCCTGTTGACTATTTTGAATGAAACGCTTGATTGTTCGATGATCACGCTTCAGAAGCTTTGCAATTTTAAGAGTGCTGCATCCCTCTGCAAGATATCTCACTATTTTTGACTTTTCTGAGCCTGTCAAGTCCTTCTTTTGACCCATTTTGCCAAAGGAAAGGAAGTTGCCTAATAATTATGCACACCTGATATAGGGTGTTGATGTCATTAGACCACACCCCTTCTCATTACAGAGATGCACATCACCTAATATGCTTAATTGGTAGTAGGCTTTCGAGCCTATACAGCTTGGAGTAAGACAACATGCATAAAGAGGATGATGTGGTCAAAATACTCATTTGCCTAATAATTCTGCACTCCCTGTACATCCTATTCTAAAGAAAAGTGGAAAAAAGTTAAGAAAAAAATAAATATTGAAATAGGTGCTATTGGTGTGAAGGCATACCAAGAATTTATATAAACACTCAAATTAATATATTATAAAAACTACTTGTACTAATAAAAATATAAAGTGGTTGATAAGTAACAATTCACTAGTGACAACTAAATGGGAAAAGGATATTATAAACCCCCATGTTTATCACATAATAAAGTTAAGGGTATACTGGAAATAAAACAGAAAAGGGGAAAAAAACGAGTCTAGCCCAAACCGTATAAAATATTTTAAGAGAAGGGAAAAACATAAAAATATTTTTTGTTAAAAGAACAAAACAGACCTAAATTATCTAAACAGCCTAAAATCATTATATAAGTTATTAACCAAAGTATCTAAATTTATGAATTATTAAGATTTGTAATAAACTCCCTATTTCCTATGTTATTTATGCAAGCTATTTTTCAAATGGGGTACATTTTAACTCTGATAATTGGCTTCTATAGAAAACATTGGAAACTGGGATATTTAAATCTACTTTTTTATTTCCACTTTATCCCTGCTTAATAAATATACCCCAGATTTCTTTAAAAAAGAGGCAACATGTTTGTATAAATATATATATATGGAAAATGTTATAGAGAGAACCTAAAAGCTTTATTGTGTGGACAGTAAGTGGAAGTATTACTTAAACACAAATTTTGGCTCCCATTGTCCAAAGTGAACTTTTATGGCTGTTATGATGATTGAGACATCAGTAATTCTGGATACAGGTTGTTCACAAAAAGCCTTTGACCTTGACTATTTCTTTCTTTACAGCATTTAACCTATAGTCTTGATTTACATTTGCTGAATGATGCCCATTGCAGGCTTCAATGCTCTGTTAGCTTTCCTTTCATTTGAACTGTCCCATATGCTCCTCCACTGGGAAATGTCATTCACAACTAAACTAAGAGTTACAATTGTATTTTCAGTGAAATGTGAATTATTGGCTTTCCTGACCTAACTGCCTGTTTATATTTCCCTTCAATTTAATCAACATTCATAAAATGCCTTTTCTCATAGTTTGCATTCTAAAACGTAGATTATGTTCAGAGTTTTATAAGCAAGGACTGAGATAGATTGGGTTTCCAGTTAGGTAAGTACTTCCAGACATGTTATCTGCTAAATCATTACAACTTCACTCCATTTGTTACTGTACCATGTAATACAATACTTGCATTATGGTCTACATAAAAAGCTGTTTCTGTAGCATCTTGTCATCATTCTGTGAGCATGGCTTTGAAGCAGTTTCAGATTCTGAACTCTGTGCATAACAGCAAAGGCTCAATTGCCCAACACAGTATTATTTTCTCAGATGGGGTTAATTGCTGAATAAAAGAATGGTTCCTTTCAGTTTACCTTTTTACAATCTCACTCACCCTGGATACGGAAGACAGGAAAGTCTACGATAAATATCAAACTTTCTAATCAGAAAAGAGTCCAGTCGTATTTGAAATCTTAAACTCCATCCAAAATCAGGAAATGCAGCCACTTGTGTTACTGTTGCTGAAAGAAGAAAATGACCTTTTTATTGTAGCATACATTACCTATTGTGCAAAGGAAGCAACCCAATAGAATTAGATAATGCCGTAGTTGCTTTAATTTTACTACAAGCTAAGAAAGAAGCACTCATCGACTTTTATTCTCTAGGATAGTAGGTGCTAACACACACAAGCACATAAAAACATACACAAAGACAAACTCATAAAAACATGGATATATATATATATACACACAAACACATATAAATGCAGTAGCACAGACAAACACAAATTCAAATACATAAGCATAGGCACATACAAATACACTACAGTCATAATCCATATACAAAAACACTGTAGACACGTACAAACTCTAACACAAACACATCCAAACACAAACAGAATCTCAGAGATATAGACACACAAATACAGACACATATACACTCTGAAACACAAACACACAAGCTTATGCACATACATAAACAGATATACACCCACAATATCAGACACATGGACACACAAAAACACAGGCACATACAAATACAGTATACACTCACAATCCACACAGCCATACAAAAAGACACACACTAACAGATGTATAAAAATACCAACACAAATAAACACAGGCACCTATACATACAAATAACAGCATATACAAACACACACAGACAGACATACAAATACAAAACACAAACAGAAAAAATTATGTTGTAAAATCTGTATTTCATTGTATATGCACTGTGATATTACAATATATTTTTATTTTATGTATCTTTTGTATCATTATGTTTAATCATTATTACATTCTTCAACACAACAATGGAGGATTTATAAAACTGATTTAAAAAGTGGGGTTATTATCTGGGGCTTATGCATCCAAAATGGATACTGTTAAATAGGCTTCAACACATAATCAAAAATGTCTTACTGTTTCAACACCCCAGTATTATTTATATGTCATTCTTTTCTGTTATTTCATTATTTCTTATAATGTGCCTGTTTCTTTATTTCTTTATTTTTCTTTTCTATCATTTTTTGTTTATCAACATGTTTATCCGATTAAACCTCCTGTCCAACTCATTCTTTATTTTATCTCTTTTTCAAGCTCCATCATTACAGTGGAAAAGATGTAAAAGTTAGGGGCCTCATTCAATTGCAGGCTGTAACACGATTTCCTGCAATCGAGTTAGGTCCTCGCGTTGCCCTACGTTTACTCTGCTATTCAATTGGCCAGGCCTGCAAGTTTGTCCCCCTAATCGCAAACCATGCTATCGTCAGTAAGCATTCGTGGGCTTGAACAAGATCATGGCCGCAAGGCCGTAACTCATGGTTCAAACCAACAAACTCATGCAAATATAAAATCAATCAAGCAATGTAAAGCACTGTAAATGATGGGGAACACAATGGGCAACATTAGGATTAAAAGCACAACATTCTCAAGCGTGTACATCACCAAAATCAAATACTTTATTTCATGTTTAATCTCCGTACAAAGTCCTACAGGCTTGAATGACCTCCAAGCCCGTAACTCGTTATTCAAGCCCATAAGACTTCAATGAATTATGGAGGTTGGATTCCAAAGTCCTATGGGCTTGCAGGTTGAAGTCCGTAGGACTTTATGACGGAAATTAAACATGACATAAAGTATTTATTTATGCCGATGTACGAGCTTGAGAATGTTTTTTGCGGCTGCAACTCTTGCGGTCGTGATAGATCAAAGTCTTTGAGGGAAGTAAGCTGCGATTGAACAAATCGATAGGAATCGTGGCTCGCAGCACATAACTCGATCAGAGCCTGCAAACGGAAGGCAATTGAATAGCAATGTAGCTTGCGATCACCATTTGCGAGCCAGGATCTCAAAAACTTTGCAGTTGAATGAGGCCCTGAGTCGGCTTCAGCAAGAAAAAAGCTCTTTTTGATGTCAGAAGATTTGAAAGAAAGCAAGCTAATAAAAAGAAAAGCTAGTAGAATGCTTGGTTGCTTTGAAAGAGGAAAAGTAAGACCTTGCCTAGAAAACTAAGTCCAGTTCCGGATGCTAGAAACTATAAGAAACTATTAAAATGGTCCATTGGCTAAAAGAAAAAGTAACAAGAAATGACTACATGACCAGAGGACAGAAAGGAGAGGCATGGCCGCATTATCTATTAGGCCAACTCTACAGCCACCTAGGGGCGCTTCCTTGTAAAGGGCGTTTTTTTTTAGCCACTAGGTGGCACATGGAACTGGAGTGTAGAGTGCTTACTGTTCCCTCCCTCCGTCATGTGTTTATGCATCATCCTGCTGTGTAGAGAGTGTGCAAAAAATGCACCAGTTAAACAGAGGCAGCATTAGTAAGTTTATATAATGTTTTTTAACTGGAATATGCATATATCTGTATGCTTACAGGTAAAGCTTGTTAAATATATACAGTGCCTTGTAAAAGTATTCACCCCCCTTGACTTTTTACCTTATTTTTTATATTACAGCCCTAAGTTCAATGTTTTGTTAATCTGAATGCTATGTGATGGATCAGAAGACAATAGTCTAAGTTGGTGAAGTGAAATAAGAAAAAATATATACATAAAACTATTTTTTAGAAATAGAAAACAGAAAATTGGCATGTGCGTATGTATTCACCCCATTTGTTATGAAGCCCATAAAAAGCTCTGGTGCAACCATTTACTATCAGAAGTCACATAATTAGTGAAATGATGTACAGCTGTGTGCAATCTAAGTGTTACATGATCGGTCATTACATATACAGACCTTTTTTGTAAGGCCCCAGAGGCTGCAACACCTAAGCAAAAGGCACCACTAACCAAACACTGCCATGAAGACCAAGGAACTCTCCAGCAAGTAAGGGACAATGTAGTTGAGGGTTAGGTTATAAAAAAAATATCCAAATCTTTGATGATCCCCAGGAGCACCGTCAAATCTATCATAACCAAATGGAAAGAACATAGTGCAACAGCAAACCTGCCAAGAGACGCCCAACCACCCAAACTCACCGACCTAAGGTAACCCTGGAGGAGCTGCAGAGTTCCACAGCAGAGACTGGAGTGTCTGTACATATGACGACAATAAGCCATACGCTCCATAGAGTTGGGCTTTATGGCAGAGTGGCAAGGAGAAAGCCATTACTTTCAGCAAAAAACAAAATGGTACGTATTGAGTTTGCGAAAAGGCACGTGGGAGACTCCCAAAATGTATGGGGGAAGGTGCTCTGGTCTGATGAGACTAAAATTGAACTTTTCGGCCATCAAAGAAAATGCTATGTCTGGCGCAAACCCATCACATCACCCAAAGAACACCATCCCCACAGTGAAACATGGTGGTGGCAGCATCATGCTGTGGGAATGTTTTTCAGCAGCTGGGACTGGGAAACTGGTCAGAGTTGAGGGAAAGATGGATGGTGCTAAATTCAGGGATATTCTTGAGCAAAACCTGTACCACTCTGTATGTGATTTGAGGCTAGGACAGAGGTACACCTTCCAGCAGGACAGTGACCCCAAACACACTGCTAAAGCAACACTTGAGTGGTTTAAGGGGAAACATGTAAATGTGTTGTAATGGCCTAGTCAAAGCCCAGACCTCAATCCAATAACAAATCTGTGGTTAGACTTAAAAATTGCTGTTCACAAGCGCAAACCATCCAACTTGAAGGAGCTGAAGCAGTTTTGCAAAGGGCAAGCTCGGAAATACTTATCCAAAGCAACTTGGAGCTGTGATTGCCGCAAAAGGTGGTTCTACAAAGTATTGATTTAGGGCCTTGAATGGTTATGCACGTTGACTTTTTCTGTTTTTTTTGTCCTATTTGTTGTTTGCTTCACAATAAAAAAAAAAACATCTTCAAAGTTGTGGGCATGTTCTATAAATTAAATGATGCAAATCCTCAAACAATCCATGTTAATTCCAGGTTCTGAGGCAACAAAATTTGAAAAATGCCAAGGGGAGTGAATACTTTTGCAAAGCACTGTATGTGTATATATGTGTTTATATTATACAAATGGTTGACCCTAGGTGAATATATGAAAATGTATATGATTTTAGGGAGCAGTGGCTGAATATATATTTAGAACATAATAATAGAAGACACTGGAGGAATTATGATTATAGATGACCCGGTATGTGTTTTCCTAGACTTAGGCTATCATTCTGCCTCAAATCTTTCTAAACCTCACGAAAAACGTATCTATTTAAAGAAGCGTATAATTTATATCTTTAATATGCGCTAGAATTAAACCTTACCTTTCGTGACCTCACCCATACCCTCTAGACTATAAGTTTGCTAGTTTTCAATCTTATTGGGTGCTTTTTAGAGAGCACTTTGTTTGCTTGATGTTAAACTCACTAACAGGGCCCTCCATTATTTTGCTAATTGTTAAAATTGTTTTTGACTTGTATCTACCCAGTTAACGCTAAGTAATATGTTGGCGTGTTACAAATAAAGGTTAATAATAATAATCATAATAATAATAATAATAATAATAATTGTAGGTGAACCTAGCTAAATATGTATACATTCATATGACTATAGGTGAACCTGCCTGAATATGTATAAATTAATATAATAATTGACAATTGTGGTTGAATATTTATATTATAATGGTCCTTGGCTTATGTTCCGTATATGTCTATAGGAGACCTTGGCTGAATATGTGTTTGTTTTTATGAGACACTGACTAAATATTTTCATACTGTATTACTATGATGATTACAGGTGAATATTTATTCATTTAAATGATTATAGGAGACCCTGGCTGAATGTGTGTAAATATATAGTATTAGAGGAGACCTAAATATGTAAATATGTACATATGTATTTGATTGCAGAGGACAAAGGTTAAATATGTATATATTTTTTTAATTGTAGGGGACCCTAGCTTATTATGTATATGTTTGTATTATAATTATAGTGGGCCCTTATAGTGACCGTGACTAAATGTGATTACATTATATGTGTTTTTGGTAACTTATGCTTGCTGCCCTCCTATGGAAAAATATAAATAATATGGCCCACCATCAAATGCATTTAATAACCTGCAATAGCTAAGCGTGTGTATGAGTAGCTATGCTATTTTAATGGCCGTAATTTGCTCACACAGCAAGAGAGCGATATACATGCACAGAAAAGGGATAAATGGGGGTGTGCACACCTTGTGCTCACACTTGCAGGGGCTCCTCTACTTCACTGCCCAGGGGCTAGAAAAAGCTAGATCCGGCATTAGGGAGAGGGGAGATATGATAGAAACCTGCAAATATATTAAAGTATTTAACAAAAGGTCAGTATTTTATAAAAAACGAGGCAGGCAAGAACCCAAGATCATGATTTAATTATGAAGGTATAAAATGTGCTTGTACTGTTCAAAAGTACCACTTTACAGAAAGGATAGTAGATGAGATAAACAGTGCAAGTGGTAGGTTCAAAGATAGTTAAAGAGTAATATTTTTTTTGTTACATAACAAAAATATAATGTTTGATAATGTGCTACATCGTATTTACTTTTTTCATATATATATATATATATATATATATATATATATATATATATATATATATATATATATATATATGTTACCAAAAAACCCTCACAATCCCTGTCACCTATGGGGATGGGGGAACCTGCAGACCACTTGGGAGTCACTATTTACCTCCAATGTTCCCTAATTAACCTCACTCATAGAGCCTCTCACTAATCCCCTTAGCTACTACCATCGGGGTGCATATCCCCCTATACTGAATAATGCTTTCTGCAAATAGAAATCTTTTACTTCAGTCTAGATTCCCACAGATGTGATCTTCTAATTAACAAACACAATCTTAGGAATCGAGAGATAGAGAATTCCACTCTGTAAGATACAAGATGGAAAAACTGAGCACAGAAAACAAGGCAAATATTCAGTGTTATCATAGGACCCACCCTTTGTGATTTGTCTTGGTTTGAATTATTATTTTTTGAACAAGATATATTACCTAATACATCACTTTTGAATTGTGAAAGAAACGAGGATATTGAAACAAGGCGGGAAACATGAATAAAAAACAGAATATTGTTGTATCCTATAGCAACTTCATGGATAAACTTATTGCCAATTTCAATGCATCTACTTTATATTGTAACACTCATTAAGATATGTCTGGGCTGCAAACGTTTCAGTACTTGCTCATCCCTTTTATTACAATAGTACCTCTCCATTTGGCATTTATTTGTTACCAATTTCCGAGCAATGGAAGGCAAGGAACGCTAACAATATGGTAAGGGGATGAAAAGTGGACGAAAAAATGTATATCACTCCTCTTCAGTGGTGTATTTAAGATTTGTACTGCCCTAGATCCAGGGATGTGCATACTCCCTACCAGACAGACTCCCATACTGACATATTAACATTTGAAAATCCAGCATATTATGTATATATATATATATATATATATATATATAATATATTATATCACATATATAGTTGTCAGTGTGCGTCACGTTACAATGTTGGTCACTAGAGATGTCGCGAATAGTTCGCCGGCGGACTGTTCGACCCGCCCCCAATACTGATATTCGACCCGCCCCCAATACTTTATCATTGAGCAAACTTTGACCCTGCATGTCACAGTCAGCAGACACATTCCAGCCAATCAGCAGCATACACTCCCTTCCAGACCCTTTAACCTCATGGACAGCAGCCATTTTGGAATCAAAACTAACTTGCAGTCTTACTGAGAGGAGGCTGAGTGTAGGTGATACTGCATCAATAGGGAAAACCATAGCTAGGCAAGTTTATTCAGTGTCCAGTGCAGTGCTGAAGGACTCTTGTGCCTTATTATTATTATTAATATTACTACTGTATAATGTGTAGATGTACCAGCTGGGCATGCATTATTATTATTATTATTATTATTATTATTATATAATGTGTAGATGTACCAGCTGGGCATGCTCTTGTGCATTACTATTATTATTATTATTATTATTATTATTATTATTATTATTATTATTATTATATAATGTGTAGATGTACCGGCTGGGCATGCTCTTGTGCATTATTATTATTATTATTAGTAAAATAATAATAATAATAATAATGCAAAAGAGCATGCCCAGCCAGTACATCTACACATTATATAGTAATAATAATAATAATAATACACAAGAGCATGCCCAGCCGGTACATCTACACATTATATAGTAATAATAATAATAATAATAATAATGTAGAAGAGCATGCCCAGCCGGTACATCTACACATTATATAGTAATAATAATAATAATAATAATAATAATGCACAAGAGCATGCCCAGTCGGTACATATACACATTATATACTAATAATAATAATAATAATAATAATAATGCACAAGAGCATGCCCAGCCGGTACATCTACACATTATATAGTAATAATAATAATAATAATAATAAAGCACAAGACCTCCCCTGTGTCTCCCCCCCACTCCCCCCCATGTGTCTCTCCCCCTCTCCCCTCTGTTTTCCCCCCCTCCCTCCCATGTGTCTCTCTCCCCCCCTCTCCCCTGTATCTCTCCCACCCCTCCCTGTGTCTCTACCCCCTCTCCCTTATCCAGTGTTTCTTTCCCCCCTCTCCTGTGTCTTTTCCCCCTTCACTCTTCCCTGTGTCACTTCCCCCTCCCCTGTGTTTCTACCCCCTCTCCCTTCCCGTGTTTCTTTCCCCCCTCCCATGTGTCTTTCCCCCCTTCCCTCTCCCCTGTGTCTCTCCCCCCTCCTCTGTGTCTCTTCCCCCTTCCCCCTGTGTCTCTACCCCCTCTCCCCTGTGTCTCTACCCCCTCTCCCTTCCCCTGTGTTTCTTCCCCCCTCCTCTGTGTCTTTACCCCCTTTCCTCTCCCCGGTGTCTCCTCACCACTCCCTCCCATTAGTCTCTTCCCCCCTCTCCCCTGTGTCTCTACCCCCCACTCTCTCCTGTGTCTCTCCCCCCTCCCATGTGTCTCTTCCCCTCACCTCTCCCCTACCCTGTTTCTCTTCCGCCCTCTGCCCTGTGTGTTCCTCCCCCTCTCCACTGTGTCTTCCTCCCCCTCTCCCCTCTCCTGTGTCTTCCTCTCCCTCTCCCCTGTGTTTCCTCCCCCTCTCCCCTCCCCTGTTAGCTTCTATACGCATACATACATACGATAAGAAATCTGGGGGGGGGGGGGGGTTACCCCTTACCTCCCCCCCCCCCCCCAGTTCCAACACCCATGTGTACTGTATAATATTGTATTGCATTATGTTATATTATATCACTAGTGACTTGCCTGGCACAAATGACGGGGCAATAAAGTTTGAAGCCATGGCAATGCTGTTTGCCACACAATGTGATGCTTTTTTTACTCTAAGGACCTTCGGCGCTCATTGTGAGCCTCTTCCCTCGTGTCCTTCATGTTTCGTGCTTTGCAACGATCAATCTTCGGCGCTCATCGCAAAGACAGATATATAAGTACAGTGTTAAATATATAATTTTTTTTGTGCAGTGTAAATTAAAAAATGTATTCAGGTCTCAGAGCATAATAAAGTGATTTAGATTTGTAACTGCTTTGAGAGTGCTATCGCTGGCAGCCAATGAGCAGTAATCCAGATATATAACTGCAGAGTAAAAAGTAAGACATTTTAGTGTAGTGTAAAGTCTACATTTTTATTTTCCATTACTAATTAATACTTATTAAATGAATGCACGATAATAACTATTGTGAATGAACAAATGTATTAGGAAGTGTGAAGCGTTAATGTATGTAAAGTAACGGCAGTGTAAAATATGCTATTAAGCGTATTTTTTTATAGATATTTTTTTTAATAATAATGAATTAATTAATTACTAAAATACTTTACCTATTTGTAATTAATATATCCAGTGATCAATATCCTGAAGAGCTAACAATCAGTTTTGATTTTCCTGCAGCTTACAGTGTACATTTGGACTGTTGGTGACCTGAGGTGTAAGTGTCAGCAATGTGCGCAGTGCACGAGGGGAAACCGCTTGTATAGTCGTGTAACGCGCCATTTTAGATTTGTAATGTTATTAGTTGCAAGTTAATGTTGTAAAATGGCGGCGATTGTGTATGTGTTACGCGGCTCGCCAGCAGTTTCCATTATTTCTAATAGTGTATTTTGTACATCGTCTGTTCCTAGGTAAAAGTCGTACATGGCTGGCGATGTTTTGCGCGGTTTGGGGTCGTGTAGCCTCGTTTTCATTTTTTCCGGACGCCATTTTTTTTGTCGCTTAGCCGATTTACAAGTGCCAACTGGGGAAGACGTTGCAGATATCACATATATAGTTGTGAGCAGGTGGGTTGTTGCTAACGCTGCGGGCTTGCGAAGCCAGGGCCAGAGTTGCTGGCAAGGAGCGCCGAAGGCTCCCACATCGGCTGCAATGAGCCGCAGGCGGGACTTACACCATCAAATTTACGGACTTACCATCCAAAAATCCGGGACTTAGAAAAAAAAACATTACGAGCTCACAAAAATACGACCTTAACGCCCGAACCGCGCGCACTTAAAAACTTTAAAAACACAATAGATACACACAACAAACACATAAAAAGCTTACCCACAGCAAGGCGGGCACCGAGGACCTCTGCAAGTGAAGTTACACCTCCATTTAAGTCCAAATTCATGAGTTTAGACACCCGAAAATCACCTAAGTGAGAGAAAAAATGGCCGTTGAAAAAAAGAAAACGAGGCTACAGGACCCTAAACACGCGAAACACATACGGATTTTCCTAAAAAGCCGTACGAGGTAAAGATACACTATTAACAAGGACGCTAAATCATCCACACCCGCGTACCACATACACATTCCCCACCATTTTATAACACTAACTTACACAATGCAGAAGTACCCAGCTACCCTATCGACTTCCCCTCGCTCACGCAGCCGATTTAAACTACACACTGCGCACATTGCTGAAACTTACACAGCAGCTCCACAGCACTGAAAACCTACATTGTATGCTGCAGGAACATGAAAACAGATTGTCAGCTCTTCAGCACAATGCTTCCTGCATATATTACTTACAAATAGGTAAAGTATATTAATTTAGTAATTATTTCATTAGCATACAAAAATACATATACACAAAAAAAACATTATCACATTAAACATAAAAGCCATTCACTGCGCACCTCACAACGAGCGCCAATGCTGCTCATAGCACACAAAGCCTTGCAATAAGCGCAAAAAACACATCACCGCCCACCAAAGAATAACAGCAAAAGCGCCTATCAGAAAAAAAATACAACCAACAGCCTCGCAATGAGCGCCGAAGGATCTCCGACCGCCAACAAAATGAATGTCTCGTCCAAACACCATTACCTGTCTTACAATCTTATTGCCGCCATTTTTTGACGGGCAAGTCGCTAGTAAATATATAAAGATCAAGATAATAAAAGTATCAGGAAATGTAACACAAAGATGCACGCGCGTCTGAATAATACGACAAATACGGATTTTTGTCATAAATCATATGATCGCAGTATTGGGTCATAAACCCTAAACACTGGAATCTGTTACATACAATTGACTGATGATGTCATTAATGGGCTTCAAGGGGGGGGGATCTCTTTTCATACTTTTTGAGCAGTGCAAATCCAACATACGCAGAGTGAAAACGCCACATCTGTGGGACACACACAAAGGGGTTCACTTTGGGAGAAAAAACAAACAAATATGAAATATTTAATAATCATATTTTGATGTTACCAACAGATAAGGAAAGGAAACTGAGGTTATTACATCTAATAGTAGCAAGCCTGGGAGTACTGGGAGTAATAATACTGCAGCAGGAGGTCAGGACAAATGTCACCTATAGACCCCCAGACAGATAAAGGTCAGTGCTAATGTCCCTCTATAGACCCCCAGTCAGATAAAGGTCAGTACTAATGTCCCTCTATAGACCCCCAGTCAGATAAAGGTCATTACTAATGTCCCTCTATAGACACCCAGTCAGATAAAGGTCTGTACTAATGTCACCTATAGACCCCCAGTCATATAAAGGTCATTACTAATGTCCCTCTATAGACACCCAGTCAGATAAAGGTCAGTACTAATGTCCCTCTATAGACCCCCAGTCACATAAAGGTCAGTACTAATGTCACTCTATAGACCCCCAGTCAGATAAAGGTCATTACTAATGTCCCTCTATAGACACCCAGTCAGATAAAGGTCAGTACTAATGTCCCTCTATAGACCCCCAGTCATATAAAGGTCAGTACTAATGTCCCTCTATAGACCCCCAGTCATATAAAGGTCAGTACTAATGTCACTCTATAGACCCCCAGTCAGATAAAGTTTGGAAATGTTTCTTAGATAGCATTGGGGCTAAAGGAGGTTTGGCCATCAGGTAGTCTAAAGATACCGTATATTATGTCCTCTCTTGGGGGGTAAAGACACTAATAATTCCTCCAATAATAATAATAACCTCCTGGTTAGCCCATTGGGTTATCTGTTAAAAAGAGTGGTGCAGAGACTGTGGGGGCTGTTAGCCTCCTTGTCCCCGTGTGGCCGTTTAGAATCCCTGCTGCTGCATGTTTCAGCTTTATTAAGGTTTAATTGTACAGCGTTTGACTCAAGTAGCTGCCTGTGCTGGGTCAGTTTGGCTTAATTGCTGGGCTCTTTTCCTGCCAAGATGGCGACCGTCAGTCCATGGGCCTCTATGTCCCCTTCACTACCTTTGTCCCCGCTTGTGTGCTTATTTGGGATGGCCCCCCTTTATATCTCCGGCCCGTGGCCTTGTAAGGGTCGCCCCCTCAATCTCTGAGTGTAGATATGCAGGGATGGGGCGTTGAATCAGGCCTACCTTCTTCTCTGCTCGCTGCAAGATCAACAATACCTAATTTTTCAGGCATGTGTACATGCCTAATTTTTCTGGCCTCTGGTGCTGCACTGTGGCTTCAACAACCAAACCCCCCAAAAAGGCACATAACAGGGATTAAACTGATAGGAGTAGTACTACTTAACACACCACTCATATGTGGTGTAACAGTAGTGTACATTTAAAACAACAACAAAAAAATTGTACTGTAATAGATTGCATAGCAGTTAGTTGTCTGCAAGCGTGTGTGTCAGACCTACAGCGTCTACTCTACCAACTTCTGCAAGTGCACAGTGCCACTCATATCTGTTGTCACAGTAGCTTGCACGCATAGTACCGATCTGTCAAAACCTGTAATGATGAATGACGTCTAGAGTAGCCTGGTTCCCTTATCCTCTACAGGTTGAGACCTAATGTTTGGGTGACTCCAGACCAACACATGAGTACAAGCAGCACACAAACTCAAAGCCGCCATCCTCCTCCTGGAGCAGCATCATAAGCCACATCAACCACTGCTGTCCTCCTTGCCCCCTCTCAACCATCCGCCACTCCGTCTCATCAATCCTCCTGCTCATCTGCCCATAGTCAGGTGCCTGTAAAGGACATGTTTGAGCGTAAGAAGCTAATGTCACAAAGTGCCCCAAAATTGAAGTGATACGACCAACAAAGCATCTTTTTCCATCTCCTGGTTCTAAAAATCCAGGCCTTATACACGCCCCCTGATAGGTGACGTAACAAGTATTAAACTGATAAGAGTAGTACTTACAAACACGTCACTCCTATCTGGTGGCACCTTTGACTGCACGTGCCATGCCCCAAAATTGAAGTGATACGACCAACAAAGCATCTTTTTCCATCTCCTGGTTCTAAAAATCCAGGCCTTATACACGCCCCCTGATATGTGCTGTAACAGGTTTTAAACTGATAAGAGTAGTACTACTTAACACACCTTATAATAATGCAGAGAGAGGCAATGCAGTGAGAGGAGTCTGAAGAAGAGGAGTCAGAGGAGGAAGGTGGCTTTGAGGAGGTGGAAGATCAAACACAGCAGGCGTCCCAGGGGGCTTGTTGTCACCTTTCGGGACCCTTGGTGTTGTACGTGGCTGGGTGGAGGAAGAGACCTTCAATGACATCAGTGAGGACAAGGAACTGGACATGGCTAGCTTGGTATCCAACCTTGTGCAAATGGGGAGTTTGCGGTTGTGCAAATGGACTGTTTGTGGTTGTTTGCGGTGCGTTAAACGGGGAGTTTGGTCTGTCACTGTGAAGCGGGCCTAACCCTTACGCTACCTGATCGATACAACATCATACCTCATGTTTTAAAGCACGTTATTCCAAACAATTTAGGAATGTTAGGTAATTTATGCCCTTTATGGCTTAAAACCAGACTCTGCATCAACTATGTAATTTTCCATGGGAGTTTTGCCATGGATCCCCCTCCGGCATGCCACAGTCCAGGTGTTAGTCCCGTTGAAACAACTTTCCCATCACTATTGTGGCCAGAAAGAGTCCCTGTGGGTTTTAAAATTCGCCTTCCCATTGAAGTCTATGGCGGTTCGCCGATGTTCACCGGTTCGCGCACATTTGCGGCGGTTCGCGTTCGCGGTTCGCGAACCGAAAATTTTAGGTTCGTGACATAACTATCGGTCACGCTGTTGCGGCCCATAGGAGCCGTCGACCACGCAACACTTAGGCCGAAGGTGCTCATTGCACTGCGAGTCTAGCGAAGCGAGCAGTTGAGGCATGCAGGACTTAGGCTGAAAAAGTGAGAAAAAAAATAGCTGCCGAAAAACACAAGACAGTAACACTCAAGTGCAAGGCCTATAAACTACACAGGGGGGAAGGCTAGCAATGAGTGCCGAAGGCGCTCATTGCGAGCCAGGCAATGACAGCGGAAGGTGCTCAGAGGGTCCATAGCCTCGCATTCTGTGGCAAACAGCATTGCTAGCCTTAAAAGTTTACTCACGTCATTTTTGAAGGGCAATTTCCCTTGTATAATATATAATATAATACAATATAGGATGGAACTCTTTCTCCAATTTATTATCCAGTGTTAGATGAGATAAAGCTATTGACTTGTTTAGGGAAGGAATCTATTGATCTTGATTGAGTAGTGGTATGTTGTCTAGGTATTGAAATG
This sequence comes from Discoglossus pictus, assembly GCA_027410445.1. Lineage (NCBI taxonomy): Eukaryota > Metazoa > Chordata > Amphibia > Anura > Alytidae > Discoglossus > Discoglossus pictus. The sequence goes on from CM050166.1 coordinate 60,202,474, forward strand.
TTCTCATCCCTTGTTGCACCTGTTGATGAAGTTCTGTTTTCAATGTTACCAAAAACGTGATAAATAATATTAGGGTATATGCCATTAATGGGGACATGTAATATTATTGATGATAGTGTATCCATCTAGAACTTTCTGCCATTTAAATACCTGTTTAGATCTTACAGGTCACCAATAGGCGTTTGTCATGTACCAATTGTAATCTTTAGGACTTTAGTAATGCTTCTGGTTTTCATAATTTCTTTTAAGAATTTTACATAGTTCTAATGTATATCCTTTTCTTATGAAGGAGACGACTCAACAATGTGAAATAGATGACCCAAGCTTGAATGAACACATGGGCCCAGATGATGTTCGCTTGGGCAGTCTGATTTTCAGAAGGAAGTATCTCCTCTCTTTGAGTTTTAAAAGGGGTTTGCTTTTTCATCTTGGCTAGATTAGCTCTACCACGTCTCCATAGTGAATAGATATTGGATTCCTTGCTCTGTTGAACAAATATATATCAGTAAGATTGTATGTTCTAAGAAAAAAAAATGTCTCAATGGGGAGCATAACTTCCTGGTAGCTGGTTCTCTCTTTATAGCTTGGTCTAATTTTCTTTCAAAGTGTTTTTTTTCCATCACACTGAAATGAGCAAACGCCCGACTTCTTCTAAAAGCCACCAAGAAACCGATTATTCTACAGATGAAGCCTGTTAGGTAAACTGAGGCTTCTCACATTTATAAATATTTCTCACATTATTGAGATTTATATATAGTAATCATGGCAGCTTTAGTTAGAGCTCTGTAACAAATTGTCTTTGCAGGTGCACACAAAAAATAAGCCAGTTTAATAAACAAAATATGCAGAGGTGTTTCATTTATATATTTGTTCAGGGTGCAGTTTAATAAAATCACAACTTTTTTTTTGTGAAATTGTATAATTTCCTTTACTATTAAGAGAAAATAAATGTAAAAAATTAACAAATATAATTCTTGAACCATGATATCTTAATAGGTTTTTAATATCCAACACAATATATGAGTTACATTGCATTATATGCTTGACATTAGATTGTTAAGTAGCCTGACAAAATACAATTTTGGTTTTATTAAGATAAATAAAACTGATGTTTTTCAGTTTATTAATTGATTACATTTTTAAACTATATTAAAACTGGTTTAATTGGGTATATACAAGGGAATTTCTAAAATCATTCCACATTGTACTCTGTCTCCAAGATCCGATCTGACCACCATTGTGAAGCTCTTTCAGGAGCAGAATTCTGTTCACATTGGCTTTCTTTGCACTGCTTTGTCTGTGACATAGAAATGAATGATTAAAAATATAAATAAAGCAGTTCTTCAACATCCTATATGTTTATTACATATTTTATTTCATTTTTATTTATATTTTCTAATACATACAAATTCAATGTACATCATATTTTAAGTTTATCAATTTGTATCCAAAATGTATATAAACAAGATCATTAAATATATGTCTACAGTTATATTTGTATTATTTATTTTTCTCAGTATCTGCATGCATTTCCTATACCCCTCTTATGCTTCTGTTCATCCATAAAATTGAATCTCCATTAAACTATGTTCTTGTTTAGAATCCAGTCTTGCAATATACACAAGGAGCCTTATTCAATTGAGAATTCGGGAAATCCGGGCTCGGAAATGGGACTAGTAACTTCATTTGGCTATTTAATTGGCTTTCGTTTGTGGGCTCCGATCGAGTTACGTGCTCAGAGCTGCGATTCATAGTGATTTGTAAAATTGCAAGCTAATGCCCTCCAAGCCTTTGATCTTTCACGTTCGAAAGAGTTCTGATTGCCAAAAATCGCAAATCGCTATTCAATTGCTCCGATTCCCCATCGCTAACCACTCTGTCAAGCCTGCAAATAGCAAAAATCGACTCTCAAGTTAATGGTACCAAGGAGCACTCGCAAAGGGCTTATTGACATGTACAGAGCACTGTAAATACATATATAAACACTCTACTGTACTTTTATTAGAAGGAAAGTGATGTTAGGTCTTAGAATTATTAGCACATTCTCAAGCTCGCAAATCGGCCCAACAAAATACTTGATTTCATGTTTAATTTCTGTGTTATCTCGATCCTGGCTATCAATGTGCTAATACATATAATGCAACTTGCATGGACTAGAATATAATATTTACTGCTTTATCAATATTGCATTATATCTGGAATGTGGGTCTGATCGTAACTCAATTCAAGACTTCAATGAAAAATGGAGGTTGGATTTCAAAGTCCTACGGGCTTGAACCACGAGACCCAAATTCCATTGGCTGTTTGTAATTGGGAGTTAAGGCGTTGTGATGTGTGCTATCGGGTCGGGACCATAAGTTGCGGCCGCTGCAGGCTCACAGCGGGCCAGCAGATATACGTCCTACTCCGATCGATTTGCGTCCTCCGAATTGAATGAGGCTCAAGGACTTTTCTGATAAGCCAAACAACCACAATTCTTCAAATATTCCATGTGCTACATACTCCATTTTCATTTTCACCTACAATGGATGGAGTCACAGTTTGGTTCTAGAAAAATGTTCTTGCTCCCTTAAAATATTGCAAGCTAACACTTTTATTTATAATTCTGTATAAATTAATAAAGAAAAGAGTGGGTCATTTGGAAATGTTATATGTGTTTTCTTTTATGTGTGTCCCCAATGAACTTTTACATGTATGTTTCTAAATATTGTACTGCCATCGTTAAATATTACTGCCATCGTTAATTTTGTTATAATTTATTTTCAAATGTCATCTTTCTGTTTATTTTTCATTTTGTAACGAGAAGTACCATACAAGAAACATTTTTTTTCCTTAATACAAAAGTTGTGTACCATCTTTTGTTTATAAAATAGATAAAACTAATTGGTAGAGGGAGGAAATTTGGGGAAACAGAATAAAAGGGAAGTACAAAAAGAAATCACATATTATCCAAATGTTACAAGCTTTTGTTAGTCAATGTTTTTTTAATAAATATACGTTTTTTTACCAGAAAATGCAACAAATTTTCTACCACCGTATCCAACATTATAGCACATCAAACCATTATTGCATTACAATATACTTTGATCATCCAATAATTCTAATTAGAAAGTATCCTTAAATATTTATCTTGTATGATATCTTACAGACACAAACAGTGATTCCATTTATTCCATCTATTTTCTGAGCATGAACCTAAATTACCCTTTCAATTAAATTGTTTGTTTGATTCCAGAATCTTTATACCTTGCGACATGTCTACCAGTTGCAGTAGTATGTAACTATTTGCCCAGACCATGTTCAGCACATTTGGCTTGGGATTTTACCCATTCGGAATAATTAATCTGCAATCATGTAGCACCTGAAAATGCTGTTATAATCCTGTTCCTTATATTTCACTGAAATGGACAGCTTGTTATGTATTTCTAAGATATCCTGCCAGTTTTCTGCATCTATTTTTATACATTTTATATATATATATATATATATATAAATAAATCAAGTTTTTAATTAGAAGAAACTAAATATTGATCCTTCTGCTGTTTACATTTGTGGAGAGCTCTAGTTGCATTTATTGATGCAAACCTGCTTCAATTTCAATCTGATCTAGTTATCTAACAAATGCTTTTGACCTCTCCCTATTCCGTCCTCCCCCACTCCTCCTTCCAGTGTTAGATACATAAACACACCTTCGTGATCCAGCTATGAGGCAGTAATGTAACAAACACACAACTGTTTGCTGTATTTATAAACAGTGTTCAAAATTCTGTTTTTCTCTGAAATGTTTTCACATTCATGGCTTATATACTTGCTAATGTTGTTAGTTTTTTCTTAATTCAAAAAGTGATCTGATCATGCTCTATGCACTAGAAACTGCAATATGGAGTTTCAAAGCTTCGTGCCTACCCCGTCACACGGTGACATGCTACGAGAGCTATACTACAAAGATGGGAGAAGAGATGGAGACCAAAAAAGAACATCAAATAGGCAAACAGAAGGAAATAAAATGATTATTATTATCATTAAACTTTATTTGTAAAGCACCAACATATTACGTAGCGCTAAACAGGGCAGATACAATCAAAACCAAACTTAACAAATTACAAAAGAATGAAGGGCCCTGTTATTGAGTTTAAAGTCAAGCAAACTAAGCATCCAACAAGACTGGAAACTCACAAACTTACAGGCTAAAGCGTATGGGTGATATATAGAAAGGTAAGGTACAATATAATGCGTAAATTACGGCTGAAGGTGATAAGCTTCTTTAAATAGTTTAGTTTTTAATGAGGTTTTGAAGGATTTGAGACATGAGGATAGTATAGTGGAGCGAGGCAAGGAATTCCACAGAATAGGGGCAGCACAGGATAAATCCTGAAAATATTGAAATTATTTTTAAACGGTTAATATATGTTTTACTGCTATAGTATCCCTTTAACAATTTTGAAATAGGAAATTGCCTGTCTTACAGTTTTGCATCAGAAAAGTTCACCTCAAAATGTTTTAAGAAAGTATTTGGTCAAAAGGAAAATTAATACGAAATGTACCTGTTCAAATCCAGACATAATTACACTGCAGGCCATACATTAAGAATGTCCCACAGCTAAAAAAAATGTCTGCAAAGCCCTTTATGTCAAAATAACAGTATATCAGTTACAGAAAAATTGCTGACGGAATTGTGGGGCAAGTGTTGGAAAAGAGATAAAGACGTAAGCCATTAAGCTGCTGCTGTGATGCTTCAAAAGAATATTTCAGAAAATGCATTGTTTCCTTTTTATTAATATGTTTAAACACTTGTAATAACAACTAGATTGTTTTAACCTTGCAAAACTTGCCAATATACTGTCACTGTCAATTTTAGTTGAATGAACAAAATACACAAAAGGCTTTTCTTACAAAGAATTCAAGCTGAAATGTTCAAGGTTTATTAGTCAGAGAATTGCAGCTAAAATGAAAGGTTATATTTCAAAGTGAAATCCTGGCAAATAATACTAAATTAACAAGAGCTTTCGATCTTGACATATATATAGTGGAATGACAATATAATCTGGCAAAGTGGTAAAAATACAGTATATTGTATTTGCTAGAGGGTAGTAATTTAGTAATAAAGTTCTAGATATGGAATGCATTGTCAGAATTAAGAATAATGAACAGAGTCCAAATACAAACCATATGTCCCATAAAAATCTGGTGTACTTCCCACTATTTTTAGTGTAAGGAGCAATAATTTATCCTATCACAACTAACAATAAAATATTTGAAAAGTCAAAGATGGTTGACCTTATGTATTTTAACTTTATTTAGTCACGTCAGTTATGGTTTAAATGCTCTCATTCTAATATAGTGTGTTTGTATACTACACTGTAGTTAAATTATATAGAGTTATGAAATATTACTATATAATTTCCCTCTGCTCTCCTCTAGGGGATTGCCAGGTTGACTTTCCATGTCTATAGAATAATCGCCAGAGAGTGTCCCTGTGTTTTAGGGTGGTCAGCAATCTGTAGAAACTCCATATTGCACTTTCTAATGCACACAATACAATCAATGGCTTTGTTAATTCTTGCAGTAGAAACCGCAATAGGGTATTTTGAAGCTTGATGCCCTCACCCTCACACAGTGGGCTGCACTACACAAATTAAAAGGATTAGTAATATTGCATATTTTGTATAAGTAAGCTAATGGCTTTCATTATGCTGTATGCAAATTTTACTTTTAAAGGGCCATGAACTGTTCTCCAGAAGGAGTCTGTGATGGGTGTTGCACAGTGATTGCTTCTATCACGTCTCCAACATCTCACCTGGAAGCACAATAGGACCCGAGAGCTGCAGCTATCAGGTACCAACTGGATGGATTAAAAGATTACTCTTGTAACTGTTGAAACTTTACCTTTCAAATAAGATTGTTGTTAATGTCATCTAAGAAGATTCAATATTGATCCAAACAGTGTGTTTTAATATAATTCCACATCCTTGAATGGTTCTTCCGCAGACTGCTTGTTTAAATCAAATTAACCATGTGTTTCTTCTAACATTTGCTTGATATATGCAAATAATATTTTTAAGAAAGAAGGGAGAATGAGAAGATATAAAGGTAAAGGTTATGCCTAAAAGTAAACATACAGGTTTAAATACAATAATAAAGCTAACAATAATTGGTACTGCTATACTTAGATTATACTTGGAAATACCCCATAAACAGCAACAGTAAATAGACAATTATTTACTTCTATCCCAGGGATTACTATTTTGGTTTTAAGTGTTTTTAAACGTGGAGCCTTAGTACAACCTTATTTAGGCTATATTGTGATTAACACAACACTTATATCTCAACCATATGTACAAGCTTTCACCACATTAGGCTTCCACCCTATTTCATACAAAAGTCTGAAATAAAAGTGGTGAAGGAATAGAATTACTTCCTTTATGTGAATGGCTCGAAGTGAAGCCACTGTGGCAGCAGTGGATAAATAGAAATACTCTCCCCATGTTTATGGCTAGAAGGGAAACTATGGTGGTAGCTATTTGTTGTGTTCCCTATTCAGCCTATGATTGGTAGAAGTATGTGGGCCCGATTCAATTGAGCAATCATAAGTTACTGTAGACCGTAGGTTAATTTGCTATTCAATTGCCGTCTTTTTGCGGGCTCTGAACAGGTTACGGGTTACAGCCTTAAAAACTTTGCGGTGGTTCAACCCGGAACTTACAACCTCCCGAAGCCTTTGATCTTTGACAGCCGCAAGACTTCCAATCGCTAAAATCGCAAATCGCTATTCAATTGCAAAAATCACTCAATACCGAGCTTACGGCTTCCAAATAGGACCTCAAAGGGTTTACAGACTAGTTTGGAACACTGCAAATCACAACAAAAAATGCAGCACACTAAATGATGTCTCTGTCTGTGCTTATCCACAAGGTTTGCATGCCAAAGATACTGGAGTGGGTTGCCAGTTCCTTCTCTAATGGACTGTGATTTGTCTGATCTCTCTGCTATGACCTGACCACCTAAAGTGGCCCTACATGGTATAGCTCACAGCTTCATTCATGTACACAAGCCCCTTCACCACCACCAGTAAGCAATCCAGAAGGGGGCCAGGGGAAAATACACCACACTAATCTAATCTAACATATCAGGAAGGGCCACCAAAACACATGGAGGCTGCGCCGAGGCACGTGGAGCAACAGCCAACTCACCACCATCAGGAATAATCACATTATCACCTGTCATATTCCTGTCAGGCCTTCAGGGGAATGTTGATACACCACAGTATCCCAAATTGCATGTGTATTAACCCTTTATAATGATATATGATATATATTATAATATGATATCTTTAGATATTATTATTATTATTATTATTTTTATTTTTATAGTTATTTAATGTATTAATCTATTGCATAGTAACTAGGGCTCATTAGCTTACAGATATAGGAATGTGACACAAATGTCCCAAACCCCAACCATTAAAAACACACTGACATGGTGAGAACGGTATAAAAAAGCTTTATTTCATACACAGAGCACTATCAGAAATTGACAAGACTGTGCATTAATATCATGGTTGTGTTGTGGGTGGATCCTGGAAGGGCAAGAGGTTGTGTTTGTGAACAAGCGGATACCTAAAGGGGGTAATGTCATATTCTAGAATAAGCATGATGCATAGCACCTACCAGGGTCACATGTGGTCACTAAACCACTGCAACCGGAATCTGGTGAACAAAAAGGATCATCAGAAATCCATGTAATTGGAGAAACCAGTCATGTGCACAGCACTTACAACTTGTCTATATCTGCTTAATTAAACAGATGAACATAATCATGGATAATGTCATACAGAGCTATTCCACACACAGTGTGTTGTCAGATATTAAGGAGTAATCAGAAATTGATGAGCAGAATTGATGAGCAGAATCTGTGACACAGTAAGAGGAGGTTGTGGAACATGCCTGCATGGTTGTGAGATTGGGCTATTAAGACCTACACAGACCAGAAGAAGATATCAATCAGAACACTATTTGTATTGACTGCAACATCTCATCTCAACGGCAATCCACATTGAACACCAATGGCAGAAATATTCAACATAACCATATGTGTACACATTCTGTAGCCAGCCAATAATGTGTCAACATTAATACATAATAATATTCCTTGTGGAGTGTGGATGAGGAGGACTTAGGGCAGTGGTTCTCAATCCTCTCCTCAGGAGTCATCAGACAACAAAAATGAGGCAACTAGTATTCAACAGGTGAGGGAGCCTCAAATTGCTTCACATGTGTATTCACAAAATGTTTTGCCTAAATCATGGTCTGTGTGGTGGGTCCTGGGGAGAGGTTTGACAACCACTGAACTGAGGGACATTCACCTTACTTTCTCTTTCGGAGCACTAGGCCCACACCTTCCATGCCCGTGCGCTTCCTCCCTCTACCACGGCCAGGAGGTATTGGATTGAGGGGTGCATCCAACTGTGGTGACTGTATAGTAGCTGGCGTTGGCGCTAAGGTGTGAGATGAGGAGGCCACAGGCTCTGGTTGTGGTGGTGGAGCATGTGGAACCAAAGGCTGGAGGGTCTTCACGTGAGCTTCCGCCAACTGCACCAGCCGTGCCAAGTGATGTGTCTGGGCTTTTCTGTCTCAATGAGCCATTTGTTCATACCTCTCCATCCGAAGATTATACTTCCTCATCTCACCATATATTGCTCTGATGCTTTCGACCTGCTCTATACCTGCTCTATCTGCCTTTGAAGCTGAGCTTTCAGCAGTTGCACTGACCGAAAGTCGCACTCATCAGACATGCGGATGTGCTGAAACATGTTCCTCAAGGTGCCTTGTGTGGGGATGTGAGTCTCTGGTCGCAGTTGGACTCTGGATGTGCTGTTGTGAGCCCAGAGGTGTTGCCCGTTGTGATGGTTTACCTTGTAGGGATGGTGTTCCCCGTAGGGATGGTGTTCCCTGTAGGGATGCTGTTGCCAATGGAAATGCTGTGGCCAATGGAGATGCTGTTGCCCATAGGGATGGTGTTGGCCCGGTCTGTTGGGGCAACAACTGCTGTGACATCAACTGTTGGGAAAACAACTGCTGGGACAACTGCTGGGACAACCACTGCTGTGGCATAATCTGTTGGGACAAACATCTGTTGTGGCACTGTCAGGAGTGGGAGAGAATTTGGGTCCGGCCAACGGATCAATTGCATGTCACCAGGTGGCAGTAGTGGGCCTGTTGAGAGTGGTCCCCAGGACCTAGTCGTCCCTGCAGATGGTTGCTGGCTCAATGGCATTTCAGTCGTTTAAAAAATGAATGACTGCAGGCGGGCTACGCCTCCTGGGTACTGAAATGAGAGGACAATAGTATTTATTCTCTGAACAATTGTTTGCTGTGTGTTTCCAAATCCAATACATCATGGTCACTTGTAATTGGCTGTGGTGATTGTTTACCGCAGATAAACATTGAGCTGTATCATGATCATTGTGGATCATGGCTTATATCAATATATATATATATATATATATATATATATATATATATATATATATATATAGCTGGTCTGGTGTGCCATCTGTAGTTCATTAGGACACATTCTCAACTGAATCTGCTGTGCAGTGTGTGAGACTGACCAAGCTGTGACCAATCCTCAGCAATGGATGTTAACATGCTTCTGAGACATGGTCCAGGTAAGGCTAGTACATGACACGCACATGCAGTCCTTGCGAGTCTGTATCCGCATATGCTGCAGTGTGCACACCCATACATGTACTCTCTTTTGGATGTAAGATCAACATGGATCTACAGCTATACCTCGTTTAACGCTGGGGATAGGTTCCAAGAAGTAGGAGTGTTAAGCAACAGAGCTTTAAATGGTGCAGTGTAACATGGTGAAGATAGGGGAACTCATGACAAAAAATACACAACTGTAATTGATATTTAAACTATTTGGTTTTATATGAACTTTGAACCAACAGCAAACATAATACTAACACAAACTGCATTGGCAACTGCTATTCAGAATCCATTTTAACTGCAGGTATTAGACAGGCATTTCATTGATAACAATTATGATAATAATATGATAATAATATAATATATAATAATAATAATTACATGGTTATTGCTGCCCCATATATCTGTAGTCATAACCAGAGATCTTACAGTGCTAATGTATGTCAGTTATCTATGTGTGTGGGGTTAATGTGGGTACATATGAGGGTGTGATGGTGCATATGATACTCACATTGCAGGGTTTCCTGAAAGCCAGTGTCCAACTGTCCTGGAAGGCCCACTACTGCTGCTGGCTCCGACTCCTTAATAGTACACTCCCATTCACAGTAGGTGATGTTGATTGTTGGGCCACCACCAGTTCCACGGGCTCCTCTGGCCTCCGCTGCCATCTTCTTCTTGACCTTCATGCGGCAGTCATCATATCAGTGTTTAACTGACTTGACATCCCGGTTTGCAACCCTAGTGACGCAACAGCTGCAGTAATCTCATTCCAGCCATGTGTCTTATTGCCAGGCCTCACATCCCTCCCACCATGGATGAATCCACGGCTGGCTTCGACTTCGCTGAGGAGGGTTTCTGTCTCCTCTGGGCTATGATTGTGGGCCCTACGCTTTGCCACAACCTTTTGCCCTCCCAACTGTGCCTGGGGTTCCTGGTCTCCCTGTTCTCTCCCTGGGGCCTACCCCTCATCCCCACTACCATCACCCCCCCCCCCCCCCCCCCGGATCTCTTTCTGGCACTCTATATGTCTCCCTAGCACTCTCTATATCTTTCTCAGTCTCTCTCTCTCTCTCTCTCTATATATATATATATATATATATATATATATATATATATCTATATATATATATATCTCAAAAACCCACCAACACCTAGACCTGTGTGTTGACTTTCTCAGCTACAGCACAGTCAAAGACTTATGGTTTTCAAAGTCTTTTAAACCGGTTTCCACGTCGTTGATTGGCGTTCTCCGCTTCCTATTGTTTAATTGACCTGTGAGGGGATTGCAAATTACGGCCTTGATTTCTTTTCGGATCGGATACTCGGAAGTGTTACATGTGAAACCAGGATTTACGGACTTGAGGCTTCGGCCGTAACTTTTTCCCTTGCGCAATTGAATAGCTCTGGAATCGGAGACGAACGGGAGCCCGCAACACGCCTGCAGCCATACGGCCACAAACTCGCAAGATGCGGGGTTGCAATTGAATCGTGCTCTATGTTTTTAATTTGCTGCTGTTTTTTCTGAAGTGCCAATAAAGATCCCAGTATTATTGTTGGTTGAATAGTTTTGGTGGTGTTAGCCACCTGGAACAATATTTTTGTTTGTTTATATATGTTGTACAAGCCAGTTTTTAAAATGTAAATCATTCACAAGATATTGACCATTGATTGTGCATCAATTTCATGCAAATGAGCAGATCCTTAATATTAATTAGTTGCTTAGTAACATAATATGTTTGTTTCTGTGGTTGCACAAACAATGTACACCAATTATAACAGCCAGTTAGACCATTCAGCTACAAGCACTCTGATTTACAAACTAGCATACAGAGCCACACTAATGCATAAATGAGCCACACAAACATTAATGACTATATTATTAAATAGGTACCTTAAAGAAAAATGGCTAGTGTACTGTATAGTCTTTCCTCTTTTAAGATGATACCAATTTATTGTTGCTGTAACTGAATCTTTTTTAATTGTATCTTACATGAAAATGCAGACCTAGAGGAGCCTCTAGTACAGTTCCTATAACAAGCTGCAACTTCATCATGGCCACTGTGCATTAAGGAATACTAGTCATGACATCAGAACTAGTCCAGATCGTAGCATATTCTAGGAACAAGACACAAGCTCATATGGCGACAGCCATGTGTAAAGAGGTGGCTTGACTTATTTACTACCTTTATTAGAAGTAATGATTTCTGATGGGGTAGGAACTGGTGCTGCAGCGTATAGAGATGCTAGTTAGTGGTTGCCAGGGGAGAGATGTTGCTATTGGGGTGGAGTAAGAAAGTCTCAAATATGTGACTCTTCTTGCTGTGTGTCAACTGATAAAAAGACACATGTAGCCCTTGATCTCTAAGGATGACTGACAACATTATAGTTTAGGTAAAGGGTTTTATTCTCAAGAACCCTTAGGTTTATGGTGTCTTCTGGCATCTCCAGCCAACTGGTGTAGGGGGGTATCTTGGTATCAGGTGACAGGATCTAACCTCTAAGCTCTGGTCTGGCTAACCCTGTTCATTCACAGCTCCATGTTTGAGGAGACAGGGAGCTGCTATTACGGAAATGTATTTCTATTTATGTCAGTGACACTTAGAATTCTAATTAAATATATTAAACTACAGCTATGGCAGATATATATATTTTTTCTGTGTTCTTCTGCAGCTCACATCACCTGGCTGCTCTAACATGCATACTTCTCTTTCTTTAACAGAAGAAATAAGTTGCTATACATATGCATTACTTTAAACATATGTAAATTCTGAAGGAATTGGCAAACACTACAGGTGAACATGATAGAAAGCTGAACTGTGAAAGCTTTAAACTGCACATACCAGTTTCTAGTAGATTACAATAATGTTTATAATGAACTTGCGATGAACTGGGATATTTTCAGCCTTTGATATTTTTTGTTCTTTTTTTAACCAGATGTGGTCAATGATGTAGCACTGTGTTTATATCTCTGTAAATAACCATAACATTTTAACCTAAATCCTGATAGAATGTCAAAACAGTCTTTCTCATTCCTTTGTGTTATGAAATGCCTCTGAAAATACAATGTAATGGTTTACAGCATAATCTCTTATTATTTTTTCTATGTAATAGAACGGTTAACAAAATATAATCCTTTTTACATGGTAATCACCTTGCTGACAGCAGTACAAAATTCTAGTAGCTATGTTTTTAGTTGACAATTGGTTGTTGCTTTTGTTGTATGCTTTTCAAAAGGTCAATAACTTATAGCAGTGGTGGATAATGAAGGCTGCCAACAGTCCAGGATTTCAATCTCTCTGCATGAGCCCAGGTTGAAAAATAAGAATAAACCAGAGTAATTCAGGCGTGCTGAAGCAGAGAGGAAAGGAATACAAAGAGATCCTGAAATCCTCAGCTGTTGGTAGACCTCTCAGTACCAAGTTACCCACCACTTATAATATGAGACCTTGTAAGAAGCTCAGATAACTTCTTGTACTTTGCTTTATTTTATTTTGGGCCTAGTCACATTTCTGTGGAGAAGGAAATTAGTTTCATGTTCCGTAGATGAATTACCCTTGTGTAATGATATAGAAATCACAAAGTTGTGGAGACCAGTAGCCAAGGTCAGCAATAATGAAGTTCCGCAAACTTGTAGGTGAAAACAGGAACAAGGTTTATTGACGTGATCAGGAACCACACAATAATCTGGCAAGGATCAATAGACAGGCAGTGCCTTATATAGGCCAAGGACCAGACACCTGAACAGACACAGCTGAAGAGACTTAGGTACTGATACTATTGCTAGCAGAGTCAAGCTTATAAGGTCTCAATGGAATTCACAAAAGGTAGGCTGGCGCAGTGGTAGGGAAGAGGTATAGCAGCCTGGGGACCAGGGTTCAAAACCCAGCAGAGTCAATTCCTCACACCTTGAGGATTTCAGAGTAAGTGACCTTGTTTGTTATTGCGCCACCGTTCATATATATAAAAAAACACAGCATTTGCTTGCACTGGTATTTTTCTATTTTGCCTTATTTTATAAGACTCTGGATACATACTTACAATACAGTAAATTCATGTTTGTTATCAGTTGAGGCTATGGAGAGGGTACACTAAATATTGACAGTTGCAAGCACAAGCTAAGGTTCAAAGTGTGGCATCATGCTGGTTACAGTATAAGAATTCATCCTCCCAAAGAAACAGCCTATGAAGATGTGTCAGTTTTTATAACTTTTTGTTTGATTTGGTTTGATTTGTGTTTATTGGTTGGTTCAATGAAATTCTTGCAAATAATCAAACTCTGTGACATAAGAAGGTTGTATGTATTGATAAATTACTTTGCTCTGTGTTCTCATCTCACCTATTTTGACCTTGGATTGTGATCCTGGCCAGGATTGCACCTGCTGTCTGACTCAACCATTTGCTTTTGACTGGTGACTTCTTCAGTTTGTGAAACTGATTATAAATCTTGCTAGCTACCCAAGTCATGACTACACCTTGCAACCAGACTTGTCTTTCTTTTGTTGACCAGGATTATAGAGCTCTTTCTGAGAAAAGACGGGTCAGTTACTGTGATTCCACAAAACACATCTGGTGTCCATAGATTTAAAGATGGATTGCGTGAATAAAATAAGTCTGCACCCAACTGATGGCTAAATTAGCTCACGGCAATAACTAATCAAATCAGTATCTGCAAAAATGATGTAAATGATCCAATGACCTACCCTACCCAGCTAGACATGAACATCCTTAGCGGCCATACCTTTACCTGGACCTCTCCATTGTGATAGCAGAAGTCACTCTGTTAGATGACACTAACCTTATTTCAAGCCTTTGAAAAAGTGTGTTTGAGGTTTCAAGGAAAGCAGCCTATGGTTATTTAGCAATGCTTTCCTTACAGGTTATTGCACAATATAATACTAACACTGCTTTCAGGCATGGTCTACAATAATACATTATGAGCTGACATAATGAGCTGACTTATCATTTGGAGTGGGATTATACAATTATTCCTCAATAATAAGGTTGAAAAATCATTCAGACAAACAACAATAAAAAAATGAAACAGCCCATAGAGATATCTCTTTGAGCTTTGTTGTTGTCTTTCCATAAGTTTCTTTAGAAAGGCAATACTGTTTTATTTTGATTTCTCTTCTCTTGTGCAGATTATGGCTCCCAACACGCTTATGGTTGTTGACAACATGTCCATCTCAAAACCAGCAAAATGCATGTCTCATCAGAAGAGAAGATGCATACAAAATGAATTGTGCCTCCATATTGGTAAGATGATTTACACAGTTTAAAGGCTAACAATGTGATCCATCTATGATATAACTAGTCACCAAATGTTATCTTGTATATCTCTACCTGCAGCATCACAACCTCGGAAGCAAAGCATTATTTTTTCTCGTCAAGCAAGATTTTTCCGTTCTTCTCAGAACTAAAACTGACACTTTAGCCATCTGCTTCATGAATGATACAAATTTGAATCAGACCGCAGGCTGAGACTAGAGCGAAAGGAACCTGCACAAAGTAGAACATTGATATCAGCCAGTGATGGTATGCAGGTTTAAATACCCCTGGAGGGAGTTGGATGACACATTTGCTCCGGACCAAAACTCAAAATGAATGAGAAATGTCTAACTCTCATATTTCTTTATAGGACAGAGTCCTTCATAGGCATAGGGAAGAGTGCTAGTCCTGCTATATCCTAGTTGAGCAAACATTGTGTCTGTTGTGTACCACTGAAGGACAGTAAAGCTCTTGAACGCTGTATTAGAAATAGAAAGTTTGGCCAATAGTATTTGTTATATTCAAAATGGCATTTATCAAGTTTATTATGCCTGAAACAAATACGTGCTTTCGTTTATTTAGCTATTTAAAATATGCAAACAGGATTGTAATTTAGCTTGAGTTGTTTGGATGCTTTAATGGAAATAATGATTCACAGTGAGAGGTCATAAAATCTCTTACTCTTTTAATAAAACTAATTACATATATGTTAGAAAGCCTTTAAATTAAAACTAAAACACATTTTTTTATCCCCTTGTGTCTTGTTTCTTAGATTGGAGCACCTGGATAAACATACATACCTAACTTTTTCTAGATTTGACACAGATTGTTGAAGAACACCTCATTTGATAAATCTTTGGCATCTATATTAGTTTTTATATGGTAAATACAATGTAAGATATTTTGTATTTAATACACCAAATGTTATACACCCCCTCAAACACACACAAATAAGAATATATGAAAAAGTAAAATTACTTTGTATAATATTGTTTATCCTTTGTTGTTTATGTTTTCTTTAATGTGTATGTAGATGGAAATTAGATGCATTAAAATATACAAATGTATTACATTCATCTATTATAATTAGTTATTAAAAAATTGCCCTTTACTCAAAAAAAACATTAGCTTTATTACTTTGATTTATAGGATCAATGTGTTCAAATTATTTCCATTTTGGCATTTGAATAACTATATTTGATAATGGGGAATATGCTTTTAAGACCCAAAATAATAAACCAAAAGTTTAATTCTTAGCTTTTAAATGTAATTATTTTTCACTTTGTGATTCTGTCTGCCCAGTAAGGTGTGTCCTTGTAAACAAATGAACTTTACATTAGTTGAAAGCACAGATAGTTTTAGTTGCCACATTCCCACTGTGAATATCAAAACGTTATGTGTACTCATATTTTCCTCTTATTTGAAAATAAACATGGGTACAACAGAAGACATATTATTTAGCTTCCTGTCAACATATTTATAAATTAATAAATTAACAAAATGCAGCTTTGAGCTTTCAAGTTTTATAGTTTCTAGATTGCTAGTTCATCAGACTCAACATGGTACTATAACTACTATCATCTCCCACTATGGCTCTTCATATAAATCCTTGTGGGTGGGTGTAGTGAATTCCTTTTTTGACATCTTTTATATCTGTTTTTTTTTGCTTCATATTTTAGTCCCCTCTTTAAATGTACCTCTGTTTTTTTAATATGAAATCAACATACATATTTTGTCTATTTTGTATATTTTAGCCTAACATCCAATAGAATCCCAGTATATATCCCAGATGTTTTACTAAATATTTTTTTCTATTATTTAATAATAAAAAAAATGTATATGCATTTTCTTATTTGCTACACTATAACAGATTGTTTAATTTTCAAAATTATTACTGGAAAAATATGGACATTTATATCTGGAGAAATGATGATAATGCTATCTGACTGCATTAGGCAATGGCATACATTTGGGGAATTTGGCATTCAAACTAAAAGTTGCCTAAAACAATGATTTATTCTGAATTATCTCAGATTTACTGTATGAGAATAAATAATGGAGATACATTTTCATTATTAACCGGTTTAACCCTGTCTGATTATTGTTATTATGCTACATTATATCATTATATTCAATTTAAGTGTATATATGCATAAGTGTTGATAAATTTATGAAGATGTTATCATTGAGAAAGCCCAGGTACAGGACGAAACACGTTTGAAATATGTTTTTATACTGATTGTCATCAGATATGCTATAGACTCTTTTTATTGATTATATTTGTGTGAATATTATATATATATATATATATATATATATATATATATATATATATATATAGATATCTGCATAAGGTGTATACAAGACTATTACAGTCAGCCTATTTATGTATACAGGCTATAAGGGGGGATTCCATATACTGTGACATTTACTGGCATTACTTCTGAATATACTCTAGAGTTAGGGCTATTTAACTCTGGCAGTTTGTATTCCAGAAAATAAGCTTCTAACTAAAACCCTGTGTGACCACCGTTTATGTTTTTATGTGGATTGTCACCATGTGCCTGATAAAATAGGAAAAATGAGTATTGATACTTATTGACCTTATGAACCTCGGACTGGAGGAATAACTCCTACCTCAGGCTTGGAAAGAACTCTATGCCCATTGTGGGATATATATATATATATATATATATATATATATATATATATATATGAACAATTTTACCACTTTTTTTCCTGAGGTAGGAACATGTGAGTCTTTTTTACTTGATTTTATGTTATGATTAAATCATTGAATACATTTAATGGATCAACGCTAGGAAGTGGCTTTTGCCCTTGATTCCCCCTTCCCCATTTACATTTTACACAGATCTACAGATCCTTCATATTTTCTAAGTAATGCAAATATTACACCTGTTATTTGTATGTATTTCATTGTTTTAATTGTTATAACTGGTTAACCATTACAGCTAATAAATGGGTATATATAGACTGTAAAACATATTCTACATGTATTCTTAATATAAAAATACTGCTTTGATTCCAAAGCCATTATTTAATTTTGTTTTTTTTAACAAGGGGTGATAAATATTTGAAATATTATTGAAAAAATATTTTAAAGGTATAAAATTTAATTTTAAGTCACTCATATTGATTTCTATGTTTATTTTACTATATTACATAATTTATTGAATTGTATAAAAGTATATACATTGTAAAATATTATACATTTGCAACAGATGGTAACCTATTGAAATTATATACATTTTTTTATTTTCGTTCTTTACGACAAAAACTTTGTTTATATGCATTTTATTGCCTAATATAATAATGTCCTTTCTTTTATGGACTTAAATATTGGCAGCTTAATACATTTTCAGAATATTTTCTGAGCCTAGGAATATGTTTTTGGATAATAACCTTCTCAAAAGTAGCAGAAAAAAAAAACATTTTTATTCATGATTATACCTTTCAGTACTTTAATTTGGTTCAGTTATGATTTCAAGATGTTACAAGTTACAGTAGGGATACGTGTTCTTGGCAACATTACTATGATAAATCACAGCTGAGTTATCGCGGTGAGGCAAATGTTTCTAATGGCATAGCGCCCAATATATTGCGCTACTTCGGCCATGTTAACTTAATAATACAGCCAATAATGCATGTCACTACTGAAAAAATCAAGATACCAAAATACATAAAATAAATTCCTTGTTGAAATAATGAAAGCATAAATATGTTGCTTCTAATGTATTGCTACAAGAGAACGCTAAAGTCAACAATAAACAGATGTGATTTCATGGGTAAATGTCAATTTCAAAAGATCAAGGAGATCACAAATGTATTTTGGCAATTCGTATATATGAATAGTTATAGAATGCAGGACATACACTAGTACAACATTTCAGACGGGATTTAAGAATTGATAAGAGATTTACAATTTGAAAATGAGAAACATGATGTAAAGTCTAGAAAGTTAAGACCCTGGCCAAGTAAAAAACACCAAAACCCTGCAGACTATTAAAAGGTGGATGGTTGAAATTGAATTTGGCCATGAGTAAAATATAGCAAGGTGAATATAGAAATTAAAGAGAGAATTTGATACATTTGTTTCTCATGTAATGGCAAATATTAGACTAATAAACTAGTGTTGTGTCTGATTTTAATCAAAAACTATGGTAAAATGTCAATAATTAATATAGGAATTAACTAAACTTTAAAAGTATAAAACGTTTTGTAAAATATGATAGGGTTTCAAGAACGACCGTCTTGATTTCTTTTTTTATGGTCTTATGAATAACAAAACAAAAAAATTGGCAAAATATTAACACAATCTTTACATGTTTTTCTTTTATATGCAATTATTCTTTATTGCTTAATTTACTGAGACAGTTTCTCACAGCTTCTCTTTCAGCAGAGAGTCTTTCTAAATTAATATTGTCTACAATCACCTTACCCAATTTATCTCCTCCAACTTCCTTCTTGACACCTTCCAATCTGGCTTCGGGCCCCAAACACTCCACTAAGACAGCTCTCACAAAAGTCACTAATGTCCTGCTCACTGCCAAGTCAAAGGGTCACTTTTCTATTCTACTTCTCGATCTCTCTACTGCCGTTGATACAGTTGATCACCCTCCACCCTCTACTAATCCAAATTCTCCACTCAGAGATACTGCTCTCTCATGGTTCACATCATACTGTACCTACAAGATCGAACATTTAGTGTCTCCTCCTCTGGTACCTCTTCTTCTCCTCACCCTCTTTCTGTTGGTGTACCCCAAGGTTCAGTCCTAGGCCACCTCCTATTCTCCATCTATACATCCTCACATGGCACCCTAATAAGATCTTTTGGATTTCAGTGTCATTTCTATGCAGGTGACACTCAAATCTACACAATATATCCCCCTCTCTTCTAGCACGTGTTTCCAACTGCCTCTCAGGCATATCCTCCCGGATGTCCACCCACCATCTCAAACTCAACATGTCTAAGACCGAACTCTTAATCTTCTCACCATCTACTACATCGTCAATCCCTTACATCTCTCTCACTGTCAAAAATGCCCTCATCACTCCCATCTCCCAAGCCCGTTGTCTTGGGGTTCAATTAGACCCTGCCCTCTCTTTCATTCCTCATATACAGTCACTAACAAAATCTTCAATTTAAAAAACATTTCCAAAATTTGTCACTACCTTACACAAGACACAACTAATAGTTTATTCTCTCATCATATCCCGTCTTGACTACTGCCACTCACTTCTGGCAGGCCTATCCACCACCCGTCTATCCCTCCTTCAATCCATAATTAATGCCTCCTCGAGACTCATTTACCATACTAAACGCTCAGTGTCTGCAGCACCTCTCTCTCAATCACTCCATTGGCTTCCTGTAGTATCTAGAATAAAATGTAAAATCATGACACCACTTCTTTCCTCCTCTCTTATTATCTCCTCTCACTCCCGCCCTCAGGACTTTTTTTTGCACTGCCCCTATTCTCTGGAATTCCTGGCCTCTCCCCACCAGATTATCCTCACACCTGTTTAAAGTAGGTTATAACCTGCCTCCTTAACATGCACACTGCATTTATCACCCTCCTGTATCACACCCAAAGCCTTTAGATTGTAAGTCTGCAAGTTTTCAATCTTGCAATGTGATTTGGGGAAAGCGCTATGGACTTCTGGATTCTAAGCTCAAAGACAGGGCCCTCCATCTTTTGTGTTGTGTTAATATTTTGCCACGTATGTATAGCACTACAGAATATGGTGGTGCGTTACAAATAAACAATCACTTAAATAGTTCTTGTTCTGCGAGTTTCTGTGTAACACTCACAAAATTGCGAACAGAGAAAGGGAGGGAGAGAGGAAGGAAGGAGAGAGAAGGAGAAGGAGGGAGAAAGAAGGAAGGAGTGGGAGGGAGAGGGAAGGAGAAAGAAGGAAGGAGGGGGAGAGAGGGAGAAGTAGAGGGAGGGAGAGGGAGAAGGATAGAGAGAGAGAGAGAGAGAGAGAGAGTGGAAGAAGAGAGAGAGAAGGAGAGGGAGAGAGAGAGAAAGAAGGAGAGGGAGAGAGAGAGAGAATTAGAAGGAGAGGAGAGAGAGAGAAGGACAGAGGGAGAGAGAAGGAGAGAGAGAATTGTGAGTGGCACACTGCGCATTGCTATGCTCGCATTGCGAGGCAAAGGGAAAAGGAGGGAGGCAAGGAGATTGAGCGAGAGAAGGAGAGAGAAGGAATGAAGGAAAGTGAAGGAAGGAGGGGGAGAGATAGAGTGAGAAGGAGAGGTTGAGAGAGAAGAAGGGAGGGAGAGATAGAAGGAGGCAGGAAGAGAGAGAATGCGAGAGAGAGGGCACACATAGAGAGAGAGAACATAAAGAGAGAGAGGGCACAGAGAGAGAGAGAGAGAGACGGTATACAGAGAGAGGGCGCACAAACAGACAGAGGACACAATTCTTAATACAATATTATACCATCAAGTAACTGGTAATAATAATAAAAATGATGAGTGCACTAGCATTTGGAATTGTCACATTCCGTTGTGCAGATGTATCCAAAATTTCCTCCCACCTTAGGAAGTGGTTCACTGGAAAATAAAATATAAATTCCCCAGCAATGTAATTGCATATAAAAGTAATGGATTAGAGGCTGTACTTTTTACATTGTCTATTTTCAGTTGTAGTTCTTCTAAAAAGGCTATTTTACATTTTTGTCCAGAGTAGTTTTTTATGTACAGATCACTGATGAATACCTCTTAGAACCAGCTATTTAGATTTGTTATAAAGCTTTTGTGTGCCTTAACCCTGCATTAATAGTATATTTTATTTGTAAATAAAAGAATATAGCCAATTTTCATCTATTAATATATCATTTATACCACTAGATTTTATATATAGCAGTGTATCTTGTATATGAATAGTTAAATGGAGTTAAGTTTTTGACAACCTGTAGTTCTTTTGAGGCTGTAACTCGCAAATTGTTTGCGAGTAGCTAAAAGTAGTCAATTGACTTTGTAAAATGCAGCCTGCAACCCTGCTGCAGGGTCTACACATCACCCCCATGATGCGGGGGTCCCAATCGGGATCCCCGTAGGGTCAACACATTAACCCCCATGAGCATTTAGAAAATGTTAAATTCCCTGCCGTGGGTCCTTAAAGGGCATGCGGCACACTAATGGTTAATCCCATGCCGCAAGGGTACTTACTGTACTGTCAATCAGATTGCAGCCAATCACAAGACGCAGATGCTTGGAGCCAATCACTATGGGATACACCCCGTCAGGTTTTTTTCTGGAGGGGCCTTGCTGCTTAAGACTTCAAGTAGGACTGAGGCATCGCTGGATGGGCATTTGGATGGGCATGAGGGTACTTACTGTACTGTCAATCAGATTGCAGCCAATCACAAGATGCAGATGCTTGGAGCCAATCACTATGGGATACACCCCGTCAGGTTTTTTCTGGAGGGGCCTTGCTGCCTAAGACTTCAAGTAGGACTGAGGCATCGCTGGATGGGCATTTGGGACAGGTAAGTGTACTATTTAGAATGTATTGTGTTTTATGTTGTATGTATTTATATATTAATTGTAATGTTTCTTTTTTTGTAGGGGTGCCGGACTTGTGGACATCTTCTATCCAGCTTAGTGGTGGCTGGTCATTTTGAGTTGGTGTGACACTGAAGTGGTCAATGAAAATCATATTAAACTTTTGTATACTAAAATACTCTATACTGGGAAGGGTGACTGTTCCTGTGCCCTGATACACAGACATCTCATTGAGCTAAATCCTCCCTTCATAAGTAGCTTTTCTCCTTGTAATGTGGAGTTAAGGTATCTGGCCATTAAGAGAATAGCTTGTATTCAGACAACCCCCAAACTTTATAGTAAACAGGACATACTAAAGATGGTGGGTACTATGACAGACCAGTCAAACATGTTATTGTGTGCTTATTACATGTTGCATTTACCTTGCCGCCTATATTATAAATATACACTTCAAACCTTTAATTATTAATTGTATGTTTGAAACCACAAACTGTTCAATACACATCCCACATCCGTACAAGTTTTCAAGTCTTCGTTATTTGTGTAGCACAAGTAGAATACAGTATTATGCTACTATTACTATTTTCTTTATTTGTAACGCACCATCATATTCCATATCGCTATACAGGGGTATGTTCAAGTCAAAACAAGGAAGAGCTCTGTCTTCAGACATACACAGTGCTTACGCTAAAGCCCTTAGCAAGATTGAAAACTCTCAAACTTGGAATTATAAAGAAATGGCATCTGATAATGGGCCAAATTTGAACTCCTCCAATCTCTTACAAGGTACTCAGCATTGTGGCAGAGTGTACTAGCACTTCCATGCCATTGCTGCCAATTGCAGAACGATTAAAGTAGAGTGCACTTTGCTACCAAAGCAAATTTTTCTGTAAACTAATGAGGTTAATGTAGGATAGTAATGTACCAAAACTAGTATTTACAATTTGAAGCTATTAAAAATATAATTTAGCAATAGAAAAACAGCTGTGAATTTAATACAGTTTGACTTTACCTCATTATATTTGAATGGCAGGTGAATTGCACAACTCCATATGCAAGTAACCAGGTCATAAACTTTATTATACTCATATTATACATATATTGTGTTCCCATTTGTACAATAATATAATTACCGTACTTTGTTTCCTCTATCATTGTGCAAGCTACATCTTATTCAAATGCTTCCAATGAATATAAACTGGAATAAAACTGTTTGCTCCTCCCCTAACTCAAGGCACAGATGAATTCAAACCAGCTGTGGAACACTTGCAACATTTCCATCTCTCAGAATAAATGCAACCTTTCCAAACACCCACATTTATACTAAACAGCTGTTGAGCACTTGAAATCTACCTCTATCTCTACAAAATCTCTATATGGTAATTCAAAGTTTCATATTCTATCCTCTTTATGTATACAAATATTTAAGGTAAAAGTAGTGCAGAAGAGGGTGGATTTTTATAAATTAGTTCATTGTGTCTTCCTGATTTAATTCTACTATAAAACCTGGATTCATTCTGTGAAAGGCAAACAAAACACATAAAAGTATAATCCAACTTTGTAATATATGGAAAAAATATTCTTGACCTCAAAACATTTTTTTGCCATGTGAATGGCTTGAAGGTGTCCATTGGTAGGATGTGGATCTATTTTCTAGCACAAAACATGCCTGTTGTATGGAGACTTGTCAGTGGTAAAGATAAAAAACTCAAGTTTATATCTGCTGAGTAATTTCTGTATTTTTGGTTAATTGATCTATTGTTAGATTGAAATGGAAATTGATATAGGTCACAGAGCAGGTAGTAAAGTGTATTGTAACTGTGGCTCTAACTAGACTCTGCTCATCAAGCAAAAGTGTTCTGAGGCAATGTCTGGACTCTAAACCTTCTTTGTGTTTTTTCATGGCACATATGTGCATGCAACCATAACCTTGGACACCATATTGTTATAGCAACTGCCACAGATTCACTTCATATATTATGTACAACATATTTAGATTATGTGAATCCTTGGCACTGAAATGGTTAATAAACCTTCTGCAGATTTCAAGCTTTGTCTCATGTTTGACTGGCTCTGTATAGAATGGTACACTAACCAATAAGTATTATGCATTATGCTTGATGTTTGTTAGGCAATGTATAGAACATCCAGGCAAATAGTTCTACTGAGTTAGGCATTGTATGCAATGCCCAATTTCATTCTTCCTACTTTTCATACTTTGCTCAATTTTCATTCACTTTTTGAACTTTAAATGTTCTGTTATATATCGGTGTGACTGTTCTGGCCTATCTTTACATGTATGTTTCAGTAGCCTCTGTGATGGCACTAAAGAGAGCAGCAGTCATAGAGGCAAATGAGAAATTTTGTAGGGAGATGTACAGATTTAAATGGACACAGAGCAGAAAAAATGTGACATGCATCACTATTTATAAAGGCTAAATAGATTTAATGTTAAACTTAAAATTAACATGCCTAAGTAACCCTGAGCTAGGTACAAGTATGCCTTTTTAGTCCCTTAGTATTTGCACATTTAGAATCATATATTAAAACGCTCTGATAGGATCTCTTTTAAATGTTCTAAATACAGTAGACTCCCAGTTAACTGGAACTCAAGCAACCAGAAAAAAAATGAAATACTGTACTTCAAATAAATATAAAATTTTACAGGGCTCAACAAATGCCGGGAGCCAGGTTGTCATGCAACAAAATGCTTACAGGCACTTAGATTACATCCACTTTATGTCTCTGCAATACAGCTTTACCTGGAAGCAGGCAGGCGTGAGTGACTGAGCCAGTGCAGTGTTGGCGTTACATTTCCCGTGATCAGCACCGCACCCTCGAGCCGAACGTACCTGTGTGTAAGTGAGGAGTGAAAGCTGCTGCTGCTAGAACAACCCTCACTGACAAATATACTTAGCAGAGCGTCCTATGTGCAGCTAATCTAGGCCTCTTTTATATGTACTGTAAGTCTCAAGCAACCAGAAACAACATTTATCCGGCATCTACCAATCCCAGTGGGTGCCAAATTACTGAGAGTCTACTGTATTAAAAAATATTTTTTGGTGGAAAGCAAAGTATCTCTAGCTCTGGGTTCCAGCTGTGCTTCCAGAAGAGATAATGTTGCAACATGATGATGTTAGAGATGATGATAGCAAAGAAACAGGGTAGTAGTCACTGTAGTAATATCTCTAAATGTTTTACCCACTATATGGAACTAAGAACTGCATCTACCAATTGGATAGACTAAAGCTTCAAGACCAGTCCAAACAAAAGCACCTTGTAATATATTATTCTACATATTAAATTATATCTACAAAATTCTTTGAATTCATTTACTTGGGCCATA
This sequence comes from Discoglossus pictus, assembly GCA_027410445.1. Classification (NCBI taxonomy): domain Eukaryota; kingdom Metazoa; phylum Chordata; class Amphibia; order Anura; family Alytidae; genus Discoglossus; species Discoglossus pictus. The sequence continues at coordinate 60,228,329 of CM050166.1, forward strand.
GCTATTTATACACTCACAGTTCTTTGGATACCTCTTGATTGACCAACTGAATGAACAAATGATTTACTAAACTAAATTGCTTAATAAGTTTCGAAACAGATTTTGCAGGCATACACATTAGTATAAAAATCTGGGATATTTCACATTTGTTTACATAAGTGTTTGGTTTGACAGGTTGACTTTATTCAAAGAAATTCAAAGAACTAAAAAAACAAAACCAAGACCAGATTTTATTTTTCTTTCTGGCCTTATTCTTTTATAGCTCATTTCATTCTGATACACAAAGTCTTAAAGGAACAGTATAGTGTTCATGCAAGATGGGTTCATTTGTTTATTTAGTAAACAAAACGTATAAAAAATTAGTATTTGAAGAAATAAAAAAGATCAAATTCTATTAGACTCAAATAGGCTTTGCCTGTAGTAGCCTATCAAGACAGACTCTGGGAATAGAATCCCCCACCCTTAGGGTGTTTGATATGAAGCATATCTATTAAAATAAAAAAACACTACAGTTCAATGAAAATTTCAAAAACTATGTTGAAATGTAAGCAAAGCAATTGAAACCCTATTGCTTACATCCATCTTTTTTAACATGCGGTTCCGAAGGCAATTACTATTCAAAAAGTTGTGGAGCCTCTAATTGCCTAACACGTCTTCACACTGTGTTAAATCTAAATGGTGACCTATCTGGGGATCCTCCAGGAGACGGTTTCGACTCAATGCTTTAGGGTACTAAATAAATTAATAAATTGTTCTGGTTGGTTTTAGACTTCTTGGCAATTATTTATTTGTTAAAAGTCAGTAGTAACCAGTGTACCCATATTAATTAATAACAACCAATGCTTCATATATTAGTTCATTGGACCAATCTTCAACATAGGTGAGGGGTTAAAAGGAGTGAAAGAGGGCACTGTTAAAGCAAAACAGGGCAGTACATCAAGGCAATTCATTGATAAAGAGAACTAAGATATAGCATGAGAAGTGGTATTGATGTATACATCTACAGAATATCATTGGCAATATTTTGTGAAGGCAAATAATAAAGGTACCAAGAAACCCTGAACACCTCCAACGTGCACTAAATATTTGACTTAGCAAAATTGAAAATTTAACACTTAAACTTATAACCACTATAAATATTTCCATGTGTTCTATTAGCGACTTGCATTCCGATTACAAGTTACCCGCCCACAATTACTATGGTCCAGCCAGAGATGCAACGGGCTTACATCTCCATAGGTTTTAGCACAGCTTGAACATTACGATTGCTAAATAATGAAAGTTACACAGAATCAATATTCTATTGGTCCCATAGATCTAGCTTGCAAATTAAGTCTGACCCACATCTATAAAAAGTATCTGGCAAAAATATTACGAGTTCTAAATAGGACTCGCAAAGGCTTTTTTAAACACTTAGAGCTGTAGCAGGAATTAAACAAACAATACTGTACTTTATTAAAACATGGAAAATCACGGAAAACCAATAGAATTAATTGCAGAACAGTCTCAACCCCATATGCAATTAAAACATTTTTAACTGTTATATATTTGTAATATCGATCCTTGGACTCAAGGGGTTAATATTTATCATGAAACCCACATGGACTAGAACAGATGCTGTAATGCATTTTATAGATTGCTAGAGAGCTTTATTGTGAGCCCCATTGGCAGATATTACTTATTGGCTCTCATTAATTTGTAGTCTCCGACTGCAGTTTACGCCTAACTTCCATGTTTTACTGACGTCATGTTGACTCATTTACTATTGGCTGTGTCTAAGAAGTAAATTATGGGCTTGCTTAAATATTGCGACATCATATAATCACACCCCCTAAAATCCTACTTAAAACGGCAGGGTTTATATGTTGGGGCTGAAAGATGTAAATTTTAGGCTTGCAGTAATAGAATACATCTAAACATTTAGAGAAAAAAATACCCACAGCCAAAATTACGGGTCAGAGTCACTTACAGGCTTTTAATAGAATATGGTCCACAGTGAGCAACACTAACAAAATTGCATGTTCGAGTTTTGGTCATAAGGACATATGTTCAACTGGTATATAAATGCAATAGATACTGCAATAGTGTATGTAAGCAAGTGACAAGATTTGCTGACAAGTTATACAAGGGGATACTGCGTTTGATTCAAAAAATAAATATTCAAGCCATTTGCTACTGGAGAAGTTTATTTACTTTCGTGATATAAACTATTTGACAACATGTTTGTGGGAAGATTCCAATAATTTCTTTTTGATTTGTGTTCCCTCCAAAGTAATAGGAACAATGCAGCTGTTGGGAATGTTTAGCTGTGATTGTGAGCAGTGATTATGTTCTGTATGTCACTGTGGAATTATTTTTGCCAGCTGAAATTCTTACTTTCTCCTATTTATTATGAAACAGCAAAGCCCGATAGGTCACAGTGGATCGTGTATTATCACAGTGTCTCAAGATCTGCTGGGAAATAAAAAAGCAAGAGAAAGTTATGGGCCTGCAGCCACCCAAGATGTAATGTTATTTATTAAAATGGTTCATGATAAAAAGGCCAATTTAAATATTGTTATCAAGCAGAAACCAAAAAAGTATGAAGCCTTGTTAATGTTTTAACAGACTATTAAACTTAGTATAAATACAAACTAGCAATCATGTATGGGTTAAATCTTCTCTATAGTGCGCATTGACACAGGTTGACTTTAAGGTCATTCCTGAACGGTTGGCCAACATCTGCAGAAATTCCTAGCATTGGGTTTCTTTGGGACAACATCATATTTCTTCATCAACTGACCTCACAATGAGATTAAGGACTCTGACTATGAAAAAAAAAATGTTTTTGGAAATCTGGTGGAGCAAGACCAAAGAAATGTTTTGGCTAATGTGATGCAAAGTGTTCTCGCCTTCCTTTGACTGGAAGTCATCCATTTGACTTATAATATAAAACAAATAGCAGTTTGTGTCTTTTGGAATGCTAAGGTAAAACTAAAAATGATATGCAAAGTAAATGTTACTATAATGATTTGGGTCATCCAAATCTATCATTAATTATTTATTTAAGATTACTTTTAAATAAATGTGTCTGTAGAAAGAAATATGTCCTGAAGTATATTGGGTAATCCAGATGTTGACATCTTGCTCACTGAGATCAGCTCCATATAACTGACAATTCTTTCCAAAGCCGAAACCCAGGAAACATTTTTTTCTTTTTAGAATTTTCAGACTGGTTAGCATTGTATGTGGTAGATAATATTTTTCTTTACTGTGACACAAATGAGCTAAAAGTCATTAACAGGAATCTTTAGCAATTTTGTTGGTTTATATCATGTTTTAACTATATTGCTTAATTAGTTGTATCCCTCTAAATGCAATTGTCATTTAACATACTGTATGTCATATATACTTCTAAGAAGATTCAAGAGTAACAGATTCTGAGCTTAGTTGTCCTTTCGTTCTGTTCTCTCTAATGCATGCTGCCATGTTTCACAGTTCTGACCTAAAGCCACTTTCATGGGTAGCTTAAAAGAGTCACTAAAATTTTGCCTAAAGAGTCCTTTTAAAGAATCCCTAAGTGGGGCAACCGTAGATGGACAAAGTAGAGAGGTGAGATCATATATATTTGGAAACTAGTAATGGACAAACTGTAAAGAATAATGCATATAAATAATAATGTTATCTTGTTATTATGGAGAGAATGCAACAAACGTGATTATATCACTAAGTGTAGGACAACTTCATTGAAGAAAAAAAAAGCAGACTCATAACTCTATCAATTCTCCAACATACTGGTTATAGAGCATATTAAAAAGAGAATATACAGAGCACAGGGTTGCAAATGCCTTAATAATGCCAGCAAGAAGAAAGAAAGAAAATACAGGACAGCGTAAGTAATCGGTCTGTGAAGGTTAAATGTTCAATACAAGGTTTAAGTAAACTCTTGCTGGAAGGAGTTGCAAGAATTTGAAACAAGTGAAATGATTCAAAATAGAATAAGAAGTCTCTTCCAGAGGCCAAGCCTAAATGGAAATAGCAGTGGGCCAAAGATGAAAAACAAAGGTTGAAACTGGACAAGCTAAAGTAGCAATGTTTTAATGCCCAAAATGGGAGGGTCAAAAAATAAAGTGAGAAATGGAGGCTGTGTGTAGAGCTTAGAGATTAAAGGGCCGATTCCAAACCGATACTTAGCTGGGAAAAAGGTTTTTTTGTATCTGTGGGAGCTTTTTTTTTGTGATCCTATCTATCCTGTAAGGAAGTCTGTGTGTCAGCTGGGTAAAAATGTATGTTATAGTACAGAAACCTGCTCTATAAAGTATGACAAATCATAGGTAGGTGGGTGAGAGAAGGGTAGGTGGGAAAGCATGTTAGATGTGTTCAGAGGCAGAAGAGTTGTGGTATGTAAGACTCTAGGATCCTCACTCAATTAAACAATTGCAAGTTATTAAGCTAATTCAGCGTTTTTTTGCTAGACAAAAATGGCTTACGTGTTACTGGCTTGAAATCCTTGTAGTTGTTAAACCTGGAATTTACAGCCGCCCAAAGCCTTTGATCTTTCACGTCCGCAAGAGTTCTGTTTGCTAAAACCCCCAAGACAGCACTGCAGTTAAAGCTGCAAATGGCTGCCCCAAGCTTGCAGGTTCCAAATAGGACCCGCAAAGTACTAGGGGAACATTTGACATTTGGTTGCTCAGTCCCTCAGTTGTGTCCGACTCTCTGTGAACCTCTGGACTGCAGCACTCTTAGATATGTCTCTGTCTGTGCTTTTTCACAAGGTTTGCATGCCAAAGATACTGGAGTGGGTTACCAGTTCCTTCTCTAGTGGACTGTGATTTATCTGACCTTTCTGCTATGACCTGCACACCTACAGTGGCCCTACATGGTATAGAACACAGCGTCCCCTTGTGGATTGCTAAGTGGTGAAGGGGCTTGTACCTCATGGTACAAGCCCCTTCACCACTGAGCAATCCACAAGGGGACCAGGGGAGCATACACCACACTAATCTACTGTAACCCATCAGGAAGGGCCACAAACACACATGGAGGCTGTGCAGAGGCACTTGGAGCAACAGCCAACTCACTTCCATCGGGGATAATCACCATTACTGGAGGCAATGTGTCAAGGTGTATACCAATTATCATTTGGTAACATTCCATTAAGTGTTTTGCTATCAATCAATTTACAGTGTAACCTTTCATATTGTTATCAGGCCTTCTGGGGAATGTTGATAATTCACAGTATCACAAATTGGACTTTGCATGTGTATAACCGTTTATTATGATATATGATATATATTATTATATGATATTATTACTATTATTATTATTATTATTATTATTATTGTTATTATATGTATTAACCTATTGCATAGTATTGAGGGCTCATTAGTTTACTGATATAGGAATGTGACACAAAGGTGATGTCTGTGGATGTCCCAAACCCCAACCATTGAAAACACACTGACACACTGAGAACGGTATAACAAAGCTTTATTTCATACACACAGCATAATCAGAAATGGACAAGACTGTGCATTAATATCGTAAGTGTGGTGTAGTCGGATCCCGGGAAGGGCAAGAGGCTTGGTTTTGGGAAAAAAGGGATGCCTAAAGGGGGTAAAGTCATAGTCTAGAATAAGCATGATGCATCGCACCTACCAGGATCACATGTGGTCAATACACCACTGCAACCCGGAATCTGATGAAAAAAAGGATCATCAGAAATAACTCCATTCAATTGAAGAAACCATTAATGTGCATAGCACTTACAACTGGTCTATATCTGCTCAATGAAACAGATTCTTAAACCTCTGCACTGTGTAATCCCATCCAGTTTTACACATAAAGTGTGTTTCCAAAACAAAAATCTGAAAAAGAAGTGGTAAAAAAACAACATGCATGTACAGTTCAGTGCTAAATACTGTAACTGTAACAATATACCAACTCACCTGATTTCTATCTGCAAGCATTACTAACCATTAGCTAGTTCTTAGGATAAATCACTGGCCATTATAATGATGTGTCATCTCACAATAAATGCTTAGCTGTAATCAGCTTCAGTGGTCAAAGTGATATTGTTCATCAACATTGATATCAGATATACAGGTGTTAGCACATATTAAAGGATAGTCATGATATCATCAATATGGGCAAATACCCATTAATACGGAGAGGACACAGAGGTCAGCAGCCAGATTCAATGTTATTTACATCAGACACAGGGATCTGTTTTCAGACTGATATTGAGGTCAGGATCAAAAGCTTCACTAGTGCATATATTAATACTGGGTGTCATGACCATGCCATTGTGAAACTTTGTAAGTTCACCACCATAGCGGTATTAGTCTACATTTAAGCTAACAACAATCATATCTTAGATATTTGGCTATATGATAGTGTTAATATTGTGGGAGCTACATGTTAAGGGGAGCTGTCATTAAAGGAATGTCTACCTGAGAGGCATTGTGAAAACCTTAAACCTCAAACATTTCCTTCACAGTGCTTGCAGATCCATAAGATGCCTTCATGAACCTGAATTGTACCTAAAAAAAAAACAAGACATAATACTTCCAAAATAAGGCCTTAAAAAAGATAGGGACTGCACCATCTCTTCTCAACAGCATTCCTCACCGACCTGCAAGTGGTGAAATGTTAAACAGAACCCTACGTGTCCACAGAGAAGAGGATCATGGACAATGTGATGGGAAGTAGTCATCTGCGTCCAAAATAACACCATCACTTAGGCCAATATCCAAGACTCTGTAGCCAGGCTAGATTAGGTTAACATTTGGACCAATAGATTGTCACTGAGGAGTGCTGTTGAGAAGTCACAAAACATATGTGCAGCCCCTACATATTCCTCCGCTAGCATCAGGGCCCCAATCACCCATGGCCGGTCGCCATTTCCTTGGTGGTGGTGGGGGGGGGGGGGGGGCAGGGGGGGAGCATCTTTCCAGGGGGCAGCGGCAATAGCAGTGGTGGTGGCGCTGGTGGCGGTTGCCATGGCGGAGGCATGTGGGGAGAAGAGGAGCGGCTGGGCTGCGGGTGTGCGGATGAGGACTCCGGGTGGAGTAGGCAGGGCTGGGGACCAGAGCACTGCTTAAAGGCATCCGTAGTCAGGTGGTGAAATACAATCTGGTTCGCCCCCATCCTAAATAGCCTGTCCAGGTAAGACTCAGTCATGAGATGGTGTCTCCTCTCCTCCCTATTGTGCCTGACCTCCGCATGATTGGCGGAGATTCTGGCATGGATCCCCAGGAGACACTCCATCTGTTGCCACATGATGGCCAGCATCTCCGCCTGCACAGTCTGGCTTAGTGGTGGTGGTCCTTGGGCCATTGCCTGGTGAGGAGGTGGCAATAGAAGTGGCCCACTGGGGAGGGTCTAGGGCCCGGCCTGAGCCTCGCTCCATGGGGGTGGTGGTGTCGTTGCTTGGTCTGGTGGTGATGGTGGTGGCCGGTCTGCGGCACTGGTAAGGTGAGGAGGAGATGGGGTAAAGCCCCTCTGGTCACTCCAGTAGGAGGACCCTGGTGAGATGCTAAGTCTCTGAAGGAGGGGGGCAGTGGGGTCAGATGCCACCAATGCTGCTGATGGCCCTGCTGGTGACTCCACATCCCAGATGACATCCTCCTCCCTATGCACCGGTTCCTGGTGGGAGGGGGCCCGCTCACCGATTCCCTGCCCTGATGGAGCCTACGCCCCCGCCTCTGGCTCACCACTGCACCCAGACCTCCTTGATGCTGAAAGAGAGAAAAAAAGGTATTTGTTATTAGTATGATAAATAATATATTGTTTTGTGTTCATTCCTAACTATTTGACATCTAGGCTTGAACCTGGATGTTTCACTTAATTGCAACTATGAGAAGCTATCATTTGCTAGATGTGATCTATTCTTTGGTTCTTGATCTTTATTGTTCTTGGCTCCTAACGCTATCTTGATTCTGGCTTCGGTCTGTAACTGCATAGGCTGTAGTGGGCACACCATAACATAGACTCTCCATTGGTTGATTACTGTTGTTGGGCCGAGGAATGACAGTGATTTGTCAGCTTCATGGATTTAATATCCCTTAATTAATTTCATAGAGCTGACATGTCTGTGTCCTTGTTGGACATCATGTACATGTGTAGTGTGTAGGTCGTGGCATGTTGGTGTATGTGATGTTCACTTGACATGGAGGCTGGATCCTGCTGGGCCGCCTGGCAACTGCCTCAGAAGGTCCTTGGCCACTCTGTACTTCATAGTCACTTTGGAGCCACCACTCTGTGCTGCATATTGCTTCTCCGCCTTGACCAACATCCTCTTCCCCTTGGCCCTGATGTCATCAAAGCGGTTCTTCACAGACCTCATATCCTTATCAACTGTACCCACTGCTTTTACAGCGGTTGCTACCTCCTTCCATGCCTGGGCCCTAGGGCTGGGCCTAACATCCCTTCCCCCTGCAAGGATAACGGGGCGTCCACAGATGGCACCAAGGAGGACCACAATGGTCCTATGCTTGCCCTTAGCCTCTTGCCATCCCGACTGTGGACGGGATCCTTGGCCCCTCCCCTTCTGTCCCTGGACTAGATGTGCCTAGTTCTCAGGGCACCCTGCCACTACCCACCTCCTCCACTCCACTATCCTCCTCTCCTCCACTCTCCACCTCCTCAACTCCTCCACCACTCTCCTTTCCTCCGCTCTACACCTCCTCTAACTTCTCCTTCTCCACCTCTTCCTCCTCCACCTCCTCCACCTCCCTTCTCCTCCAACTCCTCCACTTCCTCCTCTCCTCCGCTCCTTCTCACCTCCTCCTCTCATCCCCCACACCCCAGGGCCACCTCGCTCTCCTCTCTCTCCTCCTCACCTCTCCTCATCCCGGCCTCTCCACTTCTCTACCCTCCTCTCTCCCCTCCTTTGAAATCCCCAAAATAAGATATGGATAAATAAAAATATGTTTTTCTGTTTATGTATGAAGATAAATTGGGAATTATGTGTATTTATTAACTGTTGGCGATGGGGTGTGGGGGATGGGTATGGAGTGACCTAGCTCTATGTGTATCTATGTGTGTAATTTAATTTATGTCTATTGGTATTATGTGTAATATTTATCTGTAAATGTGTGTAATCAAGTATCAATTTAAATTCATAAATAGATGAATATAAATGAACAAAACCACAAATTACTGCTCTGCAATCTCTCCAACTCTCACTCACTCTGCTCAAACCACCAACTCCGGGACCTGCGTGCTACTTTGTCAGGATCTACAACACAGTCAACGCATGGGTGGGTGGAACTCAACTTTATAATCTCTCTCTGTCAATCATCATTGGCTACATCGCTTTCTATTAGCTGAGAGGCCTGTGCCGAACTCCGTTATACCGTGATTGGATCGTAACTGCGGACCTCATCTAGTCCAGCCCATTAACAGTTTGCAGCTGCAGCAGTGGTTTACAGTTTGAGGCCTTGGCCTGTAATAGCACTGGAATTGTAGATGACCACGGACCAGCAGCAGGCCCGCAGACATACGGCCTATATACCGCCAGATGCGGCCTTTAAATTGAATGGGGCTCTAGGTCTGGGGGTAAAAAAAACGATGGTGAATAGAACTGGGACAGATGTCAGTTGGTTCCTGCGGTGGGTCCATCAAGGACACCCATGGTACCTAATTAATTAACCCCTGATGTGGAAGACCTAGCCTGCATTGAAATATTAATCACCTGCTATGGGGCCTTAAACAACCTCCTCGGCACCTAATATATTAACCATTACCCCATGGTACTTCTATTAAACCCTTGGATAATGTGGTGGTCTATACAGGCCCTCATGGTATTCCCATTAACCATTACCTACCACAGGTCTATCTAGACCCCCAGGGTAACCTAAATCAACCCCTACCTATAAATCATAGGTGGTACAGACCACCATAGTATCAAAATAAACCCCAACCTACCATGGAGGCCTATCTTAACCCCATGGCAACCTAAACTTAACACATGAAGTGCCATGGGATCCAGAGGGACTCCCATGGCACTCTAAGTAATACACTAACATATTATAAATAAACATCCCCCAATAAACTACTAAAAAATAAAACACTAGTTTACAAAAATGGAACTTAAATCAGGAATATTAGGAGTTGTGAGTGCAAAATAATTTTGAATGATTTGGAATATAATAGCTTTTTGGAGCTCAAGCAACTCGTAATTTTCCTGATATTGGAAAATCAATGGGAAATCTTGTTGGATTTTGCGTCCTCAGGGGTAGCTCTCTCACAATCATGCTGAGAGGGGGAATAGAATAGCTAGGAAAAGTTATTTGGCATTTTTTGCATTTTGCAATACAGGAGATAGATTAGGACACTAAATTTGATAATGTCCAAAATGTTTATATATATTAAAAAACAGCCTCTACTTTTTTGTGGGTTCAATATTACAATTGTGGAAACTAGTGATGTCGCGAACATCAAATTTTCGGTTCGCGAACAGCGGATGCAAACTTCTATCAAACTTCTATCAAATATCAAACGAACGGGCGAACCCGGCAAACCGCCATAGACTTCAATGGGCAGGCGAATTTCAAAACCCACAGGGACTCTTTCTAGCCACAAAAGTGATGGGAAAGTTGTTTCAAGGGGACTAACACCTGGACTGTGGCATGCCAGAGGGGGATCCATGGCAAAACTCCCACAGAAAATTACATAGTTGATGCAGAGTCTGGTTTTAAGCCATAAAGGGCATAAATCACCTAAAATTCCTAAATTGTTTGTAATAACATGCTTTAAAACATCAGGTATGATGTTGTATCGATCAGGTAGTGTAAGGGTTACACTCCCTTCCCAGTAACAGACCAATCTCCCTGTTTAATGCACCGCAAACAACCGCAAACAGTCCAAACTCCTAATTTGCACAAGGTTGGATACCAAGCTAGCCATGTCCCGTTCCTTGTCCTCACTGATGTCATTGAAGGTCTCTTCCTCCACCCAGCAACCAAGGGCCCCCGAAAGGTGACAACAAGCCCCCTGGGACGCCTGCTGTGTTTGGTCTTTCACCTCCTCAAAGCCACCTTCCTCCTCTGACTCCTCTTCTTCAGACTCCTCTATCTGCGTTGCCTCTGTCTGCATTATTATAAGGTGTGTACTGGTAAGTAGTACTATTTCTATCAGTTTAATCCCTGTTACGTCCACTATTAGGCGACGTGTATATGGCATGGATTTTTGGAATAGGGAGATGGAAAAAGATGCTTGGTAGGCCCTCCTACTTCAAATTTGGGGCACTGCGCGTGCAATCTAAGGTGCCACCAGATATGAGTGTCACTGTGCACTGGCAAAAGTTGGCAGAGTAGGCGCTGTAGGCTTCACACACACGCCTGTAGGCAGGCAATTGCTATTCAATCGATTACAGTAAAAAAAAGTGTTGTTTTATGTCACTGTACACTACGGTTGCACCAGATATGACGTATCACTGTGCACTGGCAAAAGTTGGCAGAGTAGATGCAATAGGCTTCACACACACGCCTGTAGGCAGGCAATTGCTATTCAGTCTATTACAGTCAAAAAAGTGTTGTTTTATTTCACTGAGCACAATAGAAGCTGTGAGCCTGACACAGGCAGGCAACTAAAATTAGATTAATTGTAGTGGAAGCTAAATACACAGCCTGGCTCTCTATTTCCCTATTAAATCTCCAGCAGCTACACTATCTGTCCTCTCACAACGAATGCAGCTTCAGAATGATTCTAAAATGTATGCTGTCCTTCAGATGGAAGGCCCTGGAAGGGAGTGTATGCTGCTGGTTGGCTGAAATGTGTCTGCTGACTGTGAGGTGCAGGGTCAAAGTTTCCTCAATGATAAAGAATAGGGGACGAACCCAAAAGCGCATGTGTTCGCCGTCCGATGCGAACGCGAACATGCCAAAATCTACTTATGGTGTACAAAAAAAATGTTGTGCTTTACTTTATTCTTATTGTTTTCTTCTATTTTTGGTATAAATCTAGTTTTAGGAAAAACACCTGAATTTATTTATTTTTTTAATTTTATTATTATTTCATTTTTGAATGTGTAAATGTAATTTATTTTACTTTTATTTAATTATTTTTAGTATTTTAGAAGTCTTTTACTTTGTTAAAATACAAAATATGATTTATTGTTAATTTATAATTAATATACATTGTTTACATTTGCAAGATCAATAACAAAAATGAATAACTCATTTTGAATACCGGGGGCCTCATTCTATTATTGGCCGTAAACCGTCCGTAAGGCTGCGATTGCAAGGATCTCCTCTTGCAACCGGCCGTAAGCTCTGAAATCTAAAAAGTCAAAAATAAATTCAAGACAGCTCTGTAAAGCTCTGTAAATGCTAGGGATCATACTGGGGGACATGAGGATTAAAAGTAACCCACTCTCAAGCTTGCACATCAGCCCAAACCCGAGTTTAAATTAACTGTTTATTTTCCGGCTGCGACGTGGGCGGGTCTGAGGTGCTCTAAGCCCTATGGACTTTTTACATGGATATTTGACGTATATTAAAAAATATATATTTTACGGATTTGAGTATAGGGGAATTTTGTGCTATTTTTGCTAACACCGAAAATCACTTTATAGTCTTCTCAAAGTGCAGGATGGCTTTATTTGGGCTATATTTCGTGCTTAATTGATTGATGCTAGCGGGATGCTAGCGGGACCTCTTTCCTGCAAGTAAGCTGCGGCTCGCTTTTAGCCTTGCAGAGAGGGTTCCCGGAGCAATTGAATTGCAAATAGGATTGCGGCCGTTTTAGATCAAAGGATTTCCTCCGGCGCGAGCGGCCGCAAGAGAAAGCAAGGCACCGGCCGCAAGCCTGCCGGAATATATCTTAAACCATGAAACAGTCATATTAACTATAAACTATCTTCTATCCAAAAGCAAGGTCTTTACTAACTAAAAACTTCTGTAAACAAATATATATATGCTCTGTGCTTATATAGAGCCCTTTAGAATTGGCTGAATCGCAATTTAATACGGCTGTATATATTTAAGTATATATCGTACTAAAGTATGCTTATATATTAAAATATCCAGCAGTGAAGTCAATTGTCTTTCACACTATTACTGTTAAAATGAAAATGTAAATTAAAGAAACAGATTATAAAAATCTAGGTAGAAAAAATCCATATTTACACTTTTAACAATTTTATTTTGATGAGTATATTACAATGGTTCTGTTGCTCAACCCAAGGAAAATCCCAATATAATATATATAAAAAAAGAGGAAAAAGGACAGCAAGAGGGTCTGAAAGAATACTGCTAGAGTTATTTTGAGCTCAAAGTAAGAACATGATAATATAATTGTTTACACAGAATAACAAGGAAAAAGGGTATATAATAAATCATGTATAACAATGTAAGATTATTGCACGTCTTTATTATTACTAATAGAATCACAAAATTACATAGTATATACATTTTATTTAACAGTCGTTGAGATGACAGAGATTTGCCCACAGATCCAGTGGTTATAGTATATTCATACATTACAAATAAATAATTAAGACAATTTCACCATGGGCCTCATTCAATTGTGGTTTGGCCTATTGAATAGGGCTCTATTTAAGTACATAGCATATTTTCTTACAGAAGTTTTTAGTTAGTGAAGACCTTGCTTTTGGATAGAAGCTCACTAACTAAAAACTTCTGTAAAAAATGTGCTTATACAGAGCCCTATTCAATTGACCAAATGAGGCCCTATGTGTTTTTCCTGTTGCACTCATTGTTTAGTTTCTTAGTACATATACGGCCCTATTCTATTGCCCAATTCGTAAATTTATACACACTTACAATCACTCTTAAAATTGCTACATATTTGGCAACTATTACTTATTGGCACTATGGAATTCTTAAGTCAATAAAATGCATATAAACATTTATAAAAATAAAAACACCTAAAGCCAAATTTATGAGTTCAAGGCATTTGCAAGTAGTTAATAGAATATGGTCCATGGTCCTGCTAATATAAGATGTGCAAATCATTCTAAGCAGCCTATAAGTTTCCATGGTCATAATTTGGTGGTTTGAATCCTGTTTTAACATCTACTATATATTAGTATATTACATCAACTTTTAGAAATTCACTTTCCATTAAAATTCTGACAAATGCCTTAGGAATTATTTGCTTATCTCTACTACAGCAGATTTGTTGGATCATACATAAAATAAGCTTGTTTACAAAATATAATGCAAATAAGATCCATAAACCACATAATTGTTACTGAATAAAAACAAAACCACATTTTGTTCCTTGTGATCATATTGCTCATAGTACATTTCTATTTCTTCAAACGCTTCAGTTCTATTAACAAACAACAGCTAGTCAACTACATAATTGTTTACAAGGTAGTATAGGAGAAAAAATGCATTAAAAACAATTTGACCCTGAAAACACTGAATCCAGAAAAATGTACCAAAGAGAAAAAGACTAAACACATTTCTGTGCAGATACCTCATTTGATGTAATTGAATGATTTCTCTGATCTGTATCTGGATACTTATGTTATTCATCAACATTTTTTGACACTATTTACTGGAAAGCTAATTTAATCTTTTACTCATTGTTTCCCTCAGCTATATAAACTGACCTTTCATCTTCTACATTGAACGATTCCTTTGCCAGAATAACAGTGGTTCTAATCAGGCGTGTGTACAGCCTCCATAGTAGAGTTTAGCTATACCTTCCTATACAGCAAAGTCTTCATTACCCGGATAGAAAACAGATATGATTTATAATTAATTTAATTTACATACTCTACTTTAAATAATTGCATATTATTATTTTCTTTATAGAAACATATGCATATTTTAATTATTGACTATAAATAAAAATTATATATATATATATATATATATATATATATATTACTGCTTGCTGTAGACAATGATATATTTTAGATAATAAATACAATTATTTATAGATGTGTTAAACACAATTGTAATCCTAAATGTTTTTTTCTTTTCTTTGAATGTCACTCTAACAGGTATCACCAAATTGTATTTGTGTTTTCAAATTACATACATTGTGAAAACACACTCATATACTTAGAGAAAAATAAGCTCAAAAAGATTATGTAGTACAGTAGGTTGTGGACAGTCAGATGTGCATGTATTTCCTATCATTCAAACAAGATATTGTGTTTGACCAGTTAAAATAGATACATTTCTCTATTTGGTGTTTTTTCTGTCTATTTACCTCAGCGTCATATTTAAGAGTGCCTGTTAACAAAATAATGCATTAACAGATCGTACATTCACAAATATTCGCTTCTGATAGAAACACTGAAGCGTTTTTTAACTTCGAAATAATTAAAAGAAGGACATCTAAAAGTGTGCATGATCTTACTATGTATAGCTTAGAGGACAGAAGGGAGAGGGTGATATGATATAAATCTACCAGTATATCAAATGATGGGTCAAAAGGTACGTTTCTTCGAGAAAGAGGAATGCAAGTGGTCATAATTTCATGTGGAAGATTTATAACTTCAAGGACTACTAAACAATGGAAAAAAAATACATATATTTGAAAATATTATAATGAATAAGAGAATAAATAGGCAGGAAAAAAGTAATAAAGCAAGCTTTTAATTAGAAATTTATTTTTTTGATGCCTCTGTAGGACCCCGGAGAGATCTATGGAACAGTTGAAGTTGTGTGTTTTAGAGGGGTGTTTACATTTCTGGAGACTGTTGTTGCATTGAATAATGCAATGTGCCTGCTTTTGGGCTTGTGAGGGCAAAAGGGTTCAGTGTCTGTTTCGATATCATGCATTTATTAAACAAAGACTCTAGATGTCTGCCTGTTTCCTCTTCTCACACCCATACCTACACTGATAACCGCAAAAACAAACACAAATCAGTCAACTCTCTGGATGTCATATAACAAACACAACATGGATTCCGGTACTCATAAACATAGTCTTCAAATATGAATGTCCCTATTCTATTGCCCAGACCGTAAATGTATACACTCTTAAAACCTTAAAATTGCCACGTATTTTATGAGCTACTCGCAATCCAATTACAAGTTCCCCGCAAACTATCACTAAGGGCAAGCCAAAGACGCAAATGCAGGCTTATATCTCCATTGGTTTTAGCACAGCTCGAACATTTACGAGCGCTAAATAATTAAAGTTACACAAAAACAATATTCTATCAGATCAGTAGGTCTAGCTCACAACTAGAAAAAGTATCAAGTTTCTGTCAAAAATATTATGAGTACTAAATAGGCTTTTGTAAACACTTATAATAGCTGTAGCAGCAAATAAACACACAATACTGTACTATAAACATATGGAAGGCATGGAAAGCCATTAGAATTAATTGCCGAATAGTGTCAAACTCACAAGTATGCAATTAAAATATCCTTTTTAACTGTTATTGCTAAATAATATCGATCCCGAGACTCAAAGGGTCAATACTTATCATGAAACCCACATGGACTAGAACAGATGTTTTAATGCATTTTATAAATTGCTAGATTACTTTAGTTTTACCCCGATCAGCAAATATTACTTATTGACTCATCAATTTGTCGCCCCCGATTGCAGGTTACGTCTAACTTAAACATTTTTACCGATGTCATGATGAAATCCTACTTATGTGTGGAGGCTGAAAGACTTAAATTGTGAGCTTGAATTAATAGAATACATCTAAACATTTAGAGAAAAAAACACCCACCACCAAAATTAAGGGTTAGAGCCACTTATGGCTTCTAATAGATTAGGGTACATTTTTGACAAACACATGTTTTTTTTTAACTACAGTGGTCCTTTAAATAAAACTTTTAAGGGACGTGGAAGTTACCAAAACAGCCATGCCAGGTATTGACTTAGCTATTGGTAATTCCAAGTTATTGCCTGTATATTTTCATACAAGAAGCTACATAGATAATAAGTGAGGCTTGACAACATAGCCAATGAGTTTCTTCTTGTGTCCAGCAGTTGAATGAAAGGTTGGATCAGAGCTCTTTCTGCATCTGTCACCAGTTATATTATGTGATGCAGACACTTTGCCCCAAATTTATCAAGCACCATATTGGAATTCTCCATTCATTACAGCAGAAAATATGCCATCCGATATGCAAAACAGTATTTATCAAGTAGCAAATGCGACCATATGCCATTCAGTACAATAGAAGAAGTGAGCGATAACACAAGGGTTGGCAAACACCCTAAAAATTCCTATTGATAAACCAACAATTATATTCCTGAACATACATGAGCTATTTCGTCTTTTAATCTGCATTAAATGTTCTGGTTTTTAATTGGTTAAAAATAATTGGAAAATAATGGGATAAATAATAATTTAAAATGTAAATATAATTTGAATGTTGATAATAATAACAGTAATAGTAATAATTAGCATGTTAAAAATAATTTAATAATAGTAATAACATAGTAATAACAGTAATAGTAATAGTAATAATATAATACATAAATATATATAAAGTTGTTA
Source organism: Discoglossus pictus (assembly GCA_027410445.1). Taxonomy (NCBI): domain Eukaryota; kingdom Metazoa; phylum Chordata; class Amphibia; order Anura; family Alytidae; genus Discoglossus; species Discoglossus pictus. Next base: position 60,245,766 of record CM050166.1, read on the forward strand.
TGATATCATTATTAATAGTATTGTTAATAGTATTTTTAGCATTATTATTAATAGTATTATTACTATTAACTTTCTATGGCTATTCAATTACTATACTATTTACATTATACAAAAAAGAGAGGACAGAGACTGCTTTACGTGAGTAAAAGGAAGTCAACAACGCTTGCAAAAGGGCTATTAGACCGGCTAAAATAGAAAATTAAAAGTTAATAGCAAAAGAGAGTAAGACTAACCCTAAAATATTTTTTTTTTAATATAAAGGTCAGGAAGGAAGCTATAGGAACATTACAATGTGACACTGTCTGATAATTAGTGACCAGGAAAAGGCAGATGAGCTAAATAGGTTCTTTTCTTCAGTATACACAAGGGATGTACCAGTGGTTGGGACAATGCAACAAAAAGGGGCTACACTACCTTCACCAAATAATTGGTTAACGCAGGAAGAAATCCAAAGAGGTTGGAAAAAATAAATGTTAATAAAGCCCCAGGTCCTGGTGGAATACATCCAAGGGTACTGAGGGAACTGGGCTCTGTAATAGCAAACCATTATGTATAATTTTTCAAGATTCACCCAACACAGGGTCCTTACCAGATGACCAGGGAAAAGCAGAGTTGATGCCTATATATAAGAAGGGAGCAAGAACAAATCCAGGAAATTATAGACCTGTAAGTCTCACTTCTGTAGTGGGAAAGCTTTTAGAAGGGTTAATAAGAGATAGTATACAAGTATATGTCTGTTTCAACAAGAGTGAGGAGAGGAGGAGACTCAGGAGAGGGTGGGAGGTAGAGGTATGGAGAAAGGGAAAGCCAGGTCAGGGAGAGGAGGTACAGGTGTAGGAGAGCAGCAGGGGGGAGTGATGTGCCCCCAGATATAGGCACACAAAGAGTAGGGGCAGAAGGCCTGATTCCTGACAGGGAGGTAGTGGCGAAGAGGGACTGGCGCCAGGGAGAGAACAGGGAGGCCAGGAACCCCAGGCACAGTTGGAAGGGCAAAAGGCTGTGGCAAAGTACAGGGCCCCCAATTATAGCATAGAGGAGATGGACGTCCTCCTCAGGGAAATCCGTCCCGCTATAGAATCATACATGGTGGGAGAGATGTGAGGCCTAGCCAGAAGGCAGAGGCCTTGAGTGAAATAGCTTCCCCTGTTGCGGCACAGGGATGTCAAGTCTGTCAAACACAGGTATGACGACAGCTAGCTGAAGGTGAAAAGGAAGATGGCAGAGGAGGCAAGAGCTGCACGAGCAACCGGTGGTGGCCCACCGGCCAACATCACATACTGTGGATGGAAGCGGACCCTGAAGGAGTGGATTGAGCCAGCGGCAGTGGTGGGCCTTCCAGGACAGGTGCAAACGGTGTGCCGAGAACGATGAAATGTGGGTATCATTTACACCATTACACCCTCATATGCACACACATGAACCCCCCACAAAGAAGTGTATGAACTGGGGGGGCTTTTCACATGAGCCATGATTGACAATGCTCATTATGCAGGCCGTGGTTCATCTGTGTAACACAAGCACCACAGTCAATCACAGGTGACCATGATGTCAAGGATATGGAAATACATAGCTGTCAATTGTGTAGGGAAACCAACTCAAATATATATTTTTTTCCATATCAGTACCCAGGAGGGCAAGGCTGACCACAGATGAACAGGGGGAGGCTACACTGGAGGTGGGAGTAGTTGACGAAGAATGCCAAGACATTCCAGAGGGCCCGGGACCATCCACACAAGTTACCTATTCACATTCACCGTCATATCAGGAGTGGGATTCACTGCGCGGGCCCTCAAACGCATCATCCAGCCATGCACAGCTGTTTCAGTCCCTTTCACCGGGCATGTAAACCCAACCACACCAAACCTGATGACCATTGCCACCTACTACAACACCATTGCAGCCATGGCAGGGCACAACCACTCCCACACAATGGGGTTCCACAACATGGCCTCCGACACAATGGGGTCCCACAACATGGCCTAACACACCAGCCCTCCTGCTGACACCTCAGGCCCTGCTGCCATCACCTTAGGCACTCCTGCTGACACCTCAGGCATTCCTGCCATCGCCTCTGACCCCAATGCCGTTAACATCAGCCCCAATGCCATCAACAACACCACCCCTGATTTTAAGTTAGGACATGAGATGGAAGAAACAAAGGACTGAGAATCTCAGATTGTACAGAAGGCAGGTTCAGCTCACAAACACCCTCCTTGCGAGCAACAGATCACTCCATTCTGAGGTGAGGAGCACAACCGAAGGATGGAGAGATATGATGAACAGGCAATTAGGGACAGGCAGCAACTCATCCAATTAGCAGAACAAAAGCTCATACCTCTCCAGTCTTCGGTTTCACAACCGCAACCAGAGATGGCGGCCTCTTCATCTCAGACCTTACCACCAGCCCACGGAAAGTGGGGCCCAGTGCTGTGTAAGAGGAGGTGTTAGGACCATCCCCGAAGTCCTCCTCATGATCACTCCTCACTTAATACTGATTGGGATAGATGTCTGGTTATGTTTAACATGTTATCAACTGATGTTCAATGTTGATTGACCTTGATATGAGGTGTTGTAGTTAATCAGAATATTGTTATGATTGATATCTAGTTCTTGTCTCTGTAGGTGTTAATAGCCAAATCTCACGACCATGAAGGCATCTTCTTCATTTTCAAGAAGTACAATACCATCATGTGAGCAAACACTCAACCCAGTTCACAACAGGCATTCGATCAGTGTCATTTACCACTGCAGATAGATCTGAAATGCAATATATGACTACATATCTCTTCACTAATGAACATGACTGGTGTGAGTTTAAATTACAATGAATAGTGTACCGGCTGTAGAGTTGAACAGTCCCATTAGGATCTGCTAATCCAAACCAGTAGTTATACATGCATCTTTTCTTGCATGTCATCCCGTTAAATTATGAAAGCAGATTCATGTATTTCATGTCATCCAAAAACAAAATGGCTAATTTCCTTTGATTGACATAAGGATCAATGTGTATATGTTTATGGGTAATGTGAACAGTGTAATCTGTCTGGCCCTGGTACCACCCATATACCAGTCAGATGTGGAATCAACATGGCACAACTATTCCATGTAGATAGTGATAGTACTCTTTGCTAAAAGATTGTGTTCACAGTGAAGCATGCCTTGTCGTATTACACATCCTCAACATATTCCGGGAACACTGAAGACAGAATAAGGATGGTTGTCACTGCTCATAGATGACGTTCCTGTTAATTGGTTTATTTATTTTAGTGTCCAGAGCAAAAACACTGTACACTCTAATAACAGCTTATAATTGTTCTTACACCTCCTCTTTGAGCTAAAAGAGAGGGGGATAGATTGGGTGCAGAGAGGTAGATTTGAGTATCACCTGCATAGAGATGATACTGAAATCCAAAGGATTTTATGAGGGTGCCAAGTGAGGAGGTGTAGATGGAGAAGAGGAGGAAGGAACCTTGGGGAATGCCAACAGACAGAGGGAGAGGTGAAGAAGAGGTGCCAGAGAAGGAGACGCTAAATGTACGATCTTTTAGATAGGATGTGAACCATGAAAAAGCTGTGCCCTGGATGCCATAAGTTAAGTTGCAGGCAAAGACAAGTTCAAAGTGAACACAGTGCAAAGAATAGAGGACCCTGTCTTTGACCTTGGAATCCGATGTCCATAGCGCTTTCCCCAAAGCACCTTGCAGGATTGGAACTCGCAGACTTAAAATGTAAAGATTGATGTTTGTATGTGGTACAGTAGGGAGAGAGAAGTGCTGTGCGTGTTAAGATGGAAGGTTATAGGCATCTTTAAAGAGATGTGTTTTTATTGAAGTTTAGAAGGATTTGAGGCAGGTGGATATTCTGGTGAAGTGAGGCAAGGAGTTCCAGAGAATAGGGGCAGCACAAGAAAAGTCCTGGAGGTGGAAATGAGAGGAGGTGACAAGAGTGGTAGAAAGAAGAAGGTAGTCAGCAGAACTAACAGGGAGTGTGGGGAAGTATTTTGAGATGAGAGCAGAGATGGGCAGGGGTGCACTGTTGTTGAGGGTTTTGTAAGTTAGGGTCATGATTTTAAATGTTATTCTGGAGGCTAAGGGAAGCCAGTGGAGTGATTGACAAAGAGGAGCTGCCGACACTGAACCTTGTGTACAGAAGATGAGTCTGGCGGTGGCATTCATTATGGATTGAAGTGGGAAAAGGCGGGTGGTGGGCAGGCCAACAAGGAGCGAGTTGCAGTAGTCGAGATGAGAAATGATGAGAGAGTGTACTAGAATCTTAGTTATGTCTTGTGTGAGGTAGTGGCATATTTTGGATACTTTTTTAGAAGGAGAAGGCAAGATGAAAGAGAGGGCAGGGTCCAGTAGAACCCCAAGTCAGCGGGCTTGGGAGGTGGGAGTGATGGTGGCATTGTTGACGGTGAGAGAAATGTGAGGAATTGCCGCTGTTGTAGAGGGTGGGAAGATTAAGAACTTAGTCTTAAACATGTTGAGTTTTATATGGTGGGCGGACATCCCAGAGGAAATACTAAAGAGGCAGTTGAAAATGTGTGCTAGAAGAGAGGGGGATAGATCTGGTGCGGAGAGCTAGATTTGAGTGTCATCTGCATAGAGATGATACTGAAACCCAAAAGAGTTTATTAGAGTACCAAGCAAAGATTTATAGATGGAGAAGAGAAGGAGGCCTAGGACTGATCCTTGGTGTTTGCCAACAGACAAGGGGCGAGGAGAAGAAGAGGTGCCAAAGATGGAGAAGCTAAATGACCGTTCTTGCAGGTTTGATGAGAACCACGAGAGAGCAGTGTTTTGAATGCCGAGGGAGGAGAGAATATGGAGTAGAAGCTGATGGTCAACTGTGTCAAAGGTGGCAGAGAGATCCAGAAGAAGCAGAATGGAAATGTGTTTTTTTGACTTGGCGGTGAGCAGGTCATTGGTGACTATTGTGAGAGCTGTCTAAGTCGAATGTTGGTGTCGAAAGCTAGATCGGAAGGTGTTCAGAAGGGAATTGAGGAGATAAAACAGCGGATATAGACAAGCCGCTACAGCAGTTCAGAACCCAGGAGAAGTAGAGAGATAGGGCGATAGATGCAACATCAGAGTCAGATGAGGGTTTCTTAATAGTGGGTGTAATTAGGGCATGTTTTAGAGAAGAAGAAAACGTTCCAGGGAAACGTGTTTAGGGAAAGGTTGAATATGTGTGTGAGAGCTGGGATTAGTGTGGTAGAGAGGGGATGGATGAGCTGAGATAGAAAATAGGATCCAGAGGACAGGTAGTGAGGTGAAAGGATGATATTAGGCTGGAGACTTCGTCCTCTGTTGCAGGGGTAAAGTAGTTCATAGTGGCTTTGGGAATGGGGAAGGGAGACTAGGTATTGTTGGTTAGTTGAGAGGATGGACTGTGTGAGCCACGATGAGAGGATAGTTTGCATTTTATGTATAAAATAGTTAGCAAAGTCTTCAGCCGTGAGACAGGAAGGGATGGAAGGAGATGGTGGGTGGAAGAGAGTATTGAAAGTGGCAAACAGACGTTTGGGGTTGGAGGACACAGTTGATATTAGTAGTGTGAAGTAGTGCTGTTAAGGTTGAGGGCGGAGGAGTAGGAATGTAGAATAAACTTGTAGTGGAGGAAATCTGCTGAAGAGAGTGACTTCCTCCATAGCCGTTCAGCAGTGCGGGAGCACTTCTGCATGTAACGTGTGTGTGTAGTGTGCCATGGTTGTGGATGAGATCGAGGATGTCTGCGTGTGGTTATGGGGGCAAGGGTGTCAACGGTGGAAGAGAGAGTAGAGTTGTAGTGTGAGGTGGCAGAGTCAGGGCAGTTGAGGTTGGGGATGGGGCTGAGAAAGGGTTGGCGCACAGTGGAGAGCTGTGTGGGGTAAAGTTCTAGCAGATTTATCTGGGTAATGGTGGCCGGGGTTCAAGAAGGGTGATTAGAGGAAGATGTGGTGAGGTTGAAGGTAAGGAGGTGATGGTCAGTTAGAGGGCGTGGGTTGATGACTGGGTTGGAGGTGGGGCTGATATTGGTGAAAAAAAGGTCAAGAGAGTGTCCAGCATGGTGAAATGAAAAATCTGTAAGTTTTGAGAGGCCGAAGGAAGAGGTAAGTGCAAGCAATTTGGCGGCTGCTGGTGAGGTGGGAGTGTCGATGGCAATGTTGAAGTCGCCAAGTACCAGTGAAGGAATGTTGAGGAGAGAAAGTGAGGGAGCCAGGCAGAATAGTGATCGAGAAATTGAGAGGGAGTGCCTGGGGGGCAATAGATCACAACAACACGTAGGTATATATATATATATATATATATATATATATATATATATATATTTATTGACTTTCTTGCCCCCATAATCACAAGTAAACGCCCTCGCTCTCATCCGCAACCATGGCACACTACACACTACAGAGATGCTCACGCACTGCAGAACGACTATGGAGGAAATCTCACACTTCAGCAGACTTTCTCCACTACAAGTTTACCTTGCGCTCCTACTTCTCTGCCCTCAATCTTGCCATACAACACTACTTCTCATCACTAATATCAAACCTGTCCTCCAACCCTAAACGTTTATTTGCTACATTCAACACCCTCCTTTGCCCACCCCCAACTCCTGTCCCTTCCTGTCTCTCTACTGATGACTTTGCCATCCACTTTAAAAATAACATTGAAACCATCCGAAATGAGCTCTCCTCCCAGCTTGGCCCTATCCCACCATCCTCTCCACAAACCGACAACACCCAGCCCTTACCCTTCCCCAATCCCTCCTCCACTATGTATTCCTTTGACCCTGTAACCGAGGATGAAGTATCTACGTTATTATTAACCTCTCACCTTACAACATGTCCACATGATCCTATTCCTTGACAGCTAGTCCCTCCCCTATCCATCACATTTATCCCAGCTCTCACACATCTATTCAATCTCTCCCTAAACACTTTCAGGTTTCCATCCTCTTTAAAACATGCCATAATTACACCCTTTCTCAAGAAGCCCTCATCTTACCCAGCTTCTGCCTCCAACTACAGCCCTATCTCACTACTTCCCCTGGCTTCTAAACTGCTTGAGCGGCTTGTTTACAATCGCCTCACTCAATTTATTTCCTCCAATTCCCTTCTTGACCCCTTTCAATCTGGTTTCCGGGCCCAACACTCTACAGAAACAGCCCTCACAAAAGTCACCAAGGACTTGCTAAACGCCAAATCAAAGGGTCGCTTCTCCATTCTAATTCTCCTGGATCTCTCTGCTGCCTTCGACACAGTTGACCACCCTCTTCTAATCCAAACTCTCCGCTCATTTGGCATCCAGGGCAAAGCTTTTTCATGGTTCACATCCTATCTAAAAGATCGTACATTTAGCGTCTCCTTCTCTGGCACCTCTTCTTCACCTCTCCCTCTGTCTGTTGGCATTCCCCAAGGTTCTGTACTAGCCCCCCTCCTCTTCTCCATCTACACCTCCTCCCTTGGCAGCCTCATAAAATCCTTTGTATTTCAGTATCATCTCTATGCAGGTGAAACTCAAATCACCCTCTCTGCACCCAATCTATCCCCCTCTCTTTTAGCTCAAGTTTCCAACTGCCTCTCTAGCATATCCTCCTGGATGTCTACCCGTCAACTCAAACTCAACATGTCTAAGACTGAACTCCTAATCTTTCCACCCTCTACTACAGCTTCCACTCATCAAATATCTCTCACTGTTGAAAACAACATCATCACTCCCACCTCCCAGGCCCGTTTTGTCTTGGGATTCTACTGGATCCCGCCCTCTCTTTTATTCCTCACATCCAATCGATAACAACATCTTGTCAGTTTTACCTAAAAAACATCTCCAAAATTCGTCATTATCTTACACAAGACACAGCTAAAATGATAACACACTCTCTCATCATATCTCGACTCGACTACTGCAATTCACTCCTTGCTAGCCTACCCATCTATCGTCTGTCTCCCCTCCAATCCATAATGAACGCCTCCGCTAGACTTATCTTCAATACCAAACGATCAGTGTCTCCAGCTCCTTTCTGTCAATCACTCCACTGGCTTCCCATAGCTTCTCGAATCACATTTAAAATCATGACCCTAACATATAAAGCCCTCAACAACAATGCACCTCCTTATATCTCTGCTCTTGTTTCAAAATACTCTCCCAACCGCCCCCTTCAATCTGCTAACGACCTTCTTCTTTCCTCCTCTCTCATCACCTCCTCTCACTCCCGTCTTCAAGACTTTTCTCGTGCTGGCCCTACTATTTGGAACTCCTTGCCTCGCTCCATTAGATTATCTTCCTGCCTCAAATCCTTTAAAAAATGACCAAAAACACACCTGTTTAAAAAATCTTATCACCTTCAGCCTTTATAATTACAACTGCACACTCCACAGCTTAATAAAACTTACACCCACAATCTACAGTACAACACACAGACCCCTAAATTGACTAAACAAATTGCATTCACGTTGCCATTTTGCATTTGTCACCCTCTTGTATCACACCTAAACCATTAGATTGTAAGTTTGCGAGTTTTCAATCTTGTGTCCGTGCCTTGGAAACAAGTACTATGTACATTTTGATTATAAGCTCAAAAACAGGGCCCTCCATTCTTTATAAGGTGTTAAGTTTTTTTTTTTATGTACTTAACCCCTGCACAGTGCTACAGAATATGTTGGCGCGATATAAATAAAGATAATAATAATATATATATATATATATATATATATATACACATGTGTGTTTGTGTGTTTAGAGATATACACATACTTCATTAATCTGTACCTTGCCAATATAGATGAAAGCCAGAGGGGCGTGAAATCATGAGTCAAGTCAATATACATGCATGTTTGTCTGTAATGACTTTATGGGCTTAACTAGAATGATGGTAAAAGAAAAATAATGTGGTTGCATAAGTCTGCACACCCTGTTATAACTGGGGATGTAGCTGTGTTCAGAATTAAGCAATCACATTCCAAATCGTGTTAAATAGGAGTCAGCATGCACCTGCCATCATTTAAAGTGCCTCAGATTATCCCCAAATAAAGTTCAGCTGCTCTAGTTGGTCTTTCCTGACATTTTCTTGGTCGCATCCCACAGCAAAAGCCATGGTCCACAGAGAGCTTCCAAAGCATCAGAGGGATCTCATTGTTAAAAGATATCAGTCAGGAGAAGGGTACAAAAGAATTTCCAAGGCATTAGATATACCATGGAACACAGTGAAGACAGTCATCATCAAGTAGAGAAAATATGGCACAACAGTGACATTACCAAGAACGGGAGCTCCCTTCAAAATTGATGATAAGATGAGAAGTAAACTGGTCTGGGAGGCTACCAAGAGGCCTACAGCAACATTAAAGGAGCTGCAGGAATATCTGGCAAGTACTGGCTGTGTGGTACATGTGACAACAAACTCCTGTATTCTTCATATGTCTGGGCTATGGGGTAGAGTGGCAAGACAAAAGCCTTTTCTTACGAAGAAAAACATCCAAGCCAGGCTACATTTTGCAAAAACACATCTGAAGTCTCCCAAAAGCATGTGGAAAACGGTGTTATGGTCTGATGAAACCAAGGTTGAACTTTTTGGCCATAATTCCAAAAGATATGTCTGCGCATCACCAAAAGAACATCATACCCACAGTGAAGCATGGTGGTGGCAGCATCATGCTTTGGGGCTGTTTTTCTTCAGCTGGAACTGGGGCCGTAGTTAAGATAGAGGGAATTATGAACAGTTCCAAATACCATTCAATATTGGCACAAAACCTTCAGGCTTCTGCTAGAAAGCTGAACATGAAGAGGAACTTCATCTTTCAGCATGACAACGAACCAAAGCATACATCCAAATCAACAAAGGAATGGCTTCACCAGAAGAAGATTAAAGTTTTGGAATGGCCCAGCCTGAGCCCAGACCTGAAAATCTGTGGGGTGATCTGAAGAGGGTTGTGCACAGGAGATGCCCTTGCAATCTGTACAGTTGTACAGTTTATAGGTCACATTAAATGTGGAAAAAGTTCTGAAATGATTTATCTTTGTCTCATTTTGTTACAGCACAGAAACCTGACATTTTAACAGGGGTGAGTAGACTTTTTATAGCCACTGTATATGTTACTGTATCCAGTGTTAGTAAGATATGGTTGCCTGTGATTACTTCTGGGTACTTACCCAGTAGCCAAATGAGCACTTCCAGGGAAAGCTGCAATAACATTTTGTATTTGCATGTTTACATCACAAACAACCTGTACATTGATAGAATGATGTTTGCGAGTTCTGAACAGCGCGTCTTGCTCTCTAGGAGGTATCAATGCAACATGTGTGCAATCAATGGCACCTAGCACATTAGGGACACCTCCTAGTCAGTGAAAATTAGCTTTTACCTTCAAGATATCTTCCACAGTGTTGGGGAAATGTATGTATCTGATAACTTGCAGATCAATAGCATGGAAGAATATATTCAAACAATTTGAGAGGCTTGGCTGAGACATTCCTCTGACTATGGTCAGGGTGTTCTGGAAACTACCAGAGGCAAGGAGGTGTATTGCGGTTAACATATGTGTCATTCCTGGTATAGCTCTATTGGTCCGTGCGCGAGGCTCAAGGTCCTCACTCAGGACTGGATAGAGCTCTCCAAGACTGGCACAGGCCACCCTAAAATGCTCAAACACCTCTCCATCAGTTAACCCCTCTAATGTGAGTCTCTCACTGTATACATTGGATGCCCGGACCCTCCTTACAGGCTCCTGGACCTGCTCACCCCCCTGTGGCTGATGCTGTCCTGGAGTCTGCACTTCATGGGCACACTGTTCTTGTTGTGTCCCCCAAAAGCTGATCACGCACATCAATGTCATCCTCCCTGCCTGCAGTTGCCCCTATATCCCTCTGTCCCTGTGCTTCCAGAGCTCTCTCCCTTACCTGATCCTCCATCAAGATACTATGCATGGCCTGTGGTAATTCACTTGCCTGGCTTGGTTGTAACTCACACCCTCATTCACTCCCAGACACTCCTCTCTGCCACTTCTCATCCACTCCTCAATCACACATCTTTCATCTTGATCTCCATCATGCCACATGCTGTGCAAACAATAGTACCTCAGATGTGACCATGCCCATATTCTCATGCATCTCTGTCATGTTGGGAATCCATGCTGTTTCAGACGTGCTGATGACTTGTTGGGATGGGGTTATATAGCTTGTTGATTATAGCTCCTGTTAATAGGCAGGTGGATTTCAGGTTTGGAATTGCTCACCTGTGGATTTGAGACTTATCTGGCATTCCACCTGATGATTGGTCTGCTCCATATATAGATCACACTCACTGTGTGATGCAGGGTAAACAAATGATTTTACTGAAAACGGTATCAGATTATTTATTGACTCAGGATGTCTCTAATTGCATTGCTATAGTTAATGTTTTGATGTTTGTTTTACTGTAGTGGCAGTGCATCAATTCTTTTTGGAAATGTGTATAGCAGTTTTTAACATGCTAATCCTCGAGGCTAGCCGGACAGGTCAGGTTTTCTGTTTAACAGTGTGTAAACACAGATGAGGTAATTACTATTCCAAAGGAGCCTCTGATTTGGTAACCTGGGTTGTCATGGTTAAGGATTTTATCTGGCCTGTCTGGGGAGTCTGGAGTAAAGGCTTGTTAACCACTGGTATATAATGTTTATATGATGAATGTCACTTGATGAGAGGGGCACATGTTTTATTTTGACACTAATGTGTCAATGGAAATGTTGAGCATGACAATATGATGTACTTCCCTGCGTTTGTGTTGTTTAAACGTGGTTTACTGCTACTAGGGCACTATTTGTAATAACATGTTGCGGGTCCTATTTATATTTCATGGACAATATGAGTGCCTCTGTGAGTGAGAAAGGGTTAATATGGCATCAGTTTCATGTTTTTTGTGTTGCAATTTAATCAGGTACTGTGTCTTTAATTGCTTTATGCATGTTGCAGCATGGCTTTTCATATTGGCATATGCATGACCATTCCAACATAGATGAAATAAAATATTTTTTAAATGTATATTTTTTATTTGGGGATTGTTGTGCAAGTAATTGTGATGCCTTCCATTGCTTTCCCCATCTTTAGAAGTCCACTGGTGTGTTTATATTGTATTTTACAGTGTTGAGAACTTGTGTGTAAACCCTTTGCGGGTCCTATTTGGAGGCCGTAATATTTTTGGCTCCATTTGCCGTGTACGGGTTTGAACACTAGTGAGTCCTTGGGGATTCATAGCAATTTAATAGTGATTTGCGATCGTAACATTTACAGGCTTGACAGATCAAAGGCTTAGCTGGGACAGAGTCCAGATTTTGACGGCACATAGGGTTTTTCCGCCTGTAACCGGATATCAGTTGCGGGTAGCTGAAAGAGGACAATTTAATAGCCGTTACTCTGCAAGCTCCTTTAAAGGCTACGATTTCTACAGTTGGAGCAATTTAATGGGGCTGCCGGTCTGCTGTAATTTGCAAGTACTTAGTAAAGTCTCAATTTAATAGGGATGTAAGGTGAATAGAATAGCTAGGGAAAGCTATTGCTCTACATCTGAGCCGTCTCTATAACCATGAATATAAAAATCTGTACAAAGAAAATAAAAATCAGATAGCTCTAGGATGATGCACCATTTTTTTTATTCAGACCTTCACAGCAAGATTTGAATGCCTGTGGCCATTCAGGCTAATTATTTAGTTATCACAGATTAAGATAAATGCTTCTATCAGAAAGAAAACCATAAATATGTATTTTTTATTTACTTGATGGTCCATAACTAGTGATGTCCCGAACAGTTCGCCGGAGAACTATTCGCAGCGATTTTCGCATGTTCGCGTTCGCATCGAACGGCGAACATATGCGTTTTTTGGTCCGCCCCCTATTCTTTATCATTGAGGAAACTTTGACCCTGCACCTTACAGTCAGCAGACACATTCCAGCAAATCAGCAGCATACACTCCCTTCCAGGGCCTTCCATCTAAAGGACAGCCTCCATTTTAGAATCATCTGAAGCTACATTCATTGAGAAAGGACATATATTCTACCTGCTGCTGATTTACAGTCTTATTAAATTGCGATTCTACTTAAGCGCATAGCATATTTTTTTACAGAAGTTTTTAGTTAGTGAAGACCTTGCTCTTGGATAGAAGATCACTAACTAAAAACTTCTGTAAAAAAATATGCTCTGTGCTTATATAGAGCCCTTTTAAATTCACAGAATCGCAATTTAATAAGGCTGCTTATAGGGAAATAGATAGCCAGGCTGTGTATTTAGCTTTCACTACACACCTGAAGGACTCATTTGATATCTGCTGCAAGGACAGCAACCCAAAAAGCCCTTTTTAGGGCTAGAACATCATTTATTTTATTTTATTATTTTTTTCTGCAGATTTAATAGGGAAATAGATAGCCAGGCTGTGTATTTAGCTTTTACTTCACACCTGAAGGACTCATTTGATATCTGCTGCAAGGACAGCAACCCAAAAAGCCCTTTTTAGGGCTAGAACATCATTTATTTTATTTTATTATTTTTTTCTGTGTAATCTAATTGCATATGCCTGCCTGCTAGTGTGTGTGTGAGGCCTATTGCATCTACTCTGCCAACTTTTGCCAGTGCACAGTGACACTCATATCTAGTGCAACCGTAGTGTACAGTGACATAAAACAACACTTTTTTGACTGTAATCGATTGAATATCAGTTGCCTGCCTACAGGCGTGTGTGTGAGGCCTATTGCATCTACTCTGCCAACTTTTGCCAGTGCACAGTGACACTCATATCTGGTGCAACCGTAGTGTACAGTGACAAAAAAACAACCCTTTTTTGATTGTAATTAATTGAATATCAGTTGCCTGCCTACAGGCGTGTGTGTGAATCCTATTGCATCTACTCTGGCAACTTTTGCCAGTGCACAGTGACACTTATATCTGGTGCAACCGTAGTGTACAGTGACACAAAACAACCCTTTTTTGACTATAATCGATTGAATATCAGTTGCCTGCCTACAGGGGTGTGTGTGAAGCCGATTGCATCTACTTTGGCAACTTTTTGCCAATGCACAGTGACACTCATATCTAGTGCAACCGTAGTGTACAGTGGCATAAAACAACCCTTTTTTGACTGTAATCGATTGAATATCAGTTGCCTGCCTACAGTCGTGTGTGTGAAGCCTATTGCATGTACTCTGCCAACTTTTGCCAGTGCACAGTGACACTCATCTCTAGAGCAACCGTAGTGTACAGTGAAAAAAAAGAACCCTTCTTTTTCTGTAATCGATTAAATATCAGTTGCCTGCCTACAGTCGTGTGTGTGAGTCCTATTGCATCTACTCTGCCAACTTTTGCCAGTGCACAGTGACACTCATATCTAGTGCAACAGTAGTGTACAGTGACATAAAACAACCTTTTTTTGACTATAATCGATTGAATATCAGTTGCCTGCCTACAGGCGTGTGTGTGAGGCCTATTGCATCTACTCTGCCAACTTTTGCCAGTGCACAGTGACACTCATATCTAGTGCAACAGTAGTGTACAGTGACATAAAACAACCTTTTTTTGACTATAATCGATTGAATATCAGTTGCCTGCCTACAGGCGTGTGTGTGAGGCCTATTGCATCTACTCTGCCAACTTTTGCCAGTGCACAGTGACACTCATATCTGGTGCAACCGTAGTGTACAGTGACATAAAACAACCCTTTTTTGACTGTAATCGATTGAATATCAGTTGCCTGCCTACAGGCATGTGTGGGAGGCCTATTGCATCTACTCTGCCAACTTTTGCCAGTGCACAGTGACACTCATATCTAGTGCAACCGTAGTATACAGTGACATAAAACAACCCTTTTTTGACTGTAATCGATTGAATATCAGTTGCCTGCCTACAGGCGTGTGTGTGAGGCCTATTGCATCTACTCTGCCAACTTTTGCCAGTGCACAGTGACACTCATATCTGGTGCAACCGTAGTGTACAGTGACATAAAACAACACTTTTTTCACTGTAATCGATTGAATATCAGTTGCCTGCCTACAGGCGTGTGTGTGAAGCCTATTGCATCTACTCTGCCAACTTTTGCCAATGCACAGTGACACTCATATCTAGTGCAACCGTAGTGTACAGTGACATAAAACAACCCTTTTTTGACTGTAATCGATTAAATATCAGTTGCCTGCCTACAGGCGTGTGTGTGAAGCCTATTGCATCTACTCTGCCAACTTTTGCCAGTGCACAGTGACACTCATATCTAGTGCAACCGTAGTGTACAGTGACATAAAACAACCCTTTTTTGACTGTAATCGATTGAATATCAGTTGCCTGCCTACAGGCGTGTGTGTGAGGCCTATTGCATCTACTCTGCCAACTTTTGCCAGTGCACAGTGACACTCATATCTAGTGCAACCGTAGTGCACAGTGACATAAAACAACCCTTTTTTGACTGTAATCGATTGAATATCAGTTGCCTGCCTACAAGCGTGTGTGTGAAGCCTATTGCATCTACTCTGCCAACTTTTGCCAGTGCACAGTGACACTCATATCTAGTGCATCCGTAGTGTACAGTGAAATAAAAGAACCTTTTTTGACTGTAATCGATTGAATATCAGTTGCCTGCCTACAGGCATGTATTTGAAGCCTATTGCATCTACTCTGCCAAATTTTGCAAGTGCACAGTAACACTCATATCTGGTGCAACCGTAGTGTACAGTGAAATAAAAGAACCCTTCTTTTTCTGTAATCGATTGAATGTCAGTTGCCTGCCTACAGGCGTGTGTGTGAGGCCTATTGCATCTACTCTGCCAACTTTTGACAGTGCACAGTGACACTCATATCTAGTGCAACCGTAGTGCACAGTGACATAAAACAACCCTTTTTTGACTGTAATCGATTGAATATCAGTTGCCTGCCTACAGGCGTGTGTGTGAAGCCTATTGCATCTACTCTGCCAACTTTTGCCAGTGCACAGTGACACTCATATCTAGTGCAACCGTAGTGCACAGTGACATAAAACAACCCTTTTTTGACTGTAATCGATTGAATATCAGTTGCCTGCCTACAAGCGTGTGTGTGAATCCTATTGCATCTACTCTGCCAACTTTTGCCAGTGCACAGTGACACTCATATCTAGTGCATCCGTAGTGTACAGTGAAATAAAAGAACCTTTTTTGACTGTAATCGATTGAATATCAGTTGCCTGCCTACAGGCATGTATTTGAAGCCTATTGCATCTACTCTGCCAAATTTTGCAAGTGCACAGTAACACTCATATCTGGTGCAACCGTAGTGTACAGTGAAATAAAAGAACCCTTCTTTTTCTGTAATCGATTGAATGTCAGTTGCCTGCCTACAGGCGTGTGTGTGAGGCCTATTGCATCTACTCTGCCAACTTTTGACAGTGCACAGTGACACTCATATCTAGTGCAACCGTAGTGTACAGTGACATAAAACAACCCTTTTTTGACTTTAATCGATTGAATATCAGTTGCCTGCCTATAGGCGTGTGTGTGAAGCCTATTGCATCTACTCTGCCAACTTTTGCCAGTGCACCGTGACACTCATATCTGGTGCAACCTAGTGTACAGTGAAATAAAAGAACCCTTTTTTGACTGTAATCGATTGAATGTCAGTTGCCTGCCTACAGGCGTGTGTGTGAGGCCTATTGCATCTACTCTGCCAACTTTTGCCAGTGCACAGTGACACTCATATCTAGTGCAACCGTAGTGTATAGTGACATAAAACAACCCTTTTTTGACTGTAATCGATTGAATATCAGTTGCTTGCCTACAGGCGTGTGTGTAAAGCCTATTGCATCTACTCTGCCAACTTTTGCCAGTGCACAGTGACACTCATATCTGGTGCAACCGTAGTGTACAGTGAAATAAAAGAACCCTTTTTTTTCGCTAATCGATTGAATGTCAGTTGCCTGCCTACAGGCGTGTGTGTGAGGACTATTGCATTTACTCTGCCAACTTTTGCCAGTGCACAGTGACACTCATATCTAGTGCAACCGTAGTGTACAGTGAAATAAAAGAACCCTTTTTTTTTCTGTAATCGATTGAATATCAGTTGCCTGCCTACAGGCGTGTGTGTGAAGCCTATTGCATCTACTCTGCCAACTTTTGCCAGTGCACAGTGACACTCATATCTGGTGCAACCTAGTGTACAGTGACATAAAACAACCCTTTTTTGACTTTAATCGATTGAATATCAGTTGCCTGCCTATAGGCGTGTGTGTGAAGCCTATTGCATCTACTCTGCCAACTTTTGCCAGTGCACAGTGACACTCATATCTGGTGTCACAGTAGCTTGCACACATAGTACCACTAATCGGAAAAGAAATGACACGCAGAGGCAGGCCACCCCGCAGGGGCCGTCATGGTCGTGGTGCTGTGATTCCCTTTGGCCCTAGAATAATGCCCAGTTTTCAGAGGCAACGTACCCTGAACTTGAAAAGTTCTGAGGACATGGTTGACTGGCTAACACAGGACACACAATCTTCTACAGCTTCCGCTCGGAACCTAGAAGCACCATCCTCCAGATTAGCTTTGGGCACCTCTCCAGTTACCACTCGCCCGCCTGCCGCCACCACCAACACTAGCACCACAGCCACTTCACTTGATCCGTCCGCAGAGTTATTTACACATCCGTTGGAAGAAATGAGTGATGCACAAACATTAGTGCCAGAGGATGTAGATAACAGGAATATGTCCCAGTCAGGCAGCATTACACACATGGACGTACGGTCTGATGATGATGTTGTACCCGGTGCTGCTTCCTTTGTTGAGTTGTCAGATACAAGTGAAGCCGTTGATGATGACGATGCGTCCTTGAATGTCACGTGGGTGCCCTCTACAAGAGAAGAAGAACAGGAGGAAAGTTCAGATGGGGAGACAGAGAGGAGGAGGAGACGAGTTGGAAACAGCGGGAGGTAGTCGGAAGTAGCTAGTGGCACCGTCAGACAGCATGTATCGGCACCCGGGGTCAGCCAGACAGCACGCCAGTCAACGCATGCTGTTGCCACCACCAGAATGCCGTCATTGCAGAGCTCAGCAGTGTGGCAATTTTTGTGTGTGTCTGCCTGTGACAACAGCGATGCCATTTGCAACCTGTGCGAAAAGAAACTGAGTCGTGGGAAGTCCAACACCCACCTAGGTACAACTTCTTTGCGAAGGCACATGATGTCACATCACAAACGCCTATGGGATCAACACATGAGTATAAGCAGCACACAAAGCCGCCATATTCCTCCTGGTCCAGCATCTTCAGCCACGTCAACCACTGCTGCCCTGCTTGCCCCCTCTCAACCATCCGCCACTCCGTGTCTCACCCTGAGCAATCCCTACTCATCTGCCCACAGTCAGGTGTCTGTCAAGGACATGTTTGAGCGTAAGAAGCCAATGTCACAAAGTCACCCCTTGCTCGGCAACTGACAGCTGGCTTGTCTGAATTCTTAGCCCGCCAGCTTTTACCATACAAGCTGGTGGAGTCTGAGGCATTCAAAAAATTTGTAGCTATTGGGACACCGCAGTGGAAGGTACCCGGCCGAAATTTCTTTGCACAAAAGGCAATCCCCAACCTGTACTCGATTGTGCAAAAGGAAGTAATGGCATCTCTGGCACACAGTGTTGAGGCAAGGGTCCGTCTGACCACGGATACCTGGTCTGCAAAGCATGGTCAGGGCAGGTATATCACCTACACTGCGCATTGGGTAAACCTGGTGACAGCTGCCAAGCATGGAATACGTGGCTCTTCAGAGGAGTTGGTGACACCGCCACGACTTGCAGGCAGGACTGCTGCAACCTCCTCTACTCCTCCTACTCTATCCTCTTCCATAACTTCCTCGGCTGAGTCCTCTTCTGCTGCTGCTATGTCTTGCTCCACATCAATGCCCCCCCCCCCCCCCCCCCCAGCTCCACTTGTACTATTCCACATCCCGGATACGGCAGTGTCACTCCGTCTTGGGGTTGACTTCCCTAACAGCAGAGAGTCACACCGGACCAGCACTCCTGTCCGCCCTGAACGCACAGGTGGATCAGTGGCTGATTCCGCACCAACTGGAGATCGGCAAAGTGGTTTGTGACAACGGAAGAAATTTGTTGGCTGCATTGAATTTGGGCAAGTTGGCACAAGTGTCGTGCATGGCACATGTGTGTAATCTGATTGTACAACGCTTTGTGCATAAGCACCCAGGCTTACAGGACGTCCTGAAGCAGGCCAGGAAGGTGTGTGCCCATTTCAGGCGTTCCTACACGGCCATGGCGCACTTTACAGATATCCAGCGGCGAAACAACATGCCAGTGAGGCGCTTGATTTTAGACAGTCCGACACGTTGGAATTCAACACTCCTAATGTTCGACCGCCTGCTCCTACAAGAAAAGGCCGTTAACGAGTATTTGTATGATGGGGTGCTAGGACAGCCTCTGCGGAGCTGGGGATTTTTTTGCCACGTTACTGGACGCTCATGCGCAATGCCTGTAGGCTTATGCATCCTTTCGAGGAGGTGACAAACCTGGTCAGTCGCACCCAGGGCACCATCAGCGACATCAGACCATTTGTTTTCTTCTTGGAGCGTGCCCTGCAAAGAGTGCTGGATCAGGCCGTAGATGAGCGTGAAGAGGAAGAGTTGTGGTCACCATCACCACCAGAAACAGCCTTATCAGCATCGCTTACTGGACCTGCGGCAAGCTGGAAGAGGATTGTGAGGAAGAGGAGTCAGAGGAGGAATGTGGCTTTGAGGAGGAGGAGGAATGCCAATCACAACAGGCATCCCAGGGTGCTCGTTGTCACCTATCTGGTACCCGTGGTGTTGTACATGGCTGGGGGGAAGAACATACCTTTAGTGAGATCACTGAGGACGAGGAACGGGACATGACTAGCTCGGCATCCAACCTTGTGCAAATGGGGTCTTTCATGCTGTCGTGCCTGTTGAGGGACCCTCGTATAAAAAGGATGAAGGAGAATGACCTGTACTGGATGTCCACGCTACTAGACCCCCGGTATAAGCAGAAAGTGCCTGAAATGTTACCGAATTACCACAAGTGGGAAAGGATGCAGCACTTCCAAAATAAATTAAAAAGTATGCTTTACACAGCGTTTAAGGGTGATGTCACAGCACAACGGCAATCTAACAGCGGAAGAGGTGAACATAATCCTCCTCCTCCCACGACCAATCCGGCAAGGAGAGAACGCTTTACAGAGGTGTTGTTGATGAAGGACATGCAGAGCTTTTTAAGTCCTATGCATTGCCACAGCCCTTCGGGGTCCACCCTCAGAGAACGACTCAACCGTCAGGTAACAGACTACCTCGCCATAACTACAGATATCGACACTATGAGGAGCGATGAACCCCTTGACTACTGGGTGTGCACGCTTGCCCTGTGGCCTGAGCTATCCCAATTTGCCATAGAACTTCTGTCCTGTCCCGCTTCAAGTGTCCTGTCAGAAAGGACCTTCAGTGCAGCAGGAGGTTTTCTCACTGATAAGAGAAGTCGCCTAGGTCAAAAAAGTCTCGATTACCTCACCTTTATTAAGATGAATGAGGGATGGATCCCGAAGGGACTGCCAGTGGGCGATACATTCGATTAAAAAAGGCCTGATAGATGAGCTGCCTTGAGCTAATAATGGTCCACACGCTGCTGTATTTTATCCCTGAATGCCGGATGACTTGCGTGACTCATCCGCCACCAACTAGGGTTCAAGACGCAATATTTTAGGGCACTTTCTGCCTGGCAAACTAACATCAATTTTTCTGGTCGCTGCAACAATACCTAATTTTTGCATTTAAATTATTTTATTTTAGAAGGCGTACAGCATGTAATGAAAAATAAAGCATTTTTGAACAGTCTTGCATAACAGTTGTGCAAAAATACATATTTACAATAAAGACATTTTGTGAAAGTTAGCTGGCTATTCCTTCTTATTTTTACTTTTTAGGTTAATAATTTTTCTTATTTTTTACTGTGATTGCAATTTAAGAGATACCTAAAACATGGTAAAACAGACAATAGTAAAGAGTATATCTGCAGGAAACACCAAAGTCCTATTAGCTATCATCCTTCCAGCAGTATTTGCTTATTATTTACAATATCTAACCTGGGCAATCACCCTTGGGTTACCCTAGGGCTGCTTCAGTAAGCGACCTCTCCTTTCCTGGGATGATTTTGCCGCTGGTTGCTTCTGAAGAGTCTCCAGGGCTCCCCCACTCCGGTCCTTCCCCCAGTGTTGCTTCAACCAGTAACAAATGTTTTAAATTTGTAAAGCGACCCAATGATCCCCCTTGATAGAGGTTTATCTTTACAAATTTTGGAGAATCAATTTAAGACCGGTGTCCCCTGTTTCTGGGTCAGGGAGTGTGTGAAATGCCTCAGCCTACAGTAATTGTAATGTTCTGACAGCGGTAGCTCATGCTTGTCCCTCAGTTCCTCATTGGTGAGCATCTGGCCCTTTACTAACCAGTCTCCCAGTCTATCTAGTTTCCTTGACCTCCACCAGTGTTGTGATGTTGTGCTCATGTGTTTCGGGGCCTGAGGGTGGTCAAGAATTGGGGTCATTTGGGTGGATCCTGGGAACAAACACGTGTGTTTCTTGGCCCATTTCCAGTATGATAGTGAGTGTCTGATTAGGGGGTTTGGCGAGTTTTTAAGGCTCTGAGGCAATTCTGATAGTCAAGCCACCATGTCCCAGGTTAAGAGCCTTAAAGTGTGGTTCTCTAAATACACACAGGCCGGTTGATGACATATAGAATGTGCTATTGAGAGGAAAGATAGGTGACGTAACAGGTATTAAACTGATGGGAATGAATAGTACAACTTAATACACCACTCCTATCTGGTGGCACCTAAGATTGCACGCGCAGTGCCCCAAATTTGAAGTGGGAGGACCGACCAAGCATCTTTTTCCATCTCCCTGTTCCAATAATCCATGCCATATACACGTCCCCTGATAGGTGACGTAACAGGTATTAAACTGATAGGAATAAATAGTACAACTTAATACACCACTCCTATCTGGTGGCACCTTAGATTGCACGTGCAGTGCCCCAAATTCGAAGTAGGAGGTCCGACCAAGCATCTTTTTCCATCTCCCTGTTCCAAAAATCCATGCCATATACACGTCCCCTGATAGGTGACGTAACAGGTATTACACTGATAGGAATGAATAGTACAACTTAATACACCACTCCTATCTGGTGGCACATTACATTGCACGTGCAGTGACCCAAATTCGAAGTAGGAGGTCCGACCAAGCATCTTTTACCATCTCCCTGTTCCAAAAATCCATGCCATATACACGTCCCCTAATAGTGGACGTAACAGGGATTAAACCGATAGGAATAGTACTACTTAACAGTACACACCTTATAATAACGCAGACAGAGGCAACGCAGAGAGAGGAGTCTGAAGAAGAGGAGTCAGAGGAGGAAGGTGGCTTTGAGGAGGTGGAAGACCAAACACAGCAGGCAACCCAGGGGGCTTGTTGTCACCTTTCGGGGACCCTTGGTGGCTGGGTGGAGGAAGAGACCTTCAATGACATCAGTGAGGACAAGGAACGGGACATGGCTAGTTTGGTATCCAACCTTGTGCAAATTAGGAGTTTGCGGTTGTGCAAAGGGACTGTTTGCGGTTGTTTGCGGAGCATTAAACGGGGAGATTTGTCTGTTACTGTGAAGCGGGTGTAACCCTTACACTACCTGATTGATACAACATCATACCTGATGTTTTAAAGCATGTTATTCCAAACAATTTAGGAATGTTAGGTGATTGATGCTTTTTATGGCTTAAAACCATACTCTGCATCAACTATGTAATTTTCCGTGGGAGTTTTGCCATGGATCCCCCTCCGACATGCCACAGTCCAGGTGTTAGTCCTCTTGAAACAACTTTCCCATCACTATTGTGGCCAGAAAGAGTCCCTGTGGGTATTGAAATTCGCCTGCCCATTGAAGTCTATAGCGGTTTGCGACATCACTATCCATAACTAATGAATGATATCTCTGTTTGCTAATACTGATTATAGAAATAGCTTTTACACGTTAAAATACAGCGAAATAGAGAATGCGAAAATAAAGTTCCTAGTGGTAGATTTTTGGTGTTGGGAACAGTTAAGGGGACTCTATCTATCTCAACTCAGTAAAGTTGCATTTACAGGAATATTTGATAACTTTGCTTCGGGGATTGTTCATTTTCCTAACAAAAGTTATTTGCATAAATGATTAATTTATAACTAGTTGAGAAATAATAACAAGGAAGCAAATAACATTGTTATGACTCAAAGAGCTGACACTCTTTTCAAACCACCAGCAGACAGAAAGCCCATGAAAGACGTACTTTACTAGTTATGTTAGGAGTCTATCCTACTTTGCCATGGATCACTACCTGTCCTAGCGCTTTTAACTTTCTTGTTAAACCTAAGTAGCACATTGAGTACCTATATCCTAGTCTATCCTCTGTACACATCTTTTGTACTGTAGTTCTGCATTGAGATAAGTGATAAGTCAGGTCCTAAAACATGTGCAAGTAAGGGGTCTCACATCGCTAATAGAATCATGTTAGTAGTTGTAAAATCTTGTTGCGAAAGTAGGACCAGTTACATAAGTAATTCCTGTATACATATGATAAATATTTACTTTGTTTTTATTTTAGTTTATGTTTATGAGGAACTATAATGAACTATAATGAACTTGGAGACTACTCAACATATGAGTAGTATCTCCGATGACATAATAATTGCCACTGGGAAAATTGCTGCATGGTGATGAAATACATGTAACTGTTACCATCCAGAAGTGGGATATAACTGGCTGCCAATCCACGTAATTTCCCCATGAAGAACAACACATGCAGAATGGAAAGGTCACCATCATAAGACATGGTTGAGTGAGACCCTGTGATGTAACAAATCAGATGTATAGGAGTCATCTTACAATCTAACTGACAAATGCATTTTAGCTTTTCTTACCAAACTTAGCAATTATAATGCTCTCATTTTTTTTTTTACAGTTACATTTTTATCATTTTTTCCCCTACTCCACAAATATAGAACCAGCATGATTATGTACTTTAGTACATGAAATCATTGTTACATATGTATGGATCCAAGTTCATTGTTCCTCAATGGAGTTGCCTATAATACTTAGATATCATAATATATATGGTAACGTTTAGCTAATTTCTACTAAATCTCTGGGGTTTGCTTTTCTCCTGTTCAGGATAGAATTGCCTGGTATTTCGGGGCTGGACCACTCTAGTGAGTAGGACCAGACTCATATACTACAGGATATTTTTCCCTGTGAAGGAGCACAAGTGTAATAAAAGAGATTGCTCTCAGAGTGGGTTATCATGTCCACAGAACTAACCTATAAAAATTAGTTTGTTCTCTGATTGAACACCTCTATTTTTTGTTTTTTTTGTTTATTCAAATGGCTCATAGGGATTAGTCTCACTAAGGGTGATAGGGAAATCCAGACGGGGCTGGACCACTCTAGTGAGTGGGACCAGACTGATATATTACAGGATATTTCTCCCTGTGAAGGGCACAAGTGGCTAAAAGAGGTTGCTCTCAGAGTGGGTTATCCTGTTCACAGAACTAACCTATTATGGTCAGTTTGTTCTCTGATTGAGCACCTCTATTTTGTTTTTTTGTTTAATCTCTACCAAGTAGTGCATTTTTTTATGGCTTGTTATAGCCTATTGGTGTGTAAGCAAAAAAATATACTTTAGGGGGTAAGGCCCATTAGTGCATAACACTCTAAATATATATACAACAAAGGAGGTGGGCAATAGTGATATACTTTACTTCATTAGTTTAATGGAGACGACGATTAAAAACTTTAAAAAGGGAAAAGTATGAAAACAGACTGTACAAATTCCTTTGGACAGAACAACTGCAAGCCTTATTGCCACTAAATAAATATCACTCATAAAGTGGGGTTTTAGCAGTAATGTACATGAGAAAAAGAGGATTTATAGGTTCTGGCTCAAAAAGCTATAAGCTGAAGGGTAGTGTTTGGTTAAAGTGTATAGCCAAGAGGTACTATGTACCATACATAAGTGCTATCTAGAAATACTATCCCCTAATATTTATTTGTGACCTGCAATATCACAGGCTCAGGGTGGTTTACATAATATAGATAGCGTGGAAGTATGCTTCAAAAAGACATATCTATTTGCATACAGAAAGTTATTTTATGGTTTGGCTCTTAAGTAACCAAATGCTTCATTCCCTCTTTTCAAATGCAGTGCCACAATTATTTGAGTGGTACATGTGCATTATAGGCCATTCCAACCAAGCTAAATTCTCTATAATCTTATATGTAGTATCTCAGCGTCTCCCTGTGCTGGGGAGATTTGCGCTTCCTAGTTGCGTCGTGCGTGATGACGTCACGTTACGCTAGCCTACGTCCTAACATGTTTCTACGTATTCAACGTCTTTCTCAAAGGATTAAGGCATGTGTAGGGGCTGAGGGCTATTTAAAGCATATGGTAGTCTTAGTTACCTGTCTACCTAAATTGCTACATCTCGATTAACCCTATAAGTGAATGAATATATGGCAGGAGTGGACTTAGTAGACAAAAGGGATATTCCATCAAAGGTTGGAAGTGCACCACATTGTAAATAATGGGGCAACAGTAAATATGAAACCTCTATAAAATACAGATCTATAACATGTATGTGACCAAAAGATGTAATAAGGAGCATTGATGAAGATATTTCATGAAATAAAAATAGTATAAGAGTTGAGTGCATGATAATAATAAAGATCCACATTAGTGGAAAAGAAAAAGATATGTGTCCAAAATAGACTATATAAATAATGTCAATATAGATGTTCAGAAAATATAGTGTAGAAGACCAAAGAGTTGTGGACCATAGTGGTACAGCATATACATAACTAGGCTACAATTGACTATTAGTGAGATCAAAGTGTAAAGTGACATAGTGCATATAAGAGGATATATAAGGAGTAGAACAATCCTATATAGCCATATATAATGGAGACTGTGAGCCAACGTGGTTGGATATTATAAACCACTCGGCCATAGTTAAAGAAACGTGAAGTGTACAGAATCATAATATTTAAGGTTAGATGTGACGTAGTATTGGGCCACATCCACCTGAAAGTGAAACCAGTGTGTAAGGAAGTCATATATAAAAATAAATTGAGTGCATGTTCCATGATACTGGTTGAAGGAATACTTATCTATACTTATAAAATCATCATAGGGGCCAGAACCAAAACCCATATAGATGCCTAAATAAACATCTATTATAAGATGAAATTTACATATAGACTAGATGAAGGCCGTATAGGAAAAGCCTTCATTTAGGCCATCAGGTACTTGTGCTCTTAGTTTGTAAATCCATCTTGATTCACACTGCAGTAAATTTTTTTGGAAATCACCCCTTCTAGGTCCTGATTTCAAAGAATCAATAATACAAAATTTGAGTACTTCCGGATTATTATTATGACAGTATTTCACATGTCTTGCTATAGTGGTATCATATTCGTTCTTAATAGAGTATATATGTTCTCCCAATCTCCAACGGAATTCCCTGCAGGTTTTACCTACATAAATCTTGTTACATAAACAGGTGGCTATATATATGTCTTTTTGAAGCATACTTCCACGCTATCTATATTATCTAAACCACCCTGAGCCTGTGATATTGCAGGTCACAAATAAATATTAGGGGATAGTATTTCTAGATAGCACTTATGTACCTCTTGGCTATACATAGTACCTCTTGGCTATACACTTTAACCAAACACTACCCTTCAGCTTACAGCTATTTGAGCCAGAACCTATAAATCCTCTTTTTCTCATGTACATTACTGCTAAAACCCCACTTTATGAGTGATATTTATTTAGTGGCAATAAGGCTTGCAGTTGTTCTGTCCAAAGGAATTTGTACATATTGGTGTGTATCAAGATTTATTATCTGAATTCAATTTTGAGAGGTTCTCTTTTTGTTATTAGTGAATAAAAAAATATTATTTTTTATTTCATCTATCAGGTTCTTGTTGTAGCAGTTTTACTTTTTCAAAAACGTACTCTCTTGTAGGTGACTTATTAAGATTTTGCTGTACATTTTATCCATTTATTTATCCAGGAAAATGTCCATCTAATCAATGTAGGCAGTTTTGACAAATATCTAAAAACAATAACACGGAGCTATATACAATTTAAGCAATATGTGCTCTTTTCTATTGCCCAATTCTTACATTTATACACACTTAAAAATGCTCTTAATATTGCCACATATTCTACTAGCTACTTGCAACCGGATTACGAGTTACCCACCCACAATCACTACGGGACAGTTATGGATTCACATTTGGCCTTAAAATTCCATTGGTTTTAGCACAGCTCGAATAATATGAGGTCCAAATAATTAAAGTTACACAAATTTGATATCCTATTAGACCCGTAGTTTTAGATCACAAATAAAGTCTACCTCGCAAAAATATTACAAATACTAATTAGGGCTCACAAGGGCTTTTTTAAACAGCAATAATGTCGTATAAAAGCACAGGAAGGCATGGGAACACATTAGAATTCATTGCACAACAGTCTCAAACCCACAAATATGCAATTAAAGTAATATCGATCCCGTGACTCAGGGGGTTAATACATATCATGAAACCCCAATGGACTTAAACAGATGATCTAATGAATTTTATAAAATGCTAGATTGCTTGATTGTGAGCCCCTGATTGGCAAATATTGCTTATTGGCACTAATTAATTTGTAGCCTACAATTGCAGATTACGTTTAACTTCCTGTTTTACTGACATCATGATGACGGTCTCATTTACTATTGGCTGTGTCTAAGAAGTAAATTATGGGCTTGCCTAAACATTGCCAGATCAACATTGTATTAACAACATTGTATTATAGTTAGTTCATTTATATATTTGTATTTTAAATAGTTTTTTAAGACTTCATAAGTTATAGAAGTTCATAAATTGGACTGCATGTTATTAATAGTAATTATGCTTATTACAGTTTTGAATGGTAAATAGATCTGGGACTTATTTGCATCATTAGTAATGTAATGAAGGCCTTGTAATTTTGTATATTTAAGCAGGGTTATATAATTTATTTAAATTACAATTCTTAAAATCTGGCATGTTTTCAGTGCGTGTACATTTTTCATCACCTGCCTCAAGAGGCATCTCCTAGGAAATTGTTCATCTGTCTACCCTGTTTATTGCAGATGACAAGTGCGTTTTGCGTGCCAACTAACCTGTTTAAATTCTCAAAATAGAATATGACCTATATGGTCATGCCATAAAACTTCAGCTGAAATCAAAGTATATATCCAGTCATACATTTGGCAATCAAAGGTGCTTTCCTGGTTGTTATGTTGAGGAATAGAGTCATTCTTTAGGATGAAGGCCAAGAAAAAATGGTTTATTTGTCTCGACATTGAGGTAATTAAGAAAGTGAGCACAGGGCCAATACATGCAACATGCAATTATTCAAGTTTATTCCTTTAATTTCTTCAGCTTCATTTTCCTACTAAAATAAATTAAATGTTGAGATGTCCAAATAGATTTCATATTATTTATATGTAAATGTATTCAATTGAATCTGTATTAAAATGTATTTTGTTAGAATGGATTCATTGAAACCATATAGATGATTACCTCCCTCACCTATACAACCACTGAAAGACCATATTTCATTTATGATCTATATCTAGTGCAAAAGCAAAATAAACATTTTCCTGTTGTGTTTTTATTTATATTGTATATTACTGTATCAGAAAGGGTGAATTGCACCTGTTGACCAAGCGAAAGATGAGAGCACAGTCCACATTAGGTCATATTCTGCATTATTAATACTTTGTCCCTTTTTTCCAGGGTTCCTTTCAGGGTGAACTTGCATGTTTGATGTTTTAATCCCATTATTATTTCCACCAAGTCAGCTCCCTGTGGGCTAAAATTTTATATACTTATTATTCATATTATTCCATGTTCCTTGGCCCAAGTCTGGCTCACGTTTCCAGTAAAATTTGGTACTATTACCACTCTGGATTTCTTCAGATACCTGACAGATATTGAGGTATTGATATGGTATACACTTGGTTTGCCTTTTTTGTACTATCCCAAAGTATGTACTACTAAAAAACAGTACTGTCGATTTACTTGTGCTCTTTGTGACTAGATAATGTCTGTGTTGAGATTCTCAGTGTTCATTTTCCATGATTATAGCAGAATAAAACAGGCAAAGGTTCACTGTTTGACACTGAGCTGTTCATTTGATTTCTAGCCCAGACAGCTATATGCAGTTTAGTCTTTACAAGTATTTGCCGGTTAATAGTATCTGTCAAGACTTTTCTAGGGGAGCCATATGTTCAGTGAGTATTTATATTCTTGCAGTAGCTGGTGAATGCTAACTAGTTTTATGAATCAAGGTCAATGGTTATTAAAGAGAAAATTTTAGACTTGTCAAACACAACATGGCACTTTTGGACCTGACTGGTCACCTGTTGAAAAGCATCAACCATGTCTGGTACAACAACCACTAAAGACATTTCCAGGTCTATTATCCCAGAGGTCAGCAAAGCTTGAACTATTTCACCAATTTTTTTTCTGGACTCCAGATAACCAAATTTACAAATTCAAATGTACAAGTTGTGCCAGAGGAGCTATCTCACAGAGACACCTCTTTGCATGTCGCTGTACTATTGCTTTTGCTTTTTTAACATAGTATGGCTTGTGCAGGAATCCACATCTGAATGTGCTCCACTGTGTTTGGATACGTTGTCGTAAAATAATTACTAATCCCTTAAAGGCTTTCTCAATGATAATAAAAAGATATAGCACATCTGCGTGAGAATACTCACAATTAATAGTGTAGTA
This sequence comes from Discoglossus pictus, assembly GCA_027410445.1. Classification (NCBI taxonomy): domain Eukaryota; kingdom Metazoa; phylum Chordata; class Amphibia; order Anura; family Alytidae; genus Discoglossus; species Discoglossus pictus. The sequence goes on from CM050166.1 coordinate 60,275,587, forward strand.
AAAAGATGAAACACTTTTATTTAGTAATTTTATTTAGTAATTTTATGCTATTAATTATATGTTTTATACTAGTATTCTGTGGAATGCTTTTATACTTTTATATACAATAGGTACATTTGGTTATCTGGGGACCAAAACAAAATTGGTGATATAGTTTAAGCTTTGCTGACCTCTGGGTTAATAGACCTGGAAATGTCTTTAGTGGTTGTTGTACCAGACATGGTTGATATTTTTTAACAGGTGACCAGTCAGATCCAAAAGTGCCATGTTGTGTTTGACTAGTCTAAGATTTTCTCTTCAATAACCATTAACCTTGATTCACAAAACCAGTTAGCATTCACCAGCTACTGCAAGAATATATATACTCACTGACCAAGTGCTCATAATTGGGAAACTATCTGTGATCCGCAAATACTTAATTACAGGAAAATATATATCCAGGCTAACTAACCTGTGACATTAGTTTGCCAGTGGGTACTAGGTTTGAGAACCCCCAAGACATAATTTGTTGATAGATGCCTGTTCTGTAATATTATATTAATACTATTGGATTGCATTTCTCTATTGTGCCTTACCTATTCTACTTGGGGCATTTTACTACCATATCAGGAGAGCGATGTATACTTACCTTTTTATGAGGTAGTGAAATGTGAGTTGATACACTTCTGTGTATTTTTTTTTACTTTGAATACATTGCAGCTATTTGCACTAGGAAGTAGCTTTGTGTCTCTCTTGTCCTATATCTTTTTCTTCTGTTGCATATAAGTACTTAGGTGACCAACACTTAATAATTTGACTTTTTTAGGATTCAAAGTGAATGGCATAAGAATGGACAGGTACAAAAACAATAGGCACACCAGACGGGGACTGGTTATCACCAACAGGGAACTTGTGGACTGTTGATTCAGGTGGACACCACAACCACCACCCCTCCAGAAGAACAAAGCATGAGGAACCAACTTAAGAGGAAACAGTGGACTTATGGATACTTTTTTGTTATATGATCTTAGGGGACTGAGCTTATATTTACAGTATATTGACCTAATGAAGGAAATGCACATGATCTCAAGTTTTTTTCTGTAAGAAGAACCTTGTCCTTATCGGTACACATATACTCGAGTTCTGGGTCTATATATTGCCCCTTTTTATCTATAGGTGTCAGATTATCATTAGGGGTATTTTGACATTTCTTGACCTTATAGGGCTATGATAAGATGTGTCTTTTGTAACATACCTGCATAATCATTCTTGCTATTTATTATGGCAATGTAATATATACAACATACCCATCCTCATCATACACTTTGTCACCTTCAGCATCAAAATAGGTACATCCTATGTCAGTCACCTATTCTTTCAACAATATGAGTTTTGATGAAACTTGAGTAACAGATGTTTAATATTTTACGTTCAATCTCAAAAAACTGTTTCAGGTAGGAGACAATTTCTATGCTATACTGCTGGAAAGTTATATCTTATATGTAAGAGGATGTTAAATTACCTGAAAAATCAGCATACACATAATGTGTTCCAGGACAGAGGTTTACAACCAGTCTGCCATGGCACACTTGTGGCTACACTACAGAGGTAAGATAGGGAGCAAAGGAAGCCAGAATAAAAAAAGATTTGACTAAGTGGCAAATTATATTAAAGGAGTTTGGATGGACAGAGTTAATACAATAATGGTGGAACCACTGAAACATTGAATTAATGGGGAATATACCAAGGTGGGAGCTAATTATATAATTGCAAGAAAGTAAAATTAAAGGGAAATTAAACTGATATGGGCAATGCAGGGGGTGTAAATGAAGATACTGTTGGAATGGAATTAGATGGCAAATTAAACTGAAGGTGGGGACGGGGCAGATTACAGTTTATCAGAATATATTATAAGCTGCCTATCTAGTAAACCTGAACATTCTCCATGAATACCATGGATTTCAAGCTTGGGAATTACTGATCTAGACAATCTATTGCATTCAAATCTGGCACAGATCTGGCTTTGTAATGTATTTTCACTCTGCCCTTCCTTATTGCATTTGTTTCTTCATTTTGCATTGTGTAGTCTTCCTATGTATTTTTCAGTAATTATTGGACTATCAGTAAATTGTGAAGAATTTAATACAATCTCTTATACATATGCAGATATTTTTAAAGTATGCTCTATTAGGAAGCTTGTCTGTAACATTCTACTTTCTTTTTCTATACATGTGTTATTTAATTAGGCCAACCCGATTAATGTCTCAGCATGTGATTACTGCATAAGCCTATTGTTTGGTGAACACCAACAACAACTGATTAACTCTAATCAATTTTGATTGTTACAAATCTTACATGTTAAAGTAAAACATTTAGGAATTAGAGCCAACTTTAAAGTATGTGAGAAGAATGATAATGTTTGTCTTGGTCCGTTTCATCAAGGAAAGTGGTGAGTTGTAATAAAATACTCTGACCTAATGGAATTGTGTTCCATGACTAAATATTTATAGAAGATATATTCAGCAGATCCTGAATTCACAAGATTGTGCTGGATACTTTTGATGTCTCTGTCCACTATATTTATGATGAGTTTGGAATTCCCCCCATAGGCTAGATCATTAAAATTTATGATAAATGATTTTATTAATCAAATTGATGGTACTGCGATATTGGAATGATGATCTGAGCATGCTGAAGTTTGGGATCTTACACATAGTAAAAACATTTACGAATGTTGCAGTCTTACAGGCTAAACTTCCATTCCCCATTAAGTGCTAATGAGAAGAACCTAAAATTGCTGTTATGATGTGAGTGTGAACTTTGTGATCCACCTTCTATCATAGAGTTTAAGGATGAATACAAGTAAAAGGTTCAACAAATTCAACCTACAGTTTAGTTCATGACCTGATTATCTTTATATTTACAGTCTTTCCTGGGGTTAAAGGCATTTTAAGTGAGCTGGATTAGGAATGCATCTGATAGAGGGGAATTATTAGAGAATGCAAACATTTTTTGCATGAAAATATCCCAAAATAAAAATGTAAACACTTACCTTAAGTTTGCAAAATATCTTGTAATTTCTGACAGTTGTAAATCAGAGTTAACACCATCCAAATCAGGCTAAATTAGCATAAAATGTAAAATAATGTGTTTTGGCCAATCAGGTTAGCTGAAACGTTTGATTTAACTCTGGTCTCCTGTTTGTGCTGATAGGAAGCCTGGGATATGTAGTGTGTCTGTGGTGAAAGTCATGGGCAGAACAGACAGAGAACAGTCTGCAGCAGGAGGCACATTACAAGCAGTGACATCAGGGCTGACATCAGTGCTCTCCTGTTGGCTGAGCAAGGCACACAGGGTATGTAATGATTTAAAAACTGCTCTCCTAATGCTGCATGCTGATTGGGTGGGGATCAGGAGCTTGTGTAGCCACCCCCGAGGGTGTCAACATAATCATTAGAGGGATTTTTTAGATATTAATACAAGTACAATGTTTTACGAAATGTGCATACATAAAGTATGTTTTTTGCATAGAGTGTAAAACTTTAATAACCCAGGAATCTTGGATATGCCTTTAAGTAACACTTACTGGGACAACATCCGTTCACTCCGCATTCACTAGGTTAAAACTGTTGTGTTGCAAGTTGACATGGCAACTGTCACAGTTGCAAAGAGAATGCTGATGGTCTCTCCAGGCAATAGGAGCACCTCACATCCCCAGCCTCCCAAGACTGATTGGGATCCTTTAATTGCCTGGTGACTGGAGGGGGGGGGGGGGTATTATGATAACAGCCCTTCACTCAGGATTCTCTGTGTCAAAACTATGGTATTTCAAGTTGTCATGGTAACAGTGACAGTTGCAAATAGAATGCTAATGTTCTCTCCAGACAATTGGACCCCTCAGATCTCCAGTCACCCAAGACCGATTTGGGTTCTTGAATTGCCTGGTGACTTTAGAGGATGGAGTGATTATGATGACAGCCCTTCACTCAGGATTCTCTATGTCAAAATTGGGGTATGGCAAGTTGCTATGTCAACAGTAACAGTTGCAAAGAGAACTTTGGCTGTCTGCAGGAGCCTACGTCTTATGTATGTCAGCTCACTCACACTGTGGGTGTTTATTGACTTGGTGCCATTGTGGCCAAATTTGTTTGCTGTCACCGTGCCTTATTGATCAAGTTCATATATACATGCTGACATCATATGTACGTCGACTAACTCACAAAGTATGTTTCTATTGACTTGATCCCACTGTGGTCAATTTTGCTTATCAATTACAGTTTATGCTATCACTTTACCTTATTGATACAGTTTATATACACATGTTTAGTCATCTATATCTTTTCAGCATTATAGTTATCTTTTTAGACCACTGTGCTTATATATATAGTGCTTGTTTACTACTTTATAGTTGTTCATGTTTGTTCTGTCATTTTTTTGTGACCAATTTCTGACTGTACACTGATTTTCTTTCAAGTTACCTTACCCAATCTGCTTAGGAGTTGACGTCATATTTATACTATCTGAAGGCTGATCGGATTGCTAGGATATATGTCCTTTCCCATTTAGTGGTCTGTAAGGATATATTTTTCCCATTCAACACACCACATCTGTTTGCTGTCACTGTGCCTTGCTGATCAAGTTTATATATACACACTGACGTCATATGTACATCGACTAACTCACAATGTATGTTTCTATTGACTTGATCCTATTGTGGTAAATTTTGCATGCTAACTACAGTATATTCTATCACTGTACCTTATTGGTACAGTTTATATACACATGTTTAATCATCCTTTAGATTGTAAGTCTGCGAGTTTCAATCCTGCAAGGTGCTTTAGGGAAAGCGCTATGGACACCGGATTCCAAGCTCAAAGACAGAGCCCTCCATTCTTTGCAATGTGTGAATCTTGAACTTGTCATTGCCTGTAACTTAACTTATGTATAGCGCTATGGAATAGGTTGGCACGTTACAAATAAATGATAATAATCTATATCTTTGCAGTATGTTAATGATCTATTATATAGGATATATTTTTCACCATTCAACCCTTTATATCTTCATATTTCACTCCTTAATGTTTTGGAGGATTTCAACTATTCACCAATAAATAATATTATAACATTATTTTCCAGTTCATGCCATTCATATAGTTATTGCCTCTTTATGTCTAACACAGAGTCTGATTATCGTTTATATTTGTATTTTCACCTGACAAGTACTTATTGTTTTGTTTTTATTTATGTTCTTCTTGTCAGTTTCCATGACTAATCACAGACTGTATAGAAATATCAATGTCACATTAACTTAGCCAATCCACTTAGATGTTGACATCATACTCACATCCATCCGCGAGTTTCTAAAATCGCTATATGTCACAGTTTCTTCATTATAGAACTCTCCTTTGACAAAGCCGCTTTGATGCAGAAAAACATCCATCAGGCAATTACTCAGAATAAATTAATACTAAAAGTAGCCTGAACTGGATGATTTTTGTGAGGTTCCCTAATTGGGCTGCTTGTATACAGTATCTCACAAAAGTAAGTACACCCCTCACATTTTTGTAAATATTTTATTTTATCTTTTCATGTGACAACACTGAAGAAATGACACTCTGCTACAATGTAAAGTAATAAGTGTACAGCCTGTATAACAGTGTAAATTTGCTGTCCCATTAAAATAACTCAACGCACAGCCATTAATGTCTAAACCGTTGGCAACAAAAGTGAGGACACCCCTAAGTGGAGATGTCCAAACTGGGCTCACAGTGTCAATATTTTGTGTGGTCACCCTTATTTTCCAGCACTGCCTTAACCCTCAGGGGCATGGTGTTCACCAGAGCTTCACAGGTTGAGACTGGAGTCCTCTTCCACTCCTCCATGATGACATCATGGAGCTGGTGGATGTTAGAGACCTTGCACACCCACCTTTCCTTTGACGATGCCCACAGATGCTCAATAGGGGTTAGGTCTGGTGACATGCTTGGCCAGTCCACCACCTTTACCTTCAGCTCCTTTAGCAAGGCAGTGGTCGACTTGGTGTTTTTGGGGTCGTTATCATGTTGGAATACTGCTCTGCGGCCCAGTCTCCAAAGGGAGGGGATCATGCTCTGCTTCAGTATGTCGCAGTACATGTTGGCATTAATTGTTCCCCTTAAATGAACTGTAGCTCCCCAGTGCCGGCAGCACTCAATAATTAGACTATTAAAAACCACATGATGAGAAACAAAGTAACATGATAAATATCATGTAACTTGTCTTTGAATGGTTGAGGAAGGAATGGGTCTCTTTCTGGGCTTTTGGTTGTCCAGGCTGTCACTTTTCTTCTTCTTCATTCTGCCTCTTTTAATGCTGTGGCGTGGTTCTGAGCATTAAACAGGGTAAAAACATCGTTATAGCAGGGCATAGTATTAAATGAGTATTGAGGCCAAAAAACAGCACCATAGTGCAAATCGGGGAATTGCAGGAAAAAGAGTAGCAAATCAGCACTAAAAGGGGTAGCGTTAAGCAGGGTATACCTGTATACAAGTTGTTATCTTTACCTAGTGAATATTTTGTGTCAAAGCACCAGAGTGATTGATGGAAGGTAGTTGGTGATGTGTGATAGCATATGCAACTCACTGGTCAAGTGCAAGTGATTTTCATGTAAATAAAAATGAAATAGTGGCGAGTTGCTAAGAGGCGGGGAGGGAGGGAATTGCTCTCAGATTTCTCTAAGAGTTTACATCAGAGCAAGAGAGACCTGGCTTATGACTAAGAATAGGCAATGAAAGACGAATGAGAAACACTGTGAGAAACAGAGAGATATGGCGAGAGGGATAGAGCAGAATGAGAAAGGAGAGAGACAAAGAGTAGTAAAGAGATGAATAAAAAATATGACACATGAGAAGAAGGAGGTCTTAGCAAGTTATGCAAACTGGCGAAGGGTTACTTGAGGAAAGTAACCACCCCAGTAAGGGATTGATATTTAGCTAGAAATAATAATATTCTCGCAAAAAATTATAATAGGCATACATTAGAAGTAAGATTAATGATGATATTAGCTTCATGCATGGGTTAACCACCATAGTTCTGTTCAAACCTATAAGTGTGCAGCAAACTTTAGATCTTTTACCCCATGCAAGAGAGGCATGGTTAGTGAATAAAATTAGTAATAATAATATTAAAAATAAGAGAAATATTAATAGTTGTTTACCACTTTTATCCTCCTGACCGCTTCCTCAAAAAGGCCATGAGTTTAATGTACCTGAAATATGTACGATGCAGACAATTCATATTCTGAAGAGGAAGGTGGAAGCTGTGAAATAATTGTCTTGGTTATTTGTGGGTTTTTTCTTCGCAGAATTCTGTCATCCCAAGAAAATACTTGTCCTATTTCAAAATCTTTCATATCTCTGTTAAATTTATAAACATAATTAACCTACTCTAATAATCAGGTAAGTCAATAACATGTTTGGGTAAAACTGTAGCCCATAACAGAGCCCGCAAGATTTACGGCTATTAAATTGGCCATTTAAAGCTACGCGCAAATGATCTGCGGGTTACAGGTGAAAAAAAACTATGGAAAGTTGAAATCTTAACCCCGTTGCTGCAAAACCTTTGATCTGTCAAGCCCGTAACTGTTATGTTTTAAATTGCTATTAAATTGCTACGCCATCCGCACATAGCTCTGGCCATATCGTCCTCCAAACTGCTTTTAGACATTGCTGTGTCACTTCCATCATGGATGATTTGTCCTTGCTGCCTGTTTGGTTAATGATCTAGCAGAATGTGCAGCAAAGATAATAGGCCTTGAAGGTCACAAGAGAGAGAAGTAATGTTGGGTGACAGGAAAACTACTTCCACTGGGATGCAGCAATCAAGCTCAGACAGGTTAGCAGGATGGCTTGGAGTATTGTCCATCAACAGAAGTGATTTGGTCTCAGTTCATTTATGTCTGCAGTAGCCAAAGACGCACTGGCGTTCAAACCCGTAAAAAGCCAATGGAGGCAAAAATATTATGGCCTTCAAATAGGACCCGCAAAGGGTTCTCAACACTGTAAAAGACAATATAAACACACCAGTGGACTTGATGACAAAGATGCTGGAGTGGGTTAACAGTTCCTGCTCTAGTGGGCTGGGATTTGTCTGACCACTCTGCTATCACCTGCCCACCTACAGTGGCGCTACATGGTATAGCTCACAGCTTCATTCAGGTACACAAGCCCCTTCACCACCAGCACTTAGCAATCCACAAGGGGACCAGGGGAATATACACCACACTGTTGTAAATGTATGAATAGCAAAACATAATGGGAGGTCACCAAATGGGAATGGCTATACATCTTGGCACATAGTCACCAGCAATGGCGTGGGACTCTCCAGGATGGGCGTAGCAGAAATGGAGGTGAGTTGGCTGTTGATGCATGTGCCTCTGCAAAGCCTCCATGTGTTTTTACGGCCCATCCTGATGAGTTAGAGTGGATTAGTGTTGTGTATGTACCCCTGGTTCCCTTCAGCATTGCTAAGTGGTGGTGGTGAAGGGGCTTGTGTACCTGAATTAAGCTGTGAGCTATACCTTGTAGGGTCACTCTAGGTGGGCAGGTCATAGGAGAAGTCAGACAAATCACAGTCCACTAGAAAGGGAACTGGCAACCCACTCCAGTATCACCTGTCATATTCCTATCAGGCCCTCGGGGAATGTTGATAATCCACAGTATCACTAATTAAACTTTGCATGTATATTAACCCTTTATTTTGATTATATATGATATATATTATTATATGATATCTAATGCTATTATGATTTTTTTTTAAATCCTCCCCCACTTCCCTATGTCTCTTTCCCCCTCTCCCTCCCCTGTTTCTCTTTCACCTCCTCTCTCTCCCCTGTGTCTCTTCCCCTCTCCCTCCCCTGTGTCTCTTCCCCCTCACTCCCTCCCCTGTGTCTCTTCTCCCTCACTCCCTCCCCTGTCTCTCTATTTGCCCCTCTCTCCCTCCCCTGCCTCTCTTTGCCCCCTCTCTCCCTCCTCATCTCTCTATTTGCTCCCTCTCTCCTTCCCCTGTCTCTCTTTGCCCCCTTTCTCCCTCCACTGTCCCTCTTTGCCCCCTCACTCACTCTTCTGTCTCTCTTTGCCCCATCGCTTTCACCCCTGTCTCTCTCTCTGCCCCCTCACTCACCCCCCTGTTTCTCTTTGCCCCCTCTCTCCCTCCACTGTCTCTCTTTGCCCCCTCACTCACTCTTCTGTCTCTCTTTGCCCCATCACTCCCACCCCTGTCTCTCTTTCCCCCTCTCTCCCTCCCCTGTCTTTATTTTCCCCCTCTCTCCTCCCGTGTCTCTCTTTGCCCCCTCTCTCCCCATCTCTCTTTGCCCCCCTCCCTCCCCTGCCTCTCTTTGCCCCCTCTCTCCCTCCTCATCTCTCTATTTGCTCCCTCTCTCCTTCCCCTGTCTCTCTTTGCCCCCTTTCTCCCTCCACTGTCCCTCTTTGCCCCCTCACTCACTCTTCTGTCTCTCTTTGCCCCATCGCTTTCACCCCTGTCTCTCTCTCTGCCCCCTCACTCACCCCCCTGTTTCTCTTTGCCCCCTCTCTCCCTCCACTGTCTCTCTTTGCCCCCTCACTCACTCTTCTGTCTCTCTTTGCCCCATCACTCCCACCCCTGTCTCTCTTTCCCCCTCTCTCCCTCCACTGTCTCTATTTCCCCCTCTCTCCCTCCTATGTATCTCTTTGCCCCCTCTCTCCCTCCCTGTCTCTCTTTGCCCCCTTTCTCCCTCTCTTGTCTCTCTTTGCCCCCTCTCTCCCTCCTGTCTCTATTTGCTTCCTCTCTCTCTCCCCTGCCTCTCTTTGCCACCTCTCTCCCTCCCTTTTCTCTCTTTGCCCTCTTTTCTCACTCCCATCTCTCTTTGCCCCCTCGCTCCCTCCCCTGTCCCTCTTTGCCCCTTCTCTGTCTCATTTATCTCTCTTTGCCCCCTCACTCCTGTTTCTCTTTGCCCCCTCTCTCCCTCCCCTGTATCTCTTTGCCCTCTTTCCCTTCTCTGTCTCTCTTTGCTCCCTCATTCCCTCCCCTATCTCTCTTTGCCCCCTCTCTCCCTCTCCTGCCTCTCTTTGCACTCTTTCTCCCTCCTCTGTCTCTCTTTGCCCCTTCCCTCCCTCTCCTGTCTCTCTTTGCCCCCTCTCACCCTCCCCTGTCTCTCTTTGCACCTCTCTTCCTCCACTGTCTTTCTTTGCCCCCTCACTCCCTCCCCTATCTCTCTTTGCCCCCTCTTTCCCCCTCCCTTCTTCACTCCCCTGTCACTCTTTACCCTCTTTCTTCCTCACTGTGTCTCTCTTTTCCCCTCTCTCCCTCCCCTGTGGCTCCTTTCCCTCTCACTCCCTCTCCTATCTCTCTTTTGCCCCCCTCTATGCCTCCCCTGTCTCTCTTTGCCCCCTCACTCCCTCCCCTATATCTCTTTGCCCCCTCTCTCTCTCTCCCTCCCTTCTCCCCTCCCCTGTCACTCTTTGTCCTCTTTCTCCCTCCTCTGTCTCTCTTTACCTCCCTCTCCCTCCCCTGTCTCTCTTTGCACCTTCACTTCCTCTTTGTGTCTCTCTTTTCCCCTCTCTCCCTTCCCTGTCTCTCTTTGGCCCTTCTCTTCCTCCCCTGTCTCTCTTTGCCGCATCTCTCCCTCCCCTGTCGCTCCTTGCCCCCTCCCTCTCCTATCTCTCTTTGCGCCCTTCTATCCCTCCCCAGTCTCTCTTTCCCCCTCACTCCCATCCTTGTCTCTCTTTGCCCCTCTATCCCTCCCTTGTCTCTCTTTGCCCCCACTCCCTCAAGTATCTTTTCCCCCCTCTACTCCATTTCTTACCCCTGTCTTTTCCCTCCTCCTTCCCTGTGTCTCTGCACCCCCTGTGTCTCTTCCCCCTCTCCATCCAGTTTCTCTTCCCCCTCTCCTGTCTCTTTCCCCCCTACTCCCTCCCCTGTGTCTCTTTGCCCTGCTCTCCCTCCCCTGTGTGTCATTTCCCCCTCTCTCACCCCTGTATCGCTTTCTCCCCCTTTCCCACCCCTGTACCCTCTCTCCTAGGCTCTCACCTCTTACATGGCCATACTGCTGTTGCTCGACCCGGGCTGTGTTCTTCCCTGTCCTCCGAGCGTTGGATCATCAGTGCCAGTGATGGTCAGGGCCAGTTATCCCTAGGCACCAGTACATGAGGATGCTCTCAGGTGCCTGGCTCATGTATGATGGTGACATGGTTGAGCTGGGCGTGACATGGTATGTAGCGCATTGTCCATACCAAGTGGGTACCTGCTTGGGGATTCCTAGGCCTGGGGGCAGGAAAGCCCAGCTGCTTTGCTGCCTGTCTGCCTGTCACTCACCTATCCTGTTCTGTCCGGGCTCCTATCTCCACCTCCTTGTCTCCTTGGCATCCGAGTACGAGGTGTGTCCAATGGGAAGAGGGAGACAGCTCAGGCAGGAAAAGTGGTGGGAGAGACAGCCAATAGAAATGAAATAGTGGAGGATTCAAAAAGAGAGAGCGCAACTGAAGGTGTGGAATGTGGAGGGATGGGAACGGCAAGAGGCGGTGTATGGTTGGGGTTTAATGTGTCTCCGAGGCAAACGTGTGTCGGGGTGGAGCTGGAATTGCGAGCCCTGCAATGATGCAGCCGGGGGTATAGCCAGCCGGGGGTGATTAAGCAGCACACAGCGGGCCTGGTGATTAGCGCCTATGGTGCTCGTTACAGCCAGGGTTTTTGTCATGCAATGTTAGTGCGAGGCCCACAATGAGCACCTTCGGAGCTCATTGCGCGTGCGCAAGGTCGTAATTTTGAACATTGCGTGATGACAACTGCCAATTGCGACAACTATAATGGTTGATATGTAATAATCTATTGCATAGTATCTAGCGCTCATTAGTTTACAGATATATGAATGTGACACAATGTGATGTATGTGGATGTCCCATAACCCCAACCATTGAATACACATTGACACGGCTAGAACGGTATAACAAAGCTTTATTGCATACACAGGTCACAATCAGAAATGGTCAAGACTGCGCCTTAATATCATGGGAGTGGTGTGGGCAGATCCCGGGAGAGCAAGAAGTTTGTGGGGGAAAAGGGGATACCTACAGGGGGTAATGTCATAGTCTAGAATAAGCATGATGCATAGCACCTACCAGGGTCACATGTGGTCACTATACCACTGCAACCGGAATCTGATGAAAAAAAAGGTGATCAGAAATCACTCCATTTAATTGAAGAAACCATTAATGTGCATAGCACTTACAACTTGTCTAGATCTGCTCAGTGAAACAGATGATTCAACCTCTGGACTGTGTAATCCAATACAGTTTCTTAATACATGCAAATATTTTACTTGCTTTTGCAGATGCTGCTTGGCATTGAGCACTGTTACCTAGGTGGTTGTCCACAGGTGCGGTTGTCCACAAATCGCCCAAATCCCTTTCAATATCTTATACCCCTAGATTTGCTCCATGAAGATTATGAATTGCATGGCTATTTTTCCTTCCCAGATGCTTAACTTTACATTTATTCATATTAAATCTCATCTGCCACTTAGATGCCCATTCCTCTTATTTACGCCTATCCCTTTGGAGGAAAAGTACATTATTTTCTGATTTAATTACCTTGTACAACTTTGTGTCATCAGCAAAAATCGAGACACCACACTCCAATCCCACTTCCAAGTCATTAATAAATAGTAATCTACATTTCAGCTAACAACAATCATGTCTTAGATATCTGGCTATATGATAGCTTTAAGATTGTGGGAGTTAAAAAAAGAAAGGGATTGCAGCATCTCTTCTCAACAGCATTCCTCAGTGACCATCAATTGGTGACATATTCAACAGAACCCTACATGTCCACAGAGAAGAAGATAATGGACCATGTGATGGGGGGTAGCCATCTGCATACAAAATATCACCATCACATAGGCCAAGATCCAAGACTCTGTAGCCAGGCTAGAGTAGGTTAACATTGTGACCAATAGAGTGTCACTGAGGAGAGCTGTTGAGAAGGCACAAACATATGTGCAGCCCCTAGATACTCCTCCGCCTAGGCACAAGGCCCAAATCTCCCTTGGCCGGCCGCCATCTCCCTGGTGGTGGTGGTGGTGGTGGGGGAGTAGGGAGAGGCAACCCCCTGGGAGGCAGCAGCACCTGCAGTGGTGGAGGTATAGTGAGTGGAGAGGCGGGGCTGGGGACCAGAGCTTCTTTGTGACTCCCTGGAATGTGCTCTGGTTCGCCCCCATCCTGGGCAGCCCGGTCAGGTAGGTTCAGTCATTAGATGATACCTTCTCCCTATTGCGCCTGGCCAGGCTACTCATGACCTCCGCATGATTGTCGGAGATGCTTGCCTTGATCCCATGAAGACACTCCATCTCCATCTCCGCCTGCACACCTGGCCTGAGGTTGGGGATGGAGGTGGCGGTGTGTGAGTGGGTAGGATCTCAGGCCCGGCTGTAGGATGTTGCAGAATGGGAGGTGGTGAAGTTGGGCCCATCAGTGGTGGTGGCGGCCAGTCCAGCGCACTGCTGTGAGGGGGGGGGGAGGTGGTGTCTAGCTACTCTCATCACTCCAGTGGGAGGACCCTGATGATAGCCTCAGTCTCTGGAGGACGGGCATATTGGGGTCATATCTCGGCGTGTGGCCGGTGGTCCAGACGGTGGCCCCTCCAGACATATTACATCCTCCTCCGAACCATGGTCCTCGGCTCTCCTTCTCTCCTCCCCCTGCACTGGTTTCTGGGGCTTGCTTCTCCACTTACTGCTACGGTGGAACCGACGCCCCCACTTCTGGCTTGCCACTGAACCCAGACCTACTTGATGCTGAAAGATAGAAAAGACAGGTATATGTCATTAGTATGATGAAAAATACATTGTTTTGTGTGCATTCCTAACTATCTGACATCTAGGCTTGAACATTGGATGATTCTCCTAATTGCAATTCAGTTTAGCTATCATTCTTTGGTTCTTGGTCTTGATCGTTCTTAGCTCCTTATGCTATCTTGATTTCACCTGCGGTCTGTAACTGCATAGGCTGGACTATCTATTGGTTGATTACAGTTGTTGTGCCCAGGAATGACTTGATTTGTCAGCTTCCTGGATTTAATGACACATCCATCTATCCCTTGTTAATTTCATAGAACTGACATGTCAGAGTCCTTGTTGGTTATCATGTACATGTGTAGTGTGTGTGATGTACATGTGGTGGCATGTTGGTGTATGTGATATTCACCTGACATGGAGTCTGGGTCCTGCTGGGCCACCAGGCCTGAAGCTTCAGCGGCGGGCACCTGGCTCCAAAGGTCCTTGGCGACCCTCTCCCACTCATTATAGGTCACAGTCACGTTGTAGTCCTCCTTAACTATCATACTATTCACTTTGGCCCTGATGTCGTCAAACCGGGTCTTGACTGACCTCACATCCGTTGGTGCTGTGCCTGCTGCTGTAACCTTTGCCGCTGCCTCCCTCCATGTTTGAGCCCTATGCCCTGGCCTAACTTCCCTCCCCCTGCAAGAATCACAAGGCTGCACGGATAGCACCAAGGAGGACCACATTCTCCCAGTGCGTGAATTTGTGGGCCCTGTGCTTGCCCTTAGCCTCTTGTCCTCCCGACTGTGGATGGGGATCCTTACCTCCCTGACCTTAGGTCTGTCCCTCCCCTGGACTACCCCTTCACCTTTGTCCCTTTCCTAGGTGTTGCTGGTGCTCGGGCTACCCTGTCACCACCCACCTCCTTCTCTACACTCCCCTCCTCCTTCTCCTGCTCTGCCTCCTTCTCTCCACCACTCTTCTCATCCTCCCCATCACTCCTCTCCTCTTCCCCACCATTCCTTTCCTCCTCTCCACCACTACTCCCCAGGGCCCCCTCTCTCTCCTCTCACTCCTCCTCGTCTCTCCTCTTCTCCTCCTCCCCACCTCTCCACTCCTCCCCGTCTCTCTCCTCCTCCCATTTCAATCCCAAAAATAATATAACGATACATAAAAATAAGTGTTACTTTAAATATATGATGGAAAAATAATGTGTGTATTATGTGTAATTAATAACTGTTGGGGGAAGGGATGTGGGGGATGGGATGTGGGGGGGGGGGGGGGGCTGTATAGAGTGACCTAGCTCTATATGTCTCTATGTATGTTGATTAAATGATGTGTATTGCAATTGTGTGTAATCTGGAAATATTTGTGATCAAGATTAAGTGTAAAATCGTAAATAGTATAAGATAAATGAAATTCTCCTGCTCTCTCTCTCTCTCAAAAAACCTCCAACTCAGGGACTTGCGTGCTACTTCATCAGAAAATACAACATAGTCAAAGCATGGGCGGGTGGAACGCAAATTTATAATCTCCCTCTGTCAATCATCTGCGGCTTTCTATTGGCTGAGAGGACTGTGTCGCACTACGCTAAACCGCTATTGGATAGTAAGAGTCGATAGCGGCTCGGCCAGCCCCTTAACAGCTTGCATGCGTGGAAAGGGTTTACGAGCTTGCGTCTATTGCCCGTAGGTCGCAGCATGGTTGAATGTAATAGCTCTGTAACTCTGCAGAATTTCAAGCCTACAGGCTTTGCGGGTGTGCCGTTGCCGCTACGGGCTTGGAATTTAGTGTGGCTGTCAGTCTGGTATTTTTTTAATGGGTCAAGTTTTTTATTTTTTAGGATAATTTTAGATTCATTAGATAAAGATTTATGTTTTGTATGTTTGGAATTACCTTCACTACACAATATTGAGGTTTGGGATGGAGAATTCAAATGTAATGTAAGGGATGAGTGCAGTATTTTTTCCAAAATTTATATTTTCTTTTGATTAAAGTTTTTTGAAAAACACAAGCTTTATTGCATATCAACATAGGTAATAAACACTCGATGTATAGTGGAAGATATTCCCCATTTGGTCTGAAAAAGGAGTATTGGTAGGACCGTTTATGTCTTATGTATTTAATATGGAGGTTATATCGTCAAGAGAGCATCTTAGAGGACCACTGTAGTCAAGAAAAAAGGAGCTGGATTTGAAAACATTTTGAGAAGACTCTATCTTAAGACTAAGTTTATGACTACAAGAATTAATTTTGCGTTCGTTACATCATTTCCTGAGAGCTGGATCAAAGGGGTGTTTTTCCACAGTAGCAGGGAGGAGTGAACAGTGAGAAGTCCAGCGGCTTTGTTAGATCATTGGATAAGACTGAATATGACAACACAGGCCTTCCCCCTCATGCGTCCCGAAGCAGTTGCATAAACAGATGCAATAAAAGCTCTCATACACTCAAACACTTCAACTAAAGTATCATGGATTCCTCCAGGGTCCAGCAATAACATAAATGTTATTTTCTAATTAAACACTTGCTTTATTACTTTTAACTTTTTACTCATGCTCTTAGACTCAAAGTTTTCAAACAAATATATTTTTCTTCACTATACATCGGTCCTGAAAGCCTAAGGGCTCCATTCCCATACAATTCACGCAGGTGTTTATGTTTAAAGTTCATAAGTAATTGCAAAACTATCTTCGCAAATCCATCAAATTTTCAGGGCTGCATCAATGAGCTACATTGACCTGTTTTACCGAATTATGGTTAGGTGTACCATTAATTTTCACTCAAAGACTATTCCAGTCACATTTATCAGTTTTCGCGTAAGTAACGTAAGGCCTTACGGTAGCTGATTTATTATTATTGTTTATTTGTACCTCGCCAACATATTCCTTAGCGCTATAAATAAGTTAATTTCCAGGCAAAGACATATTCAATAATAACCCATTGCAAAGAATTGAGGGCCCTGTCTTTGAGCATAGAATCTGGTGTTCATAGTGCTTTTCCCAAAGTGCCATGCAAGATTGAAAACTAGCAGATTTACAATTTAAATGTATCTCTAAAAACATACGTATAATGGATACCACCCATAAGGGCTCAAAAAGCCTTGCTGAAAGCTTTCAAATGCAGGTAAATAGATAGTACAAGACAAATAAGCTAAGTGAAAAATAAATATTATGTTAAACCTTCTCATTGGCTCATTTGTTGCATTCTAAACACAAAATTGCCAAGTATGATGTTTGAGTCTGCATACATCTGTGAACATCAACTATTGTCAATAATCATGTCAACATAACATATATCAATGCATTTCCTATTAAAGGGCTAGCTACACCCCAAACACCCTTCGGAGTGGAGGATACTGTGCTTGCAAGAGCCCTTTGCTGGAGATCCATGTTGAGTTGGAGCGGTACACTCTGGTTGTTCATTGCTTATACCAGCCTGGCCAGATAGGTCTCAACTTGAGCATCCTGGGCCCCAGGCCGCAAGTCTATCTGTGGGAGGAGGGGGCCAGTGAGGTCAAAGTCCACCATGGTGGCTGATGAATCGGCATGTTCCCTTGCTACATGAACCTCATCCTCCTCCTTATAAGCCAACAACCGTTTTGCCACCTGTGTGGCTTTGTCAAAGGCTATAGCTATAACTTATACATTGTTTTTATGACATGAGTGATTCACTATTTTGACATTTAAATTTGCCTTTTAGGAATTGAGGTTCTCTGTTTCCTACTGTCTATTGCTGGGCTTAGCCAGATTTGAGGTATCTCTTAGAGAGCCTTCCAGAAAGGAGGACCTCCGAGGTCTCAGGCCTGATCTTCCTTGCTATCCCAAAAAAAAGATTTAAACAAAAGCTTTTGAACAAATAGCAAACAGTCTCGTTAGCCATCCCAAATCTAACCCAACATTTGTTAATTTATGTGTACCATAGAGAATAAGCACAGTGGCAACAGAGAATAGTGTGTAAATTAAGCTCATGGGCACTTCCTTCCAATGCAACATTCCAAGAAGCTAGAGTCCAAAAGCAAACAAAATATATTCACTACCAAGAGAATTTCATTCTTTCTACATTTGTATTGCATTTTACTACTGGCAGAACAAACCCTTGAGTGAAACGAAGGAATGAATAAGGGATCCAGCAAAAATTACAAATCTAAATAAGAGTTTTATGAAGCTTACATAAGTTATTTACTTTTGGAATAAAAGTTCCTCAAGCATTGCCAGAATAAGCAAGTTTAAAATATGAATTTCAGGAAACATGCAAATAAACTTGAAAATAAGTGATTTATACATAAGGAGAGCCAGAAAGATTTTCTTTTTGAAAATAGAAGTTAATTATGTTTAGCTTATTGGACCCATGGCAGATAGTGTAAAAAGCAACATTAAATGACGATAAAGAGCATAGAAATTGAGCACTAGACTTGAAAAAGTTGTCCTGCCATCAAAGTATATACAAGCATATGGTAATGGGAGCATGGATATTAATAAATATACTGTATGTGAAAATTACCTTTGTAGTGCTTACTGTAATGGAATCCACCCTAAATATATTATTTGCCCATTTATTTTCTTCTTCTCTCAATTGAAACATATTTGTCAAACATTGATTAATCTTCATTCACTTGCTCCTCCTTTTAGGTCTAATATACTTTTCTAGTATAACCATGCTTGTTTAATTTTCTTGAGTCAGAATCTTTGTACCCTCCTAGATATATTTTACCACTGTGGATCAAGTAACTTCCCAATGTTTTAAATATTCTCTTTCACTCGCACAAAAATGTCTACAAACTTACTGGTTCGCAGAATAAGATGCCAAAAACCACATTCAATATTAGCCACATTAAATTTCACTAACGTATAAAACCGTAGCTCGTCCCGTAGCCCTGCAAGGCTTACTGCTATTAAATTAGCCTTGTAAAGCCATCTTGCAAGGTAGGAGTGAGAAAACCCAAGGAATGTGAGTATTCCACCTGCAAGGTCGAAAATCCTTAGTTCTTTCAAGCCTGTAACTGTTACGTTCCAATCGAGCTATAACATTGCAACAAAGTCACTGACGTTCAAGCCCGTAACCTGAAAATGGAGCCAAAAAGCCTACGGGTGCTAGAACCCGCAAGGGGCTAAAAGTCCAATTCGTAGCACTGTAAATGCAAATATACACACACTACTGTACTCATAATTAAAGGGAAAGTGATGTTAGGTATTAGAATTAATAGAACAATGTCACGATCTGCCTCTTTAAGGGGGCATGATATGAACCTAGTTCACACCTACCCCAGCAGAATCATGTGGTTCTTGTTCTCTCTAGCACAAAAGATGGCTTCTGAAGAGGGCAATGCTCAAAGATGCAGGCAGAGAATACTGTATACAGGTTACTAGTGGCCTATGGCAAGACCACTCCCCAATTCAGGGTACAAACACAAAAAAACAGCCTCACACCTTGGATATGTGAAACTAAAAAACTGACCTTTATTGAATCATAGAACTAACATATTTGTATATGTGTGTGATGTCAGCACATCTGCCTAGCAGCCTTGGTTGCTATGGAGCACTTGAGATAACACTCATCAGATATCTAAACGATATGCCTGGTGTCTATAGTTAGCTAGTGCAGAAAACCTTGATGTAAATCTCAAGTGTTTACTCAGGACTGCTAAGGAGCAGTCATCTGCCTTGAATCAAGGCCTGTGTGTGTGCAGATGCAATGCCCTGCAGATAACTTCTGTGCAGAGCATTTTTATCATTTCCACATATGTTCTATATCACATTTTCCCTCTTGGTCATATCCATAATTACTGGTAATATTAGTCACTAAACAATGTAATCATGACACACAACATTCTCAGCCTCGCAAATCAGCAACATAAAATACTTTATTTTCACTCTTATTTCCATGTTATATCAATCCCGCCAATCAATATGCTAATACATATATTGGAACTCGCTTGTAAGGGAATATCATATTTACGGCTTTATCAATATTGCATTATTTCTGGAATGTGGATCCGATCGTAACTCATAATTGAAACCCGTAAGACTTAATTTTCCAGTGAAATAATTCTGACGATCTCTGTGCCATTGACTACATCCCAACCGGTAACTACGGGTTTGACTAAATGATTACGTTCCCGGCCGCACATCCAACATTAGACAAATGGTTTACGAGTTTGTCTCTCTCTCCCGTAGCTCGCGCCCTGCCCTAATTTAATAGCTCTGTAAATCGGCAAAATTGCAAGCCTGCAGCCGTTTTGGGTCTCCTGTTGCACATACATGAAATTTAATGTGGCCCTATGTCTCCTTAAAATGAATATTTGCCTCAGTAACCAAAATTTTACAGTCTTATTGATAGCAAAGTACTTCCCCTATTGATATATGAAATTCCCATAAATGAAGATCACAGGTAAAGTACTTAGAGCCCTATTCTATTCAAGCCAAGTATTGACAAACAAAAATTTGGCTCCGGGAGCTTTTTGTAGCAATGTTACACGTTTATTCAAAGCTCCCCAGCAGCAATATTACTGAGCACAGCCACATCTTGTAAACCCAAGCCTTGAAGAAAAGTTACAAAACTCAGGATTATGGGAAAGGCTGTGCTCAGTTACAATATTATTGAGCACAACCACTCTCACACTAATGAGAATCCCTTCATACATGTAGTGGAGGAAATTATCCCTCACCATGTGGGTCCCTATTGGACTCTTGAAGCACCTAAATAATCAATTCCTGCCCTTTCAGGGCCTCCATGGGATATTAATATTAACCCCTGACATGGGGGTCCGTAAAGGACCCCATGGCACCTAAAAAATTAACTGCATACCAGACCCTCATTGTACATCTATTAACCTCTAAGATACAATGCATCCCTATTTACCCCTACTTACCATGGGGGTCTACATAGACCCACATGGTACCTTAAATTAACCCCTACCTACCATGGAGGTCTATACAGACCCCCATGGTACCTAAATTAACCCCTACCTATCATGGAATCTATTTAGACCCCCATAGTAACTGTCTGTGATAAATTGGGATATGAGGTAGAATTGAACTCCTGATAGATACATTTTGATTGTGATTGGATGGAGATGAAGATGACTATCACAGTGGGCAGCTTTGTATAGTGGCTTTATTTTGTAATGTGATACAAAGATAGAGAATAACTGCCAAGGTCTATTTAGTGGATAGTCCATCACTCATGGTCCTTTGTGCTGTTGTATAAGAGGCTCTAGATCAGTGTTTGAGGTAGCTGTAGTGGAGGCGAGTAGATAGTAAAATGTGGAGGTGTTGAGAAAAGCCAAATATTGGGAGATTAATTTGCTGTAGGAGGGAGTCAATTTCAAACTGCTTTGCCAGGGCTAAGTAAACCAATTCTTTTAGAGGCATAGTTTGTCTTTAACTTTGAGAGTGCGATATAAGTTTGTTGTGATTATACTTATTAATTGTCCTTCCAAGAGATGGCCCCAAGTACTTATAGCCACTAGTGAAGGTATAACGTCCCTAGCTAGGATAGTGTCTTGGTATGGGTTAGGCCATGTGGAGGTGATTATACTTGATTCATATTTCACCTGGTAGTGGGATGTACACACAAGAGATGGCAGTTAGGGTGGTTAGAAAAAATGATCGACCATTCCAAAGAAGCAGGTATTTGGACCATAGATGGAGGTCCACCACTGACTGGTCGCTTAGGATGAAAGGTCGATGTGTATCTAAATGCATGCAGAGTTCAGCAAAGAGATTACTTGTGGAAGTATGTAGGACGCACAATTTAGATGCCCTAACAAAGATTGTCTTTCATATGCTCTAATATATTATCAGGTAAGCTTGGTATCATTAATGAGGTGTCTAAATTGATACCCAAGAATTCCACTTTGTGACCTGGTTCAGTGTTTTTGTCAGCAGCAAATGGGATGTTAACATAAGTAAAGAGTTAAACAGATTTGTTGAGGCTCGAGAAGGTATATATATATATATATATATATATATATATATATATATATATATATTCATAATAAAGCAACAAGCTTTCGAGAGATAATGCCTTTCTTTATCAAGTCAAAAAGCGATACTGATATAAGTATGAACTAAAAACAGTAAACAAAAAGAGATGGGGAAAAAATTGGAAAAACAAGAAAGACAAAATTCATTGGGCAGAGTTAAGTGAGAAACAGACCAGCATTGTGAATAATGTCCTGATAGGTCAGTGAGTAAGTCTATAGATCAGGTTGTAGATAAGAACACAGAAAAGTAAAATAAAGAGTAAAATAAAATGTATTATGTAAATACATATTATATAAAATGGCTCCATTTGCGGGTTATGGGGTTGAACGCCAGTGGGTTTGTTGCAATTTAATAGCGATTTTCTAACGTAGCAGTTACAGGCTTGAAAGAACAAAGGGTTTGTGTACGCAGAATTAATTTTGTTCACCCTTACCCCGCAAGTCGTAGGTGGGTTGCTTTACGGGGCCAATTTAATAGCCGCAAGTCTTATGGGCTACGTTACGAGCTATGGTTTTAAAAGTTGAGGGAATTTAATAGGGCTGCAAGTATGTAAGATTCTAAACTCAAACACACCTGCTATTTTTTGTCATCTGCATTATATTGTATTTTCTTTTCTTCGTACTTAACCCCTGTATAGCATTATGGAATATATTGACATGTTACAAAAACAGACAATAAAAAAATAATAAAAAGTTCATGGGTTTTAATGTATGCACTACTTTACTTTAATGTTAAATGAATGATATGTAACTCTTAATATTGCCACATATTCTGTTACCTACTTGCAATCCAATTACAAGTTACCCACCCACAATCACTACGGGCCAGCCAAAGTCACACATTCTAGCTTAGAACTCCATTGGTTTTAGCATAGCTCGAACATTATGAGCTTGAAATGATTACAGTTACACAAAAGCAATATTCTATTAGACCCGTAGATCTAGCTCCCAAATAAAGTCTAACTGCAACTGAAAAAAGTACTAAATAGGACTTAAAAGGGCTTTTTATCGAACACTTATTAGAGCTGTAGCAGCAATTAAAAAAACAATACTGTACTTTAAAAACATGGGAAGTCGTGGAAAGTCATTAGAATTAATTGCACAACAGTCTCAAACCCACAAATATGACATTTTTATTTTTTTATTTTTAACTGTTATTTCTGAGTAATATTGATCCCGGGACTCAAGGAGTTAATGCATATCATGAATCCAACATTTTATAGAGAGCTAGATTGCTTCATTGCAAGTCCAGTTGGCAAATATTACTTATTGGCACTAATTAATTTGTAGCCTCCAATTGCAGATTACGTTTAACTTCCATGTTTTACGGACGTTATGATGACTGTCTGATTTACTATTGGCTGTGTCTAAGAAGCAAATTACGGGCTTTCTTAAATTTTGTCAGATCAAATGATCACGACCCCTGAAGTCCTACTTAAAAAAGCAGGGTTTACAAGTTAAGGCTTAAGGAGGTAAATACGAGCTGGAGTGAATAGAATAAATCGAAACATTTAGAGAAAAAAACACCTGCAGCCAAAATTACAGAAAAATGACAACTTTGATTTTAAAGTTAGGATTAGAGAAAGAAGGGGGAGGTTATTAAATAATGTTATTATTTTGTAGTGTTTATATATCTGTAATGCTTCCAGTTATTTTCATGTAGGGTTATGTTGAACTCTTCTAAGTATTCTAATATCTTTTAACAGATGTTAATAAATTGCAGCTGAAAGGTAAAAACTAGAAATAAAAATAACACATGCCAGCTCAGCAAAGCTTAGTAAAGATTCACTGGTACCAAAACTGTTAAAATTAACAAGAAAAGAGGTGACCAGGTCAATAAACTGGAGTGTCAAATAGAAACCATGAGGAGATTTGGCTTTAATAATGAATGCAATTAATATTATACAGTAGACTCTCAGTTAACCAGAACTCAAGCAACCAGAAAAAAATTGAATACGGTACTTTAAATAAAAATTTAATTTTACAGGGCTCAACAAATGCCAGGAGCCAGGTTGTCATGCCACAAAATGCTTACAGACACCTGGATTTCATCTACTGTACGTCTCTGCAATTCAATGTTACTTGGAAGCAGACAGGCCTATGTGACTGAGCCAGTGTTGACGTTACATTCCCCAGGTTCAGCACCCTCCAGCCCAACGTACCTGTGTGTAAGTGAGGAGTGAAAGCTGCTGCTGCTAGAACAGCCCTCACTGATAAATATAGTTAGCAGAGAATCCTATGTGCAGCTCATCTAGGCATTTTTAAGGGTACAGCAACATGATATACAGTTGTGCTCAAAAGTTTGCATACCCTGGCAGAAATTGGAAAATGTTGGCATTTATTTTGAAAATATGACTGATCATGAAAAAATAAATGTTTTATTAAAGGATAGTGATCATATGAAGCCATTTATTATCACATAGTTGTTTGGCTCCATTTTAAATCAGTAGTTACCCATATGGCCCTGATCAAAAGATTACATACCCTTGAATGTTTGGCCTTGTTACAGACACACAAGATGACACACACAAGTTAAAATGGCAATTAAAGGGTAATTTCCCACACCTATGTTTTTTTTTTATTGCAATTAGTGTCTGTGTATAAATAGTCAACGAGTTTGTTAGCTCTCTTGTGGATGCACTGAGCAGGCTAGATACTGAGCCATGAGGAGCAGAAAAGAACTGACAAACGATCTGCGTAACAAGGTAATAGAACTTCATAAAAATGGAAAAGGATATAAGAAAATATCTGAAGACTTGAAAATGCCAGTCAGTAGTGTTCAATCACTTATTAAAAAGTGAAAAATTCAGGGATCTCCTGATACCAAGCCAAGGTCAGGTAGACCAAGAAAGATTTCAGCCACAATTGCCAGAAGAATTGTTCGTATTTGCACTGAAATTTGGAGTGACGAGACCAAAATAGAGCTTTATGGTCACAACCTACTGCCGACGGGAAGTTGGGGGGTACTGCTCCGGTATTGACTTTTCTGGGCATTACAATAGACGTGTTGAAGTGTGAGTGTCGCCTGCCTCATAATAAGGTGGCAGATTTGAATATCAACTTTGCATCACTTTTACAGTAAGAAAAGGTTCCACTACGGAAGTTGCAGTCATTGTTAGGAAAGCATAATTGTGCATGCAGGATTACTTCTATTGGTCGATTTTATTCTAGACAGCAGAGTTAAAAGTACACCTTCAGTCATTTCTGCAAAATCTCAATGGAAAAACCTTGATTCAGGCAGCCTCTAACATGGAAACGGATCTCTACGTCAATGCAGCAGTAAGCGTGGGTTTTGGGGCTTATCAAATGACAGTGGTGTGCCACCCAGTAGGTTCAAGGATGGTTTGTTGAAGAACTTGGCCCTCTTAGAATTCTTCCCTGCCATGTTCCCTGTTTATTCATATGAGGAGATTAATTGAGGGTACAGCAGGTGGTTTTCTAAAATAAAAAAACCTGGGCATAGTCATATCAGTTAATAATGAATTGGAATGGCATCACATTAATAATATGATGTTTGCAGTGCAATATTAATTATCAGGCATTAAGTTTACTGTGTTATCATAATGTGATTACTGATGCACTCTCAATTTCAGTGGCATTCTTCATATGCTGTATGTGAAAGAAATTAAATGGAGTGGGCTTTAACCTGGTTAGGAGAAGAGGATGTGAGGAGGTTCAAAGTAATTGGTTGCAATGGGCAAGGGGTGGGGTTATAGGATAAGGGGGTAGAATTACGTAAAAGCTTCCTTGCACACACAGAATTTCATTTAGCTGGTAGAACATGCTGCATATACATTCTACCTCCCTGTAGTAGTTTAAGGTATATTTATTTTTTATTATTATCACAGTTATGGTTTAGGTGGTGTGCTTACCAACACTGGATTTTAATCATCCCTAGTGGGTCATGGGTCTCGTCTAGGGCACGTTTTTCAGAAAAGAGCACTAATTGTGGATCTTTAGGGTTTATTGTTATGCAATCTCTTATAATAAAACAAAAGTTGTGGCCTTGTCCTCCAGTATAATTGTGCACATAGCTCTGTCATGATTGAGTGGTATGTTTTCAGTAATGGAAATCCAGATTTCAAAAACCAAATCTCACAAACTGAGGAATACCATGTGCATAATTACTATAATAGTGACATTGTGCATTTAAATTGAGTGTAGCCATATTCCATCTTATTTTCTAAACGATGCATTATTTTACATATTGTATCTTATTATTTAGAGAAAAAAAATCAACATGGAAATTTACTCTTTTCATTCTAAATTTGCCATGCCATTCTTAGACTTACTAGATAATGCTTTCTTGACAAGAGTTTTCAGCATGTTGTAAAAATAAGGCAATGATAAATAATGGTTTGTTAAAATATAATGTGCAATAATGACTTCACTGGCCCAAGTGAAACATTTTGGAGATAACACTTTGATCCTCTGCATACTCCTTATATACAAATAACATATGTTGAAATTAATATGCATTAGCTTTGTCCTTGTACAAATAATTTATATGTTAGGCAAGCTAGCTAGATAATATAAACTAAAATTATAAGTTATGAACAAAGGTTGAAGAGGATGTAAAAGATCTCTTCCTAGATAAGAGTTCCAGGCCATTGATATTCCCTACTTCAGTAATGTTGTATGGAAAGAAGAACAATTCAAACATCTTTATGTTGTCCATTTCAAAACTAAGGTTGTTTGAACATTCAAGAACTTGTTTTTTAAACATCTCTAGTTAAATGGAAAATTTGACATTTTGCCCAGGACACCCTGAAAGCGGCTCCTTCGGAAAACTAATAGCATTATAAATTCCAACGTTTTACTCTAAACAAGAAATCATTTAGTCACATTTACATAAGCTTCCCTTTGAAATATGCACCAACAATATCCCTCTATATTATAAACCGTGGATCATTAGTCACTATTGACAATTTCTCAGGCTCCTTTCTAACAGTTTAAAAAAATCTTAAAGGACAACTGTAATGCCCTAACAACGGTAGCTAGATGTATTTTTTAGGAATTGACAATTAATAACGTTCAACAACAATTATTTAGAAAAACATTATTTAATATTAAACTTACTTTAAAACATGAACTGTATAATAACATCTAACTACCTTCAACTGAGCTGCATGTCTCCATCCTTTATGAGGTCATCAAGGGCTAGAAGTGAATCTGACTGGGAGACAGTCCTAAATGGTCAGACACTCGCTTATGTTTAGAATATATTCTCTTCATTTACTGGAGACTATGGGCCCTATTTAAATGCCAAAATCGTAATTACTGGAGCCTGTAATGGAACTCTTAAATGTTACTGATATTTAATTGGCTTCTTGTAGCTACTCACATTCCAGTTGTGAGTTCCAGGCTCAAAATCACTTCAACCTATCTCCTCCTTTGATGTTTCAAGACCGCAAGTGTTACCAAAGACGCAAAATAGATATTCAATTACAACAATTCAAGAAGCCTGCAAATGCCTTCAAACTCGTCAATGGCAAATGTCTAAAAAAATTATAGGAGTACTAGATAGGAGTTGCGAGTGGGTTAAAAACCTGTTTGTAACACTGCAAAAGCAAATAAACACACACTACTGTTCTTAAGAATACTGGGAAAGCAATGAAAGGCATTCGAATTAATGACTTTTAATAGAGAATCAATAAGAAAATCTTGATTAAGAAATTCAATAGAGGGGACTTTGCGTACCCTAAATTGATTCTATATCAAGATGCTACTATGTTGTCTCATATTGCTGAATACACTTACCCACTCAAGATACATACTTGGGTGGGAATAGAGAATTCCATGTTGAAGGCAGGTTCTTTGAATCATTTACTATTTTTGGATGATTCGATTAAAACTAGCACATATACGAACTCAGTGGTTATTAAAAATGGATTTACCTTTTGTCGCAAGTTGAATAGAAAGTTGAGGTTAATGCCATATCCTAGTCCTAACACTCCAAGTAGGGTATTTGTCCATAACCTTAAAGTTTTTAGAGAATTGGAAATCTATATGGTTTTGTACTTTAAAAGATTTCTTCATAGACAAAAAGGTAATCTCCTTTGAACAATTGATAAAAAAGTATGAAATTGATAAAAGTGAATGGTTGAACTACCTTAGATTAAGGGTTGTTTTCACAAAAATAGATTTAGTCCAGTTGAAAAGACAGCAATTGTATCCACTTTAAAAAAATTTAGGATCTGAAAATAAAAGCCACATCTAAGTGCTTCAATATTATTAGACTACAAGAGGAAGAATTTAAAACAATGAATATGAAATGGTGGGAGAAGGATTTAAGGATCTCCTTCCGTGATAATTGCTGGAAAAAAGCATTGAATCAAACAGATAAAATTATAAAAATTATACTTTTAGAGAAGTGTATATGAAAGTACTGAATAGAAAAATGGAGATCAATTCTTATATCTAATCTAAATATGCAATTATTTTGGAAAGGCTGTAGACAGCTTGCTACTCAAATGCATATATGGTGGGAATGCCCTGTGATACAGGTGCTATGGAAGATTTGCTTTACGAAGTTGTCAGAGATCTTGGAAAAAATGTTAGTGCCAACACCCCAAGTAGCTATTTTGCATATATTCCCACCCGGAATTAACCATGCATTGATTAGTCAGATCCTAACTATAGTAAAATGGAGAATAGCCAGATAGTGGAAACAACATATATTGCCTAATTGGAATGAGATAGAATTCTCATTGATGCATAATAGAGCCCTAGAAAAAGATTTCTGTTCTTTAGATCGGATTAAACATAATATAATTAAATAAAAGATGTGCGATAATTTTATTGCACCCAGAATCAACTCTTGAATTTTTTGGGGCGTCAATGAATCTCCTCATCTTCTCTCTCCTTATCTTGCGTACATCTGGTGGCTGGAAAGGCAGACCCCCCACCCTTTTTTTTCTTTCTGTTGTTGTTGTCTGTTATTCTCTCAATAACAATACAATCTAACAAATAAGATTCTTGTCTTTAATTAAAGGAATGTAATAAGGAATTTGATTTAAAAGAGTTTTATAGTTATTAGTAAATCAAAGAAAAATATTTTATTCTGTTAGCGGTCATAGAGATATTACCTGTTGTATTAATATATATTTTTATGCTTTTCTGATAATTGATGGTCCATCAGAGAGGAACTACATAACTAAGTGAAATGGTAAATTGTAATTCCTTTTTGGTAAATGGTTCTCTTTTTATGTTTGTACTTCTTTTTCTATTGCTGTTTTAAAAAACAATAAAAATATCAAAATAATAAAAAAATATTTAATTGCACAACAGTCTCAAGCTTGCAAATCTGCAATATGTTTTTTTTTACTATTGGCTCTGTGTAAATTGTAACCTACGGGCTTGCTTAATTGATCATGATCATGCCTTGAAATGCTATGTACCGGTTCATGGTTTGCTTGTTGGGGCTGTGAGTCTGTACTTGTGGGCTTGAGTCAATAAAATACATCTGTAACGGTGACAAATTTGGAACCCGCAGACATACAGGCAGTATGAAGGTAATTACGGGCTTGTAATGAGCCTATGTATGTAAAATTGGTTGACTTGCTCTCATACCTTGATGACTTCATAAGAGATGGAAACAAGAAGCTCAATTGGAGGTTTACAAGCTTATCATTGAAAGTAAGTTTCACATTTAATATTGCTTTTAAAACATTAAACAGCAAATTTATTAATGATTGGCACTTAATTAGAACATTACAGTTGGCTCCTAATTTTACTAAGGATTCACTCAAAATAATTATTTAAAAAATGATGTAAAACAGGGAAATACCACTAAAAATACATTTCTTTTATATTTTAAGATTCATATTCAACTGTAGGTTATAACAGAATGGCACAATGATAAAACAAAACATGGTATCAAAGAAAAAAAAATGAAATTACCCTTTTCAAAGGTTTGCATAACCTTTGTTCTTAATACTGTGTAGTGCCCCCTTTAGCATCGATGACAGAGTGCAGTCTTTTGTAATAGTTGTCTATGAAGCCCCCAATTCCTGCAGGTGGTAAAGTTGCCCATTCGTCTCCAGGTTATGTAAAGTCTTTGGTCCTCTTGTATGAACCACAAGTTTGAGATCCCCCCAGAGTGGCTTGATAATATTAAGGTCAGGAGACTTTGATGGCCACTACACAACCTTCACCTTTTTCTGCTGTAACCACTGGAGGGTCAACTTGGCCTTGTGCTTAGGCTCATCATCATGCAGGAAAGTCCAAGAGCGTCCCATGCGCAGCCTTCGTGCAATAGAATGCAAATTGTCTGCCAGTATTTTCTGATAACATGATGCATTCAGCTTGCCATCAATTTTCACAAGATTCCCCATGCCTTTAGAGCTCACACATGCCCAAAACATCAGTAAGCCACCACCATGCTTTACAGTGGGGATGGTATTCTTTTCACTATATTGCTTGTTAACCCCTCTCCAAACATAGCGCTTATGGTTGTGACCATAAAACTCTATTTTAGTCTCATCACTCCAAATTACAATGTGCCAGAAGCTGTTAGGCGTGTCAATGTGTTGTCGGGCATATTTTAACCCTAGATTTTTTGTCGTATTGTGTTCATTTAAACAACCACACCGTCTTTTTTTTAGAGCAGCCTGTATTTCTCCTGAGGTAACATGTGGGTTTTTCTTTGTATTCCGAACAATTCTTCTTGCAGTTGTGGCTGAAATCTTTCTTGGTCTGCCTGACCTTGGCTTGGTGAAGATCAACCAATCATCTCAACATCTTGGGCAGGATCTCCTGTAGATTGATGTGGTGGAAACAGGACAGTAATGGCTGTTTCTTGGTCTACCTGACCTTTGCTTGGTATCAAGAGATCCCCAATTTTTTTTATAAACGTTTTTATAAGTGATTGAACAGTACAGACTGGCATTTTCAAGGCTTTGGATATCTTTTTATATTCTTTTCTATCTTTATGAAGTTCCATTACCTTGTTACGCTAGTCTTTTGACAGTTCTTTTCTGATCCCCATGGCTCAGTAGCTAGCCTGCTCAGTGCATCCACGAGAGAGCTAACAAACTCATTGACTATTTATACACAGACTCTAATTGCAATTAAAAAAGCCACAAGTGTGGTAAATTAACCTTTAATTGTCATTTTTGCATGTGTGTATCACCTTGTGTGTCTGTAACAAGGCCAAACATTCAAGGGTATGTAAACTTTTAATCATGGCCATTTGGGTGATTTCTGTTATCATTATGATTTAAAAAAGAGCCAAACAACTGTGTGATTAAAAATGGCTTCATATGATCACTATCTTTCAATAAAATATTTTTTTGGCATGATTAGTCATTGGAGATGTCGCGAATAGTTCGCCGGCGGACTTTTTTCGGCGAACATAGCATGTTCGCGTTCGCGGCGAACTGCAAACATATGCGAGATTCGACCCGCCCCCAATACTTTATCATTGAGCAAACTTTGACCCTGCATGTCACAGTCAGCAGACACATTCCAGCCAATCAGCAGCATACACTCCCTTCTACACCCTTCTACCTCATGGACAGCAGCCATTTTGGAATCATAAGTACCTTGCAGTCTTACTGAGAGGAGGGACAGTGTAGGTGATACTAATTCAATAGGGAAAACCATAGCTAGGCAAGTTTATTCAGTGTCCAGTGCAGTGCTGAAGGACTCTTGTGCATTATTATTATTACTAGCGTATTGCAATGAGATGTGTATGTTTGGAAAGTTGTATAGTTATTAATATACATATGGAGCAGTTTGCTCCATAAAAAAGTGGTCCTTATTAACGGCTCGCCTCGCTATGCGAGGCTCGCCTGCAATGAGCGCCTGTGTGTACTGTCAGTGTGCTTGATGCTGTAGGTCTGTGTGCACTGCCAGTGTACTTGGTGCTATGGGTCTGTGTGTACTGTCAGTGTGCTTGGTGCTGTAGGTCTGTGTGCACTGTCAGTGTACTTGGTGCTATGGGTCTGTGTGTACTGTCAGTGTACTTGGTGCTGTAGTTCTGTGTGCACTGCCAGTGTACTTGGTGCTATGGGTCTGTGTGCACTGCCAGTGTGCTTGGCGCTTTAGGTCTGTGTGTACTGTCAGTGTACTTGGTGCTGTAGGTTTGTGTGTACTGTCAGTGTGCTTGGTGCTATAGGTCTGTGTGCACTGCCAGTGTACTTGGTGCTATGGGTCTGTGTGTACTGTCAGTGTTCTTGGTGCTGTAGTTCTGTGTGCACTGACAGTGTACTTGGTGCTATGGGTCTGTGTGCACTGCCAGTGTGCTTGGTGCTATGGGTCTGTGTGTACTGTCAGTGTTCTTGGTGCTGTAGTTCTGTGTGCACTGACAGTGTACTTGGTGCTATGGGTCTGTGTGCACTGCCAGTGTGCTTGGTGCTATGGGTCTGTGTGCACTGACAGTGTACTTGGTGCTATGGGTCTGTGTGCACTGCCAGTGTGCTTGGTGCTCTAGGTCTGTGTGTACTGTCAGTGTGCTTGGTGCTATATGTCTATGTGTACTGTCAGTGTACTTGGTGCTGTAGGTCTGTGTGTACTGTCAGTGAGCTTAGTGCTGTAGTTCTGTGTGCACTGCCAGTGTACTTGGTGCTATGGGTCTGTGTGCACTGCCAGTGTACTTGGTGCTATGGGTCTGTGTGCACTGCCAGTGTGTTTGGTGCTTTAGGTCTGTGTGTACTGTCAGTGTACTTGGTGCTGTAGGTCTGTGTGTACTGTCAGTGTGCTTGGTGCTGTAGGTCTGTGTGTACTGCCAGTGTGCTTGGTGCTCTAGGTCTGTGTGTACTGTCAGTGTGCTTGGTGCTATATGTCTATGTGTACTGTCAGTGTACTTGGTGCTGTAGGTCTGTGTGCACTGCCAGTGTACTTGGTGCTATGGGTCTGTGTGCACTGCCAGTGTACTTGGTGCTATGGGTCTGTGTGCACTGCCAGTGTGTTTGGTGCTTTAGGTCTGTGTGTACTGTCAGTGTACTTGGTGCTGTAGGTCTGTGTGTACTGTCAGTGTGCTTGGTGCTGTAGGTCTGTGTGTACTGTCAGTGTGCTTGGTGCTGTAGGTTTGTGTGTACTGTCAGTGTGCTTGGTGCTGTGAGTCTGTGTGTACTGTCAATGTACTTGGTGCTGTAGGTCTGTGTGTACTGTCAGTGTACTTGGTGCTGTATATATGTGTGTACTATCAGTGTACTTGGTGCTGTGGGTCAATGTGTACTGTCAGTGTACATGGTGCTGTAGGTCTGTTTGCACTGCCAGTGTACTTGGTGCTATGGGTCTGTGTGTACTGTCAGTGTGCTTGGTGCTGTAGGTCTGTGTGCACTGTCAGTGTTCTCGGTGCTGTAGTTCTGTGTGCACTGCCAGTGTACTTGGTGCTATGGGTCTGTGTGCACTGCCAGTGTGCTTGGTGCTCTAGGTCTGTGTGTACTGTCAGTGTGCTTGGTGCTGTAGGTTTGTGTGTACTGTCAGTGTGCTTGGTGCTGTGAGTGTGTGTGTACTGTCAGTGTACTTGGTGCTGTAGGTCTGTGTGTACTGCCAGTGTACTTGGTGCTATGGGTCTGTGTGTACTTGGCAGTGTACTTGGTGCTGTATATATGTGTGTACTATCAGTGTACTTGGTGCTGTGGGTCAATGTGTACTGTCAGTGTACTTGGTGCTGTAGGTCTGTTTGCACTGCCAGTGTACTTGGTGCTATGGGTCTGTGTGTACTGTCAGTGTGCTTGGTGCTGTAGGTCTGTGTGCACTGTCAGTGTTCTTGGTGCTGTAGTTCTGTGTGCACTGCCAGTGTACTTGGTGCTATGGGTCTGTGTGCACTGTCAGTGTAATTGGTGCTGTGAGTCTGTGTGTACTGCCAGTGTACTTGGTGCTATGGGTCTGTGTGTACTTGGCAGTGTACTTGGTGCTGTAGATCTGTGTGTACTGTCAGTGTGCTTGGTGCTATAGGTCTGTGTGCACTGCCAGTGTACTTGGTGCTATGGGTCTGTGTGTACTGTCAGTGTTCTTGGTGCTGTAGTTCTGTGTGCACTGACAGTGTACTTGGTGCTATGGGTCTGTGTGCACTGCCAGTGTGCTTGGTGCTCTAGGTCTGTGTGTACTGTCAGTGTGCTTGGTGCTATATGTCTATGTGTACTGTCAGTGTACTTGGTGCTGTAGGTCTGTGTGTACTGTCAGTGAGCTTAGTGCTGTAGTTCTGTGTGCACTGCCAGTGTACTTGGTGCTATGGGTCTGTGTGCACTGCCAGTGTACTTGGTGCTATGGGTCTGTGTGCACTGCCAGTGTGCTTGGTGCTTTAGGTCTGTGTGTACTGTCAGTGTACTTGGTGCTGTAGGTCTGTGTGTACTGTCAGTGTGCTTGGTGCTGTAGGTCTGTGTGTACTGTCAGTGTGCTTGGTGCTGTAGGTTTGTGTGTACTGTCAGTGTGCTTGGTGCTGTGAGTCTGTGTGTACTGTCAGTGTACTTTGTGCTGTAGGTCTGTGTGTACTGTCAGTGTACTTGGTGCTGTTTATATGTGTGTACTATCAGTGTACTTGGTGCTGTGGGTCAATGTGTACTGTCAGTGTACTTGGTGCTGTAGGTCTGTTTGCACTGCCAGTGTACTTGGTGCTATGGGTCTGTGTGTACTGTCAGTGTGCTTGGTGCTGTAGGTCTGTGTGCACTGTCAGTGTTCTCGGTGCTGTAGTTCTGTGTGCACTGCCAGTGTACTTGGTGCTATGGGTCTGTGTGCACTGCCAGTGTGCTTGGTGCTCTAGGTCTGTGTGTACTGTCAGTGTTCTTGGTGCTGTAGGTTTGTGTGTACTGTCAGTGTGCTTGGTGCTGTGAGTCTGTGTGTACTGTCAGTGTACTTGGTGCTGTAGGTCTGTGTGTACTGTCAGTGTACTTGGTGCTGTATATATGTGTGTACTATCAGTGTACTTGGTGCTGTGGGTCAATGTGTACTGTCAGTGTACTTGGTGCTGTAGGTCTGTTTGCACTGCCAGTGTACTTGGTGCTATGGGTCTGTGTGTACTGTCAGTGTGCTTGGTGCTGTAGGTCTGTGTGCACTGTCAGTGTTCTTGGTGCTGTAGTTCTGTGTGCACTGCCAGTGTACTTGGTGCTATGGGTCTGTGTGCACTGCCAGTGTGCTTGGTGCTCTAGGTCTGTGTGTACTGTCAGTGTGCTTGGTGCTGTAGGTTTGTGTGTACTGTCAGTGTGCTTGGTGCTGTGAGTCTGTGTGTACTGTCAGTGTACTTGGTGCTGTAGGTCTGTGTGTACTCTCAGTGTACTTGGTGCTGTATATATGTGTGTACTATCAGTGTACTTGGTGCTGTGGGTCAATGTGTACTGTCAGTGTACTTGGTGCTGTAGGTCTGTTTGCACTGCCAGTGTACTTGGTGCTATGGGTCTGTGTGTACTGTCAGTGTGCTTGGTGCTGTAGGTCTGTGTGCACTGTCAGTGTTCTTGGTGCTGTAGTTCTGTGTGCACTGCCAGTGTACTTGGTGCTATGGGTCTGTGTGCACTGTCAGTGTAATTGGTGCTGTGAGTCTGTGTGTACTGCTAGTGTACTTGGTGCTATGGGTCTGTGTGTACTTGGCAGTGTACTTGGTGCTGTAGGTCTGTGTGTACTGTCAGTGTGCTTAGTGCTATAGGTCTGTGTGCACTGCCAGTGTACTTGGTGCTATGGGTCTGTGTGTACTGTCAGTGTTCTTGGTGCTGTAGTTCTGTGTGCACTGACAGTGTACTTGGTGCTATGGGTCTGTGTGCACTGCCAGTGTGCTTGGTGCTCTAGGTCTGTGTGTACTGTCAGTGTGCTTGGTGCTATATGTCTATGTGTACTGTCAGTGAGCTTAGTGCTATAGTTCTGTGTGCACTGCCAGTGTACTTGGTGCTTTAGGTCTGTGTGCACTGCCAGTGTACTTGGTGCTATGGGTCTGTGTGTACTGTCAGTGTGCTTGGTGCTGTAGGTCTGTGTGCAAACAAGGTTCACAGCTCTTCAACACAATGCTTCCAAATAGGTAAAGTCTATTCATTTATTAATGTATTACATGTTTACTATTACACACAAAACAACATTATCTCAGTTACAATAACATTGCCGTCATTTTTTGACCGGCAAGTCGCTAGTGTCATAATAAAAACCACATGAACATGGCGACCACTCTCTTGTGGGATTCAGGTACGTCCACGGATTCATCCTCCATATATCTGAATAAGCCAGGAATGATATATAGAGGCCTACGGCGCTCATTGCCAAAGTGGTCCGTATTAACGTCTCGACTCGCTACGCGAGGCTCGCCTGCAATGAGCGCCTGCGGCGCTCATTGCCGAAGTGGTCCGTATTACACATTATATAGTAATAATAATAATAATAATAATAAAGCAGAAGACCTCCCCTGTGTCTCCCCCCCACTCCCTCCCATGTGTCTCTCCCCCCCCCTCTCCCCTGTGTCTCCCCCCACTCCCTCCCATGTGTCTCTCTCCCCCCCCCTCTCCCCTGTGTCTCTCCCACCCTTGCCTGTGTCTCTACCCCCTCTCCCTTCCCCAGTGTTTCTTTCCTCCCTCTCCTGTGTCTTTTCCCCCTTCCCTCTTCCCTGTGTCACTCCCCACTCCCCTGTGTCTCTTCCCCCTTCTCCCCTGTGTCTCTCCCCTCTCTCCCCTGTGTCTCTACCCCCTCTCCCTTCCCCTGTGTTTCTTCACACCCTCCTCTGTGTCTTTACCCCCTTTTCTCTCCCCGGTGTCTCCTCACCAATCCCTCCCATTAGTCTCTTCCCCCCTCTCCCCTGTGTCTCTACCCCCCACTCTCTATTCAGGTCTCAGAGCATAATAAAGTGATTTAGATTTTTAACTGCTTTGAGAGTGCTATCGCTGGCAGCCAATGAGCAGTAATCCAGATATATAACTGCAGAGTAAAAAGTAAAACATTTTAGTGTAGTGTAAAGTCTACATTTTTATTTTCCATTACTAATTAATACTTATTAAATGAATGCACGATAATAACTATTGTGAATGAACAAATGTATTAGGAAGTGCGAAGCGTTAATGTATGTAAAGTAACCGCAGTGTAAAATATGCTATTAAGCGTATTTTTTTTATATATATTTTTTTTAATAATAATTAATTAATTAATTACTAAAATACTTTACCTATTTGTAATTAATATATCCAGTGATCAATAACCTGAAGAGCTAACAATCAGTTTTGATTTTCCTGCAGCTTACAGTGTACATTTGGACTGTTGGTGACCCGAGGTGTAAGTGTCAGCAATGTGCGCAGTGCACGAGGGGAAACCGCTTGTATAGTCGTGTAAGGCGCCGTTTCAGATTTGTAATGTTATTAGTTGCAAGTTAGTGTTGTAAAATGGCGGCGATTGTGTATGTGTTATGCGGCTCGCCAGCAGTTTCCATTATTTATAATAGTGTATTTTGTACCTCGTCTGTTCCTAGGTAAAAGTCGTACATGGCTGGCGATGTTTTGCGCGGTTTGGGGTCGTGTAGCCTCGTTTTCATTTTTTCCGGACGCCATTTTTTTTTGTCGCTTAGCTGATTAACAAGTGCCAACTGGGGAAGATGTTACAGATATCACATATATAGTTGTGAGCAGGCGGGTTGTTGCTAACGCTGCGGGCTTGCGAAGCGAGGGCCAGAGTCGCTGGCAAGGAGCGCCGAAGGCTCCCACGTCGGTTGCAATGAGCCGCAGGCGGGACTTACACCATCAAATTTACGGACTTACCATCCAAAAATACGGGACTTTGAAAAAAAAACATTACGAGCTCACAAAAATACTACCTTAACGCCCGAACCGCACTCACTTAAAAACATTAAAAACACAATAAATACACACAACAAACACATAAAAAGCTTACCCACAGCAAGGCGGGCACCGAGGACCTCTGCAAGTGAAGTTACACCTCCATTTAAGTCCAAATTCATGAGTTTAGACACCCGAAAATCACCTAAGTGAGAGAAAAAATGGCCCTTGAAAAAAAGAAAACG
Source organism: Discoglossus pictus (assembly GCA_027410445.1). Taxonomy (NCBI): domain Eukaryota; kingdom Metazoa; phylum Chordata; class Amphibia; order Anura; family Alytidae; genus Discoglossus; species Discoglossus pictus. The sequence continues at coordinate 60,313,270 of CM050166.1, forward strand.
AGGCTACAGGACCCTAAAGACGCAAAACACATACGGATTTTCCTAAAAAGCGGATCTCCGACCGCCAACAAAATGAATGTCTCGTCCAAACCATTACCTGCCTTACAATCTTATTGCCGCCATTTTTTGATGGGCAAGTCGCTAGTAAATATATAAAGATCAAGATAATAAAAGTATCAGGAAATGTAACACAAAGATGCACGCGTGTCTGAATAATACGTCAAATACGGATTTTTGTCATAAGTGAGATGATCGCAGTATTGGGTCATAAACCCTAAACTCTGGAATCTGTTACGTACAATTTACTGATGATGTCATTAATGGGCTTCAAAGGGGGGGGTCTCTTTTCATACTTTTTGAGCGGTGCAAATCCAACATACGCAGAGCGGAAACGCCACATCTGTGGGACACACACAAAGGGGTTCACTTTGGGAGAAAAAAACAAACAAATATGAAATATTTAATAATCATATTTTGATGTTACCAACAGATAAGGAAATGAAACTGAGGTTATTATATCTAATAGTAGCAAGCCTGGGAGTACTGGGAGTAATAATACTGCAGCAGGAGGTCAGGACTAATGTCACCTATAGACCCCCAGACAGATAAAGGTCAGTACTAATGTCCCTCTATAGACCCCCAGTCAGATAAAGGTCAGTACTAATGTCACCTATAGACCCCCAGTCATATAAAGGTCAGTACTAATGTCACTCTATAGACACCCAGTCAGATAAAGGTCAGTACTAATGTCCCTCTATAGACACCCAGTCATATAAAGGTCAGTACTAATGTCACCTATAGACCCCCAGTCATATAAAGGTCAGTACTAATGTCACTCTATAGACACCCAGTCAGCTAAAGGTCAGTACTAATGTCCCTCTATAGACACCCAGTCAGATAAAGGTCAGTACTAATATCACCTATAGACACCCAGTCAGATAAAGGTCATTACTAATGTCCCTCTATAGACACCCAGTCAGATAAAGGTCAGTACTAATGTCCCTCTATAGACACCCAGTCAGATAAAGGTCAGTACTAATGTCCCTCTATAGACCCCCAGTCAGATAAAGGTCATTACTAATGTCCCTCTATAGACACCCAGTCAGATAAAGGTCAGTACTAATGTCACCTATAGACCCCCAGTCATATAAAGGTCAGTACTAATGTCACTCTATAGACACCCAGTCAGATAAAGGTCAGTACTAATGTCACTCTATAGACACCCAGTCAGATAAAGGTCAGTACTAATGTCACCTATAGACCCCCAGTCATATAAAGGTCAGTACTAATGTCACTCTATAGACACCCAGTCAGATAAAGGTCAGTACTAATGTCCCTCTATAGACGCCCAGTCATATAAAGGTCATTACTAATGTCCCTCTATAGACACCCAGTCAGATAAAGGTCAGTACTAATGTCACCTATAGACCCCCAGTCATATAAAGGTCAGTACTAATGTCCCTCTATAGACACCCAGTCATCTAAAGGTCAGTACTAATGTCCCTCTATAGACACACAGTCAGATAAAGGTCAGTACTAATATCACCTATAGACACCCAGTCAGATAAAGGTCATTACTAATGTCCCTCTATAGACACCCAGTCAGATAAAGGTCAGTACTAATGTCCCTCTATAGACACCCAGTCAGATAAAGGTCATTACTAATGTCCCTCTATAGACACCCAGTCAGATAAAGGTCAGTACTAATGTCCCTCTATAGACCCCCAGTCAGATAAAGGTCATTACTAATGTCCCTCTATAGACACCCAGTCAGATAAAGGTCAGTACTAATGTCACTCTATAGACACCCAGTCAGATAGAGGTCAGTACTAATGTCACCTATAGACCCCCAGTCATATAAAGGTCAGTACTAATGTCCCTCTATAGACACCCAGTCAGCTAAAGGTCAGTACTAATGTCCCTCTATAGACCCCCAGTCAGATAAAGGTCATTACTAATGTCCCTCTATAGACACCCAGTCAGATAAAGGTCAGTACTAATGTCACCTGTAGACCCCCAGTCATATAAAGGTCAGTACTAATGTCACTCTATAGACACCCAGTCAGATAAAGGTCAGTACTAATGTCACCTATAGACCCCCAGTCATGTAAGGTGTAACCCTTACACTACCTGATCGATACAACATCATACCTGATGTTTTAAAGCACGTTATTCCAAACAATTTAGGAATGTTAGGTAATTTATGCCCTTTATGGCTTAAAACCAGACTCTGTATCAACTATGTAATTTTCCGTGGGAGTTTTGCCATGGATCCCCCTCCGGCATGCCACAGTCTAGTTGTTAGACCCCTTGAAACAACTTTCCCATCACTATTGTGGCCAGAAAGAGTCCCTGTGGGTTTTAAAATTCGCCTGCCCATTGAAGTCTATGGCGGTTCGCCGATGTTTGCCGGTTCGCGAACATTTGCGGAGGTTCGCGTTCGCGGTTCGCGAACCGAAAATGTTAGATTCGCGACATCACTATTAGTCATATTTTCAAAATAAATGCCAAAATTTCACAATTTCTGCCATGGTATGCAAACTTTTGAGCACACCTGTATCTAAACATCAAAATCAATTTATACTAGAGAAATATTTATTTTTGGATAAGTTGCTGTGTCTAGAAAATGTGAAAATTTGCAAGTGGTGAAGATCAACCAATTATCTCAACATCTCGAGCAGGATCTCCTGTAGATTGATGTGGTGGAAACAGCACAGTAATTGCCGTTTTTTTGTGCAAACCTATAGAGATGGAAGCTCCGCCATGCAGAACAGGGTTTACCAAGCTATGATCACAATTCAAACACATGAAACATTTCTACCTACATTGATAGTCAGTCACACTGTTGAAATGGGCAGTCACATCGACCTACCATAACTGATTCATTTTCCATTTAATATGTGATAACTTGGATGAATATTACTTATCTCCATCCCTAGACATGCACTTTATAGACATATTAAGTTAAATTAGGTTAAGCTAGTTTATAATTAATTTTTACGGTATATTTAAATATTTAAATTATTTGTTTTATTCCCTCTCTGTTTTTTTCCCTTCAAGTAATAAATGGCGTACTTGATACAAGCCACACTTTTTATTCTGACAGTTATACTTGCTGTTTAAATTACTAACTTTTTTATATCAGAATTTTTTGTTAATAATCCTTCTTCACATAACTGAGTTCATTAGCCGAAAATTGTTTATTTATATCTCTTTTTATAACATATTTATGTGTTTCTATCATACTGTGAAAAACGTTTAATTTTTTTTAAACTCAACTAAAATTGATTTAAATAAATAAAGGAAGCAAACATTGTAGTCACCATCTAACTGCACCACAGCCCTTCTGAGTCGAGTGGTATGTATTTGACAGTTACTGATAGTCTTCCTCCTTGGCCCCAACGCATGGTTATACTATTCAGTCTGGAACACACACTGTTATACATGATGGGATAATGAATAGTACTATACATAATGTGTTAATTTTACTGTTTATGGCTAGTCTCATATACATTTATATACAAATATGGAAAATAGGTGGTATTTTTTTATTATTATCTTTTTAAAAATATAAAACTGTTTGAAACTTTAAAACTGGTACCCCATTATGAGAGTAAATTACTTTTAAAAAAATGGCCAACTATATTGTATTCTTTCAAACTAAGTAAATCCTTCAGCATTAGAAAATTGTGTCAAAAAACCACACACAAGCAAAGAAATACAGTCATTAATATTACTGCAAAGCAAATGTACAAAGCAAGTCCAACTAATATAAACCATATTCAGCATCCCATTAAAACATATACATGAGTGTAATTATATTCAATATAAGGACAAACATCCATTACTCATGGAAATATAGGCCAGTACAGGGAATATTTATATGCCGTTAAAACCTACATAAATTATCATTTGTTTTGGAGGAACAGCCTTGACTCCCTGTAATACCTCACCTTAATCTGTATGATCCACTTCATTTGGTGATCGTTTCCCAAAAATATAGTGTCTGGCAGCTATGTACAAACATGCAGACATACTGAAATGTGCCAGATGTTGTGGGTTTCCTATTCATGCAATTATATGGAATTATTTTTAAACATTTTAATGGTGGGCCATTAATTACATTTATGAATATTTATGTTTATTTGATTATTGTATTATTACTTTTATTAACTAGCAATGTATTCCTCATTGTGAAATACATGAGCAATAACAAAGCTTTCAATCTAAATGGGTGCAGAGGGTTTTACAGTCAGATGGAAGGGACTCACTTGATGGCAGCCTGATGAGACAGCAGGAATTTAATGTGTCTTATAGAAGAGCTTGCTTAGCGGACATTAGAGGGCAGAGTTTTAAATTTGTCTAAATAGAGGAACTTTCAAAGAGTCTATGAAACTGAAGACAGGAGTGGAATGAGATAATGAGGGTGAAGGTGAGGGTCGGGAATTTTAATTTAATCCTATTGGGTACAGGAAATCAGTGAAGGGACTGGAAGATGCAGAATGACTCGTGACAAGTGATACTTCTATTAGTAGCATTTAAAAGGCCATTTTACAATAAAAAAAAATATATGTTTGAAAACTTTGAGTTTACCTAAGAGCATAATTAGATTGGAAAAAATTATAAAGCTAGCTTTTTAATTGAAAAAATAGTATTGATGCCTTTGCTTGAAACTGGAGGCATCAATGTTTGAATGGACACTGTGTGAAGGGGTGTTTACGTTTATTATGTCTGTTCTTGCATCTCTTGATACTATCTTTCTTCTTCTGGACCACAAAAGAGGAGGTGGGATTGTATCAGTTTTAATCAGATCCAATTATCTAGCACATTTTCAGACCTCTTCCTCTAACCCCCACCCCTCCTGTCTCTGAGAGGTTAAAAAAACATCCCTCATGCTTTTACTTTTGGGATTAGGTGCAACAAACACAAGATGGCATTATCTTTTTTGCTTATGGCTTACACAGCTGCTAAAGTTGATAATTTATTGCATATTTCACAAAAAGTGTTGTTATTCTTGATCCACAGTGGTCATTTAAATGTATTGAAATAAAGGAACACTGAACTCATCATATGTACTCTGCACTATAAGAAAGAGGGTAGAAAATTATGTGGAAACATTGTTTACATTTATAAAATTTATCAGAATTTACTTAGATATTGGCACGTTTAATCTGCAAAGATAATAAGGTTGGGGTATGTAACTTTTTAGATTAATAAATATTTATACCCTATTCCAAGATGTAGGTATAGTGGTAAATTTGCTATCTTTTTTTGTCATTTTTATTCGGGTTAAGTAATTGGTAAATATGTCATGCCTTCAATGTTTTTTGATTAACTAATGTGTTTATCTACATATATTTATCTACATATTTATATATGTTTCAATAAATATTAGTTAATTAAAAAAATTACGTGTAAGAGATGGGATTAGAACTAAAAACTTAAAGCAATTGAAAAAATGCTGAGTACATTTATCACTATACCTACATTCTACATGGGAAAATGTAGTATAAAAACTAATATATGTAAAATATGAGTCACAGATACAGGGTTCATCATTCAGCAGGGTTTCCTGTCTGTACTTAGTAACTAATTAGAAATAAAATCAGTACTTGAAGAAACACAAATAAATCTGGCTTTTAAAATATACATTTGAACTTTAGTGTTTCATGTTCTAGCGGATGTGCTTCCCCGATGAAGTTGTTCAATGCATGTGACAGGCTCTCTCCAATAGGTTATCCTAACATTTCTACTAGACAGGTATAGATTAAGGTACAGTGGTAAGGACAGCCTCCCTCCCAGTACCTGACATCTAACATGAGTTGGAAACATGCAGATCCCAATAAAGTATCACTGTGGTTCAATAATAAAGATGTTCTTTTTATTCATATCTACAAATTAAAGGGCCACAATTTGGTCCACATCACACTAAAGATCTCCTAAAAGCATGTTAAAATACTGTTTGAATTTTTGAAATACCTGCATTTTACCAGAATTCAATAAAGTCTGTGTTTACATGTGACTGCCCCCTTCCAGACTCACCGCTACAGCTCAGTGTAGTGAGCAAAAAAATAAATCGAGTTAACCCTCAATAAATCAATCTGTGCAGAGCATGGTATGCTGGAATCACTTAAATAGGTCAGTTATAGGTTAACATTTGTGTGCATTCCTGAATTCTTGGAAAAAATACTACTCAGCCAGTGCCCTCATTATGCATCGCAGCTGTCTGTCTGCCAGTAGGCAGTTCAGACAGTAGGCCATATTCAATTGAGGTTTCCGGTGATCTGGTAGCATGTAAGCGCCTCCGCAAGTTAATTTGTTATTCAATCTGCGTCTTTTTGCGGGCTCCGAAAAGCTCCCGAGTTACGGACTTGAAAAAATGTCGATGGTTAAACTCGTAAATTACAGCCTCCCGAAGCCTTTGATCTCTCACTTTCGCTGGAGTTACAATGGGTAAAATCGATAATCGCTATTTAATTGATCAATTTCCCCAAGTCGCAAATGTTTTCACACCTGTAAATGGCAAAATAAGGAGAAAATCCTACGAGTGCTAGAGAGGACCCCCAAGGGGGTTAAACACCTTTTCGTAGCACTGTAAAAGCAAATAAAAAATCAATCCTGCACTGTAATTGAATGTGGCTCTGTGTTTGTAGACAGACTTAAAACTTTAGATTTTTTTAGCTGTTAGTTTAATTAAAATATTAGATAATTTTAACATTCAATCTTGTTCACTTTCACACCATGAAGAGCACTTACAGTTACGGTAGGTAAATAGTCCTTTACCTCACTGTGAAAACAGGAGATAATAAAGATAATGATCCAATTTTTAGAAGAAATGTTTAGAAATTGTAAAGGCTTCTCTTCATAGAGGCAGAAATGCCTCATATGAAAAATTAAACCTTCAGATCTGATGCTAAAACACCATAACACCTTAGTTGAATTGGATATTAGGCTTGAATTCAACACAATTCAGGGGTTAAAGACGTGCACCCAACACCCTTGGGGAATCTCATGGAACTTCCCCTAGTACCCCTACCCCTTATGAGCCCAGAGATCCCCTGGATGTACTGTAAATGGAGGAACGCAAGGGATCCAACCCTTCCATGCTGAAGGGATCCCAAGGATTCCCTCCTCCTAAGGACAGGAGAACCACTGCAAATTCGCTCCTTCACTAACCTACATCGCAAGGGTTAATTAGAGGAGCCGCTAAGGTCCTTAAAGATATGGAAATAGTTAACATTTTTGATTAAGAGGATGTGGACAAGGAGGGTCATATTTACATACAGAAAAATAAAAAGTAGAGGGAGTGGCCAGCATCTGAAGAGAGCAGTCGTATCTACAGAGAGCTCTCCAGCTATATTATTGAAAATAGGGGTTATTGCCCCAAAATTGGTCTAATTGCTGACCCAACAACACAGATTCGAATGCAGCAGTACCTGCTGAGCACACAGCTACCAGACAGTAAGGAGCCAGATTAATTCTGACAGCCACGAGGTTGAGGCTTAGACGGGAGGCTCTCAGCTATCACCCTAGGTGCTGTACCCCTTCCTACTTCAGCCTGGACAGGCTAAATAAGTCTTGTGAAAGAGCCTTCTTATAGAGAGACACTAGTGCAAAACCCTGAGACAAGGGAGAAAGCCAAGGACAAGCTCAAGAAAAGAGAGACACACAAGGGGAATAAACTTAGAGCACCCATACATAATAATAAAGTGCAGAGACTGTTTATTAGTGCAACTGAGTGGATGGAGGTTTATGCAACACTGTAGAGGAGCATTCTGCCATCTGCTGGCAGCTCAGGAGCATTGCATATTGTAGTCTGCCCAGCAACACACAAACCACACTAGTGGTGAGTGAAGGCAACTGTTTCACAGAGACTGAGTAGTCATCAGTGGAGATCAATCAACACATATTTAAATTGCAATTTCCAACAACAATACATTTCTGTAACAAATAAACTGATCTCTCTTAAAAATAGACTTTAGATCCTGCATGTTCAAACTCAGGGCTGAAGGCAGTTTCTCTTGCATCTAATGTTGTGGCAAGCATAGTGGAATTTGTTTGACTGAACTTATGCTATTCCTATTATATAAATATTGCATTGCTATGGTTTCTCAACTGCACAATTTGGATCTTGTTACCTAATATGTAACGCTCACCAAATGGGCTTGGTCTGTCTGTCAAATGATTTAAGATATATGGATAGGATATACAATAAATCTTTATCTATAAGATGGTAACTAGCTATGTACATAGATTTCCCCAGTTGCTATACTGAGATTATATCAGCTACTCCCTGGCTCAACAGATCACATAATCTCTCTCCTGTTATATTGAGTCAGTCCAGTATGCTTCCTTACTAATATAGCTTATCTCCTTAGATATTGGGGAACGCCACCACTGCAATATACAGCCAAGAGTCCTGTCTTACAGCCCTAGGCGGGCATCCTTTGGTGGGCATATTCAAAAAAATTGAACTTGAATATACATAACAATGGGTAAATCAGGGAAAACCTTGCCAGCAAGAAATATCCCAGAACATTTTCAGGCTCAGAAACAATCTCAAGCCTCATCACCACACTACATCATTGGTTCATCTGAGGGGTCAGATGCACATGAGGATGCGCAATCTATTCAACATCAGGCCAAACTTTCTGACATATCTTGCACAGATTTCAACAACTTATTAAGGTCTCACTTTGATAAAGCAGTCAAAGAAAATAGACTGGACATCCAAGACCTTGGCCAGAGCACTCATACATTGGAAACGCTAGCAGACCAAATTCTAGACACTCAACACAAAACATCGGTCTGATATAACCCTCAAAACCTCTGCCTTAACTATTATAGAAAGTAAACTGGAAGACCTCGGAAATAGGTCTCGACAAAATAATATTAGATTTAGAGGTATCCCAAAATCAGTAACAGACTTAAAGATGTACCTGAATGCTGTTATACATACTATGCTTTTCAACCTCCCACAGGACTCCTAGGTAATCGAACGAGCTCACAGAGCATTGGGAGGTCCAGCAACCTTGGATTTACCTAAGGACGTCATAGCCAGATTCTTGTGTCAAGGTACCAGGGATCTGATCCTGACAACATCTAGGAAATTGCAAACAGCAGTTGGACCAGATGGAGTGGCCAAGGATTGTGTCTAGCTCTGGACCCCCGTGAGAGACCTGCTGGAGAAAAATTGACTTGATCTTGACTTCAGACCCGGCTTGATTGTATTGGCTCAGTTCTGGCATAATACAGTGCATATTAAATTTTCACCTGGAATGAATATTGCTTTTACTAGCTGGCAGTTTTTCGATCTTAGGAAAATGTTTAGGTCATTGCAACCAAGATGTTTGGAGCAAACTTTGCTTTCAACACGGATGATGCCTAAATTATCATCAATCTGAAGAAGTTCTGTATATTGTTGTAAATAATTGTCACTTTATCTGAAGGAACATGGACACTTTTAGCTGATGTTATTTCAACCTCACCAAAGTCTTACAGTTGCTTAAGCTAGATTATATATCAATATGTATATCGCTACGCTATAGGACTATAACTGTCTTTATTTTTGCATGGCTATATGGCTGGTTAATCACCTTTATCTCTACAGTCATTCTGGCGCATGAAGATCTTAGAACGGATTTGAAGATTTAATTATTACAACCCAAGGCGTAAGGGAACTGTAAGATAGAGGGTGTGAGGTGGTTTGCTCCTTGTTATAGTACGACTGAAATATATGTAATTTAGATGGCTTTGTTTACCTTACCAATGATCTAGCTGTAGACATATAGTATTCTAAAAAGCAAATACTCACATTTTATCTATGGTATTTATAATGTGATATAGTCCAATAGAAAGATTATGGATAAAGTTCACAGTTGGCTGACCAAGCCCAAGAATATGTTATTTGGTTCTTGATTGATTGTAGTATATTTTTTTCTTATTCCTCCTCATTTAAGGGGAATTTAGAAAGTTTAGCTAATTCAACTCCTTCCCCTGGCACTGAGGTGCCTCATGTATTGATTTGAGGTATGGAATTCAATGTTAAGTTTTTACAATTAGTTTTTTGGTTCTTCCTTCTTCTCCCTTCTCTGTGTTTTGTTTCAGGTCTCTGGTTTCAGCAGTTGTCCCTCCACCATCTCCGGGATCTCATGGTCCTACTTCTCCCATCATGCCCTTGTAGACTTCAGGTATACACTTGCAATACATAAATACAGGGCGCCATGATAAATAAATCTTTTGTTTTTGTCTTGCATAATGTTCGAGGCTTTAATTCACAGTTTAAAAGAAGAATAGCATTTTTATCATATAAATTTCTACACCCGCATGTGATCTTTTTACAGGAGACTAATTTTTCCCATAATGTGATTCCCAAGTTTCTACATAAGGCTTACCCGACCTTTTTTGCTACAACGCAACCAACTGAGAAAGCTGGCGTGGCAATTTTATTACATAAGGATTTCCCATTTAATATTGAACATAAGAAAATAGATTATAATGGAAACTTTGTGGTCCTGATAGGAACACTTCTGGGTAAGAGGTTATCATTAATTTATTTTTATTCCCTGGCCAATTCCCCACATAACTCATTTATTAGCTTACTCAAATATCTGAGGTCAGCTGACTTGGGCCGGGTTATACTAGGAGGGGACCCTAATCTTGCTCTAGATTCTAGTGTAGACAGGTCGGTGAAGGACCAGGGTGGCAGATTTTCAAACAAGTTGAAGCAAATTAATTCCCTTCTCAAGCAACTTCATCTGCTTGATTCATGGAGGCAGATGAGTAAAGGGGAGAGGGGATACACCTTTTATTCCTCGGTTCATGGATTCTGCCATTTCAGATAGTCGGAAAGAGGTAGATATCTCTTTCCGTGCTCGTGGACTGACCATTCTCAGGTCTATCTCTCTTTGAAGTTAGGCCAGAACAGTAAACCACCATATTCACGGAGGCTTAATGAGAGAATTCTATCCAATCCACTGATCGGGGAGCAAACAGTTCGGGATATCGAGTTATATTTCTCCACTAATATTAATCACAAATCGGACGTTGGATGGACTTGGGTGGTCCATAAGGCCTTCATTAGGGTTTCTCTTATCAAATAAGCTTATGGACATAAAAAGCAAATGCGGCTTAGGAAGGAATCTTTGGGGGAAAATGTACTAGAACTTGAGAGATTAAATCAGCAGAACCCCTCCAAACCACTGCGTAAGCAGGTTGATAAAATTAGACTAGAATTGGATGTAATATTATCAGATCGTACAGAAAAGGCGCTGAGATGTAGGGGCCACAAGTTCTACGCTAAAGCTAATAAACCTGATACATTATTGGCAAGAAAACACAAAAATACAATATCTCAGTCAAAAATATTTGGCATCAGAACTCCGCTGGAGATATCACAGTCAGCCCAAATAAGATTCAAAACTAATTTTTTGATTGTTATCAAACAATATATCTATCCAATACACAGAATCAGGATGGGCAAATGCTGGCTTTTCTGGAATCTTGTGACCTGCCCAAGATTACGGCCCAAGAGTGCGATCTATTAAACTCAAAAGTTACTGAAGCTGAAGTTAAAACAATATGTAAGGGCGGGGGTGGGGGACGGACCCCGGGTCTGGATGGTTTTACTAATCTCTATTATAAAAAATATGCCAACCTACTTTCTCCTCATCTGACAAACCTCTTTAACAAAATTTTTGAGGGACATCAGATTCCTCAGGAATTGAACCAGGCGAATATCGTATTCTTTCCAAAATGAGGTAAGGACCCACTTGAGGTTCATAATTATCGTCCCATCTCACTGTTGAATGGGGATTTAAAAATCTTAGCGAAATTGATGGCAAACAGAATATCTAATTTTCTTCCTAGGGTTATCCACAAAGACCGGACAGGGTTTATACCCCATAGGCAGATGGGGGATAATGTCCAACGAATATATTGAATTCCATTTCTTGGGCAACTCATAATATAACCCCTATGTGTTTCTTAGCACTTGACATAGAAAAAGCCTTTGATACTTTAGAATGGCCCTATCTTCATGCAGTGCTAAATACATTTGGTTTAAATGGCAAATGTTTTAATTTAATTAAGACACACCATAATTCTCCCAATGCTACCCTGAAACTCCCAGAGGATTCGCCCGCACAAATACACATACAAAGAGGAACCAGACAGGGGTGTCCCCTCTCGCTACTCTTATTTGCCTTAGCAATTGAGCCCTTGGCCCAATCCATAAGATCTAACGCAAATATACAGGGAATTATATTTGGACTTCATCATCTTAAATGTTGTCTCTTTGATGATGACATGTTGTGTTCTCGTACAAAGCCTGCCACCTCGGTCCCAGCTCTCTTTCAAACTCTGGAACACTTTGGTGATCTGTCAGGGTTAAGAATCAATATGACCAAGACGGAAGCATTGGGAATTTCTATGACAAAATTCAACAAACCTATAATTTTGCTTGGTCCAAGTCTTATTTTAAATATCTAGGTGTGAACATCACTAAGAAATTGTCAGATCTTTATAAAGCTAACTACTATAGCCTGTATAGAGATTTAGGACTAGATTTGACAAAATGGATGAAGGGGCAGATTTCCTGGTTGGGGAGATTTAATTTTGTGAAAATGAATATTCTTCCACGCCTTTTATATTTATTTTGCACCCTCCCGATCGCTATAGATTATAAAGAACTGGAAAGATCTCAAAGCTTGGTATTAAAATTTATATGGAATCATAGAGCCCCAAGAATCTGCAGAATAAATATGTATATGCATAAAACAAAGGGTGGGCTTTCGTGTCCAAATTTTAAACAATACTATAAGGCGGCTCAACTTGCCTTTATTCCCCTTTCCCATTCCTCATTGCATCAACCCCTTTGAAATCCAACAAGTTACTGAGATTTGGGGATTGGTTCACAAATAATGTGATTATTACTTTTGAATATATGAGAGATAACTTTAGCAGAACATTACAATTTTTAAAGCATGAAGCACTTTATAACAAGTTGGACACGATCATTTGGAAACCCGATTTGTAACTGGTTTACTAAGCGTTGTAGGGATCCTCCACTGTCGAGCAAAACCATTAGCTTGTTGTATAATTCTTTCAGTGAAGTAGCTCCAGCATAAAAACCGAAGCATATGCATTTGTGGGAGGAGGATTTGGGAGAATCTCTGAGTGATGAAGCCTAGGAGAAATCCTGGTGAATTCTCACAAAGGGATCTTTGAATTATAGCATTCTCAAAATGTCAATAAAAGTTCTGCATCAAATGTATCATACTCCTAATAAGCTTTATACATGGGGTCTTGTCCAAACCCATAGTTGTCTCAGAGTCGGTGGAAATACAGGTTCATTTATACATAGCTGGTGGACATGTCCAATGGTTAAAGATCTATGTGAAAAAGTTCTTACATTAGCCTCTACGGTGTTTAGCTCCCGAATTTACGCAAATATTGGAATATGCCTTCTGGGTCTACCAGTCCCCGATTTCTCTTTCGATCAGAAGCAACTCTTACAAATTTTTAATGTTAGCCACAAAAAGCCATATTGCTTGACAGTGGAGGTCATCATTTTATTCTCATCAACGAGAGATTAACTCACTTATTAGAAGACACTGGTCACCTTGGATTGCCCGGGCAGATAGCATATTGGTGGGGTAGACTGGGATTTAATACAAATTGGATAACCTTGACACTCAATCTGTTAAAACACTTAATTAAACTCCAAGCTGGGTGGGTCGGATATGTGGGAGATCCCTGGAAATGGTGGATGGAGGCGAAAGGGAACTGCAGGTGGAGTCTTGAGATATACCTGAGAGCAAACGGTTTGTATTTGTATAGTTTTAATTTTATTGTTCATCTCCCCCCCCCCCCCCCAATCCCCCCCCCCCCCCCAACTAACCTTTCTGGTTGTAATGTTACATTGTTTTGCTAATATAAAGTGTAAAAAAAGGAAAAAAATAGGTTTTGGTGGCGGAATTCTATGGGTTGATATTATCCCTATATTGCTTGATGATGATGCGCCATACATGGAATTCTGTGATTAACACATGTCATACAGTCTCACATGTCATCTGGAAAATATTACCTGCATAAGTGTGATATATATCTTTGCATACAGTATTATGATGTACCAATGCCTAAGAAAACTGGTTAAAAGTTAAGTTAAAGTAGACAAATAGTCTATTGATTTCTGATGAGCAGTTTGGATTACTTCAGTGGCCCTTTATGCAGTGGCAGAGCTAATAAATGGAGGATCCTAGTACAAAACAACTCCCTCTCACCCCCTTTATCCCAGGCTGTTGCCAATAGCAGCTGGTCCCCAACCTGTAAAAAGGAGATAATGAACAATGCTGAGTTGCAGACATACTTGTGTCCTTACAGTATAGAAATATTTGGTAGCAAATCAATCAGACTCTGCTCAGAAAGTCAGGCTAACCCCAAAATGCCAGGCAATTCCTGACTACATGTGAGAAATTGCAGCATCTCAACCTTTGGAGAGGTGTACTGATCTCTCACACTGAGCAAAGGACCACTTCCTATAACCCTTATTTGTATACACTAAAGCCTTGTAAGACAATGTTTATAGTAGCAGTCTGCCTAAGCCTAAATGTAACTCAGTACAGATACACTTGCAGATCTTCTGTCAAGTCCAAATTCATCAGCACAATTCTGATCACTGGTAGCTGTTTATTCAAATCAGTATTTGGTTTATTGTTTATTCATATAGATGGACTCCATAATCATAAAAGGTTACCTATCTAATGTATTATATACACTTGGTCAAGCTTTAGCTCTCTAATTCAATCGCAGGTAAGAAATAATATATACTATATGATTCAAAAAGCCAGAAACAGGGTCCTGCCAATGTAAATCTCAGCCTCTCGTCCTTTCTCACTCCCATTTCACTGATTCGTTCCAATAGTATATAAATGATTGTTAACAATCATCAAATTCAATGCAGTGATTGCAGACAATTAAAGAAGCTAAAAAGCATTTTTTTTATTTTTGCATTTGAAAGAGGTTATATGATAATGCAACATTGTGTATTGTCTATTTTCAAATGATGCTCTCAATACAGAAAACCCCTGAATTAAATGTTTGTTCTGGGGGCTTGTCTAAATCATACGTCTGCCAATAAATCCACAGACGTACATATGTTCTGTACACTTACTGTTATTTTCAAAGGATTTGACCTTGAAGGTCTTTTCATGCAATACACGACTTTGGTCATGTTTAAAGCATGTTCTTCTACATTTATGAAAAAAGAATTGTGTTCCATGTTTCTTTACATGCTATAAATTCCTTGGTTGTAATATTACAGCAACATTGCCAAGATATACCAAAGTCAGCACATTTTCTCATGCGGGTCTTGAACTTGACTCCAGTGTAACCATGTCAATAGTAAAGTCAATTAATATTATTAATAATGACACAGCATGATATTTTTATATTGTAACAACTCCTTAAAGTTGCTCAATAAACAGTTCATATGACATTGCTGCAAATTTAATTTGACCCCTCCCTTTATTTTGTTAATAATTAATAATGCTCAGCCTTCATAATTTACCCTACACATAAATCTATTTTAAAGGGGGCTTTAAAAAAGGGGGTCTTGGAAAATAGGTACAGCTACATCTGGCAGTTTTGGATTTCATGACTCAGAAGTAAAAATAAAATATTGCATACCAGAAAATAAACACATTGTAAAGCATATTCAGCTTCAAATTCCAAGCACTCTGAACACCACATGATTTAATGATGGATAAGCTCATAATAACATCCCAGCGGAGGTGAGCGCTGACTGCAAATCTACAGCTGCTATTCCAAGTACATGAAATTGTTATTTTGTTTGTAAGTGAATTTATATTTCTTCTGAAGATCGCATCAAATGAAAGATAAATACTTGTTTTCAAATTAGGTTGTATTATTTTTTTATTAAGTTGCATGTGGTTATAGAGGAACGTGTTACATACAAGCAAGCTCTGCTTGGTCACTGCATAGCAGGAGCTCCACTAATACTCAACATTTTCTTTTCTTAGGTTACATTTGTGGTTAGATGGTGGTAAGATGAATATTACACTTTGTTTCTGGAAGAGAAGAAGCCAAAGCCACCAATGGTTGAAAATAGTTCATGTAAGCATTCTCTAAATTAGAGGTAGCCAGTAGCTGGTCATGGATCTGATTTAGGATCATTAGCCCCATTGGTCCCTTACAGTGTTGTTGGAATGACTCTTTAGTACAGTATTTTGCTTTCCAGTCGGAGAATGACACAGCAATATCCAGTAACCTGTCCTATGGATAGAGAGTAGGAAATAAATATTTGTCCAAAGCTCTTACAACCCGGGGATCCTCTATTCCTGCTATGTGAAGATTACTAATGAGAGGGATTGGCTGCTATGTAGAGATAGCATATATGTATCAGTATTTATCCTCTGGATATGTTCAACTTATGAAATCACTGTTTCATGTATTCTTAGTGCTATGGAATATGTTGACAATTTATAAATAAATAAATAAATAATAACATATAGCAAAAGTCTAACTAAAAATTTGCTACAATTTCTACACACAGTGGAACTTCTATTTTTCGGCAAGAAATGCTCTTATATTTGTCCAAAATCCATATTTGTCGCAAATAGTCATCCGCCACATGATAATCAAAATATAAATTAATTCAATGATAATGTGATTCTATATTCTTCCTATTCAGTATCCATCCATCCCCCAGGAAGAGATTAATGACGAATATAGAGGTTCCACTGTAATTTATACAATTTGTCCATACCATCTCAATTTCTTTATAAAGATCTGTGTTTTTAATCAATTTATAGTTTTAATGGACTTGTTGTCCAGTCCTTTAGTTGTGTCTCACTCTCCGTAACCCTATGGACAGCAGCACACCAGACACATCTTGTGTCTGGCTTTGCTAATCCATAAGGTTTTAATGGCAGATACTGGAGTGGGTTGCCAGTTCCTTCTCCATTGGATCGCAATTTGGCTGACCTCTCTGCCGTGACCAGCATTGGGTGACCCTACATAGTTTTGCTCCATGGTACACAAGCCCCTTCACCATGACAAGGTAGCAATCCAGAATGGGTTTAATGGATGACCGAGGGTCAAATGTTTTTTTAATGTATTTTAAATAACTAAGCTGGATAATTGTCAAAACGGTTTTAGAGCAAATACAAATAGACGCAACCATCATATTTTAAACCTTTATATGGATTTCGTTTTTCCTGCAGAACTCCATTTTCTTTTCATTTGATTCTGTCAGTTTGTCAGGAAGATGTGTCCTTGTAGGCTAACAAGCTTCTTAGTATTTCTATTGCATTCACTCACAGTTTTAGATAGCACATTCCCTGTATGCAGATAGAAGCTTTCTGTATATAAAAAATTTCAAATCCAAGGAAAGTTGATTAACAGAAACCAAAATGGTAGATTACACAGCAGCATAATTGCATATAAAAGGTAAAAATAAGAGATTGTACTATTTTTTACATTTTAAAAACATGTTGTCAAAAGTTGTTTGAGTTGTTTAAAGGTGGCCATTGTAATGATCCAGGATTCATGACATTTATCTAGTACATATCACTATGAACAGGTTTTCAACGTGTTATGATTTTCCCTGCTATATTTTGTCTGGAGCTCCTCCCATCTTTTCAAACTGTGGCAAAGTCTGCTCAGTGTCCTTGAAGGTACCTCATTTACAGCAAAGCTTTATTGATAGAGTCTAGGGAAACGTGCTGAGCTTCCTGCCACAGTTTGAAAAAAAAATGGAGGAGATCCAATCTAAATATCAAAGAAATCAGTAATGTATGTTGTCCTACAAAAGATAAACATGTATTATCACAAAAAGCTGAAAGTTGTTTATTCTGATCTTTGCTGGGAATCTGAACCCTTATAGTAAACTTTCAGTTAAACTGAGTCATTTCTGTGGATCACCTGGACTCTGTAAATATCTTCCTCCAGACCATCTGAATGTTATTTTATTAAATTATTGATAGCTGCTACATTCCAACTTAGCTATTAAATTGCATTAAGGTCACTGGCGTTCAAACTCGTAACTCGCAAATGGAGCCAAGAAGCCAACGAGTGCTAGAGAGGATTTGCAAGGGGGGTAAATCCGTAGCACTGTAAATGCACATATACACACACTACTGTAAATATCATAACAGGGAAAGTGATGTTAGGTCTTAGAATTAATAGCACAACATTCTCAAGCTGGCAAATCGGACCAAAAAAATACTTTATTTCATGTTTAATTTTTGTGTTATATAGATCCCGGCAATCAATGTGTTAATACATATACTGTAACTCGCATGTAATAGAATATCATATTTACGGCTTTATCAATATTGCAATATATGGGTCCGATCGCACCTCGTAATTGAACCCGTAAGACTTTGAAAATCCCACCCCCATTTTTCAGTGACGTAATTTTGACGATCTCTTTTTCCATTGGCTCCATCTAAACCCGTAACTCCGAGTAAGACTTATTAATCACATTCACGGCCACACATCCAACGAGCGACAAATGGTTTACGGGTTTGTCTCTCAAGCTTGTAACTCGCAGCCTTTTCTAATTTAATAGCATTGTAAATCTGCAACTCTTTAAGCTCACAGCCGTTGCGGGTCCCACGTTGTAGATACAAGTTTCTAATTTAATGTGACTGACAGTATAAAATTAAAGGGATATGGAAGGTTGCTAGATTTCACTAGGTATAAAATATACCTGTGTTTCTTTTTACATTTATCTACTTTAGTTTATAAAGAAGTGCTTAAAAGCTCTGCTTTTACTGCCAACAAAACAAACAAATATTACCTTTTTGGGTCTGCCCTCTGCAGCTCACGAACATAGAGATTCTGCTGTACTTGCTGTGCTGTGCCTCATACTAAGCAAGGACACTACACTGCTCAGACAGCCCTACACTGCAATGGCCAGACCAATACATAGACTATTTGTTTAATTTTAGGCAGTAAAAAAACAGCTTATAAGCACTAATTAAATGCATAAAAGAAAATAGATACACAGGTACATGATATACCTAGTAAAATCCAGCCACCTTCCATGTTCCTTTAAAAACTATTAGTTGCTGCAAAACATACCTTCCTTCCCAAAACTATTCCTGCTAAAGATTCTGCTGCTTTTAAATACAAACACAAAAGGGTTTTCCTTTTAACTGATAATTACACAAGTGAAGAGGGTGTTAAACCTCAAATGATTTCACAAAGCTTAACAGCTTTACTGTTTTCCACAAAAAGCCAATATTTGCACATTGCAGCTATTTCGTTTTGCACATTTTTGGCATACTGAAGAAACTAGGAACCAAAACAGATCATGAAGAATATCTTTAACAGCTTGGGCTCCAACAGAAAACTATTAACTTTCTGAAGTTTAATTTACCTTTCACTATCAACCCAAAGCTAACTAATTGGCAGGTAAAGAGAATATTTCATATTTCATTTTATTTCAGTTAAAACCCATGCAATTTATATGGAGTCATGTATCTTTCATAAGATGTCACTTTGTTCATGCACGTCTGCAATAAAGCCTCTTGATTCTATTCTTAAAACAACTCTGTTAGCCCCAAATCAAGTCACTAAAATCACTAAATGAAAAACCTTTTTAACTTTCACTTTCCTTCTGACCTTTGTTATTCCTTATCTGTTTAATCTTTCCCCAGTTTCAGTCCCTTCAATTCCCTTTAAATTGTAAGTGGCGAGTTTCCAGTCTTCTAGGATGCTTTGGAAAAAGCATTTTCTGCAAAGATTCTAAGCTCAAAACAGGCTCCTCCATTTTTGGAAGGTTGTTAATGCTGTATTTTTCCTTGTTTTTTATCCCCTGTATTGCGCTACGGAATATGTTGGCGCATTACAAATAAAAGTTAATAATAATAAAATAAAAAAAGGTTATTCTTAGAGAGCATGAAAAACTGTCCATACATTGTACTAGCCGTTTTTTCTATACATGTGTATATATATATATATATATATATATATATGTGTGTGTGTGCTTGTGTATATATACAGTGCCTTGCAAAAGTATTCACCCCCTTGACTATTTTGTTACATTACAGCCTTAAGTTCAATGTTTTGTTAATCTGAATTTTATGTGATGGATTGCAATAGTCTAAGTTGGTGAAGTGAAATGAGAAAAATATATACAAAAAACTATTTTATAGAAATAGAAAGCAGAAAATTGGCATGTGCATATGTATTTACCCCCTTTGTTATGAAGCCCAATAAAAGCTCTTGTGCAACCAATTATATTCAGAAGTCGGATAACTAGTGAAATGATGTCCACCTGTAAGCAATCTAAGTGTCACATGATCTGTCATTACATATACACACCTTTTTTGAAAGGCCCCAGAGGCTGCAACGCCTAAGCAAGAGGCACCACTAACCAAACACTGCCATGAAGACCAAGGAACTCTTCAAACAAGTAAGGGACAATGTTGTTGAGAAGTACAAGCAAGGGTTAGGTTATAAAAAAATATCCAAATCTTTGATGATCCCCAGGAGCACCATCAAATCTATCATAACCAAATGGAAAGAACATGGCACAACAGCAAACCTGCCAAGAGACGGCCGCCCACCAAAATTCACGGACCGGGCAAGAAGGGCATTCATCAGAGAGGCAGCACAGAGACCTAAGGTAAGCCTGGAGGAGCTGCAGAGTTCCACAGCAGAGACTGGAGTATATGTACATAGGACGACAATAAGCCATACGCTCCATAGAGTTGGGCTTTATGGCAGAGTGGCCAGAAGAAAGCCATTACTTTCAGCAAAAAAACAAAATGGCACGTTTTGAGTTTGTGAAAAGACATGTGGGAGACTCCCAAAATGTATGGAGGAAGGTGCTCTGGTCTGATGAGACTAAAATTGCACTTTTCGGCCATCAAAGAAAACGCTATGTCTGGTGCAAACCCAACACATCACATAACCCAAAGAACACCATCCCCACAGTGAAACATGGTGGTGGCAGCATCATGCTGGTTGGATTGTTTTTCAGCAGCCGGGACTGGAAAACTGGTCAGAGTTGAGGGAAAGATGGATGGTGCTAAATACAGGGATATTCTTGAGCATAACCTGTACCACTCTGTGCATGATTTGAGGTTAGGACGGAGGTTCACCTTCCAGCAGGACAATGACCCCAAACACGCTGCTAAAGGAACACTTGAGTGGTTTAAGGAGAAACATGTAAATATGTTGGAATGGCCTAGACCTCAATCCAATTGAATATATGTGGTCAGACCTAAAGATTGCTGTTCACAAGCACAAACCACCCAACTTGAAGGAACTGGAGCAGTTTTGCAAGGAGGAATAGGCAAAAAATCCCAGTGGTAAGATGTGGCAAGCTCATAGAGACTTATCCAAAGTGACTTGGAGCTGGGATTGCCGCAAAAGGTGGCTCTATAAAGTATTGACTTAAGGGGGGTGAATAGTTATGCACATTGACTTTTTATGTTATTTTGTCCTATTTGTTGTTTCCCTCACAATAAAAAAAACAATCATCTTCAAAGTTGTGAGCATGTTCTGTAAATTAAATGATGCAAATCCTCAAACAATCCATGTTAATTCCAGGTTGTGAGACAACAAAACATGAATAATGCCAAGGGGGTGCATACTTTTGCAAGGCACTGTATATATATATATTTATTTATTTTTAAACCTATTTGTAGAAGCAACCTCAATAATCTGCAATAATTGATGAAAAAAAATATATAAATCTGATGGAATAATGTAGAAAATAAACTATAATTAAAATGTTTTTTTTACATATATAGTCATATCAAAAAATATATAGACGTATCAGATAACTTATTATTGCCATGTTATATGGTAGTGTCATATAAATCCTGATAATCCAAAGAAACAAATATTATTGTAAATGTATGATATTATCTACATATATTTAGTGATCATAGCGTAATGAACTTAAAAAAATAAGTTATTGAACTAAGAAAATATATTGTTGTAGAGTAAGCCATTGAGCAAATGGTTGCAAAAGTTTGGAAAAATATAAATAACACTAACCACTTCTGAATTGAGACATTTACTTCTGCCCCGCTGGATTCTCTTTGAGAAAACCTTTATAAGATGACCTCTTAACTTTGCAAGGTATTAGGTGCCTTTGATGTAATTCCCATCTGTGGTCAACTTGCTGGCTTTCACTGAAAATGGTGGCTAAAGCAAACAAATCTTGGCTACTTCAGTTCATTCTGTACACAGGTAGATAATTAAGGCTTAGTTTCCTTAACTGGAATGGAAGTCACGCATAAAGGCTGAATGTGGCTTTTACCCTTTGCTGATCAACTGATAAGGACCTCACATAGATTAGTTTGGGTAATTTTCACCTCATATAGCCTGTGTACTAATACCATCAAATTCATTTATGGATCTCTATTTCACTAAAACATTTTTAGCTTGAAGAGCTTATATTATTTTCAACTGATTTGGCTGTTGTTTAGCAAATACACTTATGTGGTTCTGAGTGATGGAACCAGGCAATGAGATTGAAAAAAATGTTCTATAACAAAGGAAAGGTGTTAACATGTGATGTAGATTTCCCGCAGCTCCCAAGGTTCAATGTGTTGGCTTGGTCCTATAAATATGTCTCACAGCACCCTCTTTCCTTTTCATTCTTCAGATCTATGAGTACTGCAGTTCAACTTCCAATGGTGTATAGAGAGATTCTATTAATTTGGGAAAAGAAGTTCACATTTTAACTAATTTTCTTTAACAGCTGTTCCCAAATTGTGGTCTCTAATCTGCAGAATTAATTTTATAAAAAAGCGTTGAGTTGCTCAGTTGTGTCTGATACTCCGTGGACAGCAGCACACCAGGCATATGGTTTTCTTGGCAAAGATACTGGAGTAGATTGCCAGTTCCTTCTCAGATGGGCCGCAATTTGAGTGACCTCTCTGCTATGACCTGCCTATCTTGGATGACCCTACTTGGCATAGCTCATAGCTTCATTGAGTTAAACAAGTCCCTTCACTACGACAAGGTAGAGATCCAGAAGGAGATTAAAAAGTATATAATTTAATTAATAAAATGTAACACAAGTGCATAAACAAGCAACGCAAAAGTGCCTAATATTCCTTTTTTATTATTTTAAGGGTCCAGGCTGTGCCTCCCTATATTAATAAACAACGGACTGAAAAATGACAGACCCTCCACATACATAAACATAAATTAGTTTATCATTCACTTTGCATGCACCCCTTCTCATATAAAGTTCAAAGAGCTAAATACTTGCAGCCCTATTAAATTTGAAGCCCGTAGCAGCATTGGCACACTCGCAAAGGCTGCAGGCTTGAAATTTAGCTGTGTTACAGAGCTATTAAATTCAACCATGGCCGTAGACGCAAGCTCGTAAACCATTCTTGCGCTGGTTGCAGCGGTGAACCTGATCAATTAGTCAAACCCGTAGTTACGGGTTTAGAGGTAGAAAATGGCAAATGAGGTCTTCATCATTACGTCACTGAAATAGGGAGTTTAGATTTCAAAGCCTTACGGGTTTCAATTATGAGTTTCGATCGGACCCGCATTCCAGAAATAATGCAATATTAATAAATCAGTAAATATTATATTCTAGTCCATGCAAGTTCTATTATATTTATTAACACATTGACTGCCAGAATCGATATAACACAGAAATGAAACAAAAATTTTTTATTTTATATTGCAGATTTCCAAGCTTGAGAATGTTCTATTAATTGTAATACCTAACATCACTTTTCCTTTAATTATAAGTACAGTAGTGTGTTTATATTTGCATTTACAGTGCTACGGATAGGACTTTAACCCCCTTGCAGGTCCTCTCTTGTACCCTTTGGCTTTTTGGCTCCATTTGCGGCTTACAGGTTTGAAAGCCAGTGGATTCGTAGCAACTTAATAGCGAATAACTGTTACTGGCTTGATAGCTCAAAGGATCTGCGGCCGCAAGTCGCAAGTTGGGTTGCTTTATGTGGCCAATTTAATAGCCATAAGTCTTGTCGGCTACGTTACAGGCTATGGTTTTACACGTTGAAGGAATTTAATAGGGCTGTTGGACTTGACTGGGACTAAAGGCATTTGGAATATAACACCTGTAATTTTTATATGATCACAATTTTTTATTTTTTACTGCCCTTTACAGGGATGCTGTGTATAACAGTTGTGCTCAAAAGTTTTTATCCTTTTGTACATACAGTCTCTGGAACTGGACATAGTTTTCTAGGTGAGGTATAACTAGGAATCTATAGAGTTGCATTAGCACTTATCATTTTCGTCTGCATATACCTCTTCCAAACATCCCACTGGCTTTTCCTGCAGCTTTGTTCCATTGTTTGCTTACATTTAAATACCCAAATATGAATCCCAAATTCCTTGGTTCTCAACCTCCTCCATCGAGCTACCTTGGTACTCATTGCATTTGCTAAAATCAATTTACATTACACCTTATGGGAGTTTAGTAATCAACCTTTTTGATACTCCACCTGCTGCGGAACGGAATAAGGTTGAGAACCAAGGTACCACTGTATATATCACACACTGGGTAATTCTTTATTAACAGAAGTTATGCTAATATAGGTACTTTGGTGCAGTTACGTTGCAATTACTGTTATGGTGAGTGTGGCTGAAGGCTCACCATGGGAATGAGAGGATAGTAGAAAAGATATCCAATTTGCATTATTGCTGCATTGCAGATCTCAGATTTTGCGGCACAACATATTTCAAAAGCTAAATTGTTTAGAAAATAATTTACGACTTGTTATATTGAAAGCGTTCCACTGCAAATCTTCTATGTAATGTGAAAACTATATTAAATAAATAATTATAATTTAACAAGTGTGGTATATTGTTGCTCTGTCTATTATATCTGCTACATATTTAAATTGTAAACCCAACCATAAATATGGAGGATTGAGTGCCATTACCACTGTGCTTGTACCATAATTTTTTAGCTTGCAGAATCCCAGTTTGTGATCAAAAACATATGTATAATATTAAGACGGTATATTCTTTATGTTCAAGCTTGATTTTATTGCAGACATGGGTATGCCCTTCAGAGTAATTGGGACATGGAATGTGGAAGTCATTTTTACAGGAAAGCAGGGACAGGGCCCCCTGTAGCCAGCCTCGGGCAACAGAGTGAGTATAATATCAAGAAGCAGTTACACTACACTTGACAATATAGTTCATGAGAATGTTAATTAAAAGACATATCACATTTCAAGCACTGTTCTTTGCAGGGTACTTTACATTTATTGCACACAGCGCATATTGTTTTATATGTTTCATTTTCAAAAGGAAATACCCACCTAAAAATCTGGATAAAAATGTAATCGCACATTTTTATTTATTTATTTATTTTGTGGTTGTTGAATAAACAGAGTAAACAAGTGATGTTAATATTAATACATTTTATATTATTATATGGGGCCTGTTTATCATACGCTTTACATAGAATAACATAAAAGCTGGCATTATTAACTACATTTTTATTCCTTTGATAAATAAGGCCCATTGTAATGATTGTCATGAAATGTAGTGTTTACCAAACTAACATTTAAAAAACAGAGTTAATATAACGTTCAATCTTTTATATGTGTGTTAATCAATGTTTCTAATTTTAATTTTAAAAAAATGTCCGTAGAATAACATAACGTTATCGTGGGAGTTTCACTAAGCATTGCTGGGAAATATTGTAATCACACCCTGTGCAATAGCACAGTGGGTCTTTCCCATTGATGGTAAATGTACCTTGAACCTTGTCCAATGGAGGTTCCTTCTGTACTGGGTCCATATTGCAAATTCTAATTCTCTGCCCATTTTCTTACATTCTACCAGTTCCAATTTTGATTCACTGAAGTCAGTACCAATCCTCCTACTAAACCGTTATTTTTCTGATTGAGCGTGAGCCCATGCACATGTGAGCAGTGACAATGTAATGTAGTTATGAGATGCTTATGTGATCTGTTATTAGGGGCTCCCTAAACAAAAATCCAGTACTGATGTGGGTGGTTGACAATTAATCCTTCTGAGTTTACATATAATATGTAATGTGTGTCATTTGTATTTTGGAAAATATTACATATTTGTTAATACTGAAAACAGCAAAAGTAATCAAAAGTTGAAATATTTCACTACTATCTGAGGGCCTCAATCAAATACAATTTGGCCAATTGAATAGGGCTCTATGTAAGCACATAGCATACTTTTTTTTACAGAAGTTTTTAGATAGTAAACTTCTATCCAAAAGCAAAGTTTTTACTAACTAAAAACTAACTAAAAACTAATATGCTATGTGCTTATATAGGGCACACCGACTTTTGCGTGAAGGAGCCCTGAGCAACATCATGTGCGTGCTCACAAATGCAAGCACCCACACCACATGGGGGAGAGAGATGGTTAGAGGGTGGGCACAGTGGGAGAGAAAGCCACCTTCAGCCGTCATGCACATACTCCTCTCCATCCATCATGCTGACCTTATATTTCTGATCTTTAAACAAAATCCTCTCCATCCACACCAATCTAGCTGTACAATACCCACACACCCCTCTGTGCCACACAAGTCCAAAAATGCACACCATGTGCCACCCTGCCATACACCACTCCATGGCAGTGAATACTGGGGCAGTGCTGTAAAAGCGCATTATTCCAGGAATAGTGCGCTGATGTAGGAGCGCGCTTTTGTCAGTCAATTTCGGTGCACACATGACGGCACGTTTGTGCTACCCTCATAAAGAGCCCAATTCAATTGGCCAAATCGCAATTGAATGAGGCCCTAAGAAAGTAGAGAATTCTACCTTTTGGGATTCTAAGGTCCTTTCTTCAGACATAAATTGAAAGTTCGCCATGTCTATAAGGAACTCTTTAGTCAAATATTTTTTATTATACTATTTTAAACAATTATTATTTATTGCCTATGTATGCAATTGTATGATGTTGTGGCCATCTTCATTGTTTTTTTTTCTTATACTTCCCTATCTCTGATTATGTGTCTTGTCAAGTAGGTTGGCATCTTCAAGGCTGAGATCAGTCCATTGACATTCAGTGAATTTCAATTAAAATTTTTATACCAATTTTGTTGCTTAACTGTCTTTCAAACAGGAGCTTTGGGCATTGGGGCATAATAAATACTAAGAAGTCTTCATAAGATAACAATGGTGATGGCTAAGAATACATATAATTCCATATAATAGGGGGTAAATTAAAAGTTATTTTTATTTCCTTAAGGTTCTAAACTATTTTGCTTTTTATTATTTCTTTACAGTAGAGCACTAAAAATATGAGAGGACAATACCCTTTAAGGAAATGATAGCTTTCATTGAAGATCTCAGTGATAGAACCTAGTGTGTAATAGGTACGTACATTTTTCATTCATCATCCATAAGGGAAGTGAATTATTTCCAATTCTGTGGACTCTGTTTAATACAACATTATTGTACATCATTTGTCAAGCAAGGAAAAATTTTCCTTGACAACTTTAATGTATAGTTGTTTCTATGTTTTTTGAGCGTAAGCAAAGTCCAAGATGAATGAAAAATGATATACAGTATGTGGCTTAAAAGATAAATATGTGGTGCTCTGGAGAGCATCTGTTCCTAAAATGGTATAAAGTACACAAGAGTGTCATAGAAATGAATTGTGCAGTTACTTCAGAGAAGAGACACCTTCATTAATATATTCACTATCTCCTACCAATGATGACTTAGCAGAAATTTTTTTTGGTGTTGTCAGTGATAACTGCTAGTGAAACAGCACAAGTGTTATTAAAGGGAAAGGAAATCCCAAAAAATACCATATAAACTAATTTAGCTTATTTATTTGTAACAATTGCAAGAAAGGTCGCTCTGTTCACATACAGCAGTATGTTATATGTAAGTCTGCAAGTTTTCAGTCTTGCATGGTGCTTTGGGGAAAGCACTATGGATACTGGATTCTAAGCTCAAAAAAAGGGCCTTCCATGTTTGCAATGTGTTAATATTGGATCAACATGACCATGGACACAAAGATGTCACAGAGAGTTGGAAACGACAGCAAAAAAAAAAAAAAAAAAAAAAAATATATATATATATATATATATATATATATATATACTAGCGAATTACCCGTCAAAAAATGACGGCAATGAAATTGTAAGGTAGCTAATGCTGTTTGGTGTATAATAATGAAATATATAATACATTAATAAATGAATATACTTTACCTATTTTGAAGCATTGTGTTGAAGAGCTGGCAATCTGTTTTGATGTTGCTGCAGCATTAGTGGTGTGGAGCTGTTGTGTAAGCGTGATGAATGTGTGCAGTGTAATAGTGTGCGTGCGTGAGACCAAACCGTTAGCGTAGTTGTGTACTTCCGCATTGGGGTAAAATGGCGGGCAATGTGTGGTATGAATATCCGTAGGTCGTTTGTGGCGTTTTGCGAGTTTCTTGTGGTGTTTTGCGAGTTTAGAGTGCTGTAGCCTCGTTTTCGTTTTGTTCGGCGGCCATTTTTTCTGTCGCTTACAGTTTTTTTTTGTGTTTAAACTCTTTTATTTTTATTTAAATTAAGGTGTAAGTTGTTTTTTTGAGTTGCTGGATGCTTCCTCTTGCTGTAGGTAGGCTTTTTATATATGTGCTGTGTGTATTTATTGTGTTTTAAATTTTGTAATGTTCGCGAGTTGCGTCCGAGTGTTGCGAGGTCGTAATGTGTGCTAACGTGTCTCGTATGGTGTTTGCGTGTGTAGCCTCGTTTTCGTTTTGTTCGTCGGCCATTTTTTGTGTCGCTTAGCAAATTGTTTACTGTGTAAACTCTTTTATTTTGAGTAAAATGAAGGTGTAAGTTGCATTTTTTAGGTCCTGGATGCTTCCTGTTTCTGTAGGTAAGGTTTTTATGTATGTGCTGTGTGTATGTATTGTGTTTTTAATTTTGTAATGTTCGCGAGTTGCGTCCGAGTGTTGTGAGGCCGTAATGTGTGTGAATGTGTGTCGTATGTTGTTTGCGAGTGTCGTAATGTGTGTGTCGTGCTCTTTGGGTTGCGACGTGAACTTTGCGAGGGTCGCAGTTGCTGGCATGGAGCGCCTTCGGCGCTCCATGCCAGCAACTGCGGCCCTCGCTTTGCGAGAGCCTTGGCTCGCTGCGCGAGCCCGCAGCGTTAGCAACAACTCGTACGCTCACAACTATATATGTGATTGTTTTGCCTTGAACACAACCCATTTATAGCACTACAGAATATGTTTTTGCGTTACCAATAAATGTAAATAATAGTAATAATAATCTCATTGGTTGAAACATATTACGCAAGCCATTTATTCAGCATTGGGATATTTGATTAAAAAACAAAAATCACTGTAAAAGATATAAAATACCCTCTTACAGATGCAAAAAGAAAAATACATTTTAATAGAAAAAAATATTTTAAACATACACTACTATTTGATATTTCAATGAAGTATTTTATGCATGTCCTTAAGAACTAAATGACATAATTCAGCCTTTCAACACACCCAGATATGTCATTCCCCAGCATTTTGCCTTTATTTTACAGACAATGAGGAATTATATATCTAGCACTATTTTGTCTCTACATTATCATCTGTACCGAGATATTCTCTCACATTCACTAAGCTTTGCAAGGGCGGCAATGTTCATTTCTTTGTGATGAGATTATGGATCACTGATGGACAGTGGCTTATAAGAAGAAAATGCTAACATGGCATTATATCATTTTATTCTTAAGGAATATCTAAAGGTAATTCAAAGGGTCTTATCTTAAAGTGGTTCAGCAAAGTTACCAACTATTACAGAATGTAAAGTGCATTATGTTGCTTTTAAACAATGCGGGTGAAAGTGTTAGATAATTGTGCTTGAAAATAGTTTTTAAGCACAAATTATCCCTAAAAGACTTACCCAACAGTAAGTCGTTTTATTTAGGGACATTAAAGGACCAATGGATTTGCGAATCAAAGTATAGAAGCTCAGCAAACTCCCATATCAACACTTTGAACAATGTGAACACATTAACCATTAACCCTAACTTAATCCTACCAACCAGCCTGATATATATACCACAGGAAGGGGTTAATATAATAATATATGGTTTAAGGTACCTTCCACCTAACCTAACCTAAAAGCCTATATGAAACTTAGTTCTGGGGAACCTTGGATCCCTCTATAACTGGGCTCAAGGCCTCCCTTTCATCCAATCCCTTTGTGGTTGGAGGGTTACAAGCCCCTACAGTGTAGCCCCAACTAGGCCACCTAAGAATCAATATGGACTAGCGTGGGCCAACAACCCTTACCCCCTAACCCCTATCTAAGATAAAATGGCCATAGTAAGTGATTGAACATCTTTGCATGCACGTGTACATAAATATTATCAAGTGCCATCTAATACCAGTGCACGCCATTATACATGTAAATCAGTAGGGAGTTACATGCACCTACAGAACATAATTGCTCAGTTTTCAATCTCAATCTCAATTACCTAACACTTCATCTCACAATGTTTGATAACAACCAACATTAATTATATTTTTTTGTATGTCTAGTTTTCATTTCTGCAATGAGTTTGACTTTTGCTATGGTTCCTCAAAATATATTATATTCACACATAGATTGATATAGATTGATAAGGCTGGTTAGACCCTTTTTATTGAATATAATCTGAAACACACAGATTATTTAATAGATTTAACACTTATTTTTCTCAGAATATAATTTAGAGTTTTAAACCAGGGGAGAGAAATCATCTTCCCATATGCTGTATTATACAGTAAATATATAATATGGTTTATCTGAAAAAGAGCCATTGTAACGATAATGATAATTCCTAGCTACTGGACTAGCTATTTTAGTGACACATCATCTATCAGGCAATTAGAGTACCTTGTGTTTATATCAAGTGTACTATGTGGACTTCTTTAATCCATAGGATAATAACACCTCACAGTCCTCATAATAAAAGAAACACATTATTCCTACACCTTTGACCTAGTTGCGGTTTCTCTTAAAAATGTGTTAATAGTGGATGGCATACAGGAAGAACAAATCCTACAGGAAAACATGTCAGACACAGCAGTGTTTGACTGAGAACAGATACATGTCGCTGATCGTTAAAGGTAAACACTTAAAGCATTTAACTCAGCTGAATGGTGCTAAATGGATGGGGATGGTCATCTGGATTATGAATCACCTAAGTGACATATGAAGAAAAAACACTTTATTGACAGAACTGATTGTAAACTAAAATGAAGAACTCTTTAGCATTCCTCATCGTATAGCTAAAATAAAGCATGTACAGCTATCACAGGCAGGACTTTTATTTACATAAAACTATTTTAGTCTAAAGCACATGTTTTCTGATATGAGGTAACCAAGGTAAAAATAAGGTTATAGTAGAATGCATGGCTAAGCAATATCAGTTTTATATGTTATATATATATATATATATATATATATATATATGTATTGACTCTGACTCAACAAAGAGAGGAACGCTCCCGAAAGCTTGTCATGAAACCTATGAATATGTTTGGCCAATAAAAAGGGTATCACTATATACTGCAATACTCTGATTATTCATCTGGATTACTGGACATTCATACGTTTTTTTAATTTTTTTATATTTTTTCATTTTTCTTGACATACCAAAGGCCAATGCAAAATTAACAGGCCTCATTTCAAATTCCATTCAAATAAAATGTATATCTCAGTAAATATGTAAGTCTAAAGCACATGTTTTCCGATATGAGGTAACCAAGGTAAAAATAAGGTTATAGTAGAATGCATGTCTAAGCAATATCAGTTTTATATGTATATATATATATATATATATATATATATATATATATATATATATATACTGTATATATATAAAATTTTTTTTTTTATATATATTTTTTCATAGCATGTGTTATGAACAATACCCAAAAAAATATTTTTATGAGAAATAACTGATATGTAAATAATGTGATATACATAGTGTGGGCCTTGTTTCTCCTCCTCTGTCCTGATATGTTACATGAAACAGGGGGAGGGCTTTTGGATTTCTGCACTTCAACATATTGTGCTTTTGTTCCCATTGGTTTAATGGAAATCAGTTAAGTAAAACACAATTAACACGGTCTCCATGAGTCCTCGTTTTTACTTCCGCTTAACTCACTGGCAAGATAGTGGTGGATCAAACACATTTGTTGTTTTAGTGTTAATTTTCCTAGAGTACTGTAATTTAATTTCAATGGGAAACAAAATGTTTTTCATATATAAAACATTCTCTTTTAAAGGAATGTTTTAGAATACAGTGTCCCTTTGACAGCAAAAGGATAAATTATCAGTCATCTGAACATGGCATGAACGGTCCCTTTTAGCCATACCCAATAATCTCCATGACCACTCCTTTGCCTTCTGATGACACTCGTTTCAGTATCCATTTTTTTTTTTATTAAGCTTCCTTGGTATTATTTTTCTCCTTTATTTGTAAGAAGCCAAAATATTCTGTAGCGCTGGTAGAGATTAAATTCTAGTGCCACATCCCACCCACCCACTACCCTGCCTATCTAATAATGAGTTCACAGAAAGTTATTACAACCTATAAAATATATTACCTTTTCACAGGTCTCTTAGTACAAATATTTTCCCAGCAGTAAAAGCCATTGTGCATTATCTTGTCTTCCACTTTTTGTATGCAGAGATTATTATCACTTATATAAGGAAGCAGATACAAATGGAAATGAACACTGATAATCCAAATTCTATTTTGTTAACCCTTTTGTCCCACATTTTATATTCTCTTTTGAAGGTAAGAAAGCTGTTGTATTAATTTATATTTTTTGCTTTGTTAAAGCATCGTGTTTGTTGTCCAGTTTAGTTATTCAAAAGAACATATGTCCATTTAAGGGAGATATCCACTAAGCTTTGTAATTTCCAAGAGATCTAGTAGTTTTATTTATTAGAACATATGCCCCAGTGCACACTGGACCCCAAGGTTTGGATTATTACATCTAGTGAGTGTAATATTATGCATATTGAAAAAAAATTGGGGGGTTCCTTTACATTTTTTGATTTTATAATTGTGCTTATGTCAGAGCTGATTTGCAGTTTGCAGGTGTGTTTTTGTCAAGACCCGCATGGTCCAGGCCTAGGGCGGCACATTTTCCGGGGGCAGCAGGCTGCCTGAAGCTGCGGTGCAGTATATTGAAATATGTTTGAATGTGCACAGAAATGTCTATATACAGTGATATCCCTGTCTGTAAGTGTATGTGACACTTTCTCAAATACCATATATACACATATATAAGATTTGAGATAAAGGAGGAGAAGCTACAAATGGTGCATGGGGCACACAAGACTACATGGTCTAGATTAGCATAAAACCTAAATATGCCCATGGCACCTAGAGTAAGCAGTGTAATAATTTTTTAACACATGTCTATTCATTTTTGAACATATCAAAAGCATATTTGTGTTTCTGTTAGTTTATTTTGTGTTTCTGTTAATTCAAAAGCAGCAACTGAACTTTTATCAGCACCAAGGTCCCCTCCTCACTACCAAAGTAGATAAAGAGATACAGCAACAGCATCTTTTTGAACAGCATAATTCAATATAATAGTTAAAAAAATCAATGGTTGTATTTATTTATTTACTTTTTATCCTTTGACAACATTTTGCGCAGTGTCAAGTCTAGTTATTCAAAACAGCACAATGTGAATCTGGGACTTCAGTGATTCTTAAAGTGACACAGAGGAGATTCCAAATATGCAAAACCGTAAGTAAGAACAAATACTGTATTATTATTATTATTATTGTTTATTTGTAACACGCCAACATATTCCTTAGTGCTATACATGGGTACGTTTGAGGCAAAAACAATAGCAATATTAACACATTGCAAAGGATGGAGGGTCATGTCTTTGAGCTTAGAATCCGGTGTCCAAAGTGCTTCCATGCAAGATTGAAAACTCGCAGACTTACAATCTAAAGGGAATGTATAAACCGAATATAATTTAAACAATTGCATTTTCCTCTACAGGGAGTGCAGAATTATTAGGCAAATTAGTATTTTGACCACATCATCCTCTTTATGCATGTTGTCTTACTCCAAGCTGTATAGGCTCGAAAGCCTACTACCAATTAAGCATATTAGGTGATGTGCATCTCTGTAATGAGAAGGGGTGTGGTCTAATGACATCAACACCCTATATCAGGTGTGCATAATTATTAGGCAACTTCCTTTCCTTTGGCAAAATGGGTCAAAAGAAGGACTTGACAGGCTCAGAAAAGTCAAAAATAGTGAGATATCTTGCAGAGGGATGCAGCACTCTTAAAATTGCAAAGCTTCTGAAGCGTGATCATCGAACAATCAAGTGTTTCATTCAAAATAGTCAACAGGGTCGCAAGAAGCGTGTGGAAAAACCAAGGCGCAAAATAACTGCCCATGAACTGAGAAAAGTCAAGCGTGCAGCTGCCACGATGCCACTTGCCACCAGTTCGGCCATATTTCAGAGCTGCAACATCACTGGAGTGCCCAAAAGCACAAGGTGTGCAATACTCAGAGACATGGCCAAGGTAAGAAAGGCTGAAAGACGACCACCACTGAACAAGACACACAAGCTGAAACGTCAAGACTGGGCCAAGAAATATCTCAAGACTAATTTTTCTAAGGTTTTATGGACTGATGAAATGAGAGTGAGTCTTGATGGGCCAGATGGATGGGCCCGTGGCTGGATTGGTAAAGGGCAGAGATCTCCAGTCCGACTCAGACACCAGCAAGGTGGAGGTGGAGTACTGGTTTGGGCTGGTATCATCAAAGATGAGCTTGTGGGGCCTTTTCGAGTTGAGGATGGAGTCAAGCTCAACTCCCAGTCCTACTGCCAGTTCCTGGAAGACACCTTCTTCAAGCAGTGGTACAGGAAGAAGTCTGCATCCTTCAAGAAAAACATGATTTTCATGCAGGACAATGCTCCATCACACGCGTCCAAATACTCCACAGCGTGGCTGGCAAGAAAGGGTATAAAAGAAGAAAATCTAATGACATGGCCTCCTTGTTCACCTGATCTGAACCCCATTGAGAACCTGTGGTCCATCATCAAATGTGAGATTTACAAGGAGGGAAAACAGTACACCTCTTTGAACAGTGTCTGGGAGGCTGTGGTTGCTGCTGCACGCAATGTTGATGGTGAACAGATCAAAACACTGACAGAATCCATGGATGGCAGGCTTTTAAGTGTCCTTGCAAAGAAAGGTGGCTATATTGGTCACTGATTTGTTTTTGTTTTGTTTTTGAATGTCAGAAATGTATGTTTGTGAATGTTGAGATGTTATATTGGTTTCACTGGTAAAAATAAATAATTGAAATGGGTATATATTTGTTTTTTGTTAAATTGCCTAATAATTATGCACAGTAATAGTCACCTGAACACACAGATATCCCCCTAAAATAGCTAAAACTAAAAACAAACTAAAAACTACTTCCAAAAATATTCAGCGTTGATATTAATGAGTTTTTTGGGTTCATTGAGAACATGGTTGTTGTTCAATAATTAAATTAATCCTCAAAAATACAACTTGCCTAATAATTCTGCACTCCCTGTAGTAAACTAACTTTGAAGTTTGTTATTTTGAGTTGTCAGATTCACCCAGATTCATATAATTTGTTAATGAGCTATAATTGGCATTAGTTACTGTTAAGCCCATAAAACATTGGATCCATTAAATCAAATGCCATCACCCTCACAGAAAAAGTAGGCATGCTCAATATGCAGAGACATTGACAAACGATATGAATCTCAGTTTATGGGTGAATCAAAAAGTCTGACTGGCAGCTCAAAATAGAAAATTACAGTTTTAGTTTACTGTACGAAAATGCATTTTTTAATAATATTAATTTCATAAAGTATTTATAATTACCTGTAGTTATAAATCATACCGTATTTGGAACTTCTGTTGTCTCAGTTCAGAAAGGGAACTAAGTGCTCACCATTCTGAAAATGTAAATGTGTTTTGTGATGAACCAGGTGCTTTCATTGTGCAAAATAAATCACAATAGTTTGCATTACAGTATATTTTACAGATTATGCTGAATGTTCTGATTGTTTGTATTGGCAGCAAAACCATTCTGTGATTCTGTAGAAGAGGGTAAGGTGGTGATGAAACAGGACATTAAAATATATCATGGTAGGAATAATGGGAGGATCAGTAAAACGGTTCCAGAACATTTTGTTTATTTCATCTGCAAATTTCTCTAGTTCCAATTTCCTAAACTTGCAATCCTTTAACATGTGAGCAATAAGACAAAGGGAAAGATGTCTTGTATGCAGAATTTAACATTCACACAGATTTCATAGACTTTTCATGGGTTTCATTTATGTTATTTGCACATGGTAAGCTACAAGACCTAAGCACCGAGCATGAGATGCAAGAGCCTGCAGCATCTCATCTCTCTATGAGCTGTAAATCTGTGCGTGGCAGACTTTGCAAATAAGATTTAACGGAAAACATCACCCTGAAACAATTTGTTTCTTTGTTGCATCAGAAATAGGGTATTTGAAAATTTGACATAGTTTACTTTTTTCAAATAAAGGTCTCAATGCACAAAAACATATTCAGAAGTGTAACTGCTCTTGGGGGCACTAAAGTATGTTTTCTGCATTCCCTGTTAGTTTCAATGATGTTTAAACTGGTTTTATTTAATGCTTTTGCAAAAAGCAACTTTTGCAATGTATAAATTTGCTCATTTACATGATGAAAAAAAAAACAGTTGTGTTCCAACTAGTTTTAAGATAATTATTGAGATTTGTTTAAATTTTTTCTAAGTGCTAGGTGGTCCATCTGATTATGTATGGCATAATAAAGTCATCATTTGATAAGAAAATGTATTAATATTCATTTGTTCTGTTGCCCATTAACAGCCTTATTAAATTTCGATTCAGTAAATTTAAAAGGGCTCTATTTAAGCACATCGCATATTTTTTTTACAGAAGTTTTTAGTTAGTGAACTTCTATCCAAAAGCAAGTTCTCCACTAACTAAAAACTTCTGTAAAAAAATATGCTGTGTGCTTATATAGAGCCCTTTTAAATTTACCGAATCACAATTTAATAAGGCTGTAAATTTGCAATAAGTCATATTGCTACTTTCCAAGTTACAAGTAAGAAACATTGTCAAACACTGCTATAATAATAACTGTAATAATAATGATAATGATAAATGTTATATAGCATTTTTCTCCTAGAAGGGACTCAAAGTACTTCCACAAATCAAGTCCTGATTCTGGAGTTTTAGTAGAAACAACGTTAAAGGCTATTAAAGGACTACTACATACACTACAAGAAAGCAGACATTTGTTTGCCAAGAATGTACCAAACTAACAAAAGAAATAGAACAGGTTTTGGGGAAATCAGAATTTTGTAAGACTTTGTTTATGAATAAAGGAATCCACTTTGTATTTGTTACATCACATCCTGAGAGCTGGTGTAACTTTTTAGCTATCAGTACAATAAGGGTGAAGGAGTAAGGAACCAGGAGAAGTCCATAGTCTTTGTTTAATAATAGATAAGATAGAAATGGACACCACACCCCTTCCCTCTCATAGGTCCAGAAGCAGACTCCTTGCCTCATGCAATGCAAACATGCAGCCTTATTAAATTGCAATTCGGCCAATTGAATAGGGCTCTATATAAGCACATAGCATATTTTTTTTACAGAATTTTTTATTTAGACCTTGCTTTTGGATAGAAATTCACTAGCTAAAAACATCTGTAAAAAATGTATTCTCTGTGCTTATATAGAGCTCTATTCAATTGGCCGAATCACAATTTAATAAGGCTGATAGTGCCTTATTCTATCAGCTGATCGGAAATGCCTTAAATTCGGCTGTGGGTATTTTTCTTTCTAAATGTTTAGTATTGACTCCAGCTCGCAAATTCTGACCTTAAGGCTGAACTCATAAACCCTGCCTTTTTAAGTCTGATTTCAGTGGTCGTGATCATATGATCTGACAATATTTAAGCAATTTATAATTTACTTCTTAGACACAGCCAATAGTAAATGAGACCGTCATCAAGACGTCAGTAAAACATGGAGGTTACACGTAATCTGTAATCGGAGGCCTAGCACTAATTATTGCCAATAAGTAATATTTGCTGATCGGTCTCGTATTCAAGCAATCTAGCAATCCATAAAATACATTAGATCTTCTGTTTTAGTCCATGTGGCATGTTTGTGGGTTTGAGACTGCTCTGCAATTAATTCTAATGTCTTTCCATGCTTTACTGTGCTTTTAAAGTACAGTATTGTGTGTTTAATTGCTGTTATAGCTTTAATAAGTGTTTGAAAAAGCCCTTGTAAGTCTTATTTAGTACTCGTAATATTTTTGACAGAAACTTAATACTTTTTTCAGTTGTGGATTAGACTTTATTTGCGAGCTAGAGCTAAGGGTCTATTAGAATATCGATTTTTGAGCTGTGCTAAGACCAATGGAGTTCTAAGGCCAAATTTGCATCTTTGGCTGGCCAGTAGTGATTGTGGGCAACTCGTAATCGGATTGCGAGTAGCTAATAGAATATGTGGTAATATTAAGTGTGTAAAAATTTTCAAATTGGAAAATAGAATAGGGCCCTGCAGTAATGTAAACACGCCTCTCACACATATAATTTATTATGGATCCATCCAGGGTCCTGCAGAAGCATCCAATTTTTTTTTTATTATTAAAAACTAACTGTATAACTTTTTCTGCCTAATTACATCATTATTAAGACTCAAAGGGCCCTTTTAAATTAAATTGTCAAAATCGCAATTACTAAAGCCAATAATGTAGCCCATAAAAGTTACTGAAATTTAATAGGCCTCTGTCAAAATCGGAACTCTCGATTTGCCGGTTACAGTCTAAAAATTCCTGCGGTTGTCTGTTTTATTGCTACAATTCCCCAAGGACGCAATTGCAGTCAAACCCGCAAATGACAAATGTAGCCCACACAGGTTCCAAATAGGACTAGCAAAGGGTTTACAAACTAGTTTGTAACACTGCAAAAGACAATTAAAATACACTGCTATACTTTAAAATATGGGAGAGCGTTTTAGATAGGATGCCCCAATTCCAGATAGTTTGGGACCCTTGGATAACATCCTCCTTTAGCGTTTCCCTAGTATAATGCCTGTATTTGCTTGAAGCGATTCTGAGGAGTGGACTGGAGTGGGGGAGCTTTGGAGACCTTTCAGTGGTGCTGGATGGCGGGAAGGATCTGAGGTAAGAGGGAGAGATAAGCCGGGACTGTTTTGTGGTCGCCATGGGGGGCCAATGATTCTTTTATTTAGTTTATATATTTTTTTTTTTTTTTCTCTCTTTCTTTTCTGGGGTATGGTATATGATAGTTTAGTTAATATGGATAGGTAATACATTTTATATTGTATACTTCTATCGACTGTGTACTCTGGAAGTTAATTGGCTCATTTTGCCTTGTATTTTTTATATGGTTGGAAAAACCAGCCTAGACATTAGAAAATTTTCTCACTAAAAATTAAAAAAAACAAGAAGGTTTAGTCAGTTAAATGCTGATAAATGATAATTTTATGTTTAGAGGACTTGATAAAACTGACATTTATGACTGTTAAGAATGTTTTATTTATGTATGGATTTTGCATACCTTCTAATAAAAGAATATTTATTCAAAAATATGGGAGAGCAATGGGACAAATAGGCCTCAAAAATATATATTTTATTTTCTAATATGTTAGAATGGTCATGCATATGCCAATATGGATAGTGTTGCTGCAAGATGCATAAAGCAATTAAAGTCACACTACTTGATTAAATTGCAACACAAAAACATGAGACTGCCTGGCATATTATCCCTTTCTCACTCACAGAGTCTCTAATGTGGACCCAACAAAAAAAGAGATATTCTTATATACATTTCACCCATCAGATCTAGATTGGGAAAATAAATATTGGCCAAATTACACTGTCACATGACATATATCAAGTACCAGGGGAACATACACCACACTAATCTACTCTAACCCATCAGGAAGGGCCGCAAACACACATGGAGGCTGTGCAGAGGCACGTGGAGCAACAGCCAACTCACCTCCATCAGGGACAATCTCCGCTACACCCATCCTGGAAGGTGGTACGCCATTGCTGGTGGCCATGCGCCAAGATGTATATCCATTATCATTTCGTGAAATCACATCAAGTGTTTTGGTATAAATCAATTCAAATTATCACCTGTGATATTGATATCAGACATTGAGGGGAATGTTGATACTCCACAGTATCAAAAATTAGACCTCTCATGTGTGTTAACTAGTGATGTCGCGAACATCAAATTTTCGGTTCGCGAACAGCGGACCCGAACTTCCATCAAATGTTCGCAAACGGGCGAACCCGGCGAACCGCCATAGACTTCAATGGGCAGGCGAATTTCAAAACCCACAGGGACTCTTTCTGGCCACAATAGTGATGGGAAAGTTGTTTCAAGGGGACTAACACCTGGACTGTGGCATGCCGGAGGGGGATCCATGGCAAAACTCCCACGGAAAATTACATAGTTGATGCAGAGTCTGGTTTTAAGCCATAAAGGGCATAAATCACCTAACATTCCTAAATTGTTTGGAATAACATGCTTTAAAACATCAGGTATGATGTTGTATCGATCAGGTAGTGTAAGGGTTACACTCGCAGACAGTCCCTTTGCACAACCGCAAACTCCCCATTTGCACAAGGTTGGATACCAAGCTAGCCATGTCCCGTTCCTTGTCGTCACTGATGTCATTGAAGGTCTCTTCCTCCACCCAGCCACCAAGGGTCCCCGAAAGGTGACAACAAGCCCCCTGGGACGCCTGCTGTGTTTGGTCTTCCACCTCCTCAAATCCACCTTCCTCCTCTGACTCTTCTTCTTCAGACTCACAGAGTCTGGGGGCTTCCACTGCCCAGCATGGAAGATTATACACAGGTCAGAGTCTGGGGGCTTCCACTGCCCAGCATGGAAGATTATACGCGTTGCTTCTGTCTGCGTTATTATAAGGTGTGTACTGTTAAGTAGTACTATTCCTATCGGTTTAATTCCTGTTACGTCCACTATCAGGGGACGTGTATATGGCATGGATTTTTGGAAGCGGGAGATGGAAAAAGATGCTTGGTCGGTCCTCCCACTTCAAATTTGGGGCACTGCGCGTGCAATCTAAGGTGCCACCAGATATGAGTGTCACTGTGCACTGGCAAAAGTTGGCAGAGTAGATGCAATAGGCTTCACACACACGCCTGTAGGCAGGCAATTGCTATTCAATCTATTACAGTCAAAAAAGTGTTGTTTTATGTCACTAAGCACAATATAAGCTGTGAGCCTGACACAGGCAGGCAACTGAAATTAGATTACAGGAAAAAAATTGTTGTTTTCAATGTATGTTACACCACCAGGTATGAGTAGTGAAAATAAGCACAATATAAGCTGTTAGGTGTAAGCCTGTCACACACACACGCTGGCAGGCAGGCATGGATTACACACAAAAAAATTATAAAATAAAATAAATGATGTTCAAAGTTTCCTCAATGATAAAGTATAGGGGGCGAACCGAAAAGCGCATGTGTTCGTCGTTCGCGGCGGACAAGAACATGCGAAAATTGCAGTGAATAGTTCTCCGGCGAACTGTTCGGGACATCACTAGTGTTAACCCTATATTATTAAATTATTATTATTATTATTATTATTATTATTATTATTATTATTATTATTATATGTATTAATCAATTGCACAGTAACTAGGGCTCATTAGTTTACTGATTTAGGAATGTGACACAAATGTGATGTATGTGGATGTAAAAAAAAAAAAAAACATTGAAAACACACTGGCACGCTAATAGTGGTATAACAAAGCTTTCTTTCATATACAGAGCACACTCAGAAATGTACAAGACTGTGTATTAATATCATGGGTGCGGTGTGGGCAGATCCCGGAAGGGCAAGAGGCATTTGTGGAAAAAAGGGGTACCTAAAGGGGGTAATGTCATAGTCTAGAATAATCCTGATGCATAGCATCTACCAGGGTCACATGTGGTAACTACACCACTGCAACCAGAATCTGATGAAAGAAAGTATTATCAAAAATCCCTCCATTTCATAGAAGTAACCAGTAATGTACATAGCACTTACTTCTGGTCATCATCTTCTCCATTAAGCAGATGCATCAACATCTGGACTATCTCATCCAAACCAGTTACACACATACAGGGTGTTCCTAAAACAAAAATCTTAAAAAAGGTGGTCAAACAAAAAAAGGAGGAGGAGGATAAAAAAAAAGAAAAAACATGCATGTACAGTACAGTACAGTGCTAAATCCTA
The DNA here is from genome assembly GCA_027410445.1 of Discoglossus pictus. Taxonomy (NCBI): domain Eukaryota; kingdom Metazoa; phylum Chordata; class Amphibia; order Anura; family Alytidae; genus Discoglossus; species Discoglossus pictus. The sequence goes on from CM050166.1 coordinate 60,355,581, forward strand.
TAACTGAAATAATATACCAACTCACCTGATTTCCATCTGCAAGCATTACTAACCAGTAGTTCTCAGGATATCTCATTGGCCATGACCATTAAAATGTGTCATCTCACAATAAATGCTTAGCTGTGACCACCGTCAATAGTCCAGGTGTACTATCACCTTCTCCATTTGATATTGTTTATCAACATTGATATCAAAACCATATCATACTGATATTGAGGTCAGGATCATATTAATGCTGGCTTTCATTAACATGCCATTGTGAGACTTTGCAAGTCCATCGCCATAGCGGTATTAGTATACATTTAAGCTAATAAGAATCATGTCTTAGCAATCTGGATATATGATAGCTTTAATATTGTGAGAGCTACATGTTAAGGGGGGCTGTTATTGAAGGAATGTCTACCTAAAAGGCACTGGGAATATCTTACAATTACTTCTTTTTTTTTTGCAATGCTTGCAGATGCAGAAATAATAACTTGCAAAATAAGGCTTTAAAAAAGACAGGGACTGCAGCATCTCGTCTCAACAGCAATTTGTGAAATGTTAAACAGGACCCTACATGTCCACAGAGAAGAGGATCATGGACCATGTGATGGGAGGTAGCCATCTACATACAAAATATCACCATCTACGTTCACTTGAATGGATTGTGCTCTGGTTCTTCCCCATCCTGAGCAGCCCGGCAAGGCATGATTCAGTCATTGGGTGGTGTTTCCTCTCCTCCCTATTTCACCTGGCCAGGCTGCTCATGACCGAATGATTGGCGGAGATGCTGGCCTTGATCCCCTGGAGGCACTCCAGTACCTGTTGCATAATTACATAGCTACATAGTAATTGAGGTTGAAAAAAGGCTTTCAGTCCATCAAGTTCAACCTTTTAAGATCTCCTCTGATCTGCATTATGCGGATTAGTTGTTAATTACTTAGTTGTTAATAATTGACCCAGAGGAAGGCAAATAGAAAAAAAAACTAAGGGAAACTCAGCTAATGTCTCAAAGGGAAAACAGTTACTGGCGATCGGATTCCTCCCTGGATCAATACTCCCAATTATCCAGGATAACCCTGAATGCCCTTTTTAATTAGAAATAAATCCATCTATTGAATCCACTGTCACCATCTCCTTTGGTAGAGAATTCCACAGATTAACCACCCTTACTGTGAAGAACCCTTTTCTTTCTTTAAGGTGGAATCTTTTTACTTCTAACCTCTAAGGATGTCCTGTTGTCAGCTGAAAACCTCTTGGCACAAAAAGCTCACTTGACAAATCTTTATACTGACCCTGGTTGTATTTATATAGGGTAGTCATATACCTTCCTAGATGCCTTTTTTCTAGAGAAAATAAGCTTAATTTGGTTAGTCTTTCTTCACAACCTAGCCCCTCCATTCCCCTTATTAGTTTTGTAGCCCTTCTCTGTACCGTTTCAGCTCAAAAATGCCATTTTTATGAAGTGGTGCCTGAAATTGTACTCCATATTCCAAATGAGGGCGTACTAGGGATTTGTATAGTGGCAGAATTACTGTATATCTGCTTCCCTTCCTTCTATACCATTCTTAATACATGCTGATAGTTTATTTGCCTTTGCAGCTGCTGCTTGGCATTGAGCACTGTTACCTACGTGGTTGTCAACAAGTACTCCCAAATCCCTTTCAATATCTGATACCCCTATATTTGCTCCATTAAGATTATAAATTGCATGGCTACTTTTCCTTCCCAGATGCATAAGTTTACATTTATTCATATTAAATCTCATTTGCCATTTAGATGCCCATTCCTCGATTTTATGTAAATCCCTCTGGAGGGAAAGTACATCATTATCTGATTTAATAACCTTGCACAATTTTGTGTAATCAGCAAAAATGGAGACACTACTTTCCAGTCCCACCTTTAAGTCATTAATAAATATGTTAAAAAGGAGAGTACCTAATACTGAACCTTGAGGAACCCCTCTTAACACATTAGTCCAATCGGAGTATGTTACATTTACCACAACCCTTTTTCTTTCTGTCCTTTAGCCAGCTCTCAATCCATGAGAAGATATTTACTACAATTCCTGTATCCCTTAGTCTCCCATGTGGCACTGTGCAAAATCCCAAAATTGCCTTGATCCAGGTTCCTACTAACCTCCTCAGAGAAACTAATTAGATTTGTTTGACATGACCTATCCCTCATAAATCGATGTTGACTCCTACTTATAATCCTGGTCAAATACACAAATTCTTGTATATTATCCTTTATTAACCCTTCTAAAAGCTTCCCCACTACAGAAGTGAGGCTCACTGGTCTATAATTCCCTGGATTTGCTCTTGTTACCTTTAAATATAGGTATCACATCTGCTTTTCTCCAGTCATCTGGTAGCGACCCTGTGTTGAGTGAATCTGGAAAAATGTAATATAATGGTTTGGCTGTTACAGAACCCAGTTCCCACCGTACCCTCGGATGTATTCCATCAGGACCTCTTTATTAAGATTTATTTTTTCCAACCTCTTTTGGATTTCTTCCTGTGATAACCAATTATTCAGCGAAGGTAGTGTAGCCTGATATTGTTGCAGTGTCCCAACCACTGGTGTATACCGAAAAAAATAACCTTTTTTGCTCATCTGCCTTTTCCTGGTCACTAATTGTCAGACGGCCTGTGTCACATTTTAATATTCCTATAGCTTCCTTCTTCGCCTTCTTCCCATTAATATATTTATAAAATAATTTAGGGTTAGTCTTACTCTCTTTTACAATACATTTTTCATTTTCTATTTTAACCAGTCTAATAGCATTCTTGTTGATTTCCTTGTACTCCCGTAAAGCAGTCTCTGTCCCCTCTTTTTTGTATAATTTAAATGCCTGTTTTTTTACTCTGTATCTTGATCTTTAAATCATTGTTAAGCCACAATTGATGTGCATTACTCCTTTTACTTGTATTCCCACATGATATATGTTGATATGTATGTATATTTAGTAAGGATTTGAATGTTGTCCATTTATGTGTAGTATATTTACCCGTCAGTTCTTGGTCCCAGTCTATACTTTGTATTGCTGCCCTTAGACCATTAAAATCTGCCCTTTTAAAATTAAAAGTTTTTGTTGGCCCTTTACAGTTTTTTTTTTTTTAATTCAATCTCAAATGACACTGTGTTGTGGTCACTCTTTTCCAAAGATTGCCCTTTTTCAACATTTGATACCATAGCGATATTATTTGTGATAACTAAATCCAAGATAGCCTCATTTCTAGTAGATTCTTGTATAACCTGGGCAAGATAATGATTCCTGAGTGTACTCAAGAACATGCTCCCCTTAGCTGAACTGCTGATCTCATTTATCCAGTTTATTTCAGGGTAATTTAAGTCTCCCATTATTAGAACTTGCCCATGCTTAGCTACATTTCCAATCTGTAACAATACCGTATATACTCGAGTATAAGCCGGCACCCGGTATATGCTAATGACACGGCGCGCATGTGACGTCACATGCGCGCTGGGTCAAGGAGCAGAGGCCGGAGCACAAGCAGGTAAGTGAGGGGAGAGGGGGGAGGTATTTAGGGAGGTTTAGGGGGAGGAAGGGGGGTTGAGGGGGGTTGAGGAGGGAGGTTGAGGGCGGTTGAGGTTGAGGAGGTGGGTTGGTGTTGAGGGGGGTTGAGGTTGAGGAGGGGGGTTGAGGGGGGTTGAGGTTGAGGAGGGAGGTTGAGGATGGGGGGTTGAGGATGAGGGGTTGAGGAGGAAGGTTGAGGAGGGGGTTGAGGATGGAGGTGTTGAGGAGGGAGGTTGAGGAGAGGGTTGAGGAGGGGGGTTGGGGAGGGAGGTTGAGGATGAGGAGGGAGGATGAGGAGGGAGGTTGAGGATGAGGAGGGAGGTTGAGGAGGGAGGTTGAGGATGAGGAGGAGGGGTTGAGGATGAGGAGGGAGGTTGAGGATGAGGAGGATTGAGGTTGAGGAGGGTTGAGGTTGAGGAGGGGTTGAGGATGAAGATGGGGGGTTGAGGAGGGAGGATGAGGATGGGGGCTTGAGGAGGGAGGTTGAGGAAGGGGATGAGGATGGGGGGGTTGAGGAGGGAGGTTGAGAATGAGGAGGAGGGGTTGAGGAGGGGGGTTGAGGATGGGGGGTTGAGGATGGGGGTTGAGGAGGGAGGATGAGGAGGGAGGAAGAGGAGGGGGTTGAGGATGAGGAGGGAGGTTGAGGATGAGTAGGGAGGATGAGGAGGGAGGTTGAGGAGGGAGGTTGTGGATGAGGACGGAGGCGGAGGATGAGGAGGGAGGTTGAGGATGAGGAGGGAGGTTGAGGAGTGGGGTTGAGGTGGGCGATAAGGGAGGGGGGAAGAGACACAGGGAAGGGAGAGATTGGAAGAGACACAGGGAAGGGAGAGGGGAGAAGAGACACAGGGAAGGGAGAGGGGAGAAGAGACACAGAGAGAGAGGGGGACACAGAGGGCACAAGAGGGACACAGAGGGCAGCACATTTCCCACCCTCGGCTTATACTCGAGTCACTCATTTTACCCAGTATTTTGTGGTAAAATGGGTGCCTCGGCTTATACTCGGGTCAGCTTATACTCAAGTATATACGGTAATTGTATTTCCTCACTTTCAGTTATATTTGGGGGTTTATAGCATACTCCAACTAATATTCTTTAGGAATTTTAGGAATTTTAACCTACCCACAAACATTACCGCAAGTTCCACATAAATATCTTCACTGACTATAGGCTAAAATTCAGGCTTAACATACAGACAAATCCCTCCTCCTCTTTTACCATTGATCCTATCTTTCCTAAATAGGTTAAAACCATCCAGATTAACAGTCCAGTCATGAGATTCATCCCACCATGTTTCGGTAATGCCTATTAAATCCCATTTTTCATTAATTGCCAATAATTCTAACTCTCCTATTTTTCCTGGCAAGCTACTGGCACTTCCACTGTACTTGAGTTACTTAGTAATACCTCCCTATTGACTAAACCCCATTACATCCATCTTGTCCCTCCCCCCACCTACTAGTTTAAAAACTCCTCCAACCTTTCTACCATCCTATCTTTCTCCCTCATCAGTGGTGCAATCCATCCCTGTTATAAAGATTGTACCCAAGTTAGAAGTCAGCACAGTGCTCTAAAAACCCAAACCCCTTAGTGCATCACTTTTTTAGCCATACATTAACCTCCCTAAGCTCCTTCTGTCTCCCTGGGCAAGCACATGGTACAGATAGTATCTCAGAAAATACTACCTTGGAGTTCCTTGCTTTAAGCTTATTCCCTAGTTCTCTAAATCATTCTTTAGGACACTCCATCTTCCACTAACTTTGTCATTGGTACCAATATGTACAAAGACCACTGGCTCATTTTTAGCTCCTCCCAATAATTCATCTACCCGATCCACAACACGCCGAATCCGAGCACCCGGGATTAAGCAAACTGTTCGATTGCTGGGATCTGGGTGACAAATCACCCTTTCTACCTTCCTAATAATAGAGTCCCCTACCACCAAAACCTGTCTGTTGCTCTGCCTATGCTGCCCTCCCACTCCTCCAGTAGAACTGTTCTCCAGGCTGTAAGAGGGAACGGCTCTATCTTGCATTGCCATTCCTGAATGGACATCCCCAACAGTTTCACTCAATCTGGCAAATCTGTTGGTGTTTGCCAACTCAGAACTGGCTTGCCTCCTCCTTTTGATCCTTCTGCTTCCCCTTCTAACTGTAACCCAGCTACCTCCCTGGACATTCTCACTAGCCCCATTTCCACTCTCCATGCTAGGCCCAACTAAACGGTGCTCAGTGAGCACCAACTCTCTTTTCAGTGGAATATCAGTAAGTGCTGCAATTCTCCTCTCCAGTTCACAACTCTCACAGAGGTATGGACCCTGGATCATCTGTTCCAGTAGTGCATACATATGACAGGATGTACACTGAGTGAGGCTGCCACTGGACTGACTCATAATTATTGTCTACTCAATTTTGGTGAGAAAAATGAACAAACAATAATAAATGACATAATGATAGCCAGCACCTCCCCCTGAGCAGCCTGGCTTGGTGGACCCAGGGATGGAGGTCCCTGGTGGGGGGGCATTGTTGGTTGAGGAATATTGCCCTACCTTCCTCCCCCTCACCCACCCCAACTCAGATTACATTTATAGAGCCATGGAAAACACCTGGCTTCCTACTTGCAGATATATCATCTCAAAACTAAGGGTCACCCAGCATACTAGTATTTCACCTCAGATCCCTCCCTTCTCCCGCTAAAATAAAACTCTTTCTATATTTCACTTGCTTCCTGACCCTTGCTATTCCTTATTTGTTACTCTTCCCCAGTTCTCTGCCCTTTAATTCCCTTTAGATTGTAAGTAGCGAGTTTCCAGTCTTGTAGGGTGCTTTGGGATAAAGCACTTTCTGCTAAGATTCTAAGCTCAAAACAGGGCCCTTCAACTTTTGAATTTGTAAAACTTGTATTTCCCCTGTTCTTATTCCCTGTACAGCGCTACAGAATATGTTGGCACGATACAAATAAAAGATAATAATAATAAAAATAAAGGAGGTGGCGGTGATGGCCAGACTGGATCCTGGCTTCTTAGGGATGGTGGTGATGATGAGCCTTGTGGTGGGGGTGGGAGCCAGGCTGATATACTGGTGGGGGGAGGAGAAGGTGGTGGCAAGCCATGGTAATCCACTCAGTAGGAGGGCCCTGGTGATGGCTGTAGTTGTTGGAGGAGGGGGCCAGTGGGGTCAAATGCCACCGGTGTGACGGATGATCCTGCATGTGACCCCTCTGCACAGATGAAGTCCTCCTCCTCATAACTAAGGTCCTCAGCACCTATTGGTTACTCCTCCCCCTGTACCATTTCCCTTTGGACAGGGTCTTGGTTCCCAACATCCTGCTACGATGTAGCCACCTCTGGCTTACCATTGGACCAAAACCTCCTGAAAGCTGAAAAAGAGAAAAAAAGGTATATGTTTTAATTATGTTGAATAATACATTGGTTTCTGTTCATTCCTAACTATCTGACATCTAGGCTTGGAACTGGATGATTCACTTAATTGCAACTATGATTAGCTATCATTTGCTAGATGTGATCTATTCTTTGGTTCTTGATCTTGATCGTTCTTGGCTCCTAACGCTATCTTGATTCCGGCTGCAGTCTGTAACTGCATATGCTGCATTGGGCACACCCATACATAAACTTTCTATTGGTAGATTACTCGTTTTGTGACAACGAATGACAGTGATTTGTCAGCTTCATGGATTTAATGACGCATGACTGTTTCATCTATTCCTTGTTAACTCCATAGAGGTGAAATATCAGTGTTCTTGTTAATCATCATGTACATGTGTAAAGAATAAAACCTTAATAACCTGCTCCGGAAATTCGCCTACTCTCTCTCTATCACTGCTCAAACCACCAACTCCGGGACATGCGTGCTACTTCATGAGAATCTACAACACAGTCGACGCATGGGCGTGTGGAATGTAGCTTTATAATCTCTCTCTGTCAATCATTTTCCACTAGCCCTCTTTCTATTGACTCTGAAGCCCGTGTCACACTCTGAAATTACGGAATTGGATTGTAACTGTGGACTGCATCTATTATAGTCCACTAACAGCTCTAACAGCTTGCAGCAGCGGGAAGGGTTTACGCTTTTAGGCTGCGGGCTCGTTCAATTAAATCGATCTGTAACTGTTGCAATTGTCAAGCACGCTGATTTATGGCCTGTATGAAGGCTGGGTTTGGAATTTAATAAGGCCCAGTGTTTTCAAACTTAGATTTTTTTGTCATTGTGTAGTGAGTAGTCCTTTAACATTTAAACATGTGAGTGTATTTGGCTTTTTTTTATTTATTTTGGAGGTACACACTTTGAGGATTATTTACTAAGCCATCAGAGGGGGTGTTCAGAGGTGTGAAGGGCTGTGATGGAAATTTCCCACATAGGAAGTGAGGATATTAAATACAGTGATACACATCACAGGCACGGCAATGCTTTGTAAATCCCCCTCCTCATCACAGCCCTAGTGATAGTTTTGTATTGTCCTGTATATGAAACTGCTGTCAGTTTATTTAGATGATCAACAATTCATGGGAGGACAGAATAAAAGAATATGCCACTTTAGATTATGAAGTGTTGAATGCACCTGAACACCTAATGGGTTTACTAAGCATCTTTTTTTTTTACTAAGCATAATTGTTTACACATAATGTATGGACCATTACTTGTTCATTTATTTTGCTGTTTTTCATGTATAAGATAAATGGGAGTGGGAGGTGAGAAAAACAAATACAGCAGATTGTAGGGTTTAATTGACAATTTGTTAATGTATGAATTACCCATGTTCTATGAATTTGTTTTAAAATGTAATGAGTAAAAAAAGAATATATTGTAAATTAAAATAGAGCATGTTGGTTTTCAAAGTGACACAGAAAAGGTCACATTTATTGAAGTACACATAAAAATAAGCACCACTGCAATTAGTTGTAATTAAAATTTCTATGTGAAAGTGTCTAAAAAATAGTTTTTGTATTAGCATTATTAGCAGTCAATTGCATGCTGTTGGAAAACGTCTGTCAAATGCGCACCGTTAAAAAAGCACAAGGGTACAATGTGTGAGTACCCCAAATGCCTTGAACCCTCCGAACTATAACTCTAAGACCCCTAACCCTAAGACCCCTAAGCCTAACCCTAACCAAAAATCTCTAACCATAACCCTAAGACCCCTAAGCCTAACCCTAACCAAAAATCTCTAACCATAACCCTAAGACCCCTAAGCTTAACTCTAATCCTAATTACCCTAAGCATAACCCTAAGACCCCTAAACCTAACATCCCTAAGTCCACCTTACCTGAGTCCGGTGCGCAGTTGTTGGGCGCGCAATTGTTGGGCACGCAGTTGTCGGGCGCACTTTTACTTTATGAAGGAGCACTTTTCTCCTGCTCGCAAATGACGGGTCAATCAGAAAAACTTAAGATTTGAGAAATAGAAAGGGGAAACGAGCAGGGTTGGATTATACACAAGCTAGGGATCCTACCCACGTAAAGCCGTTTCATGGTTACTGCCTATCATCAGCTTGGGGCCGAATCCTTAGCTTGTGTAGTGGACATTTTGAGTAGGTAGTTCATCACAACAATCATTTAGTATATGGTGTGCAAAAGAGCAATAGAAGCCCTCCACCGTACAGTAAATAAATAGTACATTTGTGTTCACATTTAAATGTCTAAAACAAGTTGAAAAAAACTTTTTTGTTGCCCAGAATTCTGAGAAATACAGTTATTACACTGCATTCTCAGAACCTTGGCAGGGACAGGCAAATGTGCCAACAAATGCCTTCACTTTTGCAAAACAGGGGGCATATGCTTAAAGGAAGACATGTTTAATATGGTTATGATTGCAAGAGCGAAGTCTTTATGGGCACATTTGCATGTCCCTGTCAAGGTTCCCAGAACGCAGTGTAATAACTGTATTTCTTGGAATTCTGGGCATGAAACAAGTTTGTTTTTTTAACTTGTTTTAGACATTTAAATGTGAACACAAATGTACTACTTATTTACTGTACTACTCTATGGTGGAGGGCTTCTATCGCACTTTTGTCCACCATATATTAAATGATTGTCTTGGTGAATTATATATATATATATATATATATATATATATATATACATATATATAATTGAAGAGTGAAGGGAGGTTAAGCCTCTCGAAAGCTCGTCATTATAAATAAGACGTTTGTCCAATACAAAAGGTATTAAATTATATTGCAATACTCATTATTAATCTATGTATATATATATATATATGGATTAATAATTACTAAATTACTATATATATATATATATATATATATATATATATATATATAATATTAAATGTTTATACTTTCTAAGCAAAATGTTTTTAAAAACAAAAGTAATTACATATATAAAATAGACACAACCTTTACATGTTTCCATTTTTTATATGCAAATATTGTTTACTGCAATGTTCCACCTACTTCTTTCTGCAGCCTTTTCTGCTGGGTATGTTATGTAGTAGTTTGCTTTTATATATTATGCCTTTTTTACCACTGAATCCATTTTAAATTATTTATACAATGACAAGTAATCCTAATGAAATTCTAGTTTCCAGGACATAATTTAGGGATTTGTGTTGTTTGAACATATTCTATCTTCACTATAAGCCAAAAGAAAATGTGTAGATATACAATTAACCTAAACCACTGGTAATATATTGTGCTAGAAACCTCTTTGCTAAATGAAATCATTCTTGGTATATATGCAATGTTGATTCCAGCAGTAAGACTCTACCTAGGGCGGTACATATTCAGGGGCAACAGTTTGCCTCAAATTGCCTATACAGTGTTATGAAAAAGTGTATTCATATACACAGAAATGTCTATGCCGTGTAACAGGTATGTCTATAAGTGAAGCAGACACTGTCTCACATACGGTATAATTTTACACAAGCATGCATACATTTGCATGTTAATGTTAGGAAAGGGATAAAACACAGTGGGCCTCATTCTATTATCGGCCGTAGGAGATGCGGGGCCGCCAGGACCGGCCGCAAGCTATTTGCCTATTCTATTCCTTTCCGGCCGGGAACTCCGGCAGGCTTGCGGCCGGCGCCTTGTTATCCCTTGCAGCCGGAGGAAAGCCTTTGATCTTAAACGGCCACAAGAGTTTCGGCCGCAAGAAAATCCTGGTTGCTATTCAATTGCTCCGGGAACCCTCTCTGCAAGGCTAAAACCGAGCCTCAGCTTACTTGCAGCAAAAAGGTCCCGCAGGCACACAAATAAGCACATAATAAAGCCATCCTGCACTCTGAGGAGACTATAAAGTGATTGTAGGTGTAAGCATTCATAGCACAACATTCCCCTACACTCAAATCCGTAAATAATTTTTTTTTAAATTTATGTCACATATCCATGTAAAAAGTCCAGAGGGCTTGGAGCACCTCAGACCCGCCCACGCTGCTGCCGGAAAATAAACGGTTAATTAAATCTTGGATTTGGGCTGATGTGCAAGCTTGAGAGGGGGTTGCTATTAATCCTCATGTCCCCCATTATGATCCCTAGCATTTACAGAGCTTTACAGTGCCGTCTTGAATTTATTTTTGCTTTTAAAGTTTTCTGAGCTTACAGACGGTTGCAAGATATGCGGCCGGCCGTAAGGGGATATCCTTGCGGCACCGTCTATTTGAATTGCAAGGTAACGGGAGCCCCGCAAGGAATCATAGCTTTGCGGCCGATTTACGGCCGATAATAGAATGAGGCCCAGTGAAAGGAGGGGTGGTAAATGGGTTATGGGGATAACACAAACCTAGGGCACCTAAATACTCTGTGGCTTAATATGCTCATTTTTGACAACCAAAGAACCTATTCAGCAATATTCAGAAAGGATCCCTGAAAAGGATGCAATGGCTGTTCTTACAATTAATTTTTCCAGAGCAGCCATTGCAGTCTCAGAACACCCCTTTATATTCTTGAAGAATTTTAGAAAAATGGGCAAACAGACAATCATCTTTAAGTTACTAAGACACATCGGTGTATATTTCATAAAGAATATATATATATATATATATATATATATATATATAAATATATATATATATATATACATATATATATATATATATATATATATATATATATATATATATATTGGCACTGGGGCCCTCCATTCACTAGCTATGCCACAGACCAACAAGAACACAGCACAATAATTATATAAATTATTTTACTTTCTAAAAACATTTTATGTTTCCAAGCAAAGTTCTTCGAAAGCGTATATGGTAATTATATGACTACAGTGGTGCTTTAAAGGGAATGAACAGATTTTCTTTAAGGAAAGTTTTTTCATTAAAACTAGCATCAAAGTAAGAGTGTTATGCATGACAGAAGCTCATTTTTAATTTTAGCACCATTAGGTAACGTTTCACAATACAGGAATAAAGTCCTCAAAACAACAAAGAAAAAATGTGACCCTTAAAAACGGTTATTTTTGTGTAAGTGACCTCTGGCTATGACTTTTCATAGTTCCGTGACTAAACAAATGGCTGTAATGGTGTGTAGTATTTGTAGTATTTGTTTTAGTCTTATTCAAACCGAACGCCTAATGAAACCATACCAAATTCCTGCTTGCTAATTCTGCTCCTCTTTCACTTTTTCTTCGGGATCAAGTCCCGAATGACAGTTGTGGATGGGGGAAGATTTAAGTAGCAAAGAAGCACCTGTTTACATTGTTCCTTAAATTTTGAGGTTTGCCAAAAGTAAACAAGCAGGTGAAGAGGTTGGGATGATGAAAGACAATGGCCCATTACCAGGGACTTAATGGTATTCTAAAGGAGATAAATGTCTTTGAAGTAGTACCCTTAAATTCTGTGACCTATCCAGTGACCTTTCCTTTTACATTATGGCATGCTGTTTAAGTCTGGACTTGGGCAAACTAAACAGATGGATGCCATTTATGTTTCTATACTCCATCATGTATAACTGTGTATACGATACTGTATAAATATAGATTTTTTTTAAAGATGTGTTTTACTTACTCCTTAAAGGGACGCAGCGTTCATCAATACTGTGCTATATCATCTAACAGAACAGTGGAAAAAAAGACAATAAAAGTTCACATTTTTCATATTGATGCTAGGAACTGTTCTAATTAAAAGGAATTATTATTATAGTTCATATCTAAGGAATATGGAATGTTTCTGGATTTTAATATGCCAATGTATATATATATTTTTTTTAAGAACTGCTTATAAGCTCTGTTTTGTCTACCTAGGATCATACAGTTTGAACCTGTTTGGGTCTGCCCTTTGTAGCTCATGCAGCTCATGAATACACAAATTACCTGGTACTAGAGCAGTGTTTCAAATTAGCCAATCAGTGACCATCTCTCAGTAGCATGTTGCAGAATGCTGACATTGATTGTTTACTGTAAGACACTGCATACCCTATACTTAAAAGTACTTAAAAGTGTCTTCATGAGCTGCAGAGGGGAGAAACCAATTTGGAACTATTTGCAAGATTTTAGGCAGAAAAACAAGAGCTTTTAAGCACTTCTTAATAAAATAAAGTACACAGTGTGCTTGTGATTTTTAGTCCTTGCATGCTTAATGAATCGTGTTGTGTAGCCGACATAGATGCAGGTTAAATAAACAGTTTGAATACTAGGCTTGCACTGTAGAATTAAAACAGTGAAAAGATCTTCAAATTAATAAAATATAAACATTTCCCACTTGATTTTAGACTGTTTTAATGACTTTGTTGATCAAAAAATAATTGTTATCCCTTAATTGATTTGTGGGTCCTCAGGTCTGTTGCGTTATTGTATTGTTATTGACTTTGTATTTCTATATAACTGTATAGTTTGCTTTACCTATGCAAACTGTGATTATTGTACCTATTCAACTTTATTGCAGCATTATAAATAGCACTACAGGAAAGAATGATAATAATAATCATTTTCAAATTAATTACTTAATTAAATACAGAACAGTGAAAACTAAAAACACATGCTCACAAAGCATTCTGATAATGTGAAACAAAAACATAAGATTGTACCATTTGTTGCTGGTAAGACTGATTACAGTTCTGAATACAATTTAAATGATATCAAAAGTCCATTGTGCTTGCAGCCTGCTTCTAAGACTGTACGGGGGAAGGGGTGCGGTGTCTATTTCACTCAGATCCAATTATTTAACAGTGCCTCCTGACCTCTTTACAAACTCTTATGATCCAGTTCTCAGGACGTGATGTAACAAAGACAAAATGTATCCCTCTATTCATTAACAGAGTCTTAAAAAGTTCTAATTTTCTCTAAAAAATGTTTTTATGTCTATGGCCTACTCAACTTGTTATATATTACACAAATATGTGCCTTTTTCTTGAATTATAGTGGTCCCTTTTGTTGCTCTACAACTAAAGCTTCTTTTAACACTCCTCTCCAATACGTCTCACCATACCAAAACATGACACGTATATTTGTTTGTATAAGTATTCCTGTGAGAAATGGAAGAAGAAATTTCTGTTTTGGAAGAAGAGATTGTGGAAAATGTATCAAGGTGAGTTGCTCTCCACTTCCTATGTTATCATATGCAGCAGACTGACTGAAATGTAATATCTCCAAGAGATCTCCAGACTTCTCACTAACCGATAAAATGGATGGTACTAGAAATGTTTGCCCTAGAACAAAGCATAAATTCCAGTTCCAGATACAGGGTACCATCCATATTCCCTCTTTTTTGAGGACCAGACCCTATGTGCCTTCCAGCCACAGAAACGTAGAGGTCCCAGGTTCTGTTGGATACACCTGGTGCAATGTATATTGGTCAGTGTGCACATATTACATTTATCACATATATAGTTGTGAGCATACGAGCCGTTGCTCACGCTTGCGGGCTCGCATAGCGAGCAGCAGCCCTTCGAACTCGCTCCTTGCCTGCAACCTTCGCAAAATTTATGTTGTTACGCAAAGAAAATACGAGACACGTTACGACCCATTACGACCTTGCAAAAATCGGCCGCAACACATGAAAACATGAAAAATACAACAAATACACACAACAAATACATAAAAAGCTTACTTACAGGAAGAGGGAGCATCCAGGACCTCGAAAACTAAAGTTACACCTCAATTTAACTCAAATTAAAAGAGTTTAGACACAAAAAAATTCTCTAAGCAAGAGAAAAAATGGCCGTAGAAAAAAACGAAAACGAGGATACACCAGTCTAAAGACGCAAAACACCACCAAACACCTACGTATTTGCCGAAAAACACCTACGAGATTAAAAAACAAGGACGCAACCCATGCAACCCCAAAAACATTACAAACACAATAAATACAAACAACACATAAAAAGGTTACCCATAGCAAGAGGGGGCACCCAGGACCTCTGCAAGTGAAGTTACACCTCAATTTAAGCACAAATTTCGGAGTTTAGAGACCCGAAAATCACCTAAGCAAGAGAAAAAATGGCGGCCGAACAAAACGAAAACGAGGCTAAAGGTCCCTAAACACGCAAAACACTACCATAAACACGCAAAACACCACCATAAACATGCAAAACACCACCATAAACACGCCAAACACCACCAAACGGCTACGGATATTCAGAAAAAGTCGCATGACATAGAAAACGAAGGACGCTACATCAGCCACATTATATACACCAAACACCATTAGCTCACTTACAATTTCATTGCCGTAATTTTGTGACGGGCAATTCGCTAGTATATATATAAAATGCCAGTAGATTGTCCAAACTGTTGCTACTGTTGCTGAATGTAGAGGACATGAGCGAACACTGCATCCGTATCCAGTAACAAATGTTTCCCTTTATCTCTTTGCCTTCCTCTGGATCAATTAACAATTAATCCGCATATTGCAGATCAGAGGAGATCTAAAAAGGTTGAACTTGATGGACTAAAAGTCTTTTTTTCAACCTCAATTATTTTCTAACTATATTTTGGATGCTGGCTACTATGTAGCAGTCTCATATGAAAAAATTAGTCGGGTTTATGAAAGGCTCATGAATACTAATTAACTGTTTCATGTGCTAATTAGAATTATAGTCTGTTTGTTTGTCTCTGTGGTGGCAAAATAATGCCCCTCTAATGCCCTATTAAATTCCCTCAGCGCGTAAAGCCGTAGCCCGCAACATAGACCGCAAGACTTGCAGCTATTAAAGCAACCCGCTAACGACTTGCGGGGTAAGGGCGAAAAAACCCTATGGGATGTCGAAATCTGAACTGCGCGGCCGCGAATCCTTTGATCTTTCAAACCCATAACTGTTACGTTCCAATCACGCTATTAATCTGCTACAAATCCACTGGCATTCAAGCCCGTAACCCGCAAATGGAGCCAAAAAGCCAATGGGTACTAGAGAGATCCCGCAAGGGGGATAAAGTCCTATCCGTAGCACTGTAAATATGCAAATATACACACCCTACTGTAATTATAATTAAATTGAAAGTGTTGTTAGGTGTTAAAATTAATGGCACAACCTTCTCAAGCTCGCAAAAATACTTTTTATAATGTTTTCATTTCTGTGTTATTTTGATCCCGGCAATCAATGTGTTAATACATATAATGGAACTCGCATGGGCTAGAATATCATATTTACTGATTTATTAATATTGCATTATTTTTGGAATGCGGGTCCCATTGAAACTCGTAATTGAAGCCCTTAAGGCTTTGAAATCTAACCTCCATTTTTCAGTGACGTAATGATGACGATCTCTGTTGCCATTGTCTCCGTCTAAACCCGCAACTACGGTTTGACTAATTGATCATGTTCACGGCCGCACATCCAACGTGCGACAAATGGTTTTTCGGGTTTGCATCTCTGGCCCGTAACTGGCGGCCTGGTTTAATTTAATAGCTCTGTAACGCAGTTACATTTCAAGCCCATGCAGATGTTGCTACAGGCTTCAAATTTAATAGGGCTGTTAGATATCAATGCTGTAAGATCACCTCCTCCATCCTTATTAGGTTCCCTTCAAATTAGATAGATAGATAGATATAGATACAAAGTGACACATACACATTAATAGTGCCATATATATGCATGTACAGATACCATCTCCTGCTGCAGTAGAAACATTCACTAATGTATAGAAACACAATCCCAGCATGACATACACACAATTACACACTTTTACCTGTACTAACAGACTGTAATGTGTAATTCAGCTGCACACATACATTTGTAATTACTCTGACACCCACAAACTGACTTCTTCCATCAACAGCTCAAGGTGACACATGTAGATTCTCATACTATATACCTTCTCACACATCATGTAATGACACTTATATTTACACACTATTATAGAGGGATACAGATGTACACACACTGATAGAGTGATACATAAATGAAAGAACCACTGCACTTCTAAAAAATCAGAACTAACAACATTGTGCCCAATTCAATTAGCCAAATCGCAATTACTTGAACACAAAAAGCAGCTAGTAAAGGTTATGGATCTGCAATAAAATAAAAAAAAATTTAACACTGATCCCGGGAATCAAGGGGTTAATACAAAACATGGAATCTGCATGGACTAGAACAGTTGCTTTAATTATTTTTATTGATTTCTACATTGCTGGATTGCAAGTCCGATCACAAATTGTACTTCTTAACACTAAGGGCCTCATTCTATTATCGGCCGTAAATCGGCCGTAAGGCTGCGATTCCTTGCGGGGGTTCTGTTAACTTGCGATTCTATTATACGGCCCCGCAAGGATCTCCTCTTACGGCCGGCCGCATATCTTGAAACCGTCCGTAAGCTCTGAAATCTAAAAAAGCAAAAATAAATTCAAGCCTGCACTGTACAGCTCTGTAAATGCTAGGGATCATATTGGTGTACATGAGGATTAATAGCATCCCCCTCTCAAGCTTGCACATCAGCCCAAACCCGAGTTCAAATTAACTGTTTATTTTCCGGCTGCGGCTTGGGCGTGTCTGAGGTGCTTCAAGCACTCTGGACTTTTTACATATACGTATATTAAAAAAATATATATTTTACGGATTTGAGTATAGGGTAATTATGTGCTATTTTTGCTAACACCGAATATCACTTTATAGACTCCGCAAAGTGCAGGATGGCTTTATTTGAGCTATTTTAGGTGCTTAATTGGTGCTAGCGGGACCTGGTTGCTGCAAGTGAGCTGCGGCTCGTTTTTAGCCTTGCAGACAGGGTTCCCGGAGCAATAAAATAGCAACCAAGCTTTTCTTACGGCCGATTTCCTTGCGGCCGTTTTAGATCAAAGGCTTTCCTCCGGCGCTTGCAAGAGATAGCAAGCCTGCCGGAGTCCCCGGCCGGAGGGGAATAGAATAGCCGGAAAGCTTGCGGACGGTCCTTGCGGCCCCGCAGCGGCTGCGGCCGATAATAGAATGAGGCCCTAATTATGGTAGTAGGAACTCCTTATTTTACTGATGTCATGATGACGGCCTCATTTCCTATTGGCTGTGTCTAAGAAATATTGTGAGTGTTTAAGAAATAAATTATGGGCTTGCTTAACAACTGTCAGATCTTATGATCATGCCCCCCAAAGTCCTACTTACCAATTAGAGACAATTGAATAAGTTTAAATGTTTAGAATAAATGTAACCCACAGCCACAATTTCAGATTACAGGCAATTGTGGGCTGGAAACTGAATGGGGCCCATTACCAGCAGTGTAAAGCATGAACATAGAGAAATCAGAATTCTTGAAAACTCTGATTTTGAATAGATGCTATCATCTTGTCTTTGTTGCATCACTTCCTGAGAGCTGAAGCATGAGATATGTTGTTAGTGGATCACTGGAGGGAGGGGGAGGAGGGTAAGACGAGGAAGAGGTATGGAGGGTTTGTTAGGTAATTTGATTAGATTGAAATTGACACTATACTCACCTTCCCCCTCATAGACCCAGAAGTATCAATGGAGGGAGGGGGAGGAGGGTAAGACGAGGAAGAGGTATGGAGGGTTTGTTAGGTAATTTGATTAGATTGAAATTGACACCATACTCACCTTTCCCCTCATAGACCCAGAAGTAGGCAGCTTGTATCAACAGATACAAGCACTGCTCTCCAGAAATGTAAAGACTCCTTGCCCACACAACCAAACTTCCGCCAAAGCATTGTGGACACATAAAGGTTTCAGCAGAGGCCACCTGCCCGACTCAGAGTTTTCATCCATAATCTTTTCATTAAATGGTGGTCCTCTAAAACAAACACAGACTAACTGCCCACTGACTGTAACATATACACACCTTCCCAGAGTGATATACTTACAGATTGATGCACATTCTGAGAAACACATGATGACATATTTAAAGACCACACATACAGGAGATACAAAATTAAAGCTACAGTCACACTTACATTAAATGTGCTGCTGAAGCACACAACAAAATGGCACATAGTAGGTGGAGTTTACTAAGCATACCACGTGGCTGAAATAAGGTTATATGGGATGGAATCTAATTTTTCCATGGGAAATAGTGCACAGTAAAACCAGGGATCAGGGGTGTAGGAGCCAGAATAATTCTGGGGGGATACAGCTTATTGTATACACAGGCCATAAAATAGCTTATATATACATACATACAAGCACAGCAAAATCTGGGGGGGGGGGGGGGGGGTTTGTCCCCTACATCCCCCCAGTTCCTACACCCATGACAGGGATGTATATCTCAGCCACTTGATATGCTTTGTAAATTCCCCCACATGTAGTAAAACATACATACAAACTGCTCATCTTCCACATGGAACACAAGTTCAGTAAATGAACAGTCAACAAGGGTTTCCTGACAAGCTGGTACAGATATTTACACAATCGTCCACACTATCTTCTCCTAAATTTGTATCCCTATTAGTCATGCATCTTAATGGGTTAGATAGGTTAGAGCAGACATCAGTTCCATTTGAGTGAGAGGATATGAATCACAGTCCCTATCCCTGGTTAAAATACTAGTTGCATTCTGGCAATAGGAAAACTTTAAAAAAAAATTCTCCTTGTGTCATGATTCATCAGTAGTGATGTCGCGAACATCAAATTTTAGGTTCGCGAACAGCGGACGTGAACTTCCATCAAATGTTCGCGAACGGGCGAACCCGGCGAACCGCCATAGACTTCAATGGGCAGGCGAATTTCAAAACCCACAGGGACTCTTTCTGGCCACAATAGTGATGGGAAAGTTGTTTCAAGGGGACTAACACCTGGATTGTGGCATGCCGGAGGGGGATCCATGGCAAAACTCCCACGGCAAATTACATAGTGATGCAGAGTCTGATTTTAAGCCATAAAGGGCATAAATCACCTAACATTCCTAAATTGTTTGGAATAACATGCTTTAAAACATCATGTATGATGTTGTATCAATCAGGTAGTGTAAGGGTTACACCCGCTTCACAGTAACAGACCAATCTCCCCGTATAATGCACCGCAAACAACCGCAAACTCCCCATTTGCACAAGGTTGGATACCAAGCTAGCCATGTCCCGTTCCTTGTCCTCACTGATGTCATTGAAGGTCTCTTCCTCCACTCAGCCACCAATGGTCCCCGAAAGGTGACAACAAGCCCCCTGGGATGCCTGCTGTGTTTGGTCTTCCACCTCCTCAAAGCAACCTTCCTCCTCTGACTCCTCTTCTTCAGACTCCTCTCTCTGCGTTGCCTCTGTCTGCGTTATTATAAGGTGTGTACTGTTAAGTAGTACTATTCCTATCGGTTTAATCCCTGTTACGTCCACTATTAGGGGACGTGTATATGGCATTGATTTTTGGAACAGGGAGATGGAAAAAGATGCTTGGTAGGACCTCCTACTTCAAATTTGGGGCATTGCGCGTGCAATCTAAGGTGCAACCAGATATGAGTGTCACTGTGAACTGGCAAAAGTTGGCAGAGTAGATGCAATAGGCTTCACACACACGCCTGTAGGCAGGCAATTGCTATTCAATCTATTATTGGAACTCCTTGCCCCGCTCCATTAGATTATCTTCCTGCCTCAAAACCTTTAAGAAATTATTAAAAACACACCTGTTTAAAAAATCTTATCACCTTCAGCCTTAATATGTACAACTGAGCATTCCACAGTTTAATAACACGCACAACCACACTCTACAGTACAACACACAGACCCCTCCACTTTACTGAACCAATTGCTTTCAATTGCATTTGTCACCCTCTTGTATCACACATAAACCCTTAGATTGTAAGTTTGCGAGTTTTCAATCTTGTGTTAGTGCCTTGGAAACAAGCTCTATGTACATTTGATTTTATGCTCAAAAACAGGGCCCTCCATTCTTTACAAGGTGTTTAATTTGTTTTCTGCTATGTACTCAACCCCTGTACAGCGCTACGGAATATGTTGGCGCGATATAAATAAAGATAATAATTCAATCTATTACAATCAAATAAGTGTTGTTTTATGTCACTATACGCTACGGTTGCACCAGATATGACGTATCACTGTGCACTGGCAAAAGTTGGTAGAGTAGATGCAATAGGCTTCACACACACGCCTGTAGGCAGGCAATTGCTATTCAATCTATTACAGTCAAAAAAGTGTTGTTTTATGTCACTGAGCACAATATAAGCTCCAGCAGCTACACTATCTGTCCTCTCACAACGAATGCAGCTTCAGAATGATTCTAAAATACACTGCTGATTGGCTGGAATGTGTCTGCTTACTGTGAGGTGCAGGGTCAAAGTTTCCTCAATGATAAAGAATAGGAGGCGAACCGAAAAGCCCATGTGTTCGCCGTCAGATGCGAACGCGAACATGCCAAAATCGCCGCAAAAGTCCGTGGGCGAACTGTTCGCGACATCTCTATTCATCAGTCTTCTGCATTGACTGTTTAAACATTTTAAGAGTTTGTGATTAGGTAAAGGCACTAATTAGAAGACAACTGCAGTATAATATGTATAGTGCGTTCTTTTGAAGAAATTTACTTAATAATGGAAAAAAATGTGTTTACGTGGCTTAAAATATATCATTACAGCCTTTAATTTTTAACTATTGTAGTCAGTTTTGCTTTAGTGAAGACAGATATTTTGTCTTTGTTTGCAAAGGGATTAGAAACCCGGGAGGAACAATGGGCACAGATAAAATTCTGTACTCACTTCTGTTACAAAATGTCCTTTACAAATAGCCACATGACAATAGAAGTCAGAAAAATGGATGCTTAGGCTAACCAGTCCCATCAAGTTGCACACAGGATAATAGTCTTAAGTCATCTAAATGTAAGATTTTCTCTTAGATGCTTTTATGATCATGTCTTGTATACCTGCTGATGTCCTATTTTGTTTGATACTTCCCAAGTATGTGAAGGTTTTACCAAACTACAGTGGTTCTTAAGCTAAGCAGGATGAGAAGGAATTTACAAGATCTTTATCACTGGAGGTCATCTCTGCACAGTGGCAAGAGCAGTGATGGATGATGATTCATCATCAAATAGTTCTCCACTTGTTAATCTAAGAGTTGTAGATCTTGGCTACTACCATGGTGGTAGACTAAACACAGTAAACACCTGGGATACGTTAGGAGCTGCTTAATAAAAGTACAAAGCATATGAAGGTATCATGCTGCTAAATACATAAAAGGACATGGGATTTATTGATACTGCTATATATCAGAGCACTTGATACAAAGCGAAACAAGCATCATCATGTTTAACATTCATACATGTTTTATGAGAGCAATTATATCAAACTTTTCTAACTAATACCCGTGTGGAGCTTCCTACTTTGCAAGGACCAAACAGGGAGTTTCCAATGTATTATTCTTTCATGATTTCGGAGAATGTTCTATTAAACTCAATAAATTGTGGGTTGTAAGATAGACTTCTACCCAGTCAATATAAAAAGTTTGGCTGCTATAAAGGCTATCACTGCTGCATTTAACAGTTATAAAACAATGAAAAGATGTTCAAATGCAAATAGTTTAACACATTTTCTACTTGATGTTTGATTACTCTACATGATGATGCAGTCGTTTTAATAACTTTAGTAGCCCATTAAGAGCATACATATCCAAAACCACTAAAGCACAAATGCTTTTTCATTAGAATAATAATTTGGGTCAGGATTTTGGTTTATACATTTGGAGAATTGAACCAGGAAGCTTCCAAATAAGATTTTTGGAAGGAGCTATTATTATGATCAATGAGAGCTAGGGTTCTTCTTAGTACATATGAAGCTCATTATAGCAACACGTAATACACCATGACTCAAGAATGGACATGCTAAGTTGAACAAAGACATGATGCAGTCCAACGCCAATGTGGAAGTCCCACCATGAAGTTCATTATCTAAGAAAATGTTTGTACACATGATGTGGATTATAATTCCTCAAACTCCAATGAGTATTTCAATTGATTTAAATTCATCTTTATTTGAATGTACTAATAAATATTTGTTTTTCATCTATTTTACTCTCATTTTCATCTATTTTCGAGGACTCTTCTACAATAATTGCATGAATGTAAGAGCTGCTTGAGTAGCTTCATTCTTCATGGGTATAAATTAAGAGAGAGAAAACTGCAGGTCTAGCTCACTATGGTGCAACTGAAAAGGAGTGTATAGTAATGTATCTACACCACCAGAAAAAAATTGAGACAAAATTACAGCAAAAGGGAAATAGCATATTTATAAAACATGTTAAAAACCTGCTTCAAGCTCAAAATCATATGCATGTGCTACTTGAATTTGTAGCCTTTTTACAAAATATATGTCATGAGTTAGAAACCAGCCCCACACTAATAAAATAATCCACATATTATAGTGATCAGAAGAGATCTAAAAAGGTTGAACTTGATGGATTGAACGTATTTATTCAACCTCAATTACTACTATGTAAGATACAAAAGACCGAAACAGTGCTGTCACTGAGTAGGGTATTTATTAGTAGTATTATTATTATTCTTTATTTAAATATCAAAAAATTTCCATAGCAATATATACAAAATAGAATAGTGTATGGTGGGTACAATTAGCAGATAACAAAAATATAAACAAGTTCAAAGTCAAGTAGATATACATGGAGGTACAGTGTAATACAAATATGAAACAAAAGAGCCAGCTGGTGCAACAAAAGAGAGGTCTCTACTCTGAAGAGCTTACAATCTAGAAGGTAAGGTTGGGTGAGGTAAAGAGGTGAGGGATAAGATTGAATAGCATCACCTGGGCAAGTTTTGAGAGGTAGATAGAAGACTAGAGACTTCATCCTCAGTTACAGGGTCAAAGGAGTCTATTGTAGATGTGGGATTGGGGATGGGCAAAGTCTAGGTGTTGAGCAGAGGAGGGTGTGTTTTAGCCATGTTTAGAGGAGAGTCCATCTCAGATATTATCAATTCTATTTTTAAAGTGGCTGGCAAAGTCTTCAGCCTGAGACTGGAAGGGACACAATGTGTGGATGGGCAGAAGAAATGTTTTAAATTTAGCTAACAAATGATTGGTGTTGGAGGACAGAACTGATATTAACAAAGAAAAGTAATGTTGTTCTGTAAATTTTAGGGCAGATAAGTAGGAGTGCAAAATACATTTGTAATGTAAGAAGTCTGCTGAAGTGCGAGTTTTCCTCCATAGTCATTCAGCAGTGAGGGAGCACCTCTGGATGTAACGTGTTTGCATAGTGTGCCATGGTTGTGCATGAGAACAAGTGGGTCAGCCTGTAGTTGTGGGGGTATGAGTATCAAGGGTGTAAGTCAGGATCTTGTTGTACTGTGGGGTGGTAGTGTCAGGGTAGGTGAGGGGGCTGAGAACGGATTGTAGCACATTGGAAAGTGTTGTTGTGGGTCAAGTGACTGGAGGTTTCTGGAGGTTCTGGTTATGGTAATTGAAGAAGGGTAGTCAGTGGAAGTAGTGATGAGATAATGTCAAGGGAGTGTCTATCAAATGGGGAATTTGTTCATTGTGAGAGGCCAAGGGAAGAGGTAAATGAAAGTAGTTCTGTGGTTGCAGGGGAGGTGTATGTGTCCAGGTGGGCTATAAATCACAGCAACTCACAGAGAGATGGGTGACAAGAGGCGGATAGTTTGAAGTCCGAAAGATGAGAAGTGAAGGGAAAGAACCATGGGTCTGCAGTGACATGTTAAGCAAGAAGAAAAGAATATGCCCACACCTCCACCTTGCTTCTTTTCAGGTCCAGGGAATGTGACTGAAGTAAAAGCCACCATATGAGAGTACCACATGGAAGGCAGTATCTGATTGGGTGAGCCAAGTTTCTGTGATAGCCAACAGATTAAGGAAGTTAGAAATAAACAGGTCTCGAATGCAATGGAACATGAGAACGTCAAAGCAAATGTTTTGTGACAGGTGATGGATATTAGATTATGGATGTTTTGGTTATCTACTGCCCTAAGGGCTGTGCATGGCTGACAGCAGGTGCAAATCACTGAGGGACCCAGGTTAGGGTCCACGTCTTCAGTAGCTAGCAAAATAATGATAAAACTAATTCATATCCACACATGCTCAACAGATGTATAGTTCTTGTTGTTTAGTCGTTTAGTCGCGTTGGACTCTATGTGACTCTATGGACCAAAGCATGCCGGGTGCATCTATCAGTCACTGCCCATCTGAGCTTCATCAAGTTCATGTTCATTGCTTCAGTGAATTCATCTATTCATCTCCGCCTCTGCTGTCCCCTTCTTCTTGGGCCATCAATCGTTTCCAGCATCAGAGTATTTTCTTGGGAATTCTGCCATCTCCTGATATGGCCCAAATATTTGAGCTTCAGCCTCATATTCATATCTTCTAGTGAACAGTTTGTCTTGATTTCCTGAAGTATTGATTTATTAGATCTTTTTGCAGTCCAAGGGACTCTAAGCAGTCTTCTCCAACACCACAATTCAAATGTGTCAATTCTACGGCACTTCTTTATGCTCCAGCTCTCACATCTGGATGTATAGTAGGCATATGCTATAAAGGGGTCATGTCAAAATAGTTAATGTGTTAAACAGTTTAACATACTGTGAGCTCATTTGCATGTCCCTCCCCCAAGGTGCAGTACAAGCACAGTATTTCTTGATATTTTGTGCTGGAAACAGATTGTCTGACTTGTTTTAGACATGCAAATGCACACACAAATGTGCTATTAGCTTACTATAGGCTCTATGGTAGAGTACTTCTCTTGCTCTCTCTCACCATAAGTTTAATTAAGTTCTTGGCAGAAGGAACGAAAGAGAAGCATTGGAGGGATATGGGAGCCTACTCTCATAAATGAAGGGGGAGTTGTAACATAAACCAAAATATTGTTCACAATTGAGGTAAAACATTTTACAAATGATAGAATAAGCAAAGTATAATTTGGGTTGAAATGTAGAATTAAAAGTAAAAGTAGGATAAATGTGTAGGCAAAGCACTAGGAAATGATAGATCTAATCAAATCATTGACCTGGGAATCCAACCACAAGTGAGAAGAAAAACTAGGAGCCCGATTCAATTGAGCTTTAGCAAGTTACTGTCGCCCGTAAGTGAGGTTGTAAGTTAATTTGCTATTCAATTGGCGTCTTTTTTCGGGCTCTAAACGGGTTAGGAGTTATGGCATTGAAAACTTTGCGATGGTTAAACCTGGAACTTAGAGCTTCCTGAAGCCTTTGATCTTTTACTTTCACCCGCAAATGTTTTCACACACGTAAACAACAAATGAAGCAGAAAATCGTATGAGTACTGGAGAGGACCCGCAAGGGGGTTAAACACCTGTTCGTAGTACTGTAAATGCAAACAAAAACTCAATACTGCCCTGTAAATAATGGGGAAAGCGATGAAAGACATTAGAATTAATTGCACAACAGTATCAAGCTCACAAATCGGTAGTATATAAGATTTATTTTTATGTTTCATTTCAGGGTTAAATCAATCTCGGGTATCACTGAGTTAATACATATCAGGCCACCCACATGGACTAGAACAGTATTGGCATTCATTTTCATAATTCTGTATTTTGCAGTTTTGCGAGTCTAATCGAATATCGGACCCCCGAACCTAATTAATTGACATTTAACCTCCATAATTGATTGACGGCCTAATTTTCTATTGGCTGATTCGAAATGGGAGGTTACGGTCTTGATTGCCATCCTGAACTGCTGCAAACCAGTGCATGGTTTACGGAGTTGGCTTTGGGTCAGTAACTTGCGGGCTTGAGCAATTGAATAGCTCCTGAATCGATGCCGAAAGGGAGCCCGTAACACACCCGCAGACATACGTCCTACATTGCGCGAGTTGCAGGCTTTGCAATTGAATCAGGCCCTATATTTCTGAAAATTTTAAAAACATCTCCCCCAAAAACATCAAAGTTTCAGGCACTATAGCCCAACAAGAAACAGTTTAGTTATCAGACACCATAATGAAGACAAAGCAATCTGTTTTTACTCATTCATCAAGCTAAGTATTAGAGTTGAGGGGACCTACAGAAATCATGCCCAGAACTGCCTAAGCTTAAAAAACTTTTATAAATATGTTTTACACTCATGACAAGGTTTATAATGTTTAACATTAGTACATAAATCAAAAACACATGCAGTGTTTCTTGAACTACAGTAGTCCTATTACAAAATCTCTCAGTGTAAATTTGTACGCTCAGTGCATTGGTTCCTAACTGCCTATTACGCTAGTTTCTGGCTTGCTCTGAAAACTTGAAACCAATTTTTCATATTTTTATGAGGTGCTAACCAGTAAATTGAACCCACGCGAGGGCTTTGGGCTGCTATTCCACACCTGCTAGCCAACTGCATTTCAGGCCCTGAGAGGCACAGCAATGGTCTATCAATGATTGCTTTAGATATTTAACACCAGGAGAAAACTGTACTCTTTACTGTGTTTTTCTATCATGGGCTTAATAGAAACTGATACTTATATTTTTCTGTGATAACATAGACTAGAGTTGGTAACCAAATGTCCCACAGGTTTCATGCAATACACATCTCAGGAGAAGTGCTTTGGTTCATTTTGCAATTCTCATTCATCACTTTAGCAGCACAAATCAGCATTGTTTCCATGTCACTTAGTGCCTTGTCACATTTAACATTCCATTAAACTACCTTGAAGTGCTCAATAGCACTGTCCTTGAAGAAAAAAAAAACAATTTCTGGTTTCCTTCTTTCAAATATTTTGTTTCAAATTTGTGTGAAACAAAGAAGAGGTAAATAAATGTAAGAAAAAAAAAACATCAGTTTATCCTGTTTATTAACTCTTTCTTGGCAGAAAGAATATTTATATAACGTTACATTACAATGAACCTTAAGCCAGTTATACAAAACAGACCTTGATCCCTAAACTTATAATGGTAGCAAGTAGACAATAGCACTGGAGGACATTTTTGTATATGATTTAAAGGACCACTGGAGTGTCATATACTGTATATAATAACTTGACTTATTAAGGGGAACACTTTTACACAGTTTAAAATAAATTATTACAGCCTTTATTTTTTAATTATTTTATTCAATATTATGTTAATGATGAAATACATCTTTTTCTTTTATGTCCCTAAAGGATTAGAAACCAGGTAGGAGTGGGAGGAATGGTGTGTTCAGATAATTTCTCAGTTCTGCTGAAATCTAAACTCTAACTGAAATCTAAATATCACACTTGACAAAAACTCAGCTGGAAAGTAAGCCCCATGGGGTAACTCTCCTCAAGCTATAGGCAATTAGACTGAGTCAAATACACATTGATAACAAAAGAGATGCACACCTGAGCACAGGCTTTAGGCTTGGGTTTTTGCCCACTTGCTATTATAGAGAAAATAATTACTAAAGCAAATCAGTCTGTACCTACCATTAAAGGCAGACTAAAACCAAAATGCCTGGTAAATCTCCGGGCCAGAACAAGAATGTTGCTGGTTCTCAGCTGCAGATGGTAACTAGTCATTTAAAGTACTGTCTTTCAACATTTTGTGTATGTGGTCTTCCAGGACGCAAGGACTTTTTCATTCTTCTAGTTGACATCTTGATCCTCATGTCTTTGGAGGGACATATCAGACAACAAATATGAGAATCAGCATTAGAATCAGCAGTAGATGTAAACCAATGCTAACAAGTTGTATGGAACTGTGGTCATTTTCCTATAAACGAACTCTATAGTTAAAGAAAAAAGAATACTTGTTTGTCAAAGGACCAGTGTAGTCGATGTAAAAAATCGATGTTTTGGTCAAGAATGTACCAAACTAATAATAGAAGATGGCCAGGGGGGGAGGACCTGAATAATTTTGTGTTTCTTACATCACATGCTGAGAAATGGATAATGGCGATGTGTGCTTGTTGTTATCAGTGGAGAGAGGGGTAGGGCAGGAGGGAACAGGCAGAAGTCCAGAGCATTGTTTGATAACTGGATAAGATTGAAATTAATACCACATCCCTTCCCCCTAGCGTAATAGGCAATTGCTAACTTTTGTAATCTGCAGGCTTTCAATACAGTCCTTTACCAGACTACACCTGCCCATACTAGAATATGCAGATTCTTGGAGGTATTTCCCTCTTCTTGGATGACCTCCCATTCTTGATCCTTGGCTTTGTTCGAAAGATCAAGTATGGGAACCCATCCTCATTCTGCCGTGTGCCTAATGTCCCCATATAGCTATGACCATATTTACCTGCCTCATCATTTTTTCATGACTTCTGACTACAGATTGACTGAATAAAAGAAACACATTTTTAACCAAGCTCAAGTCTGTGGTTCTTCTTAACCTTCTCACTTCACAATATACCAAATGTAACATTCCCAATTAATTGCTCAAAAAAAAGTTCCCAGAAAGTGTTCCATCTCGTCCATGGTCCAAAATATTCATAAGCTTCATCCTGGAAAGGACATGATATAGCTGTGATTCTTATATTTGTCTGCAGGTTTTCTAACCAAGAGTTGCCCTTTATCATGTGTGCATCTTATTCTGTTTTGGTTTATGCAAATAGGTCTTGGAGCCTCACAAAGACTTTTATCCCAACCAAGACATGTGCATAGGGGAGTTCGTATTACCACAATGATTTAGATCAACTGTGGCTCCATCAAAAGTCTTGGGTTACAGGTTGTATAATGTTGAGGAAACTTGCATGGCATGACATAGACTTTTTTGGGGGTGGATTATGTCTCCTCTGCCATGGTACAATAATCTAAAGCCTGAGAGGGTATTATGCTATAGGGCATATTATTAACCGCTGTCCGTTCTCAGGTGTGTGTGTTTTACTTTGTTTTGATTTAGACACAGACATTTTGCAATACATTGTGAAATTAGATGTCCAACCATTTTAACCCTGGGGATAAAAATGAATCTGAGAGGAAGAAAAAATCACTAAGCAGTTAGCAGCAACTATTGCAATTCAGTTTATAAAACTATTATGTGCTTATTTCAGATTTCATCAATTTACATTTATTAATCTTGTTTATGACATATGCATTTAATGCAAAATAATTCAAATAAAATACAACAGCAGAGTCAGGTGTCAAACAGGTTTTGGGAGACCTACAAATTGTTACTGATGTCAATTTGAATTGTACAACACTCTGGGGAAACTCAAAATGGTTTGAACAGGTAGATTGCTAATGCATGTTGACGTGTGGTCAGTTACTGTTAGCAAACCTGTAGAAGCGAGTACAATTTGGTGATTAATTGTTTTGTCACATGTCTCATTTGGTTAACAAAAGACTAAACTAGAAAACATAAGTCATTATAGAGGAAATTATTTGATTTGAAAAATGCTTGAGCCACTTATTTTTCAAAGATCAGATTTCCTGATGTAATAGCTAGAACCAAGAGGGAAAAAGCCACTTGTTCACACAAAAAAATACAGGATATATGCGGACCCTTTTCTGTTCCTGAATACAAATATTATACAGTGCATTACCTCTGATGAGATATGTCACATAGAATGATGCTTGAGTATTAACCACGTCACCTGTTGAGGTTTTGGGTATTTTTTCTTTTATGGTTTTTATTGCTTTTTTTGTGACATTCTCTTTTATATACGCAAAGACAGGATAATACAAAACCCTAGATAAATAATAGAAGAAAAATATTGCCAGTATAATTATTACCCCTGGTAAGATTTCCTGGATAAACTTATACAAACGTCTCCTATGACTGGAGGTGCTTGCAAGGCCCCCATTTCTCACTCACAGTAGTCATATATTTAAAATATACATGATAACTGCGTATAATAATAGCAGAAATGCTTTATAATGTAAAAAAAAAAACAGTCTGTAATGTATTACCATTTATACACAATTATACTGCAGTCGATTGCTACCATTTTGGTTTCTGTCTACTTCTAGATTGTAAGCTCTTCAGAGTAGGGATCTCAAAGCTTTGTAATTTGCTAATTATACTCACTGTACTGTACTCTACCTTGTAAATAGCCCTACAGAAAGTGTAACTGTCATAAACAATTTACACCTCACTTACTTCTAAGAAGCCCCCAGCGTAACAGATTCCAACTTTCTGGAACATCCTCCTTTCTTAATGCATTTGCGGACCAAACTGCTCGCAATGCGTGACGACGATTCATAGTTTGACAACTATTATATGTGATAAACCACAGAGATGATGATCATACCATATCTAACTTCATTCATGCCCATAACCTTGATTCAATCCTTGGCTCTTTTCACCATTTCTTTTGGGAACCCAAATCTTAACCTGTGTTTTTCTTTTTTTCTGTCTTAAACAACTACATTATGACTGATAGTAATGCTTTTTTTCTAATTCTATAATGAAGGTTGGGTAAAAAGCTATATAATTGTGTATAAATACAATAAAGAAATAAATGGATGTTTTTGGAAACAGATATATTCTTGCATTTCTTAAATACAAGCATTAAAATATTTATATATATATTAAATTTTACCAACAACAGCCCACTTAGACATTTTAAAGCATGCCTATAATGTTGTTACCCAATCAGAGACAGCTTATAGCGATAAAAATTCACTTGAAGTTCCATGGCAGGATGAAAACATTCTGCAGTGAATGTGGCTAAGAAAATGTGAATTATATAAACGGTCTGAAACCAGTTATTTTTGTCAAATATACACAATATTACCAAGATTCACCATGATTGGCCATGATGCTTCACCTCTTTTCACAGTGTCCCATTCACAAAGACTTTGCTTACATGGAAAGATAATCAGCTGTTTATTGGAATCTATTAAAAAATGCATTTTCTATAGTACACTATCATTAAGTCTGTTTTTTTTTTTTTAAATAAATATGATCAAATCAAACACACTTATTCTTATCATTTGGTAATGATGTATAAAAAAAGACTAGGCATGCTGCATGGGTCTGAGTTGATTTGTTTGTGTGCAAGTGACTGCACAGAATACATCCCTAATAAGCCACCAAAACATACCCATAGCCATGGTTCATGATGGTACAAGACAATGGGCATCATTAAATTGTCCAAATTGTAGTTACTGTAGCCCGTAATGTAGCCCACAAAAGTTACTGCTATTAAATTGGCCTCTTTTCGCAATCTATTTGCTGGTTACTTGTTACTGAAAATCCCTACAGGATGTCAAAATCTTAACTCCGACCCAGTTAAGCCTTTGATCTGCAAGTACGCAATCGCTAAATTGCCACAATTCCTCAAGCCCGCAATTGCTTTCACACCCATAAATGGCAAATGTAGCCAAAACCCTACGAGTACTGCAGAGGACTCGCAAGGGGGTTAACCAACTGTTCGTAACACTATAAAAGCAAATAAAAATCACTCCTGCACTTTAAAGACGGTGAAAGCGATGTAAGACATTAGAATTATTTGCACAACATTCTCAAGCTCGCAAATCTGCAATCAAAAATATTTTTTTGATGTGTAACTTCCGTGTTGCTTTGATCACGGCAATCAATGGGTTAATACATATCATTGAACCCGCACGGACTAGAATAGTAGATTTCTTGATTTTTTTATATTGCAACATTTCTGAATTGCGAGTCCGATCGCAAATCAGACTTTTAAACACTAATTGATTATGGTTTAAACGCCATGTTTTACTGGTGTCATGATAACGGTCTCATTTACTATTGGCTGTGTCTAAATTGTAATTTACGGGCTTGCTTAATTGATCATGATCATGCCCTGAAATGCTACATATGGAAGTATGGTTTACGGTTTTGAGGCTTCGGCCATGTAATTGCGGGCTTATTCAATTTAATCCATCTGTAACTGCTGCAAATTTCAAGCCTGCAGATTTATGGACTGTATGAAGGCAACTGCAAGTTTGGAATTTAATCTAGCAACTGCGAGTTTGGAATTTAATGAGTCACAATATCAGGAAATTTAGCTTAGTGAATACTTAGTGAAGCATGGGGGGTATTTAGATTTTTTGCTGCCCTAGGCCTGTCAAAGTGTGTATACTCCCCATGATCCAGTTATCCCTTCTTTCCACTTGTCCCCATGGCCCCATACAAAGATTATCACACACATAGAATGATAGAAGCGCTATTATAGATTAGATTAAATCAAATATTCAAAGTAAAGCAAACTATGGATCTTTCCGGTTTCGTCCCTGCCAGACTTTGTTCAATTTCTTCTTAAAGTGAGGGTAAGACTTAGTGTTTACGGCTAGGGTTCAGGTTTAGGGTGGTGGCAGATGAAAAGCTTTACATATTAAAATTGAAGCTACTACCCTTACCCTAAACCCTAATCCTAATCCCAAACCCTAAATCATACCTAACCCTAAAAAAGCCTCTGCGCACCTCCATTGCACCACCTAATGTCCATTGCATGCCACTACTGGCAGGGACGAAAAAAAGGAAAGGTCCCAAATTATTTTCCCGGGCACTATATTCTCGATTCACAGATTTTAATAGAGGGATTACATTTAAACATATTTTTAATTTGCAGCTTCTATTACCATATAAATCATCTCATGGATGGAGAATATAATAAAGTAATAAAAATATGTACAGAAATAACTATGGCTGTTGTTGCCTTTCTACTGTGTGACATCTTGCTGCAAGAACCAGGGTAACATCTGTTAGATTATGTTCAGCTGAATCAAACCTTGAAACGTGTAATGTAGTTCAATAAAGAATGTTTAAATCAGTCCCTTTATTAAAAACACATCTTCCCCTGCACATTTCCCTGTGGAGCTACAGATGCAAATATAACAGTAAAAATAATATATCCTCCTCTGCAAAAAAAAACAAAAAAAAAAACATTATGACCCATTAGTTCTTATCTGCAAGACCTTCCAGATCATTTTTTAATTAAGCAGACCTCTATAACCTTTGATAATAAAAGAAAGCTGTATGCGCTCTTGAAATGAGCACTCGGAATCCGTGATAGAATTCCCAGTAATTCAACAAATTAGAACCTTGGATATCAGTCGATCTGCACATATCTGAATACCATCCAAGTGATAATGTGAAACCATCAGATGAGAGAACCTATTAAAAAAAAAAGCAGGACATTGAAAGTTAAATTGGAGTCCGGTTATTTAAAACAGCTGCTAGAGAAATGTCTGCTTGCATACCTATATAATTAATCTAAGCTTTGTGACATGTTAGATGTCTGTGGCTTGGAATCCTTCCAAGCTTATGCCACCGCTCAAGAATGGCCGTCTTACTGATCCAAACTAATACTGACTCGAGCCTACCTTGCTGGCAGTAAATACAACTACCAAAATCATGCCATTACCAGGCTTATCAATGCATCTACATTTTTTTTTTTGCTTTTATGCAAGTGCAATTGAGCTGTATCATATTTTCTGTTTAAGCAAATCAGCATAAAATGGGTTCTTTCCAGAAAAATACAAAACCAAAGAATGAGTCAAGGGTTATATTAACAGGAGTTACTTTAGGTGTTTGGCAGGGAGAAGGTCTATGGACGTGAGGACCACCCTCTGGCATATGATTGTAGAGGAGCAGTGACAAATATTCAGTACCGAAAAGCGAAACTAAATCGTCAACAGATGAAAAGTGTGTGTTCGGTCTTTCAGTTGCGTCCTACTCTCGGTGACTTCATGGATTTGGCACATCTTGTGTTTATCCATATGGTTTTCTCGCCTCTCTGCTCATCTTGGATGACCGTAAATGGTATAGCTCATGGCAAAGATACTGGAGTGGGTTGCCAGTTCCTTCACCAGTGGACCGCAGTTTGTCTGACCTTATCTTCTCATCTTAAATGACACTAAATGGTATAGCTCACAGCTTCATTGAAGTACACAAGCCCCTTCACCATGACAGGGGATTGATCCAGAAGAGAAGATGAAAAGTAAAGTAAAGTAAAAACCACTTTAGTCATATTTTTCAAATTTACTATTTAGCAACTACAATTATGCAAGTATGCAACATGTTTTTAGAATGTAATAAAAAGGCCTATTTTATTATTTTTTATATGTAGGCATGCTGCTGTTTAATCTACCATTTTGGCTTCAGTTGATCAACTTTCTGTAGAAGTAGAAGGAGACTTTGAATATAAGGGAAGTGTGTGTCTGAACAATGAGAATGTGGCAGTTACATCTGTCAGTGCTCTCCTTAATTTACAAGGGCACACTCACCTAAAAAAGTAACATGCACCAGCATGGAAGAATACAAAATATTATATATAAAGGTTGCAGAATATAAGGGTTTCAGGCTTTTTTTTTTTTCTAAAATCATTTAGTTATTGAAATACGGTAATAATAAAGCAAACAAGCTGGCTACAGAGGTCCTCTAATCGCCATCCCTGAAAAAAACAAAGTGATTAAAGGACCAGATTGTAGATTGGGAAAAATATCACGTTTGTTAAGTATGTAACAAATTAACAAAACTAGCAGCTGTGTAAGGGGAGCAAACAACAGAAAAATATACAAAGGAAGAAATGTTTTAATTAAAATCCAAATTTCATCATGGTAAAAGACTATAGTGTCTAGGGGCTTCCATGTTGTCTCACTTCAGCACTGTCTGCTGGATTGTACCCTGAGGGGTGTGCTTTGTCAGTTTTTTTTTCTGTTTGGCAGTGGTAGGTGAGGGAATGTCAGATTTGTGGTTTCATTGAGTGAATTCAGCTTTTAGAATTTGACCCCAACCTAATCCCTCACAAATGTACAGAAGCAGGTGAATGCACTGTGTACTTCAATCCTGCTTTCGGCC
Source organism: Discoglossus pictus (assembly GCA_027410445.1). NCBI lineage: Eukaryota > Metazoa > Chordata > Amphibia > Anura > Alytidae > Discoglossus > Discoglossus pictus. The sequence continues at coordinate 60,391,089 of CM050166.1, forward strand.
CCATCATGCGCTGGACAGGAAGGATACACTCTAAGGCCCTCATTCAATTGCGATTTGGACAATTGAATAGGGCTCTAAATAAGCACATAGCATATTTTTTTAAAATAAGATTTTAGTTAGTGAAAACCTTGCTTTTGGATAAATGTTTACTAACTAAAAAATTCTTTAAAAAAAATATGTGCTTATTTAAAGCCCTATTCAATTGGCCAAATTGCAATTGAATGAGGGCCTAGGTGATTAACAAAGTTTAAATAAAAATCACTGGTTGAAAGGTAAATTTGATTATGTAATGTGTACTGATTTATATGATAATGCAAGCAATGATCCTCGCGAGGCCCGCACCACAGCGGGCCACATTGCCCCCCCCCCCAAGGGCTGCCCGCTGCCCTCTGATGCATCACCCCCCCCCCCCTCACAATGAGCGCCGTAGGTGCTCATCGTGAGGCCTGCGCGACTACGGGCTTGAAGGAGCAGGTCTAGGAGGATAACCTCCCTCCAACACCTCTGCCCACCTAGAGCATCAGCCGCCATCAGGGACTCCACCACTTTGCACCCCCAGCCCCTTCTTACCTTCATACTCCATGTCTGTACCCTGCACACCCTGGATGTGTCTCCCTGCAGCATGAGTGCAAGGACCATAAACCAGGTGGGGAAGAGACACGGGAGAGAGGAGTGGGGAGAGACACAGAGGAGAGGGTGGAGAGACACAGGGGAGAGGAGGGGGAGACACAGAGGAGGGGGTGTAGAGACACAGGGGAGGGGAGAAAAACACAGGGGAGGGAGGAGTAAGAAAAAAAACACAGGGTGGGGAGAGACAGGGGAGAGAGAGGAGAGGGAAGAGACACAGAGGAGGGGAATAGACACAGGGGAGGGAGAGGGGGAGAGACACAGGGGAGGGAGGGGGAGACACAGGAGAGGGAGGAGAAAGGATACAAATACAGTAGAGGAAGGAGAAAGGAAAAAAGAAAGGAAAAAAAACTGGAGAGTGGAGGGGAGGCAGAGGGTGAGATGAGGGAGGAAAGACACAGGGAGGGGAGAGGAGGGGGAAGAGACATAGATGGGGGAGAAGAGACACAGGGGAGAGAGAGACACAATGTATAAAACAATATTATGCCGTCATTTTTGACAGACAAGTCGCTAGTAAATATATATATACTAGAATATTGCCCGTCAAAAAATGACGGCAATGAAATTGTAAGGTAGCTAATGCTGTTTGGTGTATAATACTGAAATATGTAATAGATTACTAAATGAATATACTTTACCTATTTTGAAGCATTGTGTTGAAGAGCTGGCAATCTGTTTTGATGTTGCTGGAGCATTAGTGGTGTGGAGCTGCTGTGTAAGCATGCTGAATGTGTGCACTGTGTGGTATGAATATCCGTAGGTGGTTTGTGGCGTTTTGCGAGTTTCTTGTGTTGTTTTGCGAGTTTAGAGTGCTGTAGCCTCGTTTTCGTTTTGTTCGGCGGCCATTTTTTCTCTCGCTTACAGTTTTTTTTAGTCTCTAAACTCTTTTATTTCGAGTAAAATGAAGGTCTAAGTGGCATTTTTGAGGTCCTGGGTGCTCCCTCTTGGTGTAGGTAAGGTTTTTATGTATGTGCTGTGTGTATGTATTGGGTTTTACATTTTGTAATGTTCGCGAGCTGCGTCCGAGTGTTGCGAGGCCGTAATGTGTGTGTCGTGCTCTTTGGGTTGCGACGTGAACTTTGCGAGGGTCGCAGTTGCTGGCATGGAGCGCCTTCGGCGCTCCATGCCAGCAACTGCGGCCCTCGCTTTGCGAGGTCCTCAGGTGCTGGCATGGAGCGCCTACGGCACTCCATGCCAGCAACTGAGGCCCTCGCTTCGCGAGGGTCCTCAGTTGCTGGCAAGGAGCACCTTCGGTGCACCATGCCAGCAACTGAGACCTTCGCCCAGTGCCCTCGCTTTGCGAGGGCCTTGGCTCGCTGTGCGAGCCAAGGCCCTCGCTATGCGAGGGCCGTGACTCGCGTAGCGAGCCCGCGGCCCTCGCTTTGCGAGGGCCTTGGCTCGCTACGCGAGCCCGCAGCGTAAGCAACAACTCGTACGCTCACAACTATATATGTGATTACTATATAATGTGTAGATGTACCGGCTGGGCATGCTCTTGTGCATTATTATTATTACTATTACTATACAATGTGTAGATGTACCGGCTGGGCATGCTCTTGTGCATTATTATTATTATTATTACTATACAATGTGTAGATGTACCGGCTGGGCATGCTCTCTGCGTGTACGCTTTCTCTATCTGCACCCTATGTGCACTGCTGTCTGTGTGCAATCTCTGTCTCTGTACCCCTCACTCTCTTTGTCAATCTCTCTGCACTCTCTGTGCGCTCTATCTGTGAACTCTCTCTGCGCTGTCTTTGTGCTCCCTCACTGTCTGTGTGTGCTCTTGCTCTGTAATTCTCTTTATGTCTCCCTCTCTCTCTGTACCTGTCTCCCTCTCTCTCTGTACCTGTCTCCCTCTCTCTCTGTACCTGTCTCCCTCTCTCTCTGTACCTGTCTCTCTCCCTCTCTGTACCTGTCTCCATCTCTGTACCTGTCTCCCTCTCTCTCTGTACCTGTCTCCTTCTCTCTCTGTAGCTGTCTCCCTCTCTCTCTGTACCTGTCTCCTTCTCTCTCTGTAGCTGTCTCCCTCTCTCTCTGTACCTGTCTCCCTCTCTCTCTGTACCTGTCTCTCTCCCTCTCTGTACCTGTCTCCATCTCTGTACCTGTCTCCCTCTCTCTCTGTACCTGTCTCCCTCTCTCTCTGTACCTGTCTCCCTCTCTCTCTGTACCTGTCTCCTTCTCTCTCTGTACCTGTCTTCTTCTCTCTCTGTAGCTGTCTTCCTCTCTCTCTGTACCTGTCTCCCTCTCTCACTTTGCTGTCTTTCTCTGAAATGCAAATGGCCGCCACGCTTCTGTTAAAATCAGTTGTTAGGCCCACCCCCACTTACATCATAGCCACGCCCCCTTTATGATGTCAGCGTTAGCAACATTTTCTGCTGCTCACAACTATATATGTGACTAGCGAATTGCCCGTCAAAAAATGACGGCAATCAAATCGTAAGGTAGCTAATGCTGTTTGGTGTGTAATACTAAAATATATAGTACATGAATAAATGAATATACTTTACATATTTTGAAGCATTGTGTTGAAGAGCTGACAATCTGTTTTCATATTGCTGCAGCATTAGTGGCGTGTAGCTGCTGTGTAAGCGTGATGAATGCGTGCAGTGTAACACTGTGCGTGCGCGAGACCAAACCGTTAGCGTAGTTGTGTACTTCCGCATTGGTGTAAAATGGCGAGTAATGTGTGGTATAGGTCTATATCGGAATATCCGTAGGTGTTTTGTGGTGTTTTGCGAGTTTAGAGTGCTGTAGCCTCGTTTTCGTTTTGTTCGGCGGCCATTTTTTCTCTCGCTTAGATTTTTTTTTAGTCTCTAAACTGTTTTTTTTCGAGTAAAATCGAGGTGTAAGTTGCATTTTTGAGGTCCTGGGTGCTCCCTCTTGGTGTAGGTAAGTTTTTTATGTATGTGCTGTGTGTATGTATTGTGTTTTAAATGTTTGTATGTCGGCGTGTTGCGTCCGATGTTTGCGAGGTCGTAATGTGTGGTAACGTGTTTCGTACGTTGTTTGCGTTCCTCGTAAAATTTAGCGAGTGTCGTAATTTGTGTGTTGTGTTTTTTGAGTAGCGACGTGAATTTTGCGAGTGTCGTAATTTGTGTGTCGTGTTTTTTGAGTAGCGACGTGAATTTTGCGAGGGTTTGAGGCCCTTGCCCAGTGACCTCGCCAGCAACTGAGTCCCTCGCTTTGCGAGGGGCCTCAGTTGCTGGCATGGAGCGCCTTCGGCGCTCCATGCCAGCAACTGAGGCCCTTGCCCAGTGACCTCGCCAGCAACTGAGGCCCTCGCTTCGCGAGGGGCCTCAGTTGCTGACATGGAGCGCCTTCGGCGCTCCATGCCAGCAACTGAGGCCCGTGCCCAGTGACCTCGCCAGCAACTGAGGCCCTCGCTTCGCGAGGGGCCTCAGTTGCTGGCATGGAGCGCCTTCGGCGCTCCATGCCAGCAACTGAGGCCCTTGCCCAGTGACCTCGCTACGCGAGGGCCGCGGCTCGCTGCGCGAGCCGCGGCCCTCGCTTCGCGAGGCCCGCGGCTCGCTACGCGAGGGCCGTGGCTCGCTTCGCGAGCCACGGCCCTCGCTTCGCGAGGGCCGCGGGCTCGCTACGCGAGCCCGCAAGCGTGAGCAACGACTCGTACGCTCACAACTATATATGTGATACATATATATATACATATAAATACATATATATATACAGCCTTATTAAATTGCGATTTGGCAAATTGAATAGGGCTCTATATAAGCACATAGCATATTTTTTAACAGAAGTTTTTAGTTAGTGAACTTCTATCCAAGAGCAAGGTCAACACTAACTAAAAACTTCTGGAAAAAAAATATGCTCTGTGCTTATATAGAGCCCTATTCAATTGGCCAAATTGCAATTTAATAAGGCTGATAGTATGTCAGTAAGAGTCAAGTACAATCTCAGATAGAAATATCATTGCATATAAACATACTGATAAAAGAAATGTCAATGTTCTGCACTGCAACGTCAGGCAACCTGCTGCCCCCTGAAAATGTGGTGCCCCAGGCCTGGACCGCATGGGTCTAGGCAGAACCACACTCCTGGAGTAATTAGCAACGATTAGATTCTAACACAATGATAAGACAAGCACCTAGGGGGGCAAAAAGACTGATTGACAGCCACAAGTTGCAAAGTTAAATGCAATTTTGCTGCAAGACAATGTAACTGTTTCATAGCATTCAACTGATAATACATCTATCGTTTTAAATTATACCATATTTAAAATGACACTGATATCCCATCTATAAAGCATTCAAATAGCATGTTTTTGCTAATTACAAAACCCTTCTTACTCTTCTTCTTTGTATTATTGTTATACTTTTTTGTTTTTTATTTTAGTGAGCTACAGGTACAATAAACAATAGATTATACAATACATTATTTACATACAGTTGTGCCCAAAAGTTTGCATACCCTTGGCGAATTTATAATATATGTACCATTTTTAAAGAAAACATGAGTGAGCAGCAAAACACATTTCTTATGGGATTCATATTGAACTGTAGGTTATAACAGAATGGCACAATCATAAAGCAAAACATGGCAACAAAGAAAAAAATGAAATGACCCTGTTCAAAAGTTTGCATACCCTTAGTTCTTAATTGCCTCTTCAGCATCAGTGACAGCGTGCAGTCTTTTGTAATAGTTGTCTATGAGGCCCCTAATTCTTGCAGGTGGTATAGTTGCCCATTCGTCATGGTAAAATGCCTCCAGGTCATGCAAAGTTTTTGGTCGTCTTGCATGAACTGCACGTTTGAGATCTCCCCAGAGTGTCTTGATGGTATTAAGGTCAGGAGACTCCACAACCTTGACCTTTTTCTGCTGTAACCACTGGAGGGTCAACTTGGCCTTGTGCTTAGGGTCATTGTCATGTTGGAAAGTCCAAGAGCGTCCCATGCGCAACCTTCTTGCAGAAGAATGCAAATTGTCTGCCAGTATTTTCTGATAACATGCTGCATTCATTTTGCCATAAATTTTCACAAGGTTCCCCGTGCCTTTAGAGCTCACCCCCCAAAACATCAGTGAGCCACCACCATGCTTCACAGAGGGGATGATATTCTTTTCACTACAGGCCTTGTTGACCCCTCTCCCAACATAGTGCTTTTGGTTGTGACCATAAAGCTCTATTTTGGTCTTGTCACTCCAAATTACAGTGAGCCAGAAGTTGTGAGGCGTGTCAAGGTGGTGTCGGGCATATTGTAACCAGGCTTTTTTGGGGCATGGCACAGTAAAGGCTTCTTTCTGGCATCTCAACGATGCTGCTCATTTTTGTTCAAATATCGTTGTATTGTGCTCCTTGAAACAACCACACCATCTTTTTCCAGAGCAGCCAGTATTTCTTTGTACAGTGGGGTTTTCTTTATATTCCAAACAGGTCTTCAGGCAGTTGTGGCTGAAATCTTTCTTGGTCTACCTGACCTTGGCTTGGTATCAAGAGATCCCGAATTTTCCACTTCTTAATAAGTGATCAAGGCTTTAAATATCTTCTTATATCCATTTCCATCTCTACGAAGTTCCATTACCTTGTTACGCAGCTCTTTTGACAGTTCTTTTCTGCTCCCTATGGCTCAGTATCTAGCCTGTGCAGTGCATCCATGTGAGAGCTAACAAACTCATTGACTATTTATACACAGACACTAATTGCAATTTAAAAGGCCACAGGTGTGGGAAATTAACCTTTAATTGCCATTTTAACCTGTGTATGTATCATTATGATTTGAAAGGGAGCCAAACTACTATGTGATAATAAATGGCTTCATATGATCACTATCCTTCAATAAAGGACATTTTGTTGCATGATCAGTCATATTTTCAAAATAAATGCAAACATTTCTCAATTTATGCCAGGGCATGCAAACTTTTGAACAAAGCTGTACAAATGAAGTCAGATAAGACAGGAGAACACATTGTATATACACACTGGTACGTGAGTTAAAAGGCCAATGTATGTACTTTTCATGTTAAACCAATTTTTCAGTTCACCATTAATTAGGATAAAAAAATGTGCAATCAGCAGCAAATCAAATGTCCTCATTAATAGCTATTGCTGTACCCCTCTCCAACTTTCTCATTGTCTTGAGCACTGATGAAAGGAAGTGAAAGATTTCAACTGAGCTTACATTATTCAACCATTAACAAGGCATTCTAATCATTGTTATCCCAGTTGAATTATTTCAATTCCTTTCAGTGGTGCTCAGAAAATTGAGAGACATGGGGAGAGGTACAACTGCAATTAATGAGATAAACTTTTCTAGCTAAAGATTTGCTTTGCTGCTGTTTGCACATATATTTTTAATATTAATTAATGATACACTAAAAACATATTTATACTAGCCACCTGCCATCAAAAATGACGGCATAATATTTGCAAGCCTTGTGAGGCTGTTGTTTGCCACACAATGCGAGGCTCGCCATGCACGTCAAAGCCTGGCAAAGTGAACCTTGCTATGCACAGTTTCTCTTTCTCCTTCCCTCCTTCTGTGTCCTCTCCCTCTTCTCTCTCCTCTCTGCGAGCCTCGCAATGAGCGCCCTCGGCACCCATTGCAGGCTTCGCGATGATCACCCTTGGCTCCCCTGTATCTTTGCCCCTTCTCCCTTCTGTACCTATTGCAGGCTTCGCAGTTGCCACTCATTGAGGGCCGCGGCATGCTCTATGCGCATGTGCAAACGAGCAACTTTGCAGTCCTCTTCCTCCTCCTGTGCCCATTGAGGCCCTCACAATGAGCGCCTTTGGCACTCATTGCAAGCCTCTCTCCCCCCCTCCTTTCTGAGCCAATTACAGGCCCTCCCCCCTCTACCTAGTGGGCTCACTGCGGGCCTCGGCATGCACTAAGCGCATGACCAAACAGACAGGAAAGTTGGGTGAGGTGAATGAGAGAGGCAAAAGTGTTCAGGATGGATTGGAATGGAGATGGATAAATAAGTAGAAGACCAATTTTCAGACTGTATTTTTTTTTAAATATAGTTGTTTTTGATGAAGAACTCTGAACAATGGTAGACTATCTGAGTACCCACCCTGAGTTGTAAAAATCCAGAACAAAGAAACATGAATGAATTCTGGAATTGTGGGAAATTTACTAAGCATTTGAATCTCATGTTATTCCTCATTTACTATGTAATATTTCATACAGGGAAAAACAACACTTCTCACATTATCTCAGGTCTTCTCATTTCATCTCAGGTGAGAAAGTTCTTATTAAATTCCCTCCAGAGTGTTGAAAGAGCAGAGCAAGAGGCTCCCGCTGCACTTCTTTATTACCCAACTTCTTTATTAGTTGTTATTAGTTGTTAGTTATTATTAATTAATCTTATTAATTGTCTCTTTATTACACAGCAAAGATGCCAGCACAATACACAAATACATAAATACATATAACTGCAATTTGGCTTTATTTGAGCAAAATTATCACATAATTGGGCTTGAAGGTTAGATTTATTAAGGAAAAAAAATCCATATAGGGCCCCTTCTCTCTAAGGGTCTATATCTAAGTTCATTTCTGCACTCACATGGTGGGAGTGATGAAGAAGAACTGAATGCCCATAGGTATAGATTAAAATAATGAAAAAATGTAACAATCAAAAGTTTCTATGACCATTATTATTTAATCAACTGGCATTTTCTTATTCTTTACCACCCCAATCTAAGAGTTAATTAATGACCCTAGATAAAGAAAGAGAGGGATGACCTTTTTAGATAATGCATGCTAAAATATCTAACATTCAATCTTAATTTACCAAAACTTCCACTTTCAGTTTTAATAGCAACCAACTGCAAATATATTAATTTAAATGCCTTTTAGTTCTATGACAGCTAGGACATTTGCTGTGTCACTTTAAAGCATATTTTGTTAAACTATTGTACCACTTATGGCCTCCACCAGACATACACCGCAGCACAAACAGACTCCATATTTACATATACTGCCAAACCTACATTGCCAGTCACTTTCTTGTACACACGTACTGACGAACAGACACACTCTTATACTTTTATACACACAATACTACAGGATAGACACATTCTTGGACTCTATATATACACAAAACTGCAGATCACATACACATCTACAATACTTATATTCTTGCTTATTGTCTAACTAACTAGGATCCATAAAATGTTGGGCTCCTACGCACTTGATAATGAGGCATGCACCAGTAAAATGTAGATACACGTACTGCACGTACGTATACTGTACTGTCTGTACCTGAGTTTCCTATTTTCTTGCCAGGGATGTAGCAGTGCCATAAGTGTGTATCACACAAGGTTACCAAAAGGTTATCAGCAAGATGGGATTAAAGATCTTTTAGCCATTGTGTTATCATGGAGCTAAGTGCCCTGTAAAACTGAGAGGTCATTTTTTCCCAGTTGTATCTGTGGTCTGAATCTGTCAGTAATTACTGAGTAAGTGATATGCCTAATAAACTACTGAATGCTTAGCTCCTTTGAACCCAGGGATCCTTCTTCTAGAATCTGGTTAGCATTAGCTATGATCTTGCCGAGGTGTAAGATAACTCATAATATTTTGATTCAAGAACATAATTGTAACAACCCGCATAGCTATCTACTAACGTAAGGTATTTGCTATATTTAGTGAAGTTATTGGGTAAAATATCACATAGTAGTGGTTTCTGATATTCATTAAATGCTGAGCTACATTGGGTAGACATTTACTTTCATTTGTGTGTATCTCATGTTCGGTGCCATCTACCTAATAATGGCGCATACCTACAACAATGTAATCCTAGATATACACATTTCTCTATTGAAAAAACTGATGCTAGGGAAAAACCTGTCCAGAAAGTACTATTTATTATGTTTCATTTTTAGAGTGGCAGCAGATTCCTTAGTGCTAGGAGTACAATAAAGAGTGGGTAGACATTTACATTGTTGTTGTTTAGTCATTCAGTTGTGTTTCGACTCTCCATGACCTATGCACCGCAGCATGCCAGGCATATCTTTTGTCTAACTGTGCTTTTCCATAAGGTTTTCTTGGCAAAGATACTTGTGTGGGATCACAATTTGTCTGACCACTCTGCTATGACCTGCCCATCTTAGGTCACCCTACATGGTATAGATCACAGTACCATTGAGGTACACAAGCCCTTTCATCACGACAAGGTAGTGATTCAGAAGGGGTTACATACATTAGAAGGCAGATAAAAAAAGACAGCACATTTGTATATTCACATTATTAAATGAGGCGATGAGGACTCTACACTACAACCTAAGAGGTAATAGGGATTATAAACATGAGGTAAGGTGACTGCTTATGGGTGGATTATTGATGAGGGGAAGATATGCAAACCAGAACTGGTAACACAGTATAACGTTGTGGATGATTTAGTTAAGGAAGAAGGTTGGAAGCTTCTCTGAACAGGTAGGTTTACAGAAAATATTTGGATATTTGAAGACTAATCTTATAGAGAGAGGTAGAGAATTCCAAAGAATGGGGGCTGATTCTTGAGAAGTCATGCAGGCAAGCTTCTTGGGAAGAAAGAAGAAGGGGTTAGAGTGTATCTCGAGACAAAAGTTGAAAGGGCTTTGCAAATGAGGCTTAAGTAAAGATTTTGAAAATAATTTTTGAGGAAATGAGGAGCCAGTGTAGGAACTGCCAGAGGGAGGCAGCAAATGATGAGCATTAGGTTAGGGGGGATTAATGGGGAGAAGGAAAACAGGATGGACTGGAGTGGGGATTGTAAAACAAATACAGTCTTTAGTTTATTAACTACTGGGATATGACTTGAAACAAATTAGATGTCCATTCATCTTATTGAAAGCCCTGACACTAAGAACTGAGACATTTATATGGTAGCAAATGCAAGAACACACCTGTAGAAGCAGATCAGCAGAAACAAAAATAGTTGTGCCAACAATTCAATGACTTAGGTGACTATAAAGAGGACAAAATAAGAATCTTATTCTATCTGGAGCAGTGGTGTGCAACTCAGTCTCACAAGGGCCACCAACAGTCCAATATTTCATTATTTCTCTTCTTGTGTATTCAGAATCCCTATGGCTATGCTCAGCTGCGTTACTCAGTCTCGTTCATTACGTTTGATCCACCTGGGCTCAGGCAAATAGAGTTTGAAATACTGGACTGTTGGGAACCCTCATAAATTCAGTTGCCCACCAATGATCTGGAGTGGGGGTGTCCAAGTTCGATCCTACTGGGCTGCACACAGGCCAGGATTTCTGGATTTCCTTTCTGTGCACAAGTGAGTAAATCAGGATGACTGAAGAAGTGATTGTCTCACCTGGGTGCAGCAGGGATTTCCTCAAAGCCAGGCCTGTGCATGACTCAGCAGGACTGAACTTGGACGCCCCTGATCTCACAGAGATTTCAAACACTATTTAAACCCTGTATTTGAATATATTGGGATTCATTGAATCCAAATAGGAATCTAATACTAACTCTGCTCGCAAGGGAACATATCTCTTGGTAAGAAAATAACAGCCTTATTAAATTGCAATTCTGCAAATTCTAAAGTGCTCTATTTAAGCACAGCATATTTTTTACAGAAGTTTTTTAGTCAGTGAACTTCTATCCAAAAGCAAGGTCTTCACTAACTAAAAACTTCTGTAAAAAATATGCTATGTGCTTATATAGAGCCCTTTAGAATTTGCCGAATTTCAATTTAATATGGCTGTATAACAATTGAAAATTGTTAACTGTCCCTAGAAGACATGAAATAACCATGACCGGATCCGATTACATGCAGTCTTCCAAGTGCACAGCATCGTATTGCAATCTCTTTTTCTCTTGTTCTCAGTCAAGCTTTATCTAAATATTTCTCTACAAGGTTCAATTCAATGTTCTTTTATGTGCTAACATCATGATGAAGCCAACCTCACATCTGCTCTGTAAGCAATGCCTGTGCTGATATCGACTAACTCAGTGTGCCTGCTTTATCATTGTTCCCTATTGTTAGTTTTTATGAGTCACAGTGCACCATCAGATATCTATAAAGGCCATAAATCATCTTTATGGCACACGGTTAATTGTTAGGTGTTACAAAAAAGTGCACACCCAACATAAAATGTATTTTAAATACCTGCTGTGGTACTGTGTTTTTTATGATTTATGATTATATGGTCATAATTAATGCATCAATATCATTTCACAGGTGGCACATTACCCACTGCAGTCAACTAGGAGTTGTGCGTAACTACTACTTTGCAGTAATGATAGAACTGCCGCCCAGTGGAAGAAACATAAAAAAAAAAAATCCAAGCATGTTTTTATGCATAGTAATTGTAACATTGCCATCATCAGCCTTTACGCAGGTAAGATGGCCAGATGGAGCAAAAGTACTGATTACCATAATTATAACTAAAAGCTATAGTACATATAGTATGTTCAATTGTCTGTTCTGTCTCTCTCAGTGCTGTCTCTGTGTGCCCTCTGTCTCCTTCTCTGTGCGCCCTCTCACTCTATGTGCATCCCTCGCTCTCTCTCCCTCCCTCTCTCCCTCCCTCCCACTCTCCATCCCTCCGTACCTACATCTCCCCCTCCCTCCCACTCTCCCTCCCTCCGTACCTTCCTCCCTCCCGCTCTCCCTCCCTCCGTACCTCCCTCTCCTCCCTCCCTCCATACCTCCCTCCCTCCCTCCCGCTCTCCCTCTCCGTCCCTCCCTCCCCCTTCCTCTTTCTCTCTGAGGTTGGCATGGGCCCCACTGCATTGCACTGCCTGCACCAACGAAGGTCTGCCAGTGAGTATGTGGCTACCAATTGAGTTGTATTTTCAACTGAACTTTAATATTGCAAATTGCATTGTTAAGTAACTGAATAATAACTTTATTGAGTTGCCTCCCTCCCACTCTCCATCCCTCCGTACCTACATCTCACCCTCCCTCCCGCTCTCCCTCCCTCCGTACCTTCCTCTCCCCCTCCCTCCGTACCTCCCTCCCTCTCTGCTGCTCTCCCTCCCTCCCCTCTCTCTCTCTCTCTGAGGTTGGCATGGGCCCCAGTGCATTGCACTGCCTGCACCAACGATAGGTCTGCCAGTGAGTATGTGGCTACCAATTGAGTTATATTTTCAACTGAACTTTAATATTGCAAATTGCATTGTTAAGTAACTGAATAATAACTTTATTAATGGTCAACGACTAATTACACTCTATCACCTAGGAGGAACTTCCCAGTATGAGCATTAATGTTCTGTGGGAGCTCAGGACCAAAGCCCAAGTTGAACACAGGGTTTCATATTGTGTTATGGAAATTGTTTACTGATACATAAACAGTCATAATTAAAACATCATGTTATATTACTTAATGTTACAACACATTTTAAAGTCTAAGAAACACTATGCAAATACAATGACAAACTGCAGTAAACACACATTGCATTCAAGCTGGCATATGCTTATTTTGTATTGCATCATTTTAAAGAGGTTTTGACATATTTTCCTACATAAAATAATCTGTTCCTCAGATGTGGCTATATAACATATATATTTTAGAAATGTTTATGAAAGAACTGTTTGTATTATTTAAAAATGTTTTCACAGCATGTAGCAGTGTAATAGTATGTGGGGTATCAATCTCTCATTTAAAGTTTAACAGATGTCCGAACTATAGTAATGATTTCACCCTTAAAATATAGACATCAGTAGAGATTTTACCTTTGTTCCTGGGAGGTATGGGAGAAACTGTAGATTCAAATACAATGCATATTCATTTCTTTCGAAAAACTGCCACTGAAAATTGCCACTTGACAACAAAAATAAAGCTTCAAGCCACATACATACTAGTTGTCCATGATGGAATCATCCTTGCCAGATACAGAGCCAGTTCAAAAGGGACTGCTGCATAAATCAAACAAATATATGTTTGAAAATTGAGTCTGACTAAGAGCATAAATAAGTAGGGAAAAGGTAATTAAGCTACATTTCAGTTATAAAAACAATGAGCCCTATTCTATTGCCCAATTCTATTATCTTCTCGCAATCCGATTAGGAGTTACCCTCCCACAATCACTACGAGCCAGCCAAAGACACAAAATCGATATTCTATTAGACCCGTAGCTCTAGCTCGCAAATAAAGTCTAACCCGCAACTGAAAAAAGTATCAAGTTTCTGTCAATAATATTACGAGTACTAAATAGGACTCGCAAGGGCTTTTTCAAACACTTATTAGAGTTGTAGCAGCAATTAAACACACAATACTGTACTGTAGTTGCACAAGAGTCAAATCCACAAATATGCAGTTAAAAAATATTATTTTTAACTGTTATTTCTGAGTATCGAATATCGACTCCGAGACTCATAGGGTTAATACATATCATGAAACCCACATGGACTAAAACATATGATCTAATGCATTTTATAGAGTGCTAGATTGCTTGATTGTAAACCCGACCGGCAAGTATTACTTCCTGGCACTAATTATTTTGTAGCCTCAGATTGCAGATTACATCTGACTTCCATGTTTTACTGACGTCATGATGACAGTCTCATTTACTATTGGCTGTGTCCAAGAAGTAAATTGTGGTTTGCTTAAATATTGACAGATCATATGAAATTCTACTTAAAAAGACAGGGGTTACGTGTTTAGGCTTAAGGAGGTAAATTGCGGGCTTGAGTCAATAGAATACATCTAAACATTTAGAGAAAAAAACTCCCACAGCCAAAATTATGGGTTGCAGGCATTTGCAAGCTTCTAATAGAATAGGGCTCAATAATGTTAATGACTCTGCTGGACCCTGCATGCATCCATGATACTTTGGTGAAAATTGTGTGAGTTAGAAGAGCTATGGTGTCAATTTCAATCAAATCCAATTATTCACTGTTTCCACTTCCCCCACCCCTTGCTCCACTAATTAACAAAGACAAAATAGATTTCTCCATGTTTAACAGTCTTCTAAAATCTGTTTATGTCCACAGTTGCTAATGTTGTTAGTTTGACAATCAAGTGCCTTTTCTGTTGTACTACTGTGGCACTTCAAGATATTGTTTAAAAATGTGATAATGCTTGTGGCTTGCATAGCTGCTAATGTTGTTTACCTGTTACATACTGGAAAATGTTACAGAATCCTTTTAGGAAAGGGGTCCATCCTCATATAGATCACATCAAACCATTATCCATGTTGTAAGTAACAGTTAGTATACTAATAAGTAAATTAACCAAATATAATTATTTAATACACTATATCAAAAGAGAGCAAGTGTAAAAGTAAATTAAGGAGAAAACAAGACACTCAAAACAAAAAACTTCATAAAATATAGCTTTTATTTACTTGACACATAAAAAAAGAGATGGCCTTGGAAGAAGCCAACGCAAAACGCGCATGTCAGGCCTGTTCTGAGAGACTGTCCCATGCTGATGACATAATACGCAGGATCAAGAGGCACAGCGCCTAGATTACTAAAGTAATATCTATGTGTATTCCTATTTATACTGTTGCTGTGTAACTGTATTAGTGTTAGGAGGTGAGTGTAGGTCTGTGATGTGTATTGGCGGGTCCCCAGTTCTACCACACCAGCGTGTAGGGTATGTATATAGGGATTGATACTGTTTAGATAGGAGGTGAGAGTAATGGTTTTCTGTACCGCCAAAATAGTGTTTGTAGGAAATTTTACTGTTAGGATTTGAACTATTTTATTTACCTTACATCTGGTTATTGATAAATAGTATATGTTGGTACATTCATCACTTGCTTACACATTTTAGCCTCCTTTGCACTTTATATATTTAAGTATGTTGTATTTTGTTTAGATAAAATATTGCAATATTGTGGCCCCTACTCACTTTATATATTATCTATCTTATTTTTATGCTTAGTTGATGGTTTTTCAATGGTTAATTAATTTATGTATTATTGAGACAATTCTATTATCTATGTACTTGGATTGATAACACTGGTTAACAAAATATTACTTTTTTTTGTCTCAGAAGTCAAAGTAGTATTTTGTGCTGAATACGTATAACTTTTTCGAATTTCTCTATCATGTAAGGATTTGTAGAGATAGTGATTTTATGATTACAGTATTACATATATTTACAATACATACATAGTAAAGGATTAACTCTCCTAAAAGGCAGAGGTATATTTTTTCTCAGGAACATCCCTCTTAAGGGTCCAACAGTAATCAGCAAGCATTGCTGGACTCCACTTGCCCTGGTACCGCTTTTCCATTTTGGAAATATCCTGGTGGAATCGTTTACCGTTTTCATCAGTGACTTCCCCAAGATTTGCTGGGAAGTAATCCAGGTGCGAATCCAAGAAATGGATTTTCAAAGACATGTTACATTCCATGGTCTTCTAAGATTGCAAAAGATCATCCACTATTTCTTTGTAGTTGTCTGCATTATGATTTCCTATGAAGTTCTGGCAAACACTCCTGAAAGATTTCCATACAGCCTTTTCAGCCTGGTTCAACTGACTATCAAAGTTCTCATCTTTAATCAGTTGTCTTATTTGAGGTCCTACAAAGATTCCCTCTTTGATCTTAGCATCACTGAGCCTTGGAAATTTTTTCCAAATTATGTAAATCCATCGCTTTGACAAAGTTCTTCATAAGACCTAGCTTTATATGGCGTGGAGATAGATACACTTTTTCTGGATCAACGAGTGGCGTATTTACAACATTGTTCTGTCCTGGAGTTAGTGATGTTCGCTTTGGCCATTGTTTCTGAGTGTAATGATTTCTTGAGTCTCTGCTGTCCCACTCACAAAGAAAACACCTGTACTTTGTGTGACCAAGTTGTAGTCCAAGCAAAAGAGATACTACTTTCAAGTCACCATACATATTCCATTTGTATTCTTCATATTTGATTTTTTCAAGCATGAGTTTCATGCTCTCATGAGTTTATTTGATATTGGCAGCATGAGCTAGTGGCACTGATAGAAACGTTTTTCCTTTGTGGAGAAGCACAGCTTTCAAGCTAACTTTAGAAGAATCGGTAAATATACGCCAATCCTCTGTTTTGTACTCGTGACCAAGTGCTTCCATGACAGAATAAACATCATTGCAAAAAACAAGTTCATCTTCAAGGGAAAATAAATCCTTAAAGTCACTATGCCTATCTCTAAAAAAACAAACTTTAGTTTCTTAATGGAGAAGATTCCAGCCTTTCAACTTGGAGCCTAAAAGTTCTGCTTGCATTTTAGATAGGTTCAAGTCTCGGATTAGGTCATTAAGATCTCCTTGGGTAAGGAAATGTGGTTGTAACAATGAACAGGAAGCCTCAAACGTTTGATCAAGCCTTATATCATCATCACCATGCTCTGCGGGATCATTTTCTTGTTCATCATCGCTAAGTATTACTTCTTCCGGAGGAGTTGGCAAAGGCAATTCTTCACTATGCAGCACTGGCCTGATGGCAGATGGTAAATTCGGTATTGTGGTTTGATTTAGAAGTGATGCCTGAAATGTTTGTAAGACAAAAGTAACAATCTGTGGAGTGATCGCCAAATCATTGAAACAGCAAAATTCATGTGCCGAGAACCCGTTGACCAACTTGTGAGAAGTCTGACACAGGTACGACAACAAGAATGAGAGGCCCATCTATTATCTTGGACACCGACTTTGCTTCCAAATTAAAGCTCATAACACTTCTTAATAAGTGGAGTAAAACCACATTTATGATTTTTAAATATCACCTCACCGCAAATGTAGCAAAATGAGTCCGGATTATTAATACAGCATTCGATGTTTCAAGGACAAACTTTTTCCACCAACTGGCCAGGAGCGCTGACTCATACAGAAATCAAGGAAACACGTGACCCATCATGCCTTAAGAGCATCACGTGACAGTATATGACTCAACTGTTTATTACTCTGCACACCTTTTAAGTTGACTAATCAGTAGAATTTACAATTAAATGAAAAATTAACATAACACCAAAAACCCAAAACAGAGGTGCTCAATCAGAGAATGACCTTAATAGGTTAGTTCTGTGGACATGACACTCTGAGAGCAACCTCTTTTAGCTTACTTGTGCCCTTCACAGGGAGAAATATCCTGTAGTATATCAGTCTGATCCCACTCACTAGAGTGTTCCAGCCCAGTAATACCAGGCAATTCTACACTGAACAGGAGAAACAGCAAACCCCAGACCTACCTTACGGCCTTATTTGGGCCTCGTCTGTTAGGTGTAGCTGATAACTTTCTAAGGCACAGTGCGTTAGGGGTCCACGTCTGGATTCCCCTATCACCCTTAGGGAGACTAATCCCTATGGGTCATTTGAATAAACAAAAAACGAAACCAACATGTCTTAAACCAAACCAACATATCTTAATGCTGTATGAATGTGTCATATAGCACAATCACATATATAGTTGTCAGTGTCCGTAACGCTTGTGATGTTGGTCACGCTCATTGCAGCCAGCGGTGCAGTACTTAGCACACAACTGCAGCCTTGAACCGCGTAACTATAAAAACACACAGCACAGGGGGAGAGACAGAAAGACTGGGAGAGAAGTTGCAAACAAATTAGACCCATATTTGTCTTTTTTTCCTCACACGAACATCGCCTAAGCGAGGAGAAAAATGGTGGACGAAAAACGTAAAATTTCTTAAACAGCATGAAAACGAGACTCACCAACGCCAGGCTCGCAGAACGTACAAAATACACCATATTGAACACACTAACACTTACACAGACAACGACAGGCACGCGGAACTTAATAAAATAAAACCAACGCCAGTCACTGCATGCCACGCAAACATTCAGCACACACACAGAGGAGAAAGACACAGGGAAGGGGACGGGGGGGGGGATGCTGGAAAGAGACACACAGCATTTACAAGCACTGAACTTGCAGGTTAACAAACCCTGTAATGAGCAGCCCGTACAGCAGGCGAGAAGAAAGGCTCGCAATGAGCGCCAAGGTGCTCATTGGCAACCACACGATGAGCGGGAGAGCCTTGCAATGAGCGCCAAACGTGATCAGTGCAAAACAGGAACGTTGAAATACACAGGGTGAGAGGCTCCAAATGTGCTCTGAAGGTGCTCAGAGGATCAAAAGCATTGCCAGCCTTACAATTTTATTCCCATCATTGTTGACGGCAAGTCACTAATATATTATATTAAAGAGCATGTAACTTTAATACTATGGGTGATAGAACAATTCTGAGACCATTTTCGAAATCAGTGGGCTAAATTACATATAGCACAACCCTTATTTGCTCTGAGACAAAATCTTTGTTGACCAGTGCAATTTATAACATAGCTGCAATATTATTTAGCACTCTGTCACTTTAAATCATTTTTGTTTGTACTTATAATATATTATTTTTGATGTGGCTTATCTAATTTTCTTCATGAATTCCTGATCACATATAATAGTACAAAAGTTTTTTATTACGCATACACAGTATTTATATGTATTTTAAATTAGTATGAACATTAATAGAAGTTCATAATAATGGGCATTAATCCACACTTTATATAATTTAGTTTAGCAGCACCATTCTTCACATACACTTTCACACCACTGTTTCCAAATTTGCTACATAGTTAGTATAAATAAATATTTATGATTACCCTTGTAATGTAATATTTAAAGAAGCCTTTTGTGCTATTTAGCCAATATATTACCATATATACACAAGAGCATAAATTCTTATAAATAAGCATGTTGTAACGTAACATTGAGAGAAGTTTTTATGGAATGTAGTCAGCATATTACCACACATATAATAGAGTTTAAAATCCCAATAAATATATATCCCCTTTTTTGAATGTGATATTAGTCTCCATATATATATATACATTAAAATGCTTAAGTTCTGTTGTTTTCCTAGTGTTTGCGTTCCACTGAAGGAGCTGTGCATTCCAGTAAACTTTGGGTGCGTAGTGATGTCACTACGCACGTTAACGCAGTAACCCGTAGCACTTAGGCGCTTATTGCCGGCGACCCTCGCGTAGCGAGGGGAGCCACTAAACTCGTAGCACTTAGGCAATGAGCACCGAAGGCGCTCATTGCCGCTGAGTTTTGCGTAGCGAGGCGACCCGTTAAACACGGAGCACTTTTATCCGGACGTAGACAAACAAAATACGGACTTAGACAAACAAAATACAAGACAAGGGACTTATAAAAAAAAAAAATACGAGATGCAAAAAATTCCATTATATTTAGTCAGTGATTCATTTATTATTAATGGACATTAATTGATTTTTCTGTAAAGACTAAGAATAAAAAAAGGTAAAAAAAAATTTTAAAAAATAAGATGCACTGACATATTTGTGGATTGAGTAATAGGTATTAATTCAAATATTACAAATTATTTCCTTTATTTTTAACACTTTCAGTGATGCTGCAGCTGAATCAACAGAGACAGTGACTTTTGCAGCCTTTCATCAACAAAAACAGCACCTTTACATGTATATCATTCAATTATGTGCTTGGGGGGAAAAAATAATTTAACTCTTCATAGTTGTAATTGATGACAGTTACATTATTAAGGTATATTAATATTAGTAAGAAGGCCCCACAAAATTTGCCTCTTTAAAAATACATTGATGAGTATCACATATATAGTTGTGAGCGTACGAGTTGTTGCTAACGCTGCGGGCTCGCGTAGCGAGCCCGCGGCCCTCGCGAAGCGAGGGCCGCGGCCCTCGCGTAGCGAGGGCCGCGGCTCGCGCAGCGAGCCGAGGCCCTCGCGAAGCGAGGGCACTGCCCGAGGGTCTCAGTTGCTGGCATGGAGCGCCGAAGGCGCTCCATGCCAGCAACTGAGGACCCTCGCGAAGCGAGGGCCTCAGTTGCTGGCATGGAGCGCCGTAGGCGCTCCATGCCAGCACCTGAGGACCTCGCAAAGCGAGGGCCGCAGTTGCTGGCATGGAGCGCCGAAGGCGCTCCTTGCCAGCAACTGCGACCCTCGCAAACTTCACCTCGCAACCCAAACAGTACGACACACACATTACGACACTCGCAAACAACATACGACACACGTTCACACACATTACGGACTCGCAACACTCGGACGCAACTCGCGAACATTAGAAAATGTCAAACACAATACATACACACACCACATACATAAAAAACTTACCTACACCAAGAGGGAGCACCCAGCACCTCAAAAATACAACTTACACCTCGATTTTACTTCAAATAAAACAGTTTAGACACTAAAAAAAAAACGAAGCGAGAGAAAAAATGGCCGCCGAACAAAACGAAAACGAGGCTACAGCACTCTAAACTCGCAAAACACCACAAGAAACTCGCAAAACACCACAAAACACCTACGGATATTCCGATACAAACGTATAACACACATTACTCGCCATTTCTCGCCAATGCGGAAGTACACGACTACGCTAACGGTTTGGTCTCGCGCACGCACAGTGTTACACTGCACACATTCAGCACGCTTACACAGCAGATCCACACCACTAATGCTGCAGCAACATCAAGACACATTGACAGCTCTTCAACACAATGCTTAAAAATAGGTAAAGTATATTCATTTATTAATGTATTATATATTTCATTATTACACACCACACAGCATTAGCTCACTTACAATTTCATTGCCGTCATTTTTTGACGGGCAATTCGCTAGTTGGTTTTATGTTTTCCATCTATGCTAATATATCTGTGTTGATGCTGATTGATTGATAGGGATGAAGCAACATATTATAAATTACTTTTATCTTTTGGACAGTTTCAGCAGACCTGCAGCTGAATGAACACAGAGAGTGACGTTTGCAGGCATTGAACATCATAAGGATAATCTTGACAGGTATAGAATTTAATTATATTCCTACAGCAAAGAAAATAAAAATAACTATTTCAATTAATAACAATTATTGGTTAATTAATGTATAATCAGATATTAATTAATTAATAATTAGTAATCATACGAAAAGAAAAAAATATGATTTTACAATACATTGAGGAATATGCTTTTATGTTTTGCATCTATCCCAATAAATGTGTGTTGCTGGTGATTGACTGATAGGGATGAAGTAAAATATTAAAAAGGATTTCATTCTTATTTCACAGTTTCATCGGATCTGCAGCTGAATCAACACAGAGAGTGATGTTTGCAGCCTTTGAACACCATAAAAATCACCTTGACAGGTATATCATTTAATTCTGGAGTTAGGAAACAAAAAAGGCTACATTAAATTTTGCTAAAATAGATAACAGTTATTGATTAATTAACGTATAATAATATTTTAATTAATTAATAATTAGTCTTCATTTAAAAAAAAAACATGCTATAAAAGTAAGAAACATTTTAAACATGCACATATATCTCTCTTACAGCTGACTTATGTAAATTTGTTGAGAGAATATGAATTAATATTAATATAAAAAATACAATGAAGTTAGAAGACTTTAGAAAAAAATGTACATTTTACTAAGTACTTAAATGTATGCAGTTAAGTCTATCAAGAATGAATGGAATTGAAGGATTACTAATTATTTTCATGTTATTTGACAGATTCCTCATATCTTAACTGGACTCAAGACAGATAGTGCATTCGCCAGGATTTGGACACAAAGAACTGCAACTTGACAGGTATATGATTTGACCATGCCCTTATGGTTTGAAATTGATGACACTTAATTATTAAATAAGAAAAGTATATTAGAGATTCCTAGTGAGCAATGTAACCACATAGCATATTATTTTAAATGAACATTTTACAGAATGAACTTCTACAGAAAAATAACGTTTAAATAAAAAAAATAAAAAAAGTTGTTTATATAGTGGAAGATTGATTCCAACAAATTGCAAATAAATGTGGTTTTTATTATGTCATTTTGCAAAAAAAAATTAACAAAAAAAATGAAGGAAGTTTTGATATTTAAAGTGGGCAGTACAATAAAACAAAAAATAAAAAATAATATATATGCTTAAGTAATTACGTTTTAAAGAACAACAATTACACATCATAGCTACATTCATTGAATCTAAGAAAATTTTACATTCTTTTACAATACATCTATACTTTGATAATAGCTGTTTATATATGATCTTCTTTATGACAATATAAGTAACTTTTTAGGTTTCACATTTATCGTACTTTTGCATTCATTCAATAACGTACATTCATATTCATTTACTAATTAATTCATAATTCAGTTTGCAAAATATTTATATGTGCCGGCCTTTGCTATTTAATATATGTCAATAAAAAAGTACTGAAATGGTTTCATTTATTTCAACGTAAAACAGTACAAGATTTTAAAATGGTTGCATTATTTAATTCATCCAATTTACTTTCACATTGGAACTAGCTAAAAACAATATGTACAGAAAACAAAAAGCAAACAATAATTACATCTCTATTTACAATTACAAATTAAAATGGCGGATAATGGAGAAGACAAAATTGAATGCAAAAAAAGTTTGGCAAGGGAAAGGAAGCAAAGGTGGAGAGATGCACAGTCACCTGAAACTTCCCAACGCTTAAGAGAAGAAGACCGCCAGAGACTTTTAAATAAAAGAAAAATGAGTAAGAAAGCACAAAGTGCGTGCGCACACACAAAGAGTGTGCTGGGGCTTCCAAGAAATGAAAAAGTAAACAAAAACATGTCTGTGAACCATTGCCCAATGATACTATATTGCGTACTGACTCCAATGTGGAGACACATGACACCAATGTAGATATAGAAAGTTGTAGTGATATCTATGTTGAGGTAGTGCATGAGAATGTGTTTAGTAGACCACTAAAAGTAGACACTAATTATTGTGGATTACTTAATGTTGTTTGTCAGTTTTGTGGGCCTATCATTTTCTAAAGGAAAGACCAACTGACGGAGATTTCATTAGTTGCTGTCAGAAAGGAAAGGTAAGACTTCCACAAAGACACCCATTTCCAGATCACTTACAAAGTATCATGAGCGTTACAACATTTCCAAATTATACACATTTCAAAAAAAGCATAAGGTCTTATAACAATGCAATTTCATTTGCTTCAATGGGTGCAACATTAGCAGAAAATGTACCAGGACATGGTCCTTACTGTTTTAGAGTTCAAGGACAAATTTACCACCGAACTTCACATTTACACCCACAAGAAGGAGAGCAAAGGAAATTTGCACAGTTATATGTGTTAGATACAATGGAAGCTATGGAACAAAGAATGACGTTTCCAGAAAATAAACAGTGTTTGCGCATAGTCTTTGAACAGCTGGATAAAATATGGCTAAAAACCCATACAGTCAAGCATACAAACAATTAGCACAGCTTGAAAAAGAACAACAGGAACATGCTCAAAGACATCAATTGACAACGCCAAGAGTAAATATGGTATTAAAAAGAGATTGCAACACTGATCAAAGACGATATAATTTACCAACAGTAAATGAGGTTGCCATGGTCTTTAAAAATGAAGATGGTGAACCACCTTTTCAGCGGGATATTAGAATATATCCACGCAATGAAGAACAACCGTTTATAAACATAAATATATTAAGTTGTAGATCCAATGACATATCCCATTTTCTTTCCAAATGGTGACCCTGGATGGGAACCAAAATTACAATTGCAAAGTTATCCCAATAGTAAAGTTCGTGTTAGATGCAATATTTCTATGCTGGAATGTAAAGTGGCACAAACTGCTATTGGGGATTATTTTAACCCCATTTTAAGTGGGGGCAAACTCAGTCAACAATGGATTATTGATTCATATCTACAAGTTGAAGCAAATAATCTAAATTTCATAACATTTCAACAAAATAAGCTACGTGTAGAACAGTATTGTGAATTGATGGATTATGTCGCTGAATTGGCTACCAGCAAAGACATTCTGCTGGAAGAGCAATTATTTTGCCATCCACTTTCCAAGGATCTCCTTTCAATATGCGAGAAAGATATAATGTTGCCATGGCTATAGTCACAAAATGTAATCCTCAATGGCCAGAGATCAAGGAAAATTTGAATCTGGGACAAACTACTTCTGACCGACCAGATTTAATGGCAAGAGTATTCAAAATCAAACTCAATTCATTAATACATGATATAACTAAAGCACAGTTATTTGGAAAATGTGTGGCTTTTGTTTATACCATTGAATTTCAAAAAAGAGGACTGCCACATGCTCACATAATTTTAATACTGCAGGAAAAAGATAAGTTGAATACTGCACAGAGAGTTAATTCAGTTATTACTGCTGAATTGCCCCAGAAAGAAAAATATTCCAAACTTTGGGAGATTGTTACACACAGAATGATTCATGGGCCATGTGGAGAGATGAATCCTAATTCACCATGTATGCAAAATAAAAAATCTACTAAAGAATTTCCTAAACAATTTCAAATGCAAACTTATGCAAATTGTGATGTATACCCTTTGTATAAAAGAAGACAAGGACAAACGGCTATTTTCCGTGGGCAAAAGGTTGATAATAGATTTGTTGTTCCATACAATCCACATTTGCTCATCAAGTACAATGCACACATAAATGTGGAAGCTTGCACTTCTATTAAATCTATCAAATATGTGTATAAATATATATATAAAGTATATGACGCAGCAACTGTTGTTGTGAATTGTGCTGGAAACGAAAAGGAAAATCCAATTTTACATGACAAACTATCAAATTATTTAGATGCTCGCTATGTCAGTGCTCCTGAAGCAATGTGGCGGCTTCTGAAATTTGAGATGCATGATGGGTCACATGCTGTCTATCGTTTAGCTGTAAATTTGCCTGAAAGTCAGTTTGTTTGCTTTACTGCAGGCAATGAAAGAACTGCATTAGCTCAAAGTGAACACCGAGATACAACACTTACAGCATGGTTTAAATTAAACTGCCAGGATACGCAGGCCAAACAATTTTTATACATTGAGATACCATATCACTATGTATTTGTAAGTGGTCTATGGCGACAACGAAGAAGAGATACACAAAACATTATACCACAAATGTATACCTTTAGTCCAAGGGACATTGAACGTTTCAGTTTAAGATTACTTCTTTTACGTGATCCTGGTGCACAGAGTTTTGAACATTTACGCACAGTGAATGACATAGTTTATGATACTTTCCTATTAGCTTCAAGACATCAAAACCTCATAGCTGATGACATAGAATGGGAGAGGTGTCTGGAAGAAGCAGCACTATGTCAAATGCCAAAGCAAATGAGACAACAATTTGCATTCATTTGCATCTTTTGCAATGTACCTGATGCATTTACTTTGTGGGAAACATTTAAATTAAATATGTCTGAAGACTTCTTGAAACGTTACAATGAGCCAATAGCACTGTTAAAATCTTTGTTGGAAATACAAAAAATATTGTTTGCTCATGGATTATTTTGTGCAAGTTTTAATTTGCCTGATCCAGGACTTATAGATGACATCAACTTTGATGATTATGACACTGAGCTTCAAAAACAAAATACGGAAGAAAAACTAGCAACTTTAAATACTTTACAGTAACAAGCATTTAATGCCATCACAAATGCTACAGATGATGAAATGGTCAAAGATGGGTATTTCTATCTAGATGGCCCGGGTGGATCAGGAAAAACTTATCTGTACAATTGTTTGATGAGTTATATTCAAGCACAGGGTCAGATAGCTATGCCATTTGCAACAACTGGAATTGCAGCACTTTTGTTAGACGGTGGTAGAACTGTGCATAGTGGATTTAAGCTGCCAGTTCCCATTTTGGAAACATCAGTGTCAGATATTCGACTGAATTCTTTACAAGCAAAAAAAAAAAATTAATTATCATAGACGAGGCAACAATGATGTCATGTCATGCTCTGCAATGTATTGATAGAATCATAAAAAAAGTGATGGATAATAAGTTGCCATTTGGTGGAAAGGTGATGCTGTTATGAGGAGATTTTAGGCAAACATTACCTGTTGTGCCACATGGAAATAGAACAGAGATCATTGAAACATGTATCAAGACAAGTAAACTGTGAAAAAACTAGAATTAAATATGAGATCTGAAGGCCAAAATGAATTCAATGATTGGCTCATTAAAATCGAAGAAGGAAAACATCCACAAATACATGATTTACCCAATGATACCATTGACATTCGATCAGAAATGGTTTGCAAGGAATCACTCATATCAGCCATATTTCTAAACACTCTTAATAACTATGATTACTCAGACATTGCAAACAAAGTGATATTAACATCAAAAAATATAGATGCCTTGAATTTAAATAATGACATTTTAAAATTCATCAATGCACCACAAAAGAATTATTACAGTGCAGATTCAGTTCTGGCTGATGATAAAGACAGTGAATCGAATTTTAGTATTGAATTTATTAATTCTTTAACACCATCTGGAATGCCACCACATCTTTTACAATTGAAAAAAGGCGCAATTGTCATGTTATTGAGAAATATAAATCCAAAAAAGGACTGTGTAATGGGACCAGATTAATTGTGCATGAGTTAAAAGATCATTTTATACATGCAGAAATTATGACTGGGACACATAAAGGTGAACAAGTTTTTATACCAAAAATTGATTTAGCTCCAAGTGAGAGTGGTTTGCCTTTTGTCCTTCAAAGGAGACAATTTCCAGTTATCATGGCATTTGCCATGACCATCAATAAATCCCAAGGACAAACTTTTAAGTCTGTTGGTATTTTTTTAAAAGAACCTGTTTTTGCACATGGACAACTCTATGTTGCTTTTTCAAGGTGCACTAATCCAATGGAAATTAAAGTACATGTTGAAGAAAACCAAAGTCAGGGTGATTTATTGGAAGATGGATGCGTTTTTACAAAAAACATTGTGTACTATGAGGTGCTGTAAATATAGAAGACAGTGGTTTCATTTCGACGACAACATTTTATGTTACTCTAATTGATTTAGAAAACCACTATTTCAATAAGAAACTCTATAGAATGGCAAAAAAACATAGAGAACAGTGGTTTTACTTCCAGGACAAAATGTAAGTACAAAGTACAACAAGAAAAAAAAAATGGAAACTACAAGAAAAACAACAGTAAACAGTGCTTAGACAGATTTGAATGTGTTAGTAGTTACCTTTTTACATGATTGGCCCCACAAAACAATTACGTGACATTTTCTTTACTTGGAAGGTTAAATGTTATTATTTTATGTTACTATTTCACATGTTAACATTGTATTTTCAAAGTTGGGGAAAGTTATTTCAATATATATTGCATATAGTCAAAGATGTATGTTACTACAAGTTTCATCATTTGTGAATAAATTGAACTGTATAATTTAAATAAAGAGTATTGATTCAGGGAGCAATACAATCGCCAGTTAATGTGGTCAGGAAGGAATTCATTTTATTCCCCCTTTGATACAATTGGCCAAGTTTCAATGGGGGTTTTTATTGTTTGCCTTCCTCTGGATTCAATGCAAATTTAGTTTAAAAAGGGTTTAGAAAAAAATTATGTTAAAATGTTAAAAAGTATATCATTGATCAAAATAGTTATTTGCAGAAAGTTTACTTAGTCGTATGTTATTCATGCATAAATATCAATTATAAATGTTAGCATTGTTCAAAAAAAAAAGTTTATTGATTATTTCAAATACAAGTTGCGTGTTACAAACTTTTAATTTGTGGTTTACAATATGTATTCATAAAACTTTACACATTGTTATATTGTTATTCCTTATATGATAATTAAAAGAGTTAATATTCAAATAAAGTTTAACATACCTGTTGGTGAAATAAAAGTTGAAAGTTAAAAAAATAAAAAGTTTTATGAAACATATTGGATTTCTTTGGACATAATACAAAAATGTTAAAAATGTCAGAGACTCGCATTGTGTGGCAAACAGTTTTCACAGCATTAAAATGTTATTGACCGTTGACAGGCAAGTCGCTAGTACAATACTATATAATATACAATAAATCCTAACTATCTAAAATACATACCCGTAACATACAATAAATGCTATCTCAATATACAAACCCTAATTCTAAGCTAAAATAAAATAATTAAGACCACTTACCTTTGCAGATGTCCCTTAAGATCAGCAACCTAGGGGGGAAAAAAAAATAGTACAACACATTTACAGAAAATAAATAATCATTCTAAATATTCTACTCACCTTTCCAGCATGTCCCCGTCCTTCTTCTTTTCTTTTCCTCCGGCGCGGCCCCTGTTAAAACAAAACACTACATTAGTACAACATACATAAACATAAAAAAAATAAAAATAAACATAATATACATTGTACTTTACTCCCTGAGATGTCCCCGGCCTCCTCATCTTCTGCCCCGCCCTGGAACCACGCTCCTAGAGCCTATTCCGGAAGATAATAGGCAATGACGCCTTCTGATTGGCTTAAAATGCTGTCTATCAAATTTAGCCAATCAGAAGGTGCCAATATGTGAGGCAATCAGAAAGTGATACACCCCAAAATCCCACTCTGATTGGATAATGCACCTGTCAATTTTTATTTAAACCAATCACAATGCGCAGATGCCTTCAGCCAATCACAATGGGACACACCCCCACAGGGTGATTGGCTGGAGGCATCTGCGCATTCTGATTGGTTGCAGTGACAATAGCCAATCACAATGGGATACACCCCTACGTAGTGATTGGCTGAAGGCATTTGCATTATCTGATTGGCTGTTGTCAATGTCAATCAGTATTACAGCCAATGGGAAGGCGCAGATGTCTTCAGCCAATCACCCCGTGGGGGTTTATCCCATTGTGATTGACTGATGGCAATAAAGCCTTCTGATTGGTTTAAATAAAGATTGACAGGTGCATTATCCAACCAGAGTGGGATTTTGGGGTGTATCCCTTTCTGATTGGCTGAATTTGATAGACAGCGCTTTCAGCCAATCAGAAGCCGCCATTGACAATTTTCTTCTGGAAAACTCTGTAGGAGGCTCATTAGAGTTGGGGAGGTCCTCGAGTGTGGATCTCCGTTAGTTTTTTTTTTATTTTATTTTATATTAGAGCGCGGATTGGTTGAGGACGGGGCAGAAGAGGTGAAGGTCGGTTACATCGCGGGGAGGTAAGTATAATGTATATTATGTTTATTCTATTTTTTTATGTTTATGTATGTTGTACTAATGTAGTGGTTTTAACAGGGGTCGCGCCGGAGAAGAAGAAAAGAAGAAGGACGGGAACATGCTGGAAAGGTGAGTAGAATATTTAGAATATTTAGAATGCTTATTAATTTTCTGTAAATGTGTTGTACTATTTTTTTTTTCCCCTAGGTTGCTGATCTGAAGGGACATCTGCAAAGGAAAGTGGTCTTAATTATTTTATTTTAGCTTAGAATTAGGGTTTGTATATAGAGATAGCATTTATTGTATGTTAGGGGTATGTATTTTAGATAGTTAGGATTTATTGTATTTTAGGGGTATGTATTTTAGAAAGTTAGGATTTATTGTATATTATATAGATTGGGGGATGTATTTTAGATAGTTAGGATTTATTGTATGTTAGGGGTATGTATTTTAGATCGCTAGGATTTATTGTATATTATATAGTATTGTATGTTAGATAGGGGTATGTATTTTAGATAGTTAGGATTTATTGTATGTTAGGGGTATGTATTTTAGATAGTTAGGATTTATTGTAAATTATATAGTATTTATTGTATGTTAGATAGGGTTATGTATATTAGATAGATAGGATGTATTGTATATTATATAGTATTGTATATTATATTGGAGGTTGGATTTTAGATAGATAGTATTGATTGTAGGATACATAGGGGGGTATTGTATTTTATTTTATTTGTATTGAATTGTATTGTATTGTATGTATTCTATGTCCTAATTTCCTTTTCAGTCGTGTAATCTTTTTTTTTTCTGTTTGTAATGTATGTTTTTATTTTCTGTAATGTTCCTTTTTATATTTTTTGTGACTTAGGTTTTTTAATTTTCTGTAATGTAGATTTTTTATTTTTTGTTAGTTAGGTTTTTTTATTTTATGTAATGTAGATTTTTTATTTTTGGTGACTTAGGTTTTTTATTTTCTGTAATTAGAGAGGTGGGAGGTTGATTAGGGGGTAGGTAGGTAGTTTAGGTAGGTAGTGTAGGTGTTAATAGGTTAGTGTAGAGGGGTGTTAGTTTAGATTTAATGGTTTATTGGGGTGGGTTTTTGTGCAGTGTAGTGTTTGTACTTAGTGTCCTGAGGGTAGTGGAGAACCCTCATAGCACTTACGGGGTAATGTTAGGCTTCTAACGGTCCAATAAGGGTCTTTAAATACCCTTATGGGACTAATGGGGTTAAATAGAGGCTTATGAGAGTCTGTATAGACCCCCATAAGAGACTGGGTTAAAATGGTGTAGTGCTTACACTTTGTGTCATGAGGGTCCTGGATGACCCTCGTGGCACTTATAGTGTTATTACATGCGTTCATTAGTGTGTTATAGGGGTCTATATAGTTGAGGCACACAGTACACTCACATTGTGTGACAACACTTTTTTATTGTTACATTATATAATGTATCATCGCTATCTATTAGATAGATACACAACAAAGAATAGATTATGTTTAGATAATCATCTGATACATATATGGAATAATCATGTAAATTACGTTTGGAACAGTCTTGTTATTTTATTGTTTATATAAAAATGTAATCTCTGCTTTTTCTTTGATTTTTTTTTTATGTGCCATCTAAATGAAAGCTATATTTTATTAAGTTCTTTGGACTGTCATATTTCTGCCAAAAAAGTGATTCCCAGTGGAAAGGCTCCGGATGGCTGTTTTGAGTGTCATGTTTTCTCCTTATTAGCTTGTTACATACTTCACAAACATATGAAATGTATCCAAAACTACCACAGTCCTCAGATTTCTGAACATATTAGGTGTTACTCAGGACTCAGATTTTAAAACTGCTAATGATGCAGAGAATATATTTATTAAATATATGAGAGATTGATATAACAACAATTAATTGCATCATTAATTCACTAATATATTAACAATTATTTGTATCACCAATTCTATTTACTGTTTCTCAGATCGTTTCTTCAGCTACTTCTCCTGGTATTATCTTGTAAGTTGGGCCAGGTTTTCACTACGATCTACAAGTACTTGACATAAGGTAGTAGAAAATCAATGGTTGGCATAGAAAATAGCTTCATGCTTTTATTTCTCCACACATTTTGCTTTATACCTCTACCTGCTTACTCTCTCCTAATTATTTTACCCATTAAGTCCTCCTATACCCATGTATAATCTTCTACATTGTTAATATGTCTTTCATCTGTTTTTACGGTCTTTCTTTGTCCATTCACCCATTACCTTTTTATCACTATCTTTATCTCACCATCTCACTCCTGATAATTCCCCAAATACTTTCACTCATCTCAATTTAAACTATGTAAAACAATTTTATGCTCTTTACTGTACTGACAGTCCGAGCACACGCGCAGACTAATGTATTTTTTTTCACCTTAGATACTATTATTTTTTTTGCAGATTTTGATTGGCTGAAATATGTGTCAATCATATTTCAGCCAATCAGAATCAAGTATCTGAAATACTCTCACCCTTATCTGATGAATTAAAAGTCTAACCAATCAAAATGCACAAAAAGAAGAATGTCTGCTTACCTAGGACTGAAAATGGAGGAGCATCGATAATCATTGCTTGAGAGCATCAAAAGGATAGGTAATGTACATTTTCTCCCCTTACAGGTGTCATTTATTTTTATTTTATGTAGTATTTTATGGACTAAATATAAAGAGTTAGAGGTGCTCATCTGAGAAGGAACAATGCTTAAGTAGGTTTGTTCTAAAGGTTAGGTTACCTACTCAGAGAGTAGCCTCTTTTAGCTCACTTGTGCCCTTCACAGGTAGAAATATCCTGTATTATATCAGTCTAGTCTCTCTCAAAAGAGAGATTTAACCCCGAAATACCAGGAAATTCTACCCTGGACAGGAGAAACAGAAACCCCATACTTACTCTTCGGCATCTCTTAGACCCCGTCAGTATAGTGCAGGTGTACTCCCTAAGGCACAGTGAGCAAGGAGTCCAAGTCTCACCTTAAGGGTGAGAGGGGGCTCCAGATGTGGATGCCTTGTTTAGTGTGCCCTAGGGAGTACAGCTGCGTCTGACTGATGATAACCAAGAAAGGCCAAAACTTACGTATGGAGTTTGCAATTTCTCCTGTTCAGGGTAGATTTGCCTGATATTTTGGGGTTGGATCACTCGTTTGAGTGAGACCCAACTGATATACTAAGGACCCCCATGGTATATCATTTAGTTTTGTGTGCCATGTCATAGTTTAATATACCATGGGGGTCTGTAGAGACCCTCATGGTATAACGCTTCATATTAAATACCATGGAGGTCCACAGGGACCCACATGGGTATACTTTAGTTTACCATGGTGTTCATATTGACCACAATGGTAACAGGTTAATATTTGGTACCAAGGGGGTTCCTGGGCTTCTAAGGGGTAGTGGGTATTAAGGGGGAATCCCTGAGGGATACCAAGCTCATAGGTGGTCATGGGTGTTGAGGGGGAATCCAAGGATCCCCTGGCTCATAGGAGATAGAGGTAAAAACAACACACTAAAGGTTTTAGCTTCTTCACAGCTATGGATTTGAGGCATCCTGAATTCATGCAGGTATTGTTGTGCCTTTACTTGGAGTTAAGTATCCATAGCCTTTTTAAAATTTCAGGTACCAGATGGGACTTCCAAGTAAACTTCAGCAATATCAGAAATTGTTAAGTAAGGTGTATGATAACAATTTTTAAAATAGTTCTGGAATTTATGTGCGTGATGTGATAGCTTGCTAGTGATTTATGAGTGAACTTCACTTGGTTCTTTTCTTAAGAGAGCCATGGAGTGGAGGCCTAAGACACAC
The DNA here is from genome assembly GCA_027410445.1 of Discoglossus pictus. Taxonomy (NCBI): domain Eukaryota; kingdom Metazoa; phylum Chordata; class Amphibia; order Anura; family Alytidae; genus Discoglossus; species Discoglossus pictus. The sequence continues at coordinate 60,424,448 of CM050166.1, forward strand.
AGGTAATAATTTACTTCCATTGTTCTCCTATGTGCTCTATAATAAACCATAGGGTTTAATACGTTTGATTGTTTACTTCTATTGTTCAATTGTTTCGTATGTAATCTAACAGAATATGTTAAATTGGGTATAAAAAAAAAGAGAGACAATAAAATGTGTGTTCCTGAGGATTGAACACAGTATTTGTGTCTTTCCAAAAGCTGATTTTCTGCTACGTTTCCAGATATTCCTAGTAAGATTTCAGCAATCTATGCCTTCTAGCTGATTTATCTATCTATCTATCTATCTATCTGTCTTTCTTTCTATATATCTACCTATCATTAAAAAAGTGATTTCATATATTACAATATACTGTATTTGGTATTATAAAGCAGACTAGCAATATCAATTAATTATTACATTCCTCTTATTCTTTTGCCACCATCCAAAAAGGGCACATCCTCCTGTCTCCCAGCTCATTGCACAATGGACATTTTTTTGGAGAATGCAAAACTCAAAGTGGAGAAAAAAGATGAAGAAAATTAAATCCACAATTCTGGATGAATATTTAAGAAAGTTGATCATCTAAGTGATAGGTTCAGGAACATGATGAGCTCTTTCCAAAACAATGGAAAGACATAAATTGGAAGTTATCTGACAATGGGCAGTCTATGAACTTGCCATTAGCATTCAACTTTGAAACAAATGCATACTTCATAAATGAAGTGTTGACAAAGACATGAGGTCTGAGCCTGATGAGTCTGATCCATTCTCTTTTGAGGTCCCAGAAATCATGGACTGTACAGGGTTTCAGATTGACTGGAAAGAATGTAACATTAAAAACCTTAAAGAAGGAGCAAAAACATAAGGGTTGTGGTGCAGTAAGGATCATTACAAAAACTGTTCAAATGATTAATTCTTCATCGTTTTCAGTTCACCCTGGAAGTGGAGAATTGGATGATGATGTAGAGACAATTCTCACTACAGACTTCTAAAATGAGAGCACAATTCCACTATCAGTACTCTGCATACTGGTGAAGCTATTGAAGATGATGGCAGTGAATATGATGAAGAAGGTAAAGAAACAGATTATGAGGAAGGTGAAGAGAAAGCAGGTGAAATAAAATATCCAGACTGTGGACCCAAGAAAGATCAAAATCCAGCTGAGTGCAAGCAACAATGAAATAGTGTGTATGTGGCCATGGGAATTATCTGCACCATAATAAATTAAACTCAACTATTAGGTGGGTTAGAACCTTATATTTTTGTATCTTTGTAGAATCAAGTAAACAGTTTTTGTTAAAAAACAAATAAAACCATGTAAAAATCTGGTAAAATAGTAAAATCATTCAAATTCCTTTTCAGGAGTGCCCAGGACAATGAGAGAGATGAGGAGGGGAGCAGCAGTGGCCATTAATGGTTAATTAAACTGTGTTTTTAAATTAGATTTTCTGGCTAAAACTTTGCTTTGCTGCTGTTTGCACATTGATTTTTAATGCTAATTAATGGTGCACTAAAAATAGTTTTAATACAAAAAGTGTTTATATTGGATCACTAGTCAATATAGATAACATTACAATCCAAGCTTGACAATATTTATTTTGCTATTTAACATTGGTAACATTATTTCTTTCCATTTTTTAAAGACCTTGAATTTTAATGTAACATTTTTGTTCAATTAGAGATTTCCCTATTTTGAGGATTATATATTTCTATTGTGGGTGTTACACTAAGTCTTATTAACTACCTTTGTAATTATTCAGTCACTCTTAATATAATTAAATTACCATTTTGGTACCCTAGCAACATGAGCTATATGTTTTAAATACGCATTGATCATTAATAAAATTCATATTCCATGATTTATAAAAGCAACATTGAATAGCAAACTTAATTTCAAAGTTCAAACTCAGCTGCTGCTTATCTCCACCCCATATAACTTCAATGGGTTTGTTTAACAGGTAGTACCACATTTTTCAGGATCGAAATTATAACACAGTAATCTCCATTGGCCAGAGACTTGCTTTGTTAAAGTAGTTTTCCTTGGCTACAAACATTACTGTGGGGACATTAAAGATTGTTTACCCTCTATCCAATGAGATTGTTCTTGAAACCTTATTAGACCTATCTCTTTCAGTTAGCCTCACATTGGTGACCAACACCTCTTGTTAGTTAATTACAGTGGTTATTAAATATATAATTAAACAGTTTAACACTGGAACAACTAGATGGGAATAGTAGATAAAATGTATATATACGAAATATAAAATAATATTGGGAGAAATTATTTCTTACATTCCATGGGAACCAAAAGTTCTCATGTTGGAACAGACTATATTAATGCTAAACAACATACTTGAAAATAAGAGGGAAAGTGAAGACAGCGCTTCTGGACCGCGATTGTAGTTGATGGACCAGCGTTCCTAGTTGTTTTAGTGGTGCTTTTTAGAATATGTAATCTTACACATACTCTTGATTGAATAACCTGGATTACTCTAAGCGCTTTAGCCCAGACTGAGGTCTATCAACCCCAGTACAACTTTGTATAAACTACATATTTGTAGACTTAAAGAATCTACTTAGCCTGAGGTACTAAATATGTATTATATTTCTTTTTGGGTTTCACTTTTTCCAAATACCCTGAAAAACTTATATACATATCTAATGAGTGAAATTCTTACAATTAACAGTCTTAACCCAAAAGCTAGTACTGAAAATAGTTGGATTTCAGCAGATAATGCAAAAACTGTTTAAGTACAAAAAATACACAAACAATGGTTTCATTTAATTTGAGGTTAAATTTGAAAAAATTCTAATAGGAAAATGTCCAGTATTTTATTTTTTAGTATTCACCTCACCTAAAACATAGTTATAAACATAGATGGTTGGTAAGAATAATGTGTGGGAAACAAACAACATACCGTAGGTATGTATCAGAAAAAGTTCTGTTAGTGCTCAAAATTGGTAAAGATTTTCATTAATTTCTTAATGTAGCAATGAAATATTATTATTTTTTTTTCATATTATTCTGTTTTTGGGAGCAGATATAAGTATTTATTCTACATGAATTATTTTAGTACAGAAGTAGAATTTCTTGGAAAGGACAGGGATTATTAAAATGGTCCCATTATGCATACCACATAGATCTTTTCAGAGTGGCGAGTAGCAGGGTTTCAGAACAAAGCAATTCCATACCCAGAAGCCATTGCAGCTGTCTGTGCACAAAAAAAAACATTTGCAGCCTACAGGCACTGGCACCATAGGAGCCAACTTTTCTAATTGATTATGGTGCTAAACTCAACACAAATTCATGCCTGCAAGCTCTGCCTGCTGCTTTTGGAAGCATAACAGAAAGAAAAACTTAAATAAAAGGCAGACTCTCAAACAGAAAAAAAACACAAACAAGACAGACAAACCAGAAAGATCTATCAGAACTGAAATTGTTGAGTTCCAAGACTATACTTTTCATTGTTCTGTAATATAAATTACATCATGTTGCCTTATAAATCAAAACCAATTCAGCTTTTTGGAAATGTTTTGCGTTGGGGAACATAAGCAGATTCCAAGTTATCATTATCATTAATAGGAGCTGACATATTACTGCCCCCTTCTAAGTATAGATCAATCAATGTCCTTTTCAATTCCTTAGTTTGGGTCCCACAGGCCTTCTCAACCTAGCAATATCTAAATGCTGCCAAAGTAGGTGGTCTGCTTTAACACAATGAAACAAAGTGATCACTGACATAACTTGGTTTAGGAATCTGAACATTAAGCAGATATGGCTAAGCAGACATAAACTATTTTTCACATTCTTTTCAGAGTGAAAAATATAGTTCAGTCTTATGGTTGTTGAAAGCAGAACATTGAACATTTGGCTTGGCTTGTATGACAATTGTATGGGATGAATTATTTTGATTAGGTAGTTTTTAACTTCGTTAATACTTTCTGCAAGTTTCCCACCCACCTGGTGGGTCTACTTGCATTTAACGGAAAAAGTAATTTTTTGCATTTTTATTTATCCTATTTCCTTAAATACTTTGGAAAGTATTCATGATTACAGTCTAACTTGTCTTAAGGCTTAAATATGAATGTTATCACACATTTGTAGTGTTACTACAAATAGGTAATTCTAACACTTTAGAAATTAGTACGATAATTAAAATGCTATATTTACTGGATTAAAAGCCAATTATAAAATGACAGCCAAAAAAATATTGAGTTATAAAAAAAGGGTGACCAGAATATAAGTAATTTTTTTTTTTTACTTTTATTCATAGAGAAAAAAATATTATTACAATCAGACTAATAGGTTATATACTGCAACAAAATATTGTATGAGGAAGTCATTAATAATAGGTATTCACCACAATATTATCTTGCACATTGTAATTTGTTTTTATTTTACAATGCTAATAATTTTATGTTTTTATCTGTTTAATACATCAGTTATTTCTCCAAAAGACTGAATATTAAATGAAACTAATATTCCATTAAATGGATTATATCGCCCTTACAGTTTCTTCCTCTCATAAAGGAAGGGAAGGTTCATTCCTTGTATTTGTTTTTACTTTCACTTACAGTAATTATACAATGATTAATAAAGCTAATTAGTCCTTATACCAGTGTCTGTCAAATTGTGTTTTATTAAATCCTGTTGTTCCATTTAGTGGGATCAGGGATTCTGCAAGTCAGTTTTTTGTTGTGTTCAGGGAAGGCATTGTTGAGTCCTGGGGAGCCATTTTCTCCCTGGAAGTCATTTTGAGGTCTTGGTTCTGTCAATATTTTCCCTGGCTGAATTAGTTTGGGATATACTACTTTATACTGTTTTTGACAACGCTGGCAATTATATTCCACTTTCAGGTTCACATAGTAATCTTTTGTGATTAAATGTTAAATTAATGTAGTCCGAATATAAGCTGAATAAACAAGGTGACAATACACAACCTTGGTTGTTCCATGTTCGGTTCCTACCACAGCTTTTTGGTCCTCATAAAGATTCCTCAAGAGCTTGCCACATGTTGTTGTGATCCACACAGTTAAAGGCTTTAGAATAGTCTATAAAGCGGAAGTAAATATTTTTTGGAACTCTCTTGTCTTCTCTGTTATGAAGCAGACATTGACAATTTGATCTCTTTCCTCTGCATCTGCGGAACAAAGGTTGAACATCTGGTAATTCTCCGTCCATATATTGTTGGAGTCGAGATTGCAGGATCTTAAGTAATACCTTGCTGGCATGTGAAATTAGTACAATTATTCAATAATTGCATCACTCTTTTTTGCTAAATTTTTTGGTACTGGGATGTAGACTGCCTTTTTCTAGTCTACTGACCACTGCTGAGTTTCCCAAATCCGTTAACAGAGTCAAGCAACACTTTCACAGCCTCATCTTGTAGAATTTTAAATAGTTCAGCTGGGATTCTATCAACTTCTGCAGCCTTGTTATCAGCAAGGTTTTCCTATCATACAAATGAGATTTCTGGCTCCAGCTCATTGGACAAACTATAGAGGTTATCAATGCTTTTAAGATCCTTCCTGTATAGATATTCGTTATCTGATCTGCTTCTGTTAAGGCCCTACCATTTTTTGTCTTTTATCTCTTGACTTTCCCTTTCTGTTACCTTCAATCTCTTTACAGTGCTCATTATAAAATATATCCTTGACTCTTCTTGCTATCCTCTGGAATTCCACATTCAGTTGGACAAATTGTACCCTATTTCCACTACCATTCATTTTTCTTCTTTCCTGGGCTACTTGTAAAGTATCATCAGATAGCCAGTTTGCCTTCTTAGTTTTCTTCCCTTTGGGGATATTCTTTGTTGATATTTTTTCCGGATAATGTCACAAACTTCTGTCCAAAGTCAAAGTCCAAAGGCATTCTATCTACCATGTCTAGTCCCTTAAATCTATATTTTACCTCCACTGCATACATAAGGTATATTATTTATTTAGCATCTACTTGGCCGGATGATTTTCTCTTTTATTCAATTTTATTCAGAACTTTGCAATAAGAAGCTTGTGATCTGAGCCACAGTCAGCTCCAGGTCTTCCTTTTGATGACTGTGCAGAGCTCCTACATCTTTGGCTACAAATTATATAGTCAGTCTGATTTCTATATTGTCCATCTGGTGATGTCAATTTGTAGAGTCAACTCCGACGCTGTTGAAAGATGGTGTTCACTATTATCAAAGAATTATCTTGACAGAATTCTACTATCTCTGACCAACTTCATTTTGTACTCTAAGGTCAAAGTTTACTGATAGTCCAGGTATTTTTGGTTCCTTACTTTTCTCCAATGATGACAGTAACAACTTTTCTTAGTGTTCTATCTATGAGGTGTTGAATATCCTTGTAGAATTGGACAACATCACCCTCTTCATAGATTTGGGTCACTGTGGTGTTAAATTGCTTGCCCTGAATTAAATTTTAAATAATTCTGTCATTCATTGGGTTCTAACGAAGCACTGCTTTTGATTGATAATGAGGGCTTCTCCATTTCATCTGCAGGATTTTTTCCACTGTAGAAGATCTGGTGGTTGTCTAATATGAAATGTCCCATTACAATTCATTTGAGTTGACTAATTCCCAGGATATCAATGTTTAACCTTGTCATCGTAGCCTTGGTTCATAGTACTAACGTTTTAGGTTCCTATGCTGAATTGTTCTCTGCAGCAGCTATCTTTTATTTCCCCTCCAGACACATCCACAGCAGGACATTCTATTGAGATATGACTTTATGACTAACCTTGCCTAGAAAGTAGTTTACAACTATCGAAGTTGTGAAACTCACTTGCACTTTTGAAATAAAATTACAGTATTGCTAGGAAGAAGAAATATAGATAATTCGTTTTTGCTCTCATGAAACACAATGAGCTGCAAATTCCTGCTAGGTTTGCTAAGGTTTAATTATCCCAGCCTTCTTCCATTCCCTTTATGGCATCATAGGGGTGGAGACAAATACTGAACAGAAGGCTTAAACACTGTTTGAAAGTAAGTTTAACTTAAAAAATATTTTTAAATAGAAAATAAAATTATTATTATTATTATTATTTTTATTATTATTATCTACCTCTTAATTAAGGACATCTAAAGAAAGAGGACACAACGTAATATGGAGAAAAATAGAAAAAAATAAGATATTGGAATATGAATCTACAAAGTTTCACACAAAGAAGTCATATCCTAGAACTTTAATAAAATGGTGGCTTAAATATAATTTAAAAAAAAGAAATGGTAAAATTTCCAGCCAGCCCCAAATATTCCAATACAAAACTCCTTTTCTAAATATAACCTGGGAAAAATGGGGTCTAAAAATGTTAAGCGATCTATTTCATGTACAACATTTTTTTAATTAATATCTAATGAATACCAAATACCATCTACTAAATGGTTATTCGATGATATTCTTTGCACATCGATAATAAGTACAGATTATGAAATATTACTAAATAGAGAATTGACACAATTTGAAAAAAACTTAAATGATAGTAAGAAGGAAATGTACAATATCTAAATATCACAAAATTATAAAATCTCAACAATAAATAGAAAAAATGGAGAAGATGAAAAAATGGGAAGAAAACTTTGGGACAATATGGTATATATAGACCAGTGGTACAAAGCATTCTTAGTAAAAGAGAAATGTATAATGAATTAATCTTTAAGAGAAATATATTTTAAATTAGTGCAGCGTTGGTACATGACCTAATTTAAACTAAAAAAAATAGCCCCACAAGAAAATCAAGGTTATTGTTGGAGATGTAAAAATCAAATAGTAACTCAAGAACATATGTGGTGGAACTGTGCTGACATTAAAAAATGTTGGTCATTATGTTTAATAAAAATATCCAAAATTATGAAATTTCAATTGGAATTAACTCCTGAGATTGTATTATTTCATATTCTACCAAACAAAGTTAACTATAAACAAAGTAATATAATTATAAATACTTTAATGGTGGCTAATTGGCTTATAGATGGAAAAAACAATCCTTACCAACATGGACTGAACTCTTGACCATTGTAGACATAAATAAACAAATAGAATTGGATTACTTAATATTATCAGACCGGTCATCAAAAAAAATCATTTTAAAATGGTCTTTCTGGAAGACATAGCAACTAGCTTTATAGCAAGTGGAATAGGATGTCGGGTGTGTGTCCCCAACTTAGGCGTAGCGCAGGGTAGGTGAGTCGGTAAGATGATCCGTGTATTTGTAGTAGGTTCTTATGGGTAGTCCTACTGGATGTTCTTTCTTACCCCTGTCTGGAGGTGGTCCTGACTGGGATGTCAGGTATGGTGATTCCCTGTTTTAGGGTTAGGCAATGCTTTGGCTTCTATTGGTGTGAACTGGGATCTGGGATCTGGGATTTCTTGGGGCTCTGTTTACGTCAGTGCCCGAGAAAAAGAGAAATGCAACGGTGGAGTGGAAAAAGCGCACAATCCCTTCAGTAGTCCCAATGTTATGGGATCATGTTTGATCTGAAGCTCTCAATGTTGGTCTCTCTTATGTAGAAATGTTATTTATACAGTATATACACTGTACTGATGGAGGACAGATAGATGCTATGTATCTATCAATTGGCTGGTTGCCATTCAGATGTGTTCTCACAGTGCAAAAATCCCGGTGGCAGTGAGGTAGACTAGTACTGTGGATATGGCCACCTGTTGATGTTGCGGTTTTGCTGTAATGATAGCGTCTAAACAGCCATGGATCCTTCAAATGCACCCCAAATCAATGAGATGGAAACCAGACTTATTTGAATGGCTATTTAGTGTAAAACTTTGAAAAAGTAACTTGGAATAGTAGGGATGTTAAAAAAATCAATTTGAAAGCATGCCGTAATTTGAGAGTCCGGCTTGTTCATGGTAATTACAGGTAGCTCTCTCGCAATCATGTTTAAGTGGGTCAATTGAATAGACAAGTAAAGTTACTTAGTACTTTTTAGTGGGGAAACTTTAGAAAATCGGGAACTGAATAGGGTCCATAGTTTTTTCGCTACCTTTAATACCCACTTTTTCTAAGAATAAAAGTGCTACAAATGTTACCCGCATCTTTAGAGGCAAATGTGTATTATTAATAACTCAAATAAAATATGTTCATAACGAAAAGCAAGTAACTCCAGTAACTCAGGGCAAAAGGATTTAAATTTAAAATAAAATGTATATTTAGCAACAATAGACTCCATGTAAATCAAGTGCTCTAAGGGTCCTATTCTATTGCCTAATTTGTAAATTTATACACAGTTAAAATCGCTCAATATTGCCACATATTCTATTAGCTACTCGCAATCTGATTACGAGTTACCCGCCCACAAAAAAAAACTTAAATTATGCATGTATATTTATATACATTTGTTTAAATATTATATACTGAATATGTAAGTTAAATATATTTGCAAAAAAATGCCTCCATTTGTATGTTTATTGCATATCTGATGTTTCTACCTGTTTCCCCCTGAAGTGACTAAGGACACAAATGTTAAGTAAAATTGGGCCTTATGTAAATATCTGAGAAAGCAATTACGTGTGCCATAGCAGCATAGTAAATACTACATATCTATGTTAATCCCCCATCCCTAAAACATTGCGAGAGAACTGCTACGGGTCACTGCTACAAGTGAACTTAACGACAACACCATGAAGATTATGTTTAAAAATTATAATAGTTTAATTGAAATGGAATTTGGTTGTTTATTTTAAATTATTTTTATTTATCAGTTGGTAAAAGTGATCTCAGCCCACTATCAACTTTCAAATAAAGGCTTGTGACAGAAAAAAAGCTTGTTTTTCAGGCTATGTAAGGTAAGATAGTATATTCATATTGCAACCACTGACATTCCCAAACATGTGAATTTAAAGAAAGATATGTGATTGTGGTCATTGTTCTCATATCCACATTGTAATTAAACTGGTTTGTATTCTATTTAGTTTTGGATAATTAATTTACCAACAGTTTATTTTTCTTTAATATCAAATCCCTCTAACCTGTTTGTCAAACAATCCATCTGCACCATATATTCTACTTTTTTGCTTTAATATTTGTTGGAATGCCAATAGTAACATTTGATGGAATGTCAATTATGCCAACCCCCTCTAGGGGGACAGCTAATGTGACAAATAAGCCTCCTAATATTTTTGCTCATTCAGTGTAGTCTAACAATGACAAAATTAGATCCTTTTGAATTATGATTTCTAAAATCACACAAAACATTAAGATAAAAATCTAGTCGTAAGCTTACAGCTGACACAAATGGGTAGGGACCCTCTGCTACTGGCAGTGGCCTGGAGTAAGGGGGGACTCTTAAGTTATAAGGGGAGAAGGCAGATAATTATTTAGCAAACTTATACAAAGTTGAGCTAATTGTCCCATAGGTAATTTGACCACCAACATATGTCTTTGACTTTTTTTAATGTCCCCCACAGGGTCTATAGTGGGATTACAAGGCGGGGGGGGGGGGTAAAATTATCCAGCACTGGAGCTCTCAGTTCACTAGCTCCATCACTGTTTAAATCTACTATAAAATGTGTGATATTGCACGTAAACACTGGGGGCCTCATTCTATTATCGGCCGTAAAATTGCCGCAAGGATCTCCTCTTACGGCCGGCCGTATATCTTACAACCGGCCGTAAGCTCAGAAATCTTTAAAGTCAAAAATAAATTCAAGACAGCACTGTAAAGCTCTGTAAATGCTAGGGATCATATTGGGGGACATGAGGATTAATAGTAACCCACTCTCAAGCTTGCACATCAGCCCAAATCCGAGTTTACATTAACTGTTTATTTTCCGGCCGTAGCGTGGCCGGGTCTGATGTGCTCCAAGCACTCTGGACTTTTTACATGGATATTTGACATAAATCAAAACATTTTTTGAGGATAGGGGAATGTTGTGCTATTTTTGCTAACACCTACAATCACTTTATAGTCTCCTCAGAGTGCAGGATGGCTTTATTTGGGCTATATTATGTGCTTAATTGGTGCTAGCGGGACCTTTTTTCTGCAAGTAAGCTGCGGCTCAGTTTTAGCTTTGCAGAGAGGTTTCCCGGAGCAATTGAATAGCAACCAGGATTTTCTTGCGGCCGAAACTCTTGCGGACGTTATAGATCAAAGGCTTTCCTCCGGCGCGTGCGGCTGCAAGGGATAGCAAGGCGCCGGCCGCAAACCTGCCGGAGTCCCCGGCCGGAGGGGAATAGAATAGCCGAATAGCTTGCGGCCGGTCCTTGCGGCCCCGCATCTCTTACGGCCGATAATAGAATGAGGCCCTGGATATTTATAAAAGGGACGCAAAGACATGACATGGACTGAATTAGAAACATTAACTTGACAGTAGGGTTGTAAGAGGCTAATTCTATATTGATTTTTAAAACAACACAATTCTACAGTGTATATTTAAATAAATGCATGATTTATAGAATTCATTTTTGATGTGTGAAATATACATTTCTTTGATTATTTTTATGTATGCATTATTATGTGCATACAACCATCTCTCTAGTTTTTGGTTTGTGTTTTCTTTCTTAAAAAGAAGCTTATTCATGTCTGAAAATCAAGAGAAAAGGAATTGATGGAATAATGATAATAATTATTTATAAAAAAGAATACTTCATGCAAGCAAATACATGTATTATTATTTCAGTAATAATTGATTATCATTTATTTCAGAAAGAGACCAGAGGTATGGACCCACTGGAAGAATATAATATAGTGCATACATATCTAAAGGAAAACCCATAGATATAAGTATAAATTTGTAACATTGTCAGTTTGATAAAAACAAACAAATATATGAAGAAATGTGAGTTCAATGAAATATACATTGCAGGGAAAAGAAATAAAACAGAAATGAATAATAACCAAGAAGAGGGGACTTCCCATGCTTGTATACATCACAGAGCAGTACATTTGGAAGGCTCTAAAATGAATTAATTACCATTGAAGTCTCTGGAAACATTTTTAAGTGTTCTGTTGGTGATAATTTATTTTTCCTACATTATAATACTGTGTATATAAAAATTCAATCAGATATGATTTTTAAGATGAAATCAGAGCAACGGTACTAGGAGTGATTCTCTTAGGCTGTAATATACTTTGGCAGAAATTAATGCATTTGGCAGCATAAAACAAAGAAAAAGCCATTTACTGGAATAACAGGGTGAGAACAGGTCATGACTCAGGTGCTCTACAAAATTATCTGAGATTATGATTGGCTTTGATTTTGCTGTCAGTTACTCAATTTTGTGAGAATGTATAAAGGACGAAATGTATGACTGGGAACATGAGAAACTACAAATTGAACAGCATAAATAATATGTGTGTATACATATATATATATATATATATATATATATATATATATATGAATATATATCACATATTATAGTTATACTTGCGAGTTGTCATCACGCCATGTTAAAAGTTATGGGTTGCACACGCGCAATGAGTGCCTTTGGCACTCATCGCGAGGTCTGCAGGACTTAGGCTGCAATGAGCACCAAAGGCGCTCATTGCAGGCCTCGCAATGAGCGCCTTTGGTGCTCATTGCGAGGCGCGAGGGACTTAGGCACGACTTAGGCTGCAATGAGCTCCAAGGCGCTCATTGCAAGGCCTGCAGGATTTAGACTTTAAAACAGTCTAAACATGAGCACAGAAGGCACTCATGTTGTTGGCCATGATCACCAATGATAGCCGTACTTTACGATTTTAACGGCCAAAACTTTTTCAAACACGCAACTCGAAAAAAAAACCCAAAAAGCAAAATAATTACAAGAAACTACTTACACACTCACACACAGCACAGGGGGAGAGCCAATGAGCCTGTGAGTGAGGTTGCCAGCTAATTTGAGTCATATTTGCCATTTTTCGTCGATCGAAAATCAGCTAAGCGAGAAAAAAAGTTAAATTTCTCAAACAGGATCAAAATGAGTCCGAAGCCAGTAACACTAAGCCAAACAAGTTGGGGGTTGCCAAAACCGGCAATGAGTGACCAAGCCAGGCCTGTAAAGTACACGGGGGGAGGCTCGCGATGAGCGCCGAAGGTGCTCAGAGGGGACACAGACTCGCATTGTGTGGCAAACAGCATTGCCAGGAGCGCCAAAGGTGATAATTGCAAAGCATTGTGTTGTGCCAGACTTCAAATTTTATTGCCGTAATTTTTGGACAGGCAATTTCCTAGTATATATATAGTATATAAATAGCACATTTCAATGTCTAAAACAAGTTAAAAAACTTGCTTCCTGTTCAGAATTACGAGAAATACAGTTCTTACACTGCAATCTGGGAAGCTGAGCAGGGACATGCAAATGTGTTCACAAATGCTTCATTCTTCAATCCATAACCATTTTAAACATGGCTTTTTTTAAGCGTATGCCCGCTGCATTAAACAGCTTTTATGCAAAGCCAAGGTTGGATTATAAACAAGCCAGAAAAGCTACCCATGGACAGTCGTTTCAAGTTTACTGCCTATCATCAGCGTGGAGGGGGGGGGGGTCCCCGCTTGTGTAGTGGATATTTTTAATATGTAGTTGACCACAACAATCACATATAATAGTTGTGGTAAGATACGAACGTTGGTCACACAAAGTTAAATGTTACGGGCTTGCGCTTATCGCGAGGCCTGCCATAGGCGCTCACTGCAGGCCTCGCAATTATGGTCTTTCAGGATCCCTCTAAGGATCATCTGTTCCGTCATAGTTGTTATTTACCCGAGGACGATCCACAGATGGAGGATGGAAACAGAGTGAAAAGCCCTTGCGATGAGCGCCAGAGGCGCCCATCCCATGGGCTTCACGACTTTGCTGCAATGCGTGCCAAAGCCGCTCATTGCAGCCCTCGCAATGAGCAAGATGCCCGCACCACTTTGCCGCAATGAGTGTCAAAGGAGCTTATTGCAGGCCTCGCAATTGTGGGCTTTCAGGGGCTCTCTAAGGGTCATCTGTCCCGTCATAGCTGTTATTTGCCTGAGGACAATCCACCGATGGAGGCTGGGAACAGGTTGAAGGCGCTCATGGCGATGCCCGCGATCAGCGCACTAGGACTTGGGCGTTGATCGAGAGGCATGCAACACTTTGAAAAAAATTATGACTTTAGCTGCCGATATTTTTTCAAGTACGTAACTCGGAAGCCATTGGAAGACCACAAAAAGTTACACCTCACACACAGCACAGGGGGAGAGGTAGGGAGCCTGTTAGTGAGGTTGCAAGCTAATTTGAGGCTTAATTGGCATTTTTCAAAGATTGAAAATCAGCTAAGTGAGGAAAAGTGGCGGTCGTAAAGATGTAATTGTTTTTAAAGGCTCAAAATGAGGCTGAAGCCAGTAACACTTAGCCCATCATCGCGAGCCCCCAACACTTGGAAAATACAAGCAATGGCGCTCATCGCGAGGCACGCAAGACCTGAACAGAGACAGAGAGGAGAAAGACACAGGGGAGGGAGAGGGTGAAAAGAGACACAGGGGTGATTGGGGGGGGGGGGGAGAGACACAGGGGAGGGAGAGGGGGAGAGGAGGGAGAGGGGGGTGGAGGGAGGGGTTAACAGATTAATGGAAAGGAGAGAAGGTAGGGAGCTGGAAACATGTGCGCATGAGGAAGTGGGCGTAGGTTTAGAATGGGTGGAGGAAGAGAGGGAGCCTCCCACAATTACCAGGTATTGAACCTAGCCATTTGTGCTCAGGCCTCTCTCCTTGTTGCAGTTATGTGCCTGTTGCTACGCCCCTTTAGGCCTACTAAGAGGGCCAAAAATCAACTGGTTATTTACAGAATTTTGAAAAAGCTAAACGAATTTCAGCTGGAGGATTGGGGATGTACTTACTATAACAGGTTGACTTCCAACGCCCCATAGCCTGTATGATGTGCGCTGGTGTTTGATTTGTAGATGCTGATGAAGCGGCTCCTATACGAAAGAAATGACCTGAAAATTTTAATGGATTGAGTACCAATCGGATGAGAATCATACGTATGTAATGAATGAATGTTGTGGTGCTGAGAGGTTGACTTGAGATGATCAGTAAGGGGTGATGAAGGGGTTTGTCTATGAGAGTGGAAGTTAGTAATCGTAGTGTAGCAACTGGACAGGTAGAGTCATGCGTGGGGTAGTAGGTGATGGACACTGGAGTAGAGCTTGTCTTAGAAGAGCGTAAGCTGAGTATGCAAGTGTCATTAGTAAAGCTGAGGTCGTGCTTAGTAACGAATCTAGGTTGTGAGGGTGAGATAGGGAATTCTGAAGGGCATAGAAACCCATAGAAACCCAAGGATGCTGCTGCTTTAATTTTTAGTCACGTTCTGGGGCCAAAAGGATCAGTAGCTTGTAATGCTATGATCCATGTAAAGATGTCACCAGTGATAGGAAGATGGTTGACCACGTGTACCTGTTTTTTGCAAAGACCTTTGAAAAAGAGTTTAATGGATGGGGACCCAATCAAAGATTCAGTATCAAGTAGATTTTAAGCCAGGTGGAACTGAACTCCAGTCAAATAAGTTTTAAGTGTAGTGACATGTAAATTAAGGTAGTAGTGACAATGGCTAGCAAGAGCAAGGAATTTAGTAGTAGTAATAGGTAGCGTTACATGGTAATTAACAAGAAAAATATAAAATACTGTAAATCCCATGCTCTACTGTAGATCTCTGATGTATTTGGAGCGAGTCCAGCTGAATCCGCTGAATGAAGGCCTCTGGGTTGAGGTTGGTGAATTGAAGCGGAAATGGCGTAAAATCCTGAGGATTAAAGTGAGGTTCATTAGTCATGAATGATGGGTGACAATGAAAATTTTAATTTAACGATTGGAGGGTGAACTCCCTAAGGAGAGACATGGTAGAAGGGTCTGGGGATTTGAACATATCCAACACTTCAAGAGAAGAAGTGAAGAACCTTATGGGTGAATTACCACACACAATATGGTGTTCGGGTTGGCTAGCTAAGACCACTGAACTGTGATAATTTGGTGATCGTGAATTAACTGGAAAGACTGACTAGAAACCAATTTGTACGAACAAAGTCTGACCAAGAAAAAAGGATCTACCATTCCAAGTACATAAGTTTCTCCACAATTTCAGGTCTTCCACTGATTCAATCGATAGGCATATGGAATCATACCTCGATGATTCTGAGAGGTCTTTAAGCAAATAACTCAAAAATGACCTACCTTGCAGTAATATGTGGCAAAATTCAGATGTCCCAATAGAATTTGCAAATCTTTGGTGCTCATGGGTTTAGTGTCCGTAAAGTCGAGGAGGATGGACCGTAAGCATTCTAGCGTTTTTAGTGGGAGATGAGACTCCATCCTCAGAGTGTCCAGTATGATGTCTACGAATTCTATTTGATGTAGCAGTCCCTTTGTTTTCTCTGGCGCATAAGTGACACCCAGAGCATCGAATAATTCAACTTTCTGAAGGCTGTGAACCCTTCCACTGGGGGGAGGTTCCATTAAAAGCAAATCGTTGAGGTAATATATCAGTGAGGACACTTTAGTATATTCAACATGATCCCACACAAGGCTTCAGCGAAGGAATGGTAAATTTTTGGACTGCTAAGAGAACCAAATGTACGCCTTGTAGAAAAACTAAATTTACCTTGCCACTCGATACCACAAATAAGGGTGTATGGGAATCTGCTTGAAGGCATCCTTTAAATCAATTTTAGAGAGCCATCTTGGACCAAGTCTGAGTATGACGGTTATGGCATGAACGCACCTTAATTGGAATTAACAAATTAACACTTGGTATAGGCAAACCATGAGGGGCTGAGAGTATGATTAATTGTTTTTTTAAAGAATATTTCCCCGTGGCTACACCTATAGGGTTTATACACCAGATAGTAAAAGGTGGGATGTCAAAGGGGCCGATTAGATAGCCTTAGGTGATGTCCGAAGAAATTAGGTCTGTCAGGAACCAAGGCTCCCTTACTGTGGTTAGTAGATTAGTGCAAGCATGGGAAGCCTGAGGCAATGCTAGTACCCCTGGTTGGAATCCAGAAAGCAGACAAGTGACAACTTGTTTAGAGGGAGAAAATGGTCAACATCTAGAGGTAATTGTCATTCAGTATTCAGCTTTAGACAGATAATCTTAATGTGAGCTTGGTGGCAATTAGCAGACATGTGCAGGAGGCGACAAACAGAAAAGTTAAAGCCTCTAGAATTTAAATTATTACAAATAGGCGTGAAGCCTAAATAGAGCACTGGTCTGCCAAGACGGTCGCGGTTGATTAGGAAATTCGGCAACAGAGACAGCAGAACTAGTGGTATTGACAAAGGAGGGTGGCGTGTAATTGGGACAAAAAATGGAATTATGAAATGGTGAATGACAATACTGACAAACCGGAGATCTCAGCCCTGCACAGTGCCTACAAAAAAAAACATGATCTAGTAGTGACCAATTGACTTGATAATGAAATTGGTGCCAAGCGGCCGCTGCTTTAGCAGCAAATGAACGTTGGTAGTCAAAAAACTCATAACCACCATATCTATAGGCCAGATCCACTACCAAATGCAACTGATCATCAAGTTCCTTACACATACTGGTACATACTACATTCCTGTAGATACCAAATGCTAATACAAATTAATTCCTGGTAAGTTTCCGTTGCAATCTCAGATTTTGTGACTTAACCGTGACAGAGATATCCCCCTGTGTTAATGTACGGGGCTCTGATGAATCTGAAGAGGACATAAGAATGGACACTAAATTAACCTCCTTGCCTTCTACTATGTCTCTCCTCAGATTAGGAGATAAATAATGAGATGGCATAATAATAGGGGGAGGCTGACTGGCCTCACCACATTCAGCATGTGGTCCTGGCAATGCAAGTAGAGGAGGTTATGAGGAAGGACTTTCAATTCTTAAAAAACAGTCCTTAAGTTCAGGCACTGATGACACCAAATCAGCTATCATTCTTTGCAGTGCCAAGAATGAGTGCCAGTTGGAGAATAAATTGCCACTGATGGTGGGGTTCCTGGTTCAGTAGGGACTGAATCAGTCATGATATCCTACAGGGCGAAAGTAGTGAATTATGCCCTCAATGAGATAATTACTGAGCAGGGTGAAGCCTTCGATGGGCTGAGAGTTTTGGGTTCATGAATTGAGAAGAAAATGAAAATAATAGCAAATTAATTTGTAAATGTGATCCCCCCGATGGGCTGCGGGTTGTGATAACGTGTTCATGAAAGATAAGCAAGTCTAATATAATAATGGCCTGAAGCCAATCGTAATATATTGAATAAATTAAAGGTATATGCAAGTAAGCTGGATTATGAATGCATCTGATAGAGGAGAATTAGCAGTGTATGAAAAAAATTGCTTGAATGACAAAATACCAAAATAAACATTTAAACAGTTACCCTAAAGTTTGCTGAATTTCTTGCATTTGCAAACTGTTTTCTATCAATGTTGACACCCCCTGGAAATCCCAGAGAAAATTAGCATACATAACACATTGTATCTTTTTGGTCAGTGAATTGAGCTGGTAGCTTTCCTTTAGATTTCTCTAATACCCAGAACAAGGTCTGTGTACCTTCATTCACTGATTGTTTTATTAACATCCCAGGCGACACTTCCCCCAGCCCCAGAGATTTGCCCCTGTAACACCCTAGCCCCAGTGATTTACCCCATCACCTCCCTCACCCTCTGTGAATTAGCCCTGAGATCTCTCCCAGCCCCAGTGGATTGCCCCATCACCTCTCCTAGCACCAGTTAATTGCCTCAGAGATCTCTCCCAGTCCCAGCGAATTGCATGTACTTACTCACACAGAGACATATGCACTCACACAGAGACAGAGGAACACATTGCAGGTCATTGCAGGACCATAAATCAAGCATAAATACTCATTCGCCTAAAAGACAAATTAGAATAGGAAGAAGCTGAAATGTTTGTTTTCAGTACAATTATAATTTGTCTGTCTAAAGAATAACCGTGTAACCGCTCAAGCACTTTTACTTGACGATTTAAGGTCCTTTAAGGACACAGTGTAGCAGTCTCATCTAGCTGGCTGCACACAGCATTGCTGATTGGCTGCAAACCTGGGAATGCTCACATGGACAGGGTAGACTTTTACAAAAATGAACCCTCTCAGGAGCCTAGCTCAATACTGGGGGTGTAAACAACACCTGCAACAGTTTTATTTTCTTAATGCAAAGCTAAAAAAAACATAGTGCATGCAAATAAATGTAATCATACACTACTAATTCTCCTCCCCAGATGAATAAACCCAGCTTACTTGCATATACCTTTAACGAAGAAGGAGATTATGAAGGATGGGGGCACCCATGCCAACAAATAAAGAAAAGGACATAAAGAAGATGTGAAATGACGATATTCCATATTACTAACTAAAATATTACAGAAGGGGAGAGGGGGTGAAGCCCACGGTGGCTGAGAGTTTTGGATTTGAGGTTGAGAAGGCAAATGATAATAATTGCTAATTAAATTTGAGCGTGTGATGCCCTCGATGGGCTAAGGATTGTGATACAATGTATACATAAATGGCAAGCAATGGTGCCAAGTTAATATACTACGCTGACAGCAGAATATAGTAACTGTGACAAGCACCTAGCTGTGGTGACCAAATCATTATAAGTGAACCTTCTTTAAATAGAATAATTATTAGCTATTATAAATGAAGAAATAAAAGTGCACATAACATTTACAAATGGTTGTAAAATAATCAAGTGTCTTAACTTCTATAAATATGTATATACTAGCTACTTGCCCATCAAAAATGACTGGAATAAAAATGTAAGCCTGGCAATGCTGTTTGCCACCCAATGTGAGCACCTTCTGCGCTCATTGCGAGTCCTTCTCTGAGCGCCTTCGGTGCTCATTGCGAGTCTCTCATCCTGTCTACTTCCTCCCTTGTGTATCATTTCCCCCTACTCTCCCTCCCTCCTTTCCCCCCTTCCTTCCCTTGTTTCTCCTTTCCCCCCTCCCTCGTGTCTCCTTCCCCCCTTCTTTCTCTCGTGTCTCCTTCCCCCTCCTGTCCCATCCTTGTGTCTCTTCCCCCCTCCTATCCCTCCCTCGTGTCTTCTTTTGCCCCCTCCTCTCCCTCCCTCCCTCATGTATCCTTCCCCCTTTCTCTCCTTCTCTTTGATCTCCCCCTCCTCTCCCTCTCTTGTGTCTCATTTCCTCCCCTCCTCTCCCTCCCTTGTGTCTCATTTTCTCCCCTCCTCTCCCTCCCTCATGTCCCCTTTCCCCCCTTGTGTCTCCTTCCCCCTCCCTCCTCTCCCTCCCATGTGTCTCCTTTTCCTCCCTCTCCCTCCCTCGTGTCTCCTTTTCCTCACCCTCCTCTCCCTCCCTTGTGTCTCCTTTTCCTTTCCCCTCCTCTCCCTCTTGTCTCATTCCCCCCTCCTCTCCCTCCCTTGTGTCTCATTTACCCCCTCCTCTCCCTCCCTGTGTCTCATTTCCCCCATTCTCTCCCTCCCTTGTGTCTCATTTCCCCCTCCTGTATCTTTCCCTTGTGTCTCATTCCCCTCTCCTCGCCCTCCCTTGTGTCTCCTTTTCCCCTCCTCTCCCTCTCTTGTGTCTGTTTTTCCCTCCTCTCCCTCCTTTGTGTCTCATTTCCCATCTCTCCCCCTGCCTCCCTTGTGTCTCATCCCCCCTCTCCCTCCCTCCCTTGTGTCTCCTTTCCGCTCTCATTCCCTTGTTTCTCCTTTCCCCCCTCCCTCTTGTCTCCTCCCCCCCTAGTCTCCCTCATGTCTCCTCTTCCCTCCTCTCCCTCCCTTGTGTCTCCTTTCCCCCTCCTCTACCTCCCTCGTGTCTCCTTCCCCCTCCCCTCCCTCTCTTGTGTCTCCTCCCCCTCTTCTCTCCCTCATGTCCACTCCCCACTCCTCTCCCTCCCTTGTGTCTCCTTTCCCCCTCCTCTCCCTCCCTCCCTCATATCTCCTTTTCCTCCCCCTTCTCTCCCTCCCTCGTGTCTCCTTTTCCTCCCCCTCCTTCCTTCTGTACCTGTTGACATTGGTGGTTCAGCGGAGCAGCACCCCTGCACACTTCCACAACACTCCAGCTCTGTCAAACAAATCTCCACCTGGGGGCAACAGCAGGCCTTGATTGCAGCCACACCCCTGCCTTTTGAGCAGGTTGTTAACTCTGTCACTCCTGGGGAGAAGTCTTGAAGAGCTCTCTTTTGACCTCTGGTGGCACTTCACCACATATACCCCAACCCCAGCTCAACACCATGGGGTTATGTGTCCAACGCCGTGAGGAAATGTCTGCGATCCAATGCATCCTCTGTACCATCTGTGTTCTTTCCGCACTCTTCCGCACCAGTGAAATTTTATCTTATTCACCGGAGCTACTGCTCTTCCAGCTGCATCATGCATTGGTGCTCTCTTCTTTGTACTTCTAGTAGCATCTCCATCATTTCTCTACTGTCATCTTAAACTCCTTCATAGGAGTTTTCCCATTTCGCAGCTCACCTTCTTCATCACTGCTTTCAAATTATTTTGTTTTTTCTTGGAACCGTGTTTTCTTTCTGGGTGAAGAGTAATTTCCTTTCCCCTCTCTTCCTTTCACTTCGTATTTTCTGCTTTCTTTGCCGTTCTGTCTGCTATCATCACTTAAACTTTACGGGTAGGACAACGGCCCGCCCATCTCTCCGAGTGCCCTCCACCAGGGACCCTTGAAAAGTACTTCTCGTACTTTGGTATGAGAATGTGTTTCTCCATACAGGTTGTACATCACAGACATTAAAGATTTCTGTGACCTTGTCTTCCACCGGATGCATCTTTTCTTTCAGACCCTTCATCTCACTCTCGCAGCTTTAATGTGAGGACTGATATTTGCCAGTTCCCTCTCTCACTTGGATACTTTCTGCCAGTTTGTGGCTAGATGGTGTGTTTTCGTCTGTTCAAAGTCACCCGGCAATATTTATGACTTATCTGCAGACCGGGAGCTTGGGACTTTATGCTTGGATTTCATTTGTTCCTTTAATCCTCATGTTAAATGTTCTTTCTTTTCCAGAAGATTATCGGCAGCTTTCTCATCCCTTTCAACTTCACTATGGAACAGCAACTTCTTGGGCTGTTTTTCTTCCCTCTGTTTCTGGCTCTCTCGGTTCCAGGTGCTCCTATTGGCTGGCTGACAACTCTCACCAAAATGTATCAGCCTCATACAGTCATCTTGATTCTGTTCTGGCCCAGTATCATCTATAGACTCCAAAGGCAGGTCCTCTCTCACGGCTGCATCTTGCACTTGGATCTGTACTTCAACTTCCTTTCTGTGCACAGCAAGCATATTCGATATCTCTGCTTGAAAGGAGCTCTCAGGCTTTTGGTTTTGCTGGAATATCTCAAAGCTGTTCAGCAACTTCAAGCTGACACCGAACAGATAGGCTAGTACACCTCTTAGTAGCCTCTTGAATCCTATATTCCTGGAAAACACTTTTATTTTTGGCATCCTCAGCCTTCAACTGTATTATTTCCTCTGTTAGTGGCTTCTCTACTTGCTTTGCCTCCAAGGCATTCAGCTTTCCATCTTTCTCTGCTTTCTTCAGCTGCAGTTTCTCCTCATTAGCTTGTTGCAAATCCAGTTCATTGTAATGATATAGGAATCACAAGGTTTTGGAGACCAGCAGCCTAGGTCAGCAATAATCCAATTCAGCAACTTGTAGGTGAAACAGGAACAAGCTTTATTGAAGGGAACAGGAACCACAATAATCTGGCAAGGTACATAGACAGGAAGTGCCTTATATAGGCCAAGGACCAGACACCTGACCAGACACAGCTGAAGAGACTAGTCACTGATACTATTGCTAGCAGAGTCAAGGTTTATCAGATCTCAAGGAAATTCACAAAGGCTGGCTGGCGCAGTGGTAGGGAAGAGGTTCAGCAGCCTGGGGACCCGGGTTCAAAACCCAGCAGAGTCAATTCCTCACATTACCCCCGCCTCTATAGGTGCAGCCTCTGGATGCCCTATTACCCGGTTTAACAGGGTACTGCACATGAAAAGACCGAAGAAGATCAGGAGCGTGAATATTGTCCACTGGTTCCGGCGAACTATCCTCCTCACCATAGCCTTTCCAACAAACCAGATACTGAAGCTTGTTGCGGAAGATCCTGGAGTCCAGAATTTTCTCCACCTCGTATTCATCCTCACCATCCCCGAGGACTGGAGGTGGGGCAGGCAGGGCTTGGCCAGGGAAAGTGTTGTCATGGAAAGGTTTCAGCAGTGCAACGTGAAACACCGGATGTATTCTCATGGAATCTGGTAGTTGCAAACGAAAAGTGACAGCATTGATCTAAGCGATGATCTCAAAAGGTCCCATGAACCTCGGACCCAATTTATGAGAAGGAACCCTAAGATTAAGATTCCTTGTTGACAGCCAAACCTTGTCACCAACATGATAAACTGGGGCCTCAGTTCTATGCCTATCAGCAGCTCTCTTGTAACATTCCTGAGCCTCCGAAAGAGTCTCCTTAAACAGGTCTTGGGAATCTCGTAAGGCGGTTAGCCGATCAGTGACTGAAGGAATGGAAGTAGTAATTGGGAGACTCACTAGAAAGGTTGGATGGTAACCATAAAAATGGTCTCAGAAAAGTGGAGCAGTGTTGGGCATTGTTATAGGCAAACTCCGCCGTGGGTAGAAAATCCAGCCAGTCATCCTGCAGGTAACTAATATAGCACCGCAAATATTGCTCTAAAGTCTGGTTGGTTCGCTCAGTCTGTCCATTACTTTGTGGATGAAAAGCTGATGACAGATTTACATTAATACCTAGATTAGAGCAAAAATGTTTCCAAAAACGAGATGTAAACTGCACTCCCCTGTCAGAAACTACTTCATCAGGCACTCCATGCAAGCAAAATATTTCCCGAATAACCAGGTCAGCCGTCTGTTTAGCTGAAGGGAGACCACGAGCTGGTATGAAATGACCCATCTTAGTTAACCTGTCCACAACAACAAAAATGGTAGTGTGTTCCTTAGAGGGAGGTAGTTCCACAATAAAGTCCATGGATATAGATCCCCAGGGACGATGAGGAATCGGAAGAGGCTGAAGCAAGCCAACAGGGGATGAGCGAGGAGTCTTATGTCTGGCACATACATCACAAGAGGACACATACTTCTTAACATCCTCATAATACTTCGGCCACCAAAAGGATTGGGCAAGTAACTCTTGTGTCTTTCGGATTCCTGGATGACCTGCTGGTTTTGAGTCGTGGTAGAGACCTAAAAGGTCCAGTCGCACTGACTCCGGAGCAAACAGACGTTGTTGAAAAATGCAAAACCCATTAAGCATCGTCATATGGAGATCACAAGGAGGATCACGAAGAACTGGATCTTCAGCGTAGCCCTTTTTAATGCGAGACATCAGATCAGAAGGAAATGTAACTCCAATAAATATATCCTCCTGCAAGATGGTGGTCTTTGTTACGGTAGTAAGGAGGGGGTCAGCTATTCTAGACAAGGCATCCGCCTTAACATTCTTGGAGCCAGGAAGGTATGTAACCAAAAAATTAAACCTCGAGATGAATAGGGACCAGCGTCCTTGTCTGGCTGACAGTCTCTTAGCTGATCGAATGCATTCCAGATTTTTGTGATCTGTGAGGACAGTAATTGGATGGGTAGCTCCCTCCAAGAGATGTCTCCATTCGGTGGAAGCAGCTTTTATAGCCAATAGTTATTTATTCCCTATGTCATAGTTTCTTTCTGCTGGCACCATCTGGCGGGAATAGAAGGCACACGGATGTAACAGCATCTTAGGTCCAGTCCTTTGAGAAGGTATAGCACCAACAGCTGAATCAGAAGCATCAACTTCCACAATAAATGGTAATTCCGGCTGAGGATGTACCAGGACGGGGGCAGATGTAAACAAAGTTTTTAATCAGGAGAATGCGGTATCAGCCTTATCGGACCACTGAAAAGGAGTCCCTTTACGTGTAAGTTCAGTGATCGGTGTAATAACGGCAGAGAAATTCTTAATGAAACGCCTGTAAAAATTGGCAAACCCAACAAATCTCTGAATATCTTTTTCATTCCTGGGGATGGGCCAGTCCAGCACAGCTTTAATTTTACTTGCGTCCATACTTAAACCTTTAGGAGTTATTACATACCCCAGGAATTGAATTTCTGTTTGTTCAAACTCCCAGTTTAATGTATAGGTGGTGGGTACGAAGGCGCTCCAGAACTATACAGACCTGTTTTCTGTGGTTTTATCATAAAATATTAGGATATCATCCAAATATCTGGAATTGTATTATAGGTAGGACTTCCTAATAAGAAGTATTGAATTGTGAAGATATGATTATATATCTTCTATCCCCTTGCACACAATGATGATAAGTGACAACAAGTGCAGGAAAACTAATAATGGGAAATATGACAAGTAAGCAGAGACACAGGTCCTGATGTAAGACCTATGTATTTGCAAAGATGTATATGCCACATATAGACATGAAGTGACTGTGCTATTAGGTAAAAAATTATAATTGCACTTAGAATGTTGCACCTAGGTATAATTAAACGATTATTCTAGTATCATTAAAGTGTCTAGTGCTGGAAAACTGATGATGGGGGATATAGCAAATTGGCAGAGACAAAGGTCCTAATAGTAGTAGACCTATGTATTTGCATAGGTGTATATGCCACATACAAAAATAAAGTGACTGTGCTTTTATATATGGACAGTGATTGCACTTAGATTATTGCACCTAGGTATAGTTCATAAGATTATAATCTTCTTAAAGTGTCTAGTGCCTATAGTGATAGAGATAAATAATCAATTTATTGAACTGAATAAATATAAAGTGCTAGTGCAGAGTGAGAATATACTGATATATTTCCATAATAATATTGGTTGAGGAAAGTCCTATTATTGCTTATTTATTCCGTTTTACTACATAGACTGAGGAGCTAGGAGGAATCCCTCTCTACTTCATGATTCGATATACAGGTAAGTATACATTGATAGTGGTGAGAGTAGGGATAGTATTGCAGTTAGATGTCCGTTTGTGTAGTGCCTCTACACCTAAGCTCCTAGGTTTGCCGCGCGTTGTCTATGCGTCTACGTATGACGTCATAGCGCAACGTCGCGGCGTAATACGTGCAACCCGACGCACGTTTCTGAACATTTCATCAGGGGTTACCGGGGTCGTATCTACGGAGCTATTTATGCTCTGAGGTTGTCAAGGCAACCTAGTGGAACATAAAATCATACTTGTACAAAGAAATATACTATAATTAAAACCATATTGCAAGTAAGATGGGAAGTAGATGAAGCCTATATTATAATATATTGAAGCATAATAATAAATAATTAATAAGCAGAACTAGAAATACGACGTTGTTTTTAATAAAATACAGCATAGAGGGCACTGTATATCTAGCAAATAAGGTATATGATATTATTATATCACCCTATAGGTGTAATATTAGGCATTACATATGAGAGGGAAATCACATTACATATATATGGATTCATAATGGGTATCTATCCCCTTGTATATATTTGGTCTATGACAAATAGGGATTTTAATGTTAATCATTGGTAGTATGCAAAATACACAGTCTTCTTATAGATACTGTGTAATATACGTATATAGTGTATAGGACTACTTATATAAGTAAATGGAGCATTCCATTTCTTTTATGATTAATATTATTAGTTCCATTGTTACCCTCCTAAGTTTTCCTTTGCATCATTGTCATTTGACTTAATCTTTGAGGGGCATATAAGCAGGGTTGGAATAGTCATTATAATGTTATCATATACTACGTACATAAAAATATATATATAATTCATTACTGATTAACCTTAATGATAGGTAAGTAACTTAAATAAATGGTGTAAACGTGAATCCATCATTGAGGCCCCATGGTTTTTTGGTTTTGAGTGTGAAAATCCAGTAGGCCTCTCTTTTGAGTAATTCCCTATCTATATTACCTCTTCTGATGTTTTGTTTAATACCGTCTATAGCTATGAAAGATTTATAGCTTAGATCACCATTATGTTGGAAATTCACATGGTTGGCCACTGGTGTGTCATATTCTTTGGTAATGCTGTATATATGTTCTAATATTCTGCATCTCAATTCTCTGCAGGTTTTTCCTACATAGTTCATACCACATTTACAAAGCATGAGATATATGACCCCTACAGTTTTACACGTCATTAGTTGTTGAATTTTGAAGTTTTCTTTTCCATCTTTTGAGGGGAATGTTTTGGTAGTATTCACATATTTACACGCTTTGCATGATAGGCATTTAAAGCAGCCCTTTGTTCTATTGAGCCAGGTATTTTTTCTAGCACCTTCTAGATTGCTTTTGGTTAGCATATCTCTCAGATTAGTGGATCTTCTGCTGGTTATTTGGGCCTGACTGCTCAAAAATGGCCTTAGATCGTCATCATCTAGTAGAATCCTCCAATGGTCACTGAATATTTTCTTAATTTCATGCCATTTGCCATTGTAGGTTCCTATGCATCTGATCACTTCATCTTGATCTTTGTTTTTATTAGACAGGAGTGATTCTCTGTCTACTGCTTGTGCTCTTTGATATGCTCTTTTTAAGGGTTTATTCTTATACCCTCTCTCTATAAATCGGTGCTGTAATTCTCTGGCTTCCTTCTCAAAGTTGATTTGGCTGGAGCAATTTCTTTTGATTCTTAAGTATTGCCCCACTGGTATCCCTTCAATCAATGATTTAGGGTGACTGCTATCTGCCCTTAAAAAGCTGTTTGTCGCTGTTGGTTTCCTATATGTGGTTGTGTGTAGTTTTCCATTCTCTGACTTTGCAATTTTCAAATCCAAAAAAGTAATTGCATTCTCACTCATTTCTGAGGTTAAGTATAGTCCCATATTGTTAGTATTAAGTATTTCTATAAAAGTTTTTAAATCTTTTTGACTTCCATTCCATATTAACAAGATATCGTCGATAAATCTTATCCATAGTTCGACGTGTTGTATATATTGATCCAATTGTGGTATGAACTATGTAGGAAAAACCTGCAGAGAATTGAGACGCAGAATACTAGAACATATATACAGCATTACCAAAGAATATGACACACCAGTGGCCAACCATGTGAATTTCCAACATAATGGTGATCTAAGCTATATATCTTTCATAGCTATAGACGGTATTAAACAAAACATCAGAAGAGGTAATATAGATAGGGAATTACTCAAAAGAGAGGCCTACTGGATTTTCACACTCAAAACCAAAAAACCATGGGGCCTCAATGATGGATTCACGTTTACACCATTTATTTAAGTTACTTACCTATCATTAAGGTTAATCAGTAATGAATTATATATATTTTTTTATGTACGTAGTATATGATAACATTATAATGACTATTCCAACCCTGCTTATATGCCCCTCAAAGATTAAGTCAAATGACAATGATGCAAAGGAAACTTAGGAGGGTAACAATGGAACTAATAATATTAATCATAAAAGAAATGGAATGCTCCATTTACTTATATAAGTAGTCCTATACACTATATACGTATATTACACAGTATCTATAAGAAGACTGTGTATTTTGCATACTACCAATGATTAACATTAAAATCCCTATTTGTCATAGACCAAATATATACAAGGGGATAGATACCCATTATGAATCCATATATATGTAATGTGATTTCCCTCTCATATGTAATGCCTAATATTACACCTATAGGGTGATATAATAATATCATATACCTTATTTGCTAGATATACAGTGCCCTCTATGCTGTATTTTATTAAGAACAACGTCGTATTTCTAGTTCTGCTTATTAATTATTTATTATTATGCTTCAATATATTATAATATAGGCTTCATCTACTTCCCATCTTACTTGCAATATGGTTTTAATTATAGTATATTTCTTTGTACAAGTATGATTTTATGTTCCACTAGGTTGCCTTGACAACCTCAGAGCATAAATAGCTCCGTAGATACGACCCCGGTAACCCCTGATGAATGTTCAGAAACGTGCGTCGGGTTGCACGTATTACGCCGCGACGTTGCGCTATGACGTCATACGTAGACGCATAGACCACGCGCGGCAAACCTAGGACCTTAGGTGTAGAGGCACTACACAAACGGACATCTAACTGCAATACTATCCCTACTCTCACCACTATCAATGTATACTTACCTGTATATCGAATCATGAAGTAGAGAGGGATTCCTCCTAGCTCCTCAGTCTATGTAGTAAAACGGAATAAATAAGCAATAATAGGACTTTCCTCAACCAATATTATTATGGAAATATATCAGTATATCCTCACTCTGCACTAGCACTTTATATTTATTCAGTTCAATAAATTGATTATTTATCTATATCACTATAGGCACTAGACACTTTAAGAAGATTATAATCTTATGAACTATACCTAGGTGCAATAATCTAAGTGCAATAACTGTCCATATATAAAAGCACAGTCACTTTATTTTTGTATGTGGCATATACACCTATGCAAATACATAGGTCTACTACTATTAGGACCTTTGTCTCTGCCAATTTGCTATATCCCCCATCATCAGTTTTCCAGCACTAGACACTTTAATTATACTAGAATAATCGTTTAATTATACCTAGGTGCAACATTCTAAGTGCAATTATAATTTTTTACCTAATAGCACAGTCACTTCATGTCTATATGTGGCATATACATCTTTGCAAATACATAGGTCTTACATCAGGACCTGTGTCTCTGCTTACTTGTCATATTTCCCATTATTAGTTTTCCTGCACTTGTTGTCACTTATCATCATTGTGTGCAAGGGGATAGAAGATATATAATCATATCTTCACAATTCAATACTTCTTATTAGGAAGTCCTACCTATAATACAATTCCAGATTCTTACTACTATCAGTATCTCGTCAGTGTATCAGTATTTTAATACCAATTTTATACATCATTAAACGTTAAGTTTTATCACTTTTTTGCTGCTCTATATTGTCATCAGGGCAGAGGGTGTGCACTTTAGTTTCAAAGGATACTTTGTCTTTCCCCCTACATTACCATTATTAGTATACATATCCATAAGTAGCACCCCTAGTCTACACCTAGATTTTTCTATATATCTTGAGCCACCTTTTTCTCTTATCCTGTAATTATCATCCAAATATGATCCAGGAGATCTCGTAGTACATCATTGATAAGATGCTGGAAAGTTGCAGGGGCATTACAAAGCCCAAATGGCATTACTAGATATGCGTAATGCCCGTACCTGGTTCTGAAAGCTGTTTTCCATTCATCATTTGGTCTTATACGAACCAGATTATATGCCCACCGAAGATCAAGCTTCGTAAATATTTTAGCTGAGCGAAGTCTCTCCAAAAGTTCAGAAATGAGAGGCAAGGGGTAGCGTTTTTTAACAGTGATGTTATTAATGTTCCTGTAGTCAACGCATGGCTGTAGACTGCCATCTTTCTTTTCTACAAAGAATATAGGAGCTCCTGCTGGAGAAGTAGATGGTCGAATAAAGCCTTTGGCAAGATTTTCTTGTATGTATTCACGAAGAGCTCTCAATTCAGGCTCAGAAAGGGAATATATACGGCCAAATGGGATAGCAGCCGCAGGTAACAGCTCTATTGGGCAATCATAAGGCCTGTGGGGTGGAAGCTGATCAGCATTCTTCTTATCACAGACATCTGCAAAATCCTGATATTGTAGAGGAAGCTTAGTCAATTTTTTAGCAACCATTTCATTAATTGTTGTGGCAACAGGTGTTACCTTAGAGGGTTTACAATTCATTAAGCAGTGTTCTGAAGGAAAGGACAAAGTTCCGGTCTTCCAATCAATCTGTGGGTTATGCAGAGCAAGCCAAGGTACCCCCAAAATCACTGGAAACTGTGTTGAGGAAATTAGGTGGAAAGATATAGGCTCTTGGTGATTCACTTCCAGAGTCAACTTTAAGGGCACAGTCTCATGTGTAACCGGGCCTGACGTAAGTAGAGAACCGTCTACTGTCTCCATTAACACAGGTGAAGAATTAGGGATAGACTGAATTCTATTTACTGCTGCAAATTTGATGTCCATAAAGTTTCCTCCTGCTCCAGAATCTATCATAGCAGTAGTTAAAATTTTACGATCACCACATTGCAACGTGATAGGCACCTCAAAATGAGGATGTTGAGTCAACATACCCTCTTCATCATGAGCCAGAGAAAACAAGGGTTGTATGACAGAATCCAGTTGATCTGAAATCTGGGATTGGCGTCGAATCTGTGCACCCTCAGCTGCCATAGCTATTGTTCTTTTGGATTTGCTAGGACAATTGATGGCATAGTGCCCTGCACTACCACAATACAGGCATAAATTGTGAGTGCATCGCCACTGTTTTTATTCATTGGATAATGGCCCTCTTATTAGATTTACCTGCATAGCCTCAGGCTCAGAATCTGTAGATGTTTGTGGGGTCGGAGTCGAAATTCTTGAATAGGAAATAGGAGTAGCACTTGAGAGCCCTGTCTTTCCAATCTTCTTTCAAAAGGTCTCCGATCAATACGGATAGCCAAACGCACAAATGCATCAAAGTCAGCAGGAAGATCAACACGAGCTAGCTCATCTTTTAGAGCTTCTGAGAGACCTTTTCTGAAGTGGAACCTCTGGGCTGATTGGTTCCAGGTAGTATCAGCAACCCACTGTCTGAATTCAGCAGCATATTCAGCCACAGAGCGCCTCCCTTGATGCAAATGAAGGAGAGTGGCTTCTGCTGTAGCATATCAAAAACTAGGCACATGGCCTCAAGAACTGGACTGTCCTGTTCCAGAAGAGGGGAGCCCCAAGCCAGGGCTTCATCTTTGAATAGGGAGAAAATAAATCCCACCTTCCCTCTTTCAGATGGAAAACGGTGAGGTAACATCATGAAGTGCAAACGGCATTGATTTAGGAAACCCCTAAATCTTTTGCGATCTCCTCCAAACTTTTCTGGTAGGGGCAAACTGGCATCTTGTGGAGGTGTAACAGTAGCAGCCGCAACATCACGTGCCCTGTAGCTGGTATACTCACTGTGCATTGACTAAACTTTATTTTGCAGTTCAGCTACCTGGTCCTGCAGCACTTGAATGGTCTGTGCCTGCGTCTGCACAGTTCTTGCAGTAAAAGCAACCTGCTGGGCCAATGCAGAATCTGACCTGGCTGTCTCCATGAAAACGCCAGATTATTCTGTAATGATATAGGAATCACAAGGTTTTGGAGACCAGCAGCCTAGGTCAGCAATAATCCAATTCAGCAACTTGTAGGTGAAACAGGAACAAGCTTTATTGAAGGGAACAGGAACCACAATAATCTGGCAAGGTACATAGACAGGAAGTGCCTTAAATAGGCCAAGGACCAGACACCTGACCAGACACAGCTGAAGAGACTAGTCACTGATACTATTGCTAGCAGAGTCAAGGTTTATCAGATCTCAAGGGAATTCACAAAGGCAGGCTGGCGCAGTGGTAGGGAAGAGGTTCAGCAGCCTGGGGACCAGGGTTCAAAACCCAACAGAGTCAATTCCTCACATTCACTCTGCTTGCACTGGATCTTTTGCTGCATTTTTAACTGAGGAACCTCCCCTGACTCTTCTATCAGGTCCTCCCTGAAAATCCTTGGCTGCTCAGCCATGTTTTCTTCACCCTTCTGTCTTTCCTTTACAGGCCCCTTCACTATGCCTTGCATATGAGCTTCCTTCAAATATCGCTCTGCATTCAATGTAGCATCTTGTACACACAGTTCTTTCAGGTCGTTACTAGTGTCTTCTGGACAACCAACACTCTGCTCCAACCGTCCCTCGTTATCAGAGTGTGCGCTAAACCACTGCTGTTCTGGAGCTTGTAACAGCAGTTCCTTTTTTGTTATAGCTGCTCCCCTCTGAGATACATGGTTAGCAAGGAGGTTACGCTTCATCTGTTAGCCACTGTGCAGCCGCTTCTGTATAAACTTCTCATTCATCTTGTACTTGGGGGAACTCTCCCACTGCTCCCAAGTAGACATCTGTGTCTTCTTCCTATAGGACACTCTGTTGTCTTCAAACGCAGGCTTCCTTCTCCATTCAGGAATATTATTATTGTTTATTTGTAACGCGCCAACAAATTCCGTAGCGCTATACATAAGTTAAGTTACAGGCAATGACAAGTTCAAGATTCACACATTGCAATGAATGGAGGGCCCTGTCTTTGAGCTTGGAATCCAGTGTCCATAGCGCTTTCCCTAAAGCACTTTGCAGGATTGAAACTCGCAGACTTACAATCTAAAGAATATAATTTGGCATCATCCTGATAACCTTCATTTTAGTATCAATTTGCCTGTCTTCTACTTCAGGCTATTTTAGTCCCACTGGGATAGAGTTCATCTGCACTCCTTGCTTTACTTGTTTCCCGTCTTTCTTCTCTTTATCTATAGCGCTTTGTTTTATGGCCAACTGAGACAGAACTCTCTCTGGATACTTCATAGTTTTATACGGACACATCACCATGCTCTGCTTCATATGTCCTCTTAGAGATGGTGTTTCATCTTTCACCATTGCAATCTCCCTACTCTTTTTTTCCACATCTTTTACTTTAGTTAGGATTCCAGTTTGTTCTTCCTTTGTAAGCACACTGTCTATATTCATCCATTTGCTCTCTACTTTCTCTAGGTCAGAGATCTTTGTCAGGCAGTTTCTTTCTCTAGTACTCTCCACCAAGGACAGGTGGCTGTGTCTGTCCAGGCTTCTTATGGAGTCATCTTCATTGCTGTTAACCCAAAATGTCTCTGCATCGGTTTGGACTCAGAACTTCACCAATGACTTGATCAGCATGCTTCTTACTGAGGCTGGTTTTGCACTCAGTCAGTGACAATACTTTGTCCTTTTTTTCTTTGATTGTTGCTCGCAACCTTAGTTGCTTTTAGATCATCAGCAATTTGATCCAGGGGCAAAGGTTCTTTATCTGCACTAACAGCCTCTTTTGCTTTCTCAGCAATCTCAATTGTGCCCTCTGTCGTCTCTGTGACAACCTCTGCTGTCTCTTTGGCACACTCTGCCGTCTCTGTGACGCACTCTGTGGCGCTCTCTGCAGTCTTACTTGCAGCTCCTTCTGCAGTCTCACTTGCAGCACCTTCTGCAGTCTTACTTGCAGCTCCTTCTGCATTCTCTTCAGCGCTGTCAGTAAGCCAGTTCCTTTCTTGTCTATCTTTGACAATATCATCATAGCTCACTCACATGCTCCCTGCCTCTCCCACTGTGTCTCCAATGGTGTTTCCATAATATTTGGACGAAAATCTTTTCTTGCAGTTCAGTCACTTCCCTCCTTTGTTATGTCAGTCACACCCTTCACTTGTGGTTGAAATTTAGGAGCAATTCTCTGGCCAGCTCGTTGCTTCCCTGGGACCTTTATGCTAGATGTAAAGTAAGCCTTCTAGGAGTCCTTCCTCAGTCTCTCGACAGGTGATCTGTACCCTGATCTGGGGTAGAGATGAGCATGCCGTTCCTCAGGATTCCATATTCCATCATTGTTATATTTATCCCAAAGACAGGAAGGTGGTTGTCCAGACTGTTGGACTTCCCCTCTGTACAGTAGCTTCTCCTTGGTACAACGCAGGCTCAGTGTGCAGAATTTCTGTGCTCTGACATCCCTCTGCTTTTAGGATACAATATTTGTTACCTTTTCTTCGGGCAAACCCCAAATGCTCTCTGTGCTTCTCCACACAGATAGGGACCAAGGAGTGTTTCCCAGTGCTTTTTAGGCCAACCTTCCCTAGTGGCAATCTACTCAAAGTTCAGGAGATATGTGTCAACGTCATCTTGAGCTGTCATCCTCTTTAGGAAGCGATTAAGATTCATGCTTCCACTTTCTACTGTAACCACAGTATTAGTTGCAGACTCCAGTTGCTGCAGCTTTGCTGTCTGTGCCTCTAAAAACTCTCTCATTTAGACTCTGTCCTCTTCCACTTGTCTCTGCCATTTCTCTGTGGCCTCACACATGCAGATTATATCCTCTTCTGCTTGTCTCTGCCATTTCTCTGTGGCCACTCTCAGACATGCATGGGCTCTGTCCTCTGCAATTCTTTTCAGCAATCTCTTCTGGTTTTCTTGCTGACAAGCTCTGCCCACTTTCTGGTATGTAATGGCATCTAACAGGGCTTTCAATAATACCTCCATTATTATACTGTACTGTGGGCTGTCTTCTTAAACACAGACAATTTTCATCCCACCACTGCCACCATAATGTGACAGATTCACTGTCACTCTCAGGCTCAGTGCCTTGTTTTCAATAAAATGGAGGATGCAGGAGCCCTTTAAATGTTTAGCCACACTTTACTGATTGTTTTGTCAGCATACAACATAAAACTGAAAGCAGAAACAAAACCCTAGCTTCTCATTGAAGCCCTGCACAACTAAACTGTAGTTCCCTCACTGACTTACATATAAGTGCAAACATACAGTCCAAACATAGGCAGCAGAGGTGTCTTTCTTTCTCACCTCTCTCTCAGGCTCTGTATCTCCGGCCTCTCTTTCCTAAACAGATCCCTCCTTCGGTCATCACATTCAGGGACTTTCTGTTCCTCTTATTTGCAGGCTCTCTCTTCAAAGCTTCTGGCATTGGTCCATTATCTTTCAGTGAGGCCGCTGGCAGCAGACCTGCACACTTCCACAACACTCCAGCTCTGCCAAACACAGGTATACACACACACATATGTACAGTATATATATATATATATATATATATATATATATATATATATATATATATATACACATATAGAGAGAGAGGGGAAGGGATAAATAATGGGTAACATGGTTACGAAGTGGTAATATGGTCTAAAATACCCATGAACCCTGTGATTGATGGCAGTGGGCCATATTACAATGCTGTATGTCAAGTATTTTTACATTACATGATTTATTCAATCGTTTTCATTTTTGCTTTAGTTTCTTATTTGTTCAGTAAAAATCTCTGTCAAATCTGTTCCAATTGTTGTTGTTTAGTCGTTCAGTCGTGTTCGACTCTCCATGACCCTAAGGACCGCAGCACACTATTCCTCTTCTTCATGTGCCTTCTATCTTTCTCAGCATCAGTCTTCTCTAGGGAATCCTGTCTTTTCATGATATGGCCAAAATATTTGAGTTTTAGTCTCATAATGAAACCTTCCAGTGAACAGTTTGGCTTGATTTCCTGTAGTATTGATTGGTTAGATCTTTTTGCTGTCCAAGGAACTCTAAGCAGTTTTCCCACATCCGTATGTTATCTCTGGGAATACCATAGTTTTAACTATGCAAATCTTTTCTGATAGTGATATAGCTTTACTTTTTAATAGCTTATCCAGCCTTGACATGATTTTTCTCGCCAGAAGAAAACATATTTTAATTTCATGGCTTCAGCCAACATTTGAAGAGATTTTGGAGCCCAGGAAAACAAAATCTGTCACTTCTTTTCCATCTGTTTCCAGGAATTGAGATTGCTGTTTGCCATGATCTTTGTCTTCTTAACATTGAGCAGCAGGCCAGCTTTTGCACTCTCTTCCTTCACCCTTATCAATAGGCTCTTTATTTTCTCCTCATTTTCAGCCATTGTATTCCTCCAGCCAAACCTTACGCATGATGTCTTCTGCACATAAGTTCCACAGTTAGGACCATGGCATCCTGGTCCATATATAGAATTCTCAGGAGGCTGATGAGATGATCTGGTACTCTCATCTCTTTAATAATTTGACACATTTTGTTGTGATCCACACAGTCAGAGGCTTTAGAAAAGTCTATGAAGCAGATGTAAATATTTTTCTGGAATTCTCTTGCTTTCTGTATTATCCAGAGAGTATTGGCAATTTGATCTCTTGTGCATCCGTCTCTGCAAAACCTGTCTTGCACATCTAATAGTTCTCTGTCCATATATTGTTGGAACCAAGTTTGCAGGATCTTAAAGATTACCTTGCTGGCATGTGAAATTAATGCAATTAAAACACTAAAAATATTACCTTGCTGGCATGTAAAATGAATGCAATTAAAACACTTTCATAGTATCTTAAACAGTTCAGCTGTGCTTCCATCAACTCCTGCAGCCTTTTTACCTGCAAAGCTTCCTAGGGCCCATCTCATTTTACTCTCCAAGACGTCTGGCTATTGAGGTTATCAATGCTGTTATTGTCCTTCCTATTTAGATATTCTGTGTATTCCTGACATCTCTTTTTTATATATATATAATATTTCTATCTTTTTACGCCCATTTTGGAATGAAAGGTTCCTTTGAGATTCCAAATTTTGAGATTGCTGGTCTTTCCCATTCTGTTATCTTGCTCTATCTCTTTACATTGCTCATTGTAGAATGTCTCCTTGTCTCTTCTTGCTTACCTCTGGAATTTTGCATTCAGTTGGACAAATCTTTTCCTCTCTCCTTTCACTTTTCTGCTTTTCATATCAGACATCCAGTTTGCCTTCTTAGTTTTCTTTCTTTTCGGGATATTCTTTGTTTCTTTTTTCTGGTTAATGTGACAAACTTCTGTCCAAAGTTCTTCATGCATTCTACCTTCCATGTCTGATCCCTTAAATCTGTACTTTACCTTCACTGCATCTTCACAGGGAATATTATTTATTTCATATCTGCTTGGTCTGATGCTTTAATTTTTTTCTTTAGTTTAATTGATTTAATTCTAAACTTTGCAATAAGAAGCTAATGATCTGAGCAGTATGCTCCGGTTCTTATTTTTCCTGATTGTATAGTGTACCTCCTTCTTTGATTACAAAGTATATAGTCAACCTGATTTTTATATTGTCCATCTGGTGGTATGCATGTGTAGAGACGTCTTGGAGGCTGCTGGAAGAGGGTGTTTGCTATGATCAGAGAATTTTCTTTACAGAATTATACTAATCTCTGATCTGCTCCATTTTGTACTCCAAGGTTAAAATGGCCCATTATTCCAGGTATTTTTTTGTTTCCTACTTTAGCATTCCAGTCACTTATAATGTGAGAGTCTCTTCTTGGTGTTATATCTTGGAGGTGTTGAATATCCACGTAGAATTGGACACCTTCAACATCTTTAGCATGCATGGTTGGAGCACAGAATTTGAATTGAAATGATTCTGTCATTTATTGGGTTTTAACTGAACACTGCTTTGGCCAACCTTTGA
Organism: Discoglossus pictus; assembly: GCA_027410445.1. NCBI lineage: Eukaryota > Metazoa > Chordata > Amphibia > Anura > Alytidae > Discoglossus > Discoglossus pictus. Next base: position 60,462,432 of record CM050166.1, read on the forward strand.
ATGATTATGAGCTATACTCAATTTCTTCTGCTCGTTTATTGACCACAGTAGAATATCTGGTGGTTGTCTGATATGAAAAGTGGCATTAAAGTCCATTTGAGTTAATGAATTCCTAGTATGTAAATGTTTAATTTTGTCATCTCAAGTTTGATGACGTGCAGTATTCCTTGGCTTATAGTTCTAACAATCCAGTTTCCTATGCCGAATCATTCTTTGCAGCAACAGACTTTTTTTTCCCTCCAGACACATCCGCAGCAAGGCGTCCTTTTCGCCTTTGGCCCAACCCTTCAATTAGATCTGGTGCTGCTTAGACTTGCCTATGCTCTTCCCCACTAATGTGATATGCATCTTCTGACCTGAGCGACTCATCTGTCGGTGCCATATCATTATGTCGTTGGTTGTGTTTCCATAAAGTTTTCTTGGGAAAGATACTGGAGTGGGATGCCAGTTCTTTCTCCTTTAGACCATGATTTGTCTTACCTCTTTGCTATGACCTACCCATCCTAGATGACCCTACATTTTATAGCTCACAGCTTCATTGAAGTACACAAGCCCCTTCCCCACGTCCAGGTAGTTCAGATTCAGAAGCGTTATAATAATTAACTCATCTTAATTAATCAATTATTTTACAGGATCTCTATAATTTAACAGGATGAGAAAATGAAGGATATGGGTCAGTAGAGAGGTGTTAGATGGCAAGTAGTTTTGGGACTGTTTCCTACTTAATTAAAGTTAGGTAAGGAGGTGAAAGGAACAGTGGTGAGACTGTGCGCTAGGTAGGAACCGGACTCTGAGCATTCAAAGCAGTTTGAAGCATAGGAATAATCATGTTATACAATGTTAGGATTATGAACAGAACTGTAAACAGAAAAAAATTAAGAGCATATAGTAGTTTACAGGAAATCACTGCAGATGAGCTAAAAGAGAAAAAAATAATATACAGGGCAGGGGCATTTGTACTTTCCAGAATATATTAATTGTGTACATGGGGAGCCCAAGATGGAGAAGACTGCAGTAATCCAAACAAGTAAATATTCGTGAGAGGCACTGGAATAGGAAGGAAGGGGCGCAGAGAACGGACCGCCCCGGCACAACCTCCTTGGGGTCGGCATGAGCTGCAGCGAGAATGCCAGTCAGTAGCACTGACAGAAGCACTGTAACCCCTGAGGAGCCTCAAGGCTGTGTCAGTATCAAGAGACAGCAAAAGGAAAGCAAAGAAGAGGAAGAAAAATTTGAGGACAAAAAAAAATATTCAGCAAAGCAGAAAACAAGCATAAAAAAAAAAGTTGTGGTTAAAATGAAGAGGAGAAAATAGATCAAGAAAGCTAGTTAAGATGAAAGAGTGTAATAAAAAACCTAAATACATATTTGCCCACCTGAGGTTAACCAGATTTTCTCATTACTGTGTCGCCTCATTTTGTTGAACAAAACTCAAATATCATAGTAATTTTCAAACAACTCAAATATCATTTGTGAAACAGTACATGAGGAAAGCTGCAGGGTGTGGTTCTCAGAGATTATAATATATTTTGGCACAATTCATCCCATCTGGCACTTTCCACTTAGAAGGAGGCTCCATAGTAAATACTGCAGCAGGTCACAAGTCAGGTGCATTGGCAATTTGCTATGAAGTAACATCTGCTTAGCCTGCACTTGACTGCAAAATTATTTACCTACATGATTAAGAGCTCAATGAATGCACTCTGGAGGGGTACAAGGTATTTGGAAGGAATGTAAAACTAGTATAAGCATATAACATATTATAATTGTCGAACTGCGAGACGTCGTCACGCTTTGCGTGGTGAATACGACTTAGGCGATGAGTGCCAATGGTGCTCATCGCCTGCAAGCCTCGCGAAGCGAGGCGAGCCGTTATCTCACAGCACTTAGGCGAGGCGAGACGTTAACTCGCAGCACTAAGGCACTCATTGCCTGCGGCACAATTAAACACCCTGTGTCTCTCTTCCCCTCCACCTCTCCTTACCCTGTGTCTCTCTTCCCCTCCTCCTCTCCCTCTACTGTGTCTCTCTTCCCCTCCTCTCCTTACCCTGTGTCTCTCTTCCCCTCCTTCCCCTGTGTCTCTTCCCCTCCTCCTCTCCTTCCCCTATGTCTCTCTTCCCCTCCTTCTCTCCCTCATGGAATGCAACTTAAAATTACGAGCTGCAGGAAAAAAAAATACCCGAGGTCGCAAAACAACGCACTAACCCCCTGAACCGTGCAAACCCAAAAACTCACCCACAGCACGGGGGGACATCCAGGACGTCTGGAACTGTGGTCACATGCAAATTTAATCCCAATTTCCCCAGTTTCGGCACTCAAAAATCGTCAAGAAAAAAAATGTTGACCGAAAAAAATGAAAACAAGGCTCCTCGACCCCGGACTGCTCAAAACACTGCCAGCCACATACAACTTTGCCAAGAGATCCGAGATAAGCTTGAAACACCACATTAACCCCTTGTTACGCAGGTCCGATTTGACCCCCATGTGTGCCCACATTAAGCCCATGCTGGGGGTCTCCATGGGGGACCCTCGACAATGTTCTGACATTAACCCTTGCAGTGGGAGTCACGATCGTGTCCCCCACTACATTTAAAAGGTGTCTAGACCCTGCCGCGGGTCCTTAAAGGGCCTGCGGCACACAAACAGTAAGGCCGGCAACGGGGGTACTTTCAGTATCCGCACTGGCACCTAAAATAACCACCCAATGCTGGGGGTCCCCACATTAACCGTCGCAGTGGGGGTCCCTGATCGCACATGATCATGGACACCCGCTGCAATCAAAATTTGAATTTCCCGCCTTGCAGGTTCTTAAAGGTCCTTAAAGGACCTGCAATAAAAAAAATAACCCTATCCCTCATGGGGCTCTATAAAGAGCCCCATGAGCCCCTAAATAACCCTGTCACTCATGTAGACAATACATACCCCATAAACCCTTAATTAACCATTTCACTCATGGAGGTCAATACAGACCCCATAATCCATTAAATAACCCTGTCACTCATAGGGGTCAATACAGACCCCCATAAGCCCTTCATTAACCCTGTTACTCATGGGGGTCAATACAGACCCCCATAATCCATTAATTAAGCCTGTCACTCATAGGGTTCAATACAGACCCCCATAAGCCCTCCATGAACCCTTAATTAACCCTGTCACTCATGGGGTCAATACAAACCCCCATAAGCCCTTAATTAACCCTGTCACTCATGGGGGTCAATACAGACCCCCAAAAGCCAATAATTAACCCTATCAGTCCAATAGGGGTCTATATAGACCCCTATAAGATACTAGTTAACCCATGTAATAACACTATACGTGCCATGAGGGTCACCCAGGACCCTCATGACACAAAGTGTAAGCACTACACTATTAACCCTAACTATACCCCATTAACCCAACCCTGGGCCTATTTAATCCTAACAGTACACATTTAACCCTAACAGAACCTATGTAACCCTAACTGGGCCTATTGAACCCTAACTGGGCCTATTTAACCCCATAAAAGCCTATTTAACACAGTCTCTTATGGGGGTCTATAGAGACCCTCATAAGCCTCTATTTACCCCATCAGTCAAATAAGGGTATATAAAGACCCTTATGGGGCAGTTAGAACCCTAACATTAACCACATAAGTGCCATGATGGTCCTGAAGGACCCTCATGACACTAAGTACAAACACTACACTGCACTATACCCGCCCCAATAAAGCATTAAATCTAAACTAACCCGCTTCTACACTAACCTATTAACACCTACACTACCTACCTACACAACCTACCTACCCAATAATAAACCCCCCACCCCACTAATTACAGAAAATAATAAAACCTAACTCACAAAAAAATAATAAATCAACATTACAGAAAATAAAAAAACCTACATTACAACCTACCCTCCCCATTACAGAAAATACAAAGAAAATTACATACCTATCTACATACACAAACCCTAAATCTAACCTAAAATAGAATAATTAACACCACTTACCTTTGCAGATGTCCCTTCAGATCTTCCCTAGGAAAAAAAAAAAAATACAAATTAGTACAACCCACTACATAGAATAAATAAACATTCTAAATAGTCTAAATATTCTACTCACCTTTCCAGCATGTACCCATCCTTCTTATTTTCTTGGCCCCTGTTAAAAGTAAACATTAGATTACTACAACATGCATATACCCAAAATAAAATAAAATTGAACTTACCTTGGCATGATGTCCCCGTGCTCCTCCTCTTCTGATCCCGGCTCGGCCATGGAAGAATCCGTGCCCTTAAAAAAATATTTTTTAAACTACTGCACTTGCAGAGATCCCCGACGCTAATGAGGCCCCTAGAGCCCGTGGAGGTGTATCCCATTGTAATTGGCTGAAAGCAATAGAGCCTTCGGATTGGTTTTAAAAAAGATTGACATGTGCATTAGCCAATCAGAATGGGATATGGGTGTATCCAATTCTGATTTACTCACACCTTGGCGCCTTCTGATTGGCTTGAATTTGATTGACAGTGTTTTCAGCCAATCAGAAGGCGCCATTTCCAATTATCTTCCAGAAAAGGCTCTAGGGGCCTCATTAGCGTCGAGGAGCTCTGCGAGTTTTTTTGTTTTGTTTTTTTTTAAAGCGCAGATTCTTTCAGGGCCCAGCCGGGGCAGAAGAGGAGGAGCACAGGGACATTGTGCAAAGGTAAGTTCAATGTATATTATGTTTATTTTATTTTATTTTGTGTGTGTAACTATGTTGTAGTATTCTAATGTTTATTTTTAACAGGGGGCAATATAGGATGGGGACATGCTGGAAAGGTGAGCAGAATATTTTGAATATTTAGAATGTTTATTTATTCTATGTAATGTGTACTAATTTGTTTGTTTATTTTCTTTCTAGGTGGCCATATGAAGGGACATCTGCAAAGGTAAGTAGTCTTAATTATTCTATTTAGGTTAGATTTAGGTTTGTTTATGTAGATAGCATTTATTGTATGTTAGATAGAGGGGTATGGATGTATTTTAGATAGTATTTAATGCATTTTAGATAGAGGTGTATGTATGTATTTTAGATAGAATTTTATATATTTTAGATAGGGGGGTATGTGTGTAATTTAGATAGGATTTAATGTATTTTAGATAGAGGGGTATGTGTGTATTTTAGATAGGATTTAATGTATTTTTGATAGAGCGGTATGTATGTATTTTAGATATGAGGGTATTGTATTGTATTTGATTTGTATTGTATTGTATTGTAATGTATATATTTTGTATGTATTTCCTTTTCAGGTTTGTAATTTTTTTTAATTTTCTGTAGTGGGGGGTTGTAATGTGGCTTTTTTATTTTCTATAATGTTTATTTTTTATTTTTTTTGACAGTTTTTTTATTTTCTGTAATGTTGTTTTTTTATTTTTGTGACTTAGATTTTTTATTTTCTTTGACTTAGGTTTTTGGATTTTTGTAAGTTAGGTTTTATTATTTTCTGTAATTAGTGGGGTGGGGAGTTTATTAGTGGGTAGGTAGGTAGTGTAGGTAGGTAGTGTAGGTGTTAATAGGTTAGTGTAGAGGGGGGTTAGTTTAGATGTAATGGTTTATTGGGGTTTATAGTGTAGTGTTTGTACTTAGTGTCATGAGGGTCCTGGAGGACCCTCATAGCACTTATAAGGTTAATGTTAGGCTTCTAACTGTTCCATGATGGTCTTTATATACCCTTATGGGACTAATGGGGTTAAATAGAAGCTTATAAGGGTCTGTATATACACCCATAGGATATGGGGTTAAAATAGTGTAGTGCTTACACTTTGTGTCATAAGGGTCCTGGATGACAGTCATGGCACTTATAGTGTTATTACATGGGTTAATTAGTGTGCTATAGGGGTCTATATATATTTGAGGCACCCAGTACACTCACATTGTGTGACAAACAGCATTTTAGGACTTTTATATTGCCCTGTCATTTTTGACGGGCAAGTCGCTAGTCAAATTATATTAGCTGTTTTACTCAAGAGCTGATAATTCAATATAAATCACAAATAGGTACATACTGTAATCTGATGAGAATAACATTACATTTGCATATGATGTGTTAAACTTTAATGGGATGCCCATATCCTCTGTGCATTATTTTAAATCATTTGGCTTAATTATAGGCAAAACAATTTTTAATTTTCCAACTAGTATATGTAATTATATGTACCCTTTGCATCTCCATTTTTATTTTATGTAAAAACACAGTAAAAATGTATTCAATCTGAGAACAAACAAAGCCTATGTAGGCTTGTTCTTTAGTCATGTTTAACTACTCAGAGAGCAGCACTCTTTCAGCTCACTGTGACCTTCACAAAGGGAAAAATATCCTATAGAATTATAGTCTGCTCCCAGTCAAAGACTGATTCAGTCCCAAAATGTCAAGCAATTCTCCTCTGAATGGGAGAAACTGCAAAGCAAAGACATCCATTTTGGCCTCATGGGCCTCGTCAGTGAGAAGTAGCTACACTCCCTTACGCACAGTGATTATGCTGTCAGCTGATTTTTGTGTTTGTAGAAGCCTCTACCAAACTTGAAAATTGAAAAATAAATCATCTGGTTAAAGGACAATAGAATACGGTAATAAACATATTCATAATCTATGAAGAATATGGGACTATACATTTATTTAAGTATTATAAAATATACATTTCCATGTTTCAGATTAAGATGTAGGATAGCCAAGGATTTACTGGAGCAGCAAACCTTAGTTAATGCTGTGATGATGCATTCTAAAATACCCTCATGGGGAAGACACATTATTTAGTAGGAAATGTAGCACAGTAAATACTGTGAGAGGGGACAAATCTGCTTACCCGTGGTAGGAAGTTGAATGTGGAGTGGCAGAAAGGTTGTGGTGATCCTGAGATCAAAAGCCATTGAGGTGAACAGGCACTGGTGGCAGATAGACTCATAGAGCCTCATTCAATTGCAAGTCCGCAAGTCGTGGGATGTAGGCCGTAAGTCTGCGGCCCGCAGCGTCCGCAACTTATGGTGATATTCAATTGGCTGAGCCTGCAAGTCCTGTCCTGATATCGCACATTGTACACCATGCTATCGTATGTAGCTTTTGCAAGCTTGAACATGATCAATTACGCAAGGCCGTATCTCCGGAGTTAGGAACAGCCAAGGGAAACGCAGATCATCCTTATTACGGCTATGCCAAATGGAGGTTGGATTTCAAAGTCCTATGAGCTTGAATTACGAGTTACGATAAGACCCACATTCCAGATAAAATGCAATATTGATAAAGCCGTAATTATGATATTCTATTACATGCAAGTTCCATTATATGTATTAACACATTGATTGCCGGGATCGATATTACACGGAAATTAAACATGAAATAAAGTATTTTTTGGGGGGGCTGATTTGCGAGCTTGAGAATGTTGTGCTATTAATTCTAAAACTTAACAGCACTTTCACTTTTAATAAAAGTACAGTACAGTGTGTATATGTGCATTTCAAGTGCTTTGGACGTGTCATTAAGCCCTTTGTGAGTCCTCCTTGGTACCCGTGACTTGTGGTTCGACCTTTGCCATTTGCGGGCTTGACGGCTTGCTTAGCGAGGGGGAATCGGAGCAATTGAATAGCAATTAGCGATTTTAGAGTTCGCAAATCTTGCGGCCATGAAAGATCAAAGGCTTGGAGGGGCATTAACTTGCGATGTGAACCATGGTAGTGAATCGGAGGCCTGAGCCTGTAATCCCAAACGCAGCCTGCAAAAAGGCGCCAATTGAAAAGCAAAATAACTTGCAGGCTACATTTTCAAAACCCGGATCTCCTGAAAGCTCAAATGAATGAGGCTCATAGTGAGATGGCAACAGGAAACATCTCAATCTGCAGGCAACACTGACTTGTCAATCTTGTTTTAGTCTATTTTCAAAAGGAAGCTATGTATATGAAACACAATAGATGCTGGGGTATGATTAATGTTTCACTTCAAGGTCATCCATGTTCTTTCATTTATTATGCCAATTATTTTAAATAATTTAAATAAATGGAAAGTTTTCATTTAGTCTGGTGAGGTTGGTGTGTGTCTCAGAAGACTCTATGAGAGGGGAACAGTAAACACACCACATTATAAAAACGTTATCAGATACTATTAATCCACAATTTGCATCATTGATAAAAGGTTTTCAAACATTTTAAACAGAGATGATAGAATCCAAGGCGATGATTAATTAAGCTGAGCAAAGATTCTCTAAAACTGATGATGTACAGTTAGAAATAAAATAAAAAAATTAACTCCTAATTCACCAGGATGAGATCCTATTTAAAAGAATAGGAGGAATAATATTCAACTAAAGTCTCACAGAAAACAAAATAATTTAAAATGTATAATGGGAAGCTAAGGGTATATTGAAGGTTAGTTGTGTTAATAGAGAATAAAGACATTATCAATTTTTAAAAGTTTAAGAAAATGTACATTACCGGATGAATATATTTATGAATAATAAAGTGACAAAATATTTTGTCACTTTATACACAAATCTGGAATTTAACACTTTTTCAAGAAATACAGAAATCTTTCTTAAAAAGTTAATAAACAGTTTAATGACAATTAAATTGGGGGAAATATTATAAAATGAATGGTAAGTGGAGATTATTGTTTTTTGATATTTTCTAATAGTTATAATACCGAAGATGATTCATTCCGAGAGTATTCAATAGATATGTATGCTTAAAGATCCCAGAGGAAGCCTGACACAAAACGTGCGCGTCGAACTTATTCTTCAGATGCACAGTGATGACATCAGGCCCACCGAGGACAGTAGTTCGAGACATCTGGAGTCTCAATGCACATATCTGACGATAACCAAGCCCTAATGAATGCAGAGGCAGATGATCTCGACCGCATGCAGATGATCCAGACCGGATGCCATAGATGATTATGCCGATGATCCAGACAAAAAATACAGATGATGACACAGATGATCCGCACCTAATCATCTAGACCAGATATTGGTACTAAGGTATTTGGGGAATTAGTCTCTATATTAGAGAGGCCAGATTTTTTCTACCTTTTTTAGACAGGAGTCCCCTGTCTCAGTCGTTTAGAGGATAACTGGTGGGTCCTTGTGCAACCACCATACCATAGGTAAACAGGGCCACAAGGCTAATGTAAATATATTCCTGCTATCTGAATCATACATATTACCTTCCTGCAATTTATTTATTGCTCCTATACCCACTAATAATATTATTTGTCAATTATATGGTCACTGACTAGCTCCAGATGTGTGTTTCTTTTTCTCTTTCCTTATACTGATGTTATTTACTCACATTCTGTTAGACATTTCCAAGCCTATGCATATAAACTACATTATCTAGTAGATAATATCATAACCTAAATTCAGGCTTAATTCACCCTTGATCATCTGTCGCCTCCTCCCACTTTTCTAAGATGTGTATACAGGAAGGCAGAAAAAATATACAAATATTTATTGTTAGGTGGACACAGTACATAAAATCATTAACAAAATAAGTTCAATTTGCGATATTGCCATATTTTAGTACCAGTTAAGCTTTTCAGTAACTTAATTTGGGAGAAGAATGGAGTTTCGGAGATTTGTTTTTGGTTGAGCACTTCCTGATGGGAAATTATAAAATACTTTACTTTCTCTAAATTGCAGTCTACAGTCTTGATTTTGAATAAAAGCAATGGTCGATATTTGGATGTGAAGGTTTTGGAGACAGAGATTGAGAAAAGGGCAATATGGAATCAACATGGAATCAATTAAAAAATAATAAATATAGAGTGTGTGCTTTTGTTGTTAAGTCATGTTCAACTCTCTGTAACCTCGTGGATCACAACACACCATGCTGACCCACTTCGTATTCATGGCAGAGATACTGAAGTGGGTTGCCAGTTCCTTCTCCAGTGTGCCACTACATACAACTCCTGGTATTCCAAGGTGGCAGTGGTGAAAGCACTGAATCCTCACCACTGGACCATTGGTGTATTAGAATATGCATTTTTAAAATTGTGGAATACAGTTAGAGATTGGCATAAATTATAATACAATTATAATAATGATTTGAGTACTATTGCATTGTTTAGTCTATATTTTAAGTTTGTACAGCAATTTGTGTAAATATAATACAATTTTTTAAAAAGGAGAAAGTATCATGGAAATGATAATCTATTCTACTGGTCATTAAAATGAATGTATAAATTATTTAATATCATTTTTAAATGTGAGAAAAGTACTTCTGTTTTGGCCTTTATGATCTGGCAATCTATGCATGAATATGTTTTATATCTGCCATACTCTTCAATGTACAAGAATGACCAGGAGCAAATAGTGTCTTAATTATAGTAATTAGAAAAGACCAAATTATTTCTTTTGAAATGAATGATTAATGATGCTGCTGTTGGTTAAGTGAAATTATATAAACAGTTTGCTCTCCTTTCTCCAATGACTAATATTTCCTGCTATCCTGAGCAAACTAGTGTAAATGGTTATTTCTAGGAGGTTGTCTAACTTAGCCCACTGAATAATGAAGTATGCAGTGAAAATGTACTTGAACTGTATACATTTACAATGCTGACACTGAGGATGGCCGTACATTTTACAGAAAAGGAAGAGGCTAAATGTAGGTCAGAAACTTTTGTCTGTCATGTTAGGCCAAAGTATGTACTTATTTTAAGAGAAAGGTTGAAAGAATCCCGGGGTCTACTAGCATCACACAAAAGCTGATATGGTAATCACAATCTTCAGAATTATATGTAAGACAAAGCAATATTTTGTAACTTAAAAAGTAAATAATGAAACATATTTTGGATTCAATTCTATTTAGACCTGTTTTGTGCTTTAGAAAATTGTAACTTTCATTACTGGGATACATTCAGCAGCATTCCACATTCATAATGAGTCGTACATATATTCTAAATAAAAACATATATACTACATACAAAGTCAAAATTACATCTGGGGTGCCTTATGATAAAGGCTGCTCAGAGTACTCTGAAACTGCACTTACAACCAGTTGTGCTCAAAAGTTTGCATACTCTCGCAGAAATTGTGAAATTTCTGCATTTGTTATTTTGAAAATATGACTGATCATGAAAAAAAAATGTCTTTTATTGAAGGGTTGTGATCATATGAAGCCATTTATTATAACATATGTTGTTTGGCTCCTTTTTAATAATGATAACAGAAATCACCCAAATGGCCCTGATCAAAAGTGTACATACCCTTGAATGTTTGTCCTTATTACAGATACACAATGTGACACACACATGTTAAAATGGCAATTAAAGGTTCATTTCCCACACCAATGGCTTTTCAAATTGCAATTACTGTCTGTGTATAAATAGTCAATGAGTTTGTTAGCTCTCATGTGGATGCACTGAGCAGACTAGATACTGAGCTATGGGGAGCAGAAAAGAACTGTCAAAAGATCTGTGTAACAAGGTAATGGAACTTTATAAGCATGGAAAAGGATATAAAAAGATATTCCAAGCCTTGAAAATGCCAGTCAGTACTGTTCAATCACTTATTAAGTAATGGGAAATGCATGGATCTCTTAATACCAAGCCAAGGTCAGGTAGACCAAGAAAGATTTCAGCCACAACTGCTTGAAGAATTGCTCAGAATACAAATAAAAACCCACAGGTAACCTCAGGATAAATACAGGCTACTCTAGAAAAAGATGATGTGGTTGTTTCAAGGAGCACAAAATGACGGTACTTGAAAAAAAATTAGCTGCATCGTTGAGTTGCCAGAAAGAAGCCTTTACTGCGCCAGAGCCACAAAGAAGCCTGGTTACAATATGCTCGACAACACCTTGACACTCCTCACAGCTTCTGGCACACTGTAATTTGGAGTGACAAGACCAAAATAGACATGAGCTCTATGTTTGGAGAGGGGTCAACAAGGCCTATAGTGAAAAGAATACCATCCCCACTGTGAAGCATGGTGGTGGCTCACTGATGTTTTAGGGGCAGGGGGGGTGAGCTCTAAAGGCACAGGGAATTGATGGCAAGATGAATGCAGCATGTTATCAGAAAATACTGGCAATCAATTTGCATTCTTCTGTATGAAGGCTGCACATGGGACGCTCTTGGACTTTTCAGCATGACAATGACCCTAAGGACAAGGCCAAGTTGACCCTCCAGTGGTTACAGCAGAAAAAGTTGAAGGTTCTAGAGTGGCCATCACAGTCTCCTGACCTTAATATCATAGAGGCACTCTGGGAAGATCTCAAACGTGCGGTTCGTGCAAGACGACCAAAGACTTTGCATAACCTGGAGGCATTTTGCCAAGACAAATGGGCTGCTATACCACCTGAAAGAATAGCTGTGGATTAAAAAATAATATTTGATAGTTATTACATTTTCTGATACCAAAATAAGAGGTAGCAATTGTATAATAAGTGTATTTTAACTAAAATAAGAAAATTGATTTAAAAAGCTGTGTTAAAAAGACAATAATAAAAAACGCTATATCATAGGTGTAGATGGTATAGATGGTGCTGGTATAGATGGTGCAAGGCACTGAGGCCCCTGACCCCTGATGGGCCCCTGCGGACATACATCCTTTTTGCCCCCCGCGGACCCCTGTGCCCCCTGCAGCCTTCTTGCGGTTCTCCAGTGGCCCCCGCGTCCTTCTCATGGCCTCCGCAGGTCTTCTGTGCCCCCCTCAGATCCACTGTGGCTCTCACAGATCCTGTGTGGCCCCTGTGGTTTCTCTGTGGCCCCCGCAGGTCCTCTGTTTCCTCTCAGATCCTTTGTGGACCCTGTGCATACCATGTGACCCCCACAGTTGCCCTGGGGTCCATGTGGCCCCTTACCGCCACTGGGGCCCCTCACAGGCTCCAGGGGACGGTAAGGGGCCACATGGCCCAGTGATGCCCACGGCCACCGTGGACCTCCCGTGGGTCCCTGCAGCCCCTTTTGGCCCATTGTGGCCCCCACATGGTCCAGGAGCCCTATGTGGCACCCATGGCCCCTAATGCCCCACGCAGACCTTCCGTGCATCCCCTGCAGCCCCTTAAAGCTCACTGCAGCCCCCACAGACCCCAGGGGCCCCAATCAGGCCCTGTGGCTCCCACGGCACCTTATGTCCCCCGCTGACATCCTGTGGGTCACCTGCAGCTCCTTATGGCTCATTGTGGCCCCCAAGTCCTCAGGAGCCCCCATCAGGCCCTGTGGCTCCCATGGCACCTTATGTCCCCCGCTGACCTCCTGTGGGTCCCCTGCAGCTCCTTATGGCTCATTGTGTCCCCCAAGTCCCCAGGGGCCCCCTGTGCCCCCTGCAGGCCTTGTGGCCACCACCGCCCCTCCATAGACCTCCTGCGGATCACCTGCAGCCCTTTATGACCGACTGTGGTCCCCCACTTTGCTCCCCGCAAGCCCTGTGACCCCCACTGCCCTTTATGGACTTTGCGGTCACTTGTAGCCCCTCGCCAACCTCTGCGTACTCCCTTGGCCTCTTGTGACCCCTTGCGGACATCTGCAGCCGCCCTCAGGCCCCTGTGACCCCCGCAGTGCCCTGCGGCCTCCCTCTGCCCCTTGTGGACCCCTCGGTACTTGCTGGCACCTGCGGCCCCCTCGGACCTCTGTGGCCCCCCTCGGACCTGCAGTGGATCCTTCTCATCCTAGGAAGTGGAGTGCAGCACCGGGCAGGTAAGAAAGTATTTATAGTACTATAATATATATAAATGTATATGTAAATGTGTATATATATATATATATATATATACTGTATATATATATATTCATAAGGTCCACAACAGAAGCTGAGATCCCACTCCATGTTGATGAAACAGCTGTACATGGAAAGGAATCTCAGCTTGTGTAAAATACAGCCTTGGCTTTGCATTAAAGCTGTGTAATACAGCAGGCATAAGCTTAAAGGAAGCCATGTTTGAAAATGGCTATGGATTGAAGAGCGAGGCACTTGTGGGCACATTTGCACGTCCCAGCTTAGCTTCCCAGAATGCAGTGTAATAACTGTTTTTCTCGGAACTCTGAGCTGGAAGCAGGTTTTTTTAACTTGCTTTAGACATTCAAATGTGAACACAGATGTACTATTTATTAAATGTATATATACATATATATATATATATATTTATATATATATGTACACACACATACCCCCCACATATTTATATATTTATTTTTTCCATATATTTAATATATATTATATATATATATATACTGCGTTGAGGTTTGAGGGGGCTCAGGAAGTGCAAAAAAATGTTTGCCCTACTGCACTAGCTCCACCACTGCACTATATATACATATTATTTGCAGAATAGTAGAACATTTAAGCTTTTACTGTTAGAAGACTTCAGCTATAGTCTAATACTCAGTCAAAGTTTTACATTTCCATAGTTACTTGTTTGTTTGCACTGTCAGAGATAGTGTTAAAGGACCACTGAACGCCAGATTTGATTTATATTGAAGTAAAAAGGAATCTCCTCTATATGTTTTATAAACATTTGGGTGAAATATGTGAAATATATTGGGCATACTTGCTTTACTTTGCCACTCATATTGCTCAGTATTGAGACAACAATGTTGTGCCTCACATAGATCATCCTCCATTTTTTTAAGCTGCAGCTTGACTATGCTATAGACTATGCAAAGAGATGTCACATCACTCGGCTGGCTCTTTCAGCTTGACAGGGGGAGTCACTATAGCTGCTGATTCATTGCCCTAGCAGGGAAGGAGCACTTAATGTCTTTATTCAAAACTGTATATTATATATGCACCTGTTATTTGTATGTATACATGAACATTATGTGAGTAATTATTTTTGCTGTACAATAATTAGATATTTTACACATTATGGCTCTGTTCATGCTAGTGGGATGAATCGGACACCTTTCTGGCTCTCCTTGTCATGTTGTAGGTGCAACCTACCAGGTTGTTTGGATGGATCTCCCCCAAACAGTGACATCCTATTTGTAGGTAAAAAAATAGAGCATGGTTTCAGTGATGAAGTATGAAGGGCATGGAGTGCCCCTTGACGTAAGGAGCCTGAGGACGCCGGGATTTGCCCAGCCTGCTATTTCCTGTTGTCCTTCATAAGCAAGGGGATTTTCCTCTTGTCCCCGTTTATTGTGTTTGTTTGTTTGTATCGGTTTTGTTTGTCTTTTATCTATTTTATCTATTCTATTTAGCTCTCCCTGCTTGGGGGTCCAGACTGCTGGTGTTTTGACTGTGTGTCTGTTTGACTGTTCAGGGCTAGAGTGCTGCTCAAAGGGGTAAAGTGGCTAGAGGACATCCTGAGCCAGGAACAAGCTACAGAGGGCACTGATGGTACTCAAAGGCCAACCGGGGTCCAGTCTGAAGTGGCTGTTGCCCAGGGAGAACCTGGGGCATCAGGCTCTTTCGACAGGGCCGCCACGCACTGTTTATTAGGCACTTGCAGCCTTGAAGGGGCCTTCAATCAAGCACAGGTTACAGGCAGTGACTTAAGAGCCTCACAGTTAGACAGCGCAGGGGTTGAGCTGGGAGGCGAAGCGGGTAAGGGCATGGGTGACCTGCCCATGCTGTGTACCACGCCTCTAAGTGAACAGGTTATCCCCGATACGCCACCAAGGCGTCCTTCGCACCCCTGCCCAAAGGGCAATTGGGAGTCCTAACAAGGCTCCGACAGCTCAAACTGCAGCCCACTGGAGGGTTTTACACGGAGCGGTTGAATCTACTACCACTCTTTTCTCAAAAGGTCAACGTACAAACAGCGCAGAGCTTGACGGAAGAAGTGCGGACACCAGAATCGAAACATCTCGGGAGTCGGAGCAGCAGAAGGACAAGGCTGTGGTCATGGAACGGGCGGGAGAGGCCACGTCGTCCAGAACCATGAGGCCAGCCAGAGCTTGCAGATCCACTTCAAGGTACAGCCCTCTCCTTTTTTACACTACACACACAGAAACCAGTGTCTAGGGTCAGGGGTGAAATGGTTGGCGACACTAGTAACAGGGCAGGGTGGTCTCACAGTTTCTGACCCTATTCCAATCGCGGGGATGTCTCTCGGGTTAAATTTAGGTCAGGGTAGTTTCAGAATGTCACAGTTAGTCCCACCAGACAAGAAAGGTTATGCCAACAGTGATTCTTCAGAAGGGATCCCCACATGCCAGCCTGTAGCGCACAGATACAGGTGCCACAGTAACAGTTCTTCTGGAATTTCCAGGAGGACCAGGGATAGGTCTTGCTCTAGAAGCAGGCATTCCTGCCGGTGCAGTTGCATGTGCTCAGGGTCTGGACCGAAGGCCAGCTCCAGAAGGAGACGGGAGATGACACCCCAGCTGCATGCGCAAAAGGTGGACAGGGAAGTGCCCGCATCACAAGGCCCAGGTGAGAACAGGGCTCCAGCCAAGACCTACTTTCTTCAGACTGAGGGTCATGGTCGGGGGGGCGACTCACAACTGATGACTGGGTTGAGGGCATTGCTCGAGCAACATAAGGTAGAAATAGCCGACGTGGAGCTAGGCCAGTGGATGTCCGGTCTACCAGGTCAGGCACACGGCTGGTGGTCCCTCAAGCAGTTCCAGCACCAGAACGTGTGGTGCCTGTGGCAAGTACAAGAGGCGCAGTAGCAGTGTCGGGCCTACGGACTATGGTAGTATGACCCCTGGATAACTTGGGTGCTCATCTTACTCAAGAAGTTAAGGAGCATATATGGAGTAGGGAGTTCATCTAATTATTCTCTCTCCTCACCCTCTCACGCGTTACTGACCTGCAAGAGAGTTACTGTAGTGGGGGAGAAGATAGGTGAGGGAACTCAAAACGAATTCCCAGAATCTTTGACAACTGGCCGCAAGCGTTTGTCATAATGGCATGCGTGATCCTGGAAAAGTTCCCTGAGCAATGTTCGGCGTTGTTTGTCTATCTGGATGACATTGGGGGGCTTACAGGACGTGCGGTGGTATGGCATGGTGGAAGTACGATGAGGACTTCCGCCAGTGCATGGTGTCTAGGCCCACGATGTTGTGGAGTGAAAAAGAGGTTGCCTATTGGCTCAACGCCATGACACCCATTAAGGCGTCGTTGTCCTTTGGAGGCGGGGCTGGAGGGAGTCGAGCCCCCACGGTAGTGGTTAACAACAGAATCTACAATGCCTTTAATGAAGGCATCTGCAGATGGACGCCTAACTGCAGGTTCCGGCACCTGTGTAGAGGAGAGCATCCACTGGTGCGATGCAATAAGCACAGAGAGGGTGGTAGAAAGAACTACAAAAGGGCAAGACCCCTGTGTGCCTGCACGCAATGTTGCTGGGGCGAGGACGCTATGGTAAGGCGCACGGTAGGTCTGCAACATCAAAGTTCTTTCCGGAGTGTTTCCTGGATGGCTTAATGATTCCGTGCGAGACCGTGTGGTCGGGTAAGGAACCGCGGAACCTAAATTCGGCTGAAGAATTACCAGACGTGTTATGGGCCAAACTGAGTAAAGAAGTACAGTTGGGGAGGATTGCAGGGCCATTCAGATCAAGCCCCATCGACAACCTTTGGGTTTCATCTCTGGGAATACTTCCCAAGAAAGAAGAAGGGAAGTTCAGGTTAATATATCACTTGTCGTACCCGGCTGGAAGTTCGGTGAATGATGGGATAGACAAGAACTTGTCTTCAGTGTCATATGCTTCGTTTGACCCAGCCACCATTTTGGTCCGAAATCTTGGCCGGGGGGCACTGATGGCCAAGGTGGATATTGAATCTGCCTTTCGACTGTTGCAGGTGCACCCGGAAAGCCAAAACTTGTTGGGCTGTCGCTTTGCGGGGGAGTATTTCGTGGACTTGTGTTTGCCCATGGGATGCTCAATATTGTGCGCTTATTTTGAGGCCTTCAGCTCATTCTTGCAATGGGTCACAGTGAGGGAGTCAGGTTTTAACAGCATCACCCACTACCTGGATGATTTCCTGTTTATTGGGCCAGAGGCGAGAGACACATGTGCATTTATCCTAGAGACGTTCACCCGAGTGGTAGGGAAATTCAGCGTGCCGTTAGCACATGAGAAGACTGAAGGCCCCACGACAAGGTTGTTGTTCCTAGGGATATGTATTGATTCTCAGAGGATGGAATGTAGTCTGCCCATGGGCAAAATAGAGAATCTGAAGCAAGAACTCGAAGCACTGGCTGGGGCGACTTCAATTGATACTGGGCAAGCTGAACTTCGCCTTTCGTATAATCCAGATGGGTTGGATTTTCAGTCGGAGGTCGGCGCAGGTGACGGTAGGATGCTAGGGTCTGGCTTGCATTCTTCAGCACATTTAACGGAAAGACACTGATACAGCGGCAGGCACAGTATAGTAGAAAGTTGAAGCAGTATACAGTTGTCCCTTATAGTGGTGGCCCTGCACATATGGGGCGCAGATTTGGCGTATAAGCAGGTAATCTTTTTCTCGGACGACATGCAGGTGGTACAAGCAGTCAGCAACACAACAGCATCGTCAACACCAGTAATTCGCTTGATATGGCACTTAGTACTAGGATGCCAGCGCCTAAACATCTGATTTAGAAGCTAAACACGTCCGAGGCTATGAAAACAGGATCGTTGACGCATCTCATTTGCAGTGGGACTGATTCAGGGTGTTGGCGCCGGAGGCACGTGAAAAGGGAGAAGAGATTCCACAGTGCTTGTGGGAGCTTGGAGCAGAGAGATAGCTGCCTGGGTCAGGAGATCGTTGGCACCGGTGACATGGAACAGCTACAAGAGAGTATGGGACAAGTGGAGGGAGCTGGTGGATGTGGGCGGTGGTGCCGATACGAAGGAAAGGATGGTTGGTGTTCTTTTATGGTACCTAATCCGATGCAGGGACACTGCGGAGTCAGCGGCATCAGGATGCAGGTAGCGGCCCTAGCCTTTATGTTTAAGCTAGCCGGGATAAGGGACCTGACTAAGGAGTTTGTGGTGAGGCGTGTCATGCAAGGGTTGTTCAAGGGTGAACACAGTTACAATGGGAAGCGCCCAATCACCTTTTTGTTACTGCTAAGGTTGTCAGGAGTGCTGGTGGAGATTTGTAATACGGCCTACGAATCTTTATTGTTTAAAACCGCGTTCTGACTTGCATTCTTTGGAGCGTTCCGGATTGGGGAGCTAGTCCCAGCAAGTAAACATGGTTCGGGTGGCATACAGATGGTGGATGTCTGTCTGCAGGATGACAGAGTAACGGCCTGGTTACGGAGATCCAAGACAGATCAGGTTGGAAAGGGGGAGGAGATCAGCCTCAAGAAAGTGGGCACAGGCTTCTGTCCTTGCGATTGCTTGAGGGTGTTTTTACAGCGATGTCCAGGCGTGACGGGAATGCTCCTAGTACACGAGGATGGGACAGCACTCTCCCAATTTCAGTTTACTAGGATACTGAAGTTCGGTATGCAGCGTTTGAGCCTTAACCAGGCGGAGTTTGGGACCCACGAGTTTAGAATTGGGGCTGCTACAGAGGAACCGCAGCTGGGACTACCGGAGGTCATGATACAGCGGATCTGGAGTTGGGAATTCAGACGTTTTCTCACATATGTGAGACTGACAGCCAGGGTATATTAATGGCGGCTAGTTATGGTTATACTCTGTCGTTATCGTTACAGGACAAAGGCAGCTCTGGGCAATCCTATGTGCATTGGGCTCACCGGTTCGCCGCAGGTAAGAGGAAAGATGAATAACTGGGCGTGCCGGTGAAGACCATGCAGGGGAGGTGGATCGGTGTTCGGGCTCCACTGGGAGCAACTGCGCGGGCTGCTGGAGTCCCACGTCAGGCGTTGGGGGCATCCTAGCATGGTATTAGTGCATGCTGGGGGTAATGACTTGGGTTCAGTCCCTATGAAGAAGTAGGTTAGGAACATAAAGCAGGATGTTTTGGATTGGTTACACACATTCAAGGGTGTAGTCATCATCTGGTCAGAGATGATCAAAAGGAGGGAGGGGAGGAGTGCCAGGAACCCTGGGTGTCTGTATAGGGTGATACAGAAGGTCAATAGACTGATGTCTAGTTTTGTTAGGAAGCAGGGGTTTGTGGCAATTCGATGAGGAGAAAAAATTGTTTTCCTTATCAAATGGTGTGCACCTGACGGATGTGGGGTTAGAGCTAATGATGCTGGAATTCAGGAGGGGAGTAAAGTTGGCCCTTTCAGCGCAGGGGGATCATGGCCTCATGAGTGATTCCCTCATCCTCTTTGTGGCGGGGGGTGGAGGGCCAGGGCCAGGAAGTTAAGAAGGGGGTACATTCCCTGCTTACTTCAGGGGGGTGGTAAAGGACATTATTGGTGCCCTGGGGGTGGGCCCAGGGCGGGAGGTTGCTACCTCTGACCAGGCTCCTCCTCCTAGGCTTTTGTTTGTTGTTATGGTATGTTAATAAATTCGCTGTGGGCAGCTTTACTCCCATCCACGTTTCTGTGTCATATTGTTAAGTTATTTACGTAAAAAGGGTTAATTGTTACTTAGGCCCATTAGGATCTCTCCAGGTCATGAAGGGCATGGAGGGGGCCCCAGCCTCCCTGGGGCTCGCTGGGAGTGCCCCTTGACCTGAGGAGCCTAAGGTAAGCATGGGAGCGCCATATTAGCCTCAATCCATGGCCAGCCATCAAGAGGTGCCCCCACCCATCCCTTATGTATGGTTTAAGATGTATTTATTATGTTGTAAAAAAAATGTTTAAAAAAAAAGAGACAAAGTTTGAAAAAAGAAAAAAAAAAGTAAAAAGTTTGTGGAGTTTGTACTTTGTACTCTGGTACTTTGTTGTTCTTTAATTTTGTCACAGCGGCGGGAGGGAGGCATCCGGGCCAGGAAGTTAAGAAGGGGTCCTTTCCCCACTTACCTCAGGGGCATGGTAAAGGACAGGATTGGGGCCCTGGGCGATGGCTCGGGTGGGAGATCACTACCTCTGGCCAGGCTCCTCCTCCTAGGTTTTTGTTTGTTGATATGGTATGTTAATAAATACGGTGTGGCCAGCTTTACTCCCATCTAGGTTTCTGTGTCCTAATTTTATTGTTAAGTTATTTACGTAAAAGGGGTTAATTGTTACTTAGGCCCATTAGGATCTCTCTAGGTCATGTGAGAGGCAAAATGGCTGCTTATACACAGATCAGTATGTGTTGCAAAATAAAGTAGGTAAGTTCAAAAAATATAACATAACCTGTGGACTCTCTAACTTACTTCTATCCAACTTTCCATTTGCACAGTTTTAATTCTGATTTCCAGTTCTGTGTATTTCTGACCAAGTTAAAGTTAATGCTTGTGAATTCCTGCTATATCCTACCTATGGGTATTACAACAGAGTTAAATGTTGATCTGTAGGGAGGCACATTTATCTGCAGAACCATAGGTGACAGAGCTTCTTTTTAATGGTGTCCAGTCTTATCAGTACTTCGGATTTTACTTCAATATTTCAATATTTCCATTGTATACCAAAATACTAAAATAATGTATAATACTAAACAATTATATTATTACTATCATCATAGATGAACCATAGCTTCATTACTTATATATGTACTAAGCATTGCAGGTATACAAGGTGTTCTGCAACTCTTTGGTGTGCTCTATTTCCTATGAGTAAAATTGCCATTGCAGTCATTTTGCACCCAATCACTACCCCTGCAATAGTTTAGTAAACTATAATCTACAACATTTGATGTAATTAACTACTCATCTACACAAAAATATCCTATGCATATTCCTATTCATAATTAAGCTAGTTTTATGCTTTTCACCATTTAAGGATCACTGTACTTCAAGAAAAAGGCACTTGTTTGTGAAGTTCAAAACTAACAAACTACATAAGCAAATGTGTAAACCATGATCAGAAACAGAAAAAAAATTATTAAAAAAAGTTTTGTTAGATAAAATCTGAATTTTTTAAACAGCTGGATCATAAGGGTGTGAATTTTATCTATCAAAAATTAAAAACTAGCTTTATAACTTTTTTCCCCGCTTAAGTATGCTGTTAGACTTTCTTTCTAGTTTTCTAAGGCACTTGTTTTTTTTTTAGCACAGCAATCATTTAATTTGTCTCTTTCTTATTCCATGAACGCATTTGTTCTGTTGGTTATCCACTTACAATTGCTGTTTTTCTTACTTTGTTCTTTGGCCCTCATTCTTTCTCCACATTCCTTCAGAACTATTTTCTATTGGGATATCCTACATATAAACATCTAAAACAGAGATGGACTAGAAATATGTCAGAAACACCTGGAACAAAAAAACATTGCCCCAACAATGGTAACACCGCTTATACATTTCATAATTACACACACCTACTTCACATTTCATGAGATTGATGGCGATCAGAGTGGCAATAGCTGACAGATTTGCCTTCAGCTGTCTATAAGGTCATGAGTCGGACACAACTGAACAACTAAACAACAACACTTTTGAATAGATATTCTATTTACACAATATGGGACCAGCCATGGGTATATGCATGGCACCACAATATGCCAATGTATTCATTATAAAAAAATGGAAGAGGAATTTATGTCTACTTGATATGCAAAGCCCCATAGTCTGTCTTCACTACATCTGGACTGCTGGTGTAGAAAAACTATTGGAATTCCACAACAAATACAATGATTCCCACCCAAGTATTAAATATCGACCCTTGCTTTTATACAAAATCAAGACTGTAGACTGCAATTTAGAGAAAGTAAGGTATTTTATAATTTCCCATCACCAAGTGCTCAACTACAAATAAATCTCAGAAACTCCATCCTTCTCCCAAATTAAGTTATTAAAAATTTAATTATAACAAAATGATGTATCATTAAAGAAAGTATCATACTGTGAAAAATGAATTGCATCAATGTATATATGAAGTAATATGAATTGTTATATGTTATAAGTGAAATCTGTTGGCCTTGAAAACTTTGCAATGGTTAAACCCGAAACTTACAGCCTCCTGAAGCCTTTGATCTTTAAATTCCGCAAGGGTTACGATGGCTAAATTCGCAAATCGCTATTCAATTGCTCCAATTCCCCAAGGTCGCAGATGTTTTCACATGCGTAAACGGGAAATGTAGGAGAAATCCTATGAGTACTAGAGAGGACGCGCAAGAGAGTTAAACACCTAATCGTAGCACTGTAAATGCAAATAAAAAATCATTACTGCACTGCAAATATCGGGGAAAGTGATGAAAGACATTATAATTAATTGCACAAATGTCTCAAGGACGCAAATTGGCAGTATATAAGATTTATTTTTATGTTTCATTTCAGGTCTTAAATCGATCTCGGGTATCAATGAGTTAATACATATCAGGCCACCCACATGGACTAGAACAGTATTGGCATTCATTTTTATAATTCTGTATTTTGAGGGTTTGCTAGTTCCATCGCATATTGGACCCCCAAACCTAATTGATTGACATGCAAACTCATTTTCTATTGGCTGTTTCAAAATGGGAGTTGGAGTTGGCTTTGGGCTCGTTACTTGCGGGCTCCTTTAATTGAATATCTCCAGAATCGGAGACGAACAGCAAGCCTGCAGACATACGGCCAGGATCACGCGAGATGTGGCCTTGTAATTGAATCAGGCTCTGTGTATATTTTGCTGGACATAGAAAAAGCAAAATGGGCAGCTGTTGTGGGCAGTTTGGGTTTATACACCATGAGTATTGTCTTATGTCAGGCAGTCTTAAATTCTATAGATGTGTTTGACCTTACCATATACACTGGAAAGCTGTGGCAGTTATATATTACTGTTTTATATACAGGACTTTGTCACTTTAGCCACACTTTAGCCCCATATGTTCCAGTGTTATATAAAGCAATATGTGCATTATGATGTGCATAATGAAATTGAGGTTTGAAATATAAAGTTGCTACAATATTCACTTGACTCTAAACCTTCCACAGGTAGCAGGAGTGAATATTAGCACATAATAGGTCTGGAAGACTTCCATCACATATATAGTTGTGAGCGTACAAATTGTTGCTAACGCTTGCAGGCTTGCGTAGCGAGCCACGGCCCTCGCGAAGCAGCAGGCGCTCCTTGCCAGCAACTGCGACCCTTGCAAACTTTATGTTGCATCGCAAACAACATACGAGACACGTTAACACCCATTACGGACTCGCAAAAATCGGGCGCAACCCGCAGACATAAAAAAAATGAAAAACACAATAAATACACACAACACATACATAAAAAACTTACCTACAGCAAAAGGGAGCATCCAGGACCTCCAAAAAATAAGTTACACCATTTAACTCAAAATAAAAGAGTTTAGATACTACAAAATTCTCTAAGCGAGAGAAAAAATGGCCGCCGAACAAAACGAAAACGAGGCTACAGCACTCTAAACACGCAAAACACCACAAGAAACACGCAAAACACCACAAAACAGCTACCGATATTCTGCTTCAGACGCATACCACACATTTGCTGCGATTTTAATGCGGAAGTACACAGCTACGCTAACGGTTTGGTCTTGCGCACGCACACTATTACACTGCACACATTCATCACGCTTACACAGCAGCTCCACACCACTAATGCTGCAGCAACATCAAAACAGATTGCCAGCTCTTCAACACAATGCTTCCTGCATATATTACTTCAAAATAGGTAAAGTATATTAATTTATTAATGTATTATTTATTTCATTATTATACACCAAACAGCATTAGCTCACTTACAATTTCATTGCAGTCATTTTTTGACGGCAATTCGCTAGTTTCTCTAGATTAAGCAAATAAATGCATCCACGTCATTAACTATTATCCACTCTCCCTCTCAGGCGAACGTCCACCTTTGCAGGCGAGCCAATATATTAGCATTTGACATTTCATTTGCCTGCCCACTCTGGTGAACGTTCGCAATTGCAGTTGAGCCATAACTATAAAACAACTAACAACATCACCTAACCATAACTGACCAATCAGAATGTATGGAATCCGACAGTAGCTCATGTGCACAAGTCTCTACTGAGCATGCTCATTACATTAAAATGTAAATATATTATATCTCAAAAACTGCTTAAGCTACAATATAAAAAAAAAAAACCCAAAATGGCATATAGACTTTTTAGATCACTATTACAATACCAGACATTTTTTTACTACAAATAAGCAAACATACCAAGAACGTCCTATGGAAAAAAACACCATGTAATCACCCAAATAAATCATAACCCAAATATACCATAAATCTACTTTTATTTTTTTTGGCTGTGCAGAATTTTTTGAAATTTGGCATAAAAAAATTCAGACCCCCAAATCTCTCCTAAAATAAAAAAATATTTCAAACAGATTTGTCAAACCAACGCAAAGTTATAAGCTCAAGAAAAATGGCTTTATAGTGGAACATTCCTGAAAACTTTAACTATTAGAGCATATCTGTGCTCTAATAATATAACATATAAGCAGATTAATGAGCTTTTACTGTACACACATTGGCGTGTGCTGACTGAACAATTTAGAAAACAAATTCTTTATCAAGCCAACTTCCACTGATCGCCTTGAGCGCTCTTTATCTTTTTTTCTTATTATATATATTAAGAAGTTGAAAAGGTATGAAAGAAAATGTCACATTTTAAAATCCTGTAATTAGAGAATGACGTTGTGCTTCCTATTCTTTTAGTAAACATCCATAAACCTAAATCAAAGACCCTTCACTTCATCTTTAAGGGATCAAAGATTACATGAGTGGGGAGGATGAGACGGATGAGTCACACCTACATAGAAGAACAGACAGATGGGTAATGAGTGACTGGGTAAGTTGCATGCCGTGAGAACAAGGGAGACACACTATATATTTAATTTCTATAGTGATGATCAGAAACACAGAAATCCACTATTTGTAAACATAACAGAATATGCATAAGGCCTTGGTGATGTAAATAAAACAGTAGACGGAACACAAATTACATTTTCTTACAGTAAATGTACACTGTTTTTTAAAGGAGACTTGGAAAAATGGTTTAATTGTTGTACCTGAAAGAGGGTATTTGTAAATATGCCACAGTGTGCAATATACAATAAACTGATTCAAATGTTTAACTGCTGTGGGGGCTTGGTCCTGTTAGCCAATGAGTAGTTGTATTGCTGTATGAGTCCTAATGTCTGCCAGATATCCATACATAATATAGTATGCTCTGTGGATTTCCTTTGTTCCACCCCCCTGCCCCTAAATTTAACATTTTTCTGTAGTGTAGTGCCCCCCCCCCAGCCCCTGCAGCACACCATTCTCCCATCTCCTCCCCTTACCCCTCACCCTTTTCCTTCCCTTCCATTACTTTCTCCCCCTTCCCCCTCCTTCCTCGCCATTCCCCCATCCTCTTACTGTGTTACCCTCTCATCCTTCCCCTGCAGCACGTCATAATACAATGGTGGAAATGATGTTGCAAAGGGGACGTTACATTTCTGGAGATCTATAGTTGCATCCTTTGATGCAACATTCTACTCCTAGGTCAGTTAGCGTGAAGGGGTGTGTTGTCAATTTCAATGTTATCTAATTATCAAAAAAAGTCTATGGACTTCTGCCTGATCCCCCCCCCCCTCCCCTCCACAGATAACTAGAAACACATACAGCCATCATCCAGTTGTGAGAATGTGATGTTACAAACACAAAATGGATTCCTGTACTCATAAACAGAGTTTTATAAAGTTCATTTTTTTTTTTTAAAGGGCTATGTCCATGGCTTACACAGTTGCTAAGTGTACAAGTATGACATATATTTGGCAAAAAACATATTTTTTCTTGAACTGCAGTGGTCCTTTAATGTATTTTTATTTTTTTATCAGCTGGGCTTCTCAATGGTCCTCAAGTAATCTACTGGATCCTGATATTATAGCTTGATTTCAGACTCCAAGACAGAGGTCAATCATATCATACCTGTATCAGCCCTGAGGTTTATCACCAGTCTAGCAACCTGCCAGCTGAACAACCTGCAAGGTAACACTTTACTCCTTTGGTGAAATAGATTACCCACTACAGCCCTATAGTCAATAAGCATAACAGCTACTAAGTATATCACAGATTGCTGTAATGTCTGTTTCCTACAGAGAAAGGTTAACATTGCAGATTCCTAAAGCCCATTTAATAATTTAGTGAATCCTTTGGCGCTCATCACGGGCCTCACAATGAGTGCCTTTGGAGCTCATTGCGAGTCTATCCCCCTGTCTACTACCTCCCTTGTGTCTCATTTATCCCCTCCTCTCCCTCCCTATGTCTCCTTTCCTCCTCTCCCTCCCTTGTGTCAACTTTCCCCCTGTGTTTTTACTCCCCTCTCCCTCCTGTGTCTCTAACCCCCTCTTTCCCTCCTGTGTCTCTTCCCCCCTCTCCCTCCCATGCATCTCTTTCCCCCAACCCTGTGTCTCTTTCACCCTCCCCTGTGTCTCTTTCCCTGCTCTCCCTCCCCTGTGTCTGTTCCCCCCTCCCCTGTGTCTCTTTCTCCCCTGCCCCTCCCCCTGTGACAGTTCCCCTCCTCCCTCGTTTCTTTCCCCCCATTTCCCTCCCCTGTGTATCTTCCCCTCCCCTGTGTGTCTTCCCCTCCTCTCACTCCCCTGTGTCTCTTCCCCCCTCCTCTCCCTCCCCTGTGTCTCTTTCCCCCCTCTCCCCCGTGTCCATTTCCTCCCCTGTGTTTCTTTCCCCCGTCTCCCTCCCATGCGTCTCTTTTTCCCATCCCATGTGTCTCTTTCCCACCTCTCCCTCTGTGTTTCTTCCCCCCCTTTCCCTCTGTGTCTCTTCCTCCTCTCCTGCCACACAATGCACATGCGCGCGATCCGTTCGGCTTTGCGATCAGAACGTTGTCAAACTTCGATTTATCAGGAGAGAAGATCCCCCTTTGTTTTAGTGCATTTTATATCATCTGCTGCATCTCTCTAGGTTTGCTGCATTAAAAGATAAATCATTTATAAAAATAAGAATACTCTTAAAAAAACTTGTTATCTCTTTAAATATGTTTTTATTGGAAGGACATTACATTATACAGAGAAGTAACTTGTATAAAATTAAAAACATACATTACACAAACATATATTATTCAAGGTTTACACTATATAGTTTTAACTTCTATATCCTTCACTTTCTTTTTTAATTTTTCTTTATTACTCAACTGAAAATAAAATAAAATTTAATTTGGAACTTATATACTGATATCATCTTAATTTTTTCAAAGTTATCGTTCTTTGTTATTGTATAACTATTGATCCAAGAGGCCCACTTATTGCCGCAATGTTTTCTAACATTAACCTGTTTCATAATGAGTAAGTCGTTCCAAGTAGGCCGCTTTTTCCATCCAATTGCACTGGTCAGAAGAGAGGGAGGAAGAGAGAAATTGGAGCAGGAGCTAGCAAAGGGAAGGAGATAGAAAGAAGGTGGAAGAGAAGGAGAAAAGGAGGAGAAAGGGGTAGAGGAGAGAAATTCAAGAGATAGAAGAAGGGAGAAAGGGGAGGAAGAGATAAGGTATAGAGTGATAGAGACATGTACGGTGATGGAGAGAGTGGGTGAAGAGAGCGGGGGGAAAAGATGGAAAGAGAGATGAGAGTCGGACGAGATGGGAAAGAGAAGCGTTAGAGGGAAAAGAGATGCGATAAAGGGGAGACAGAGAGAGGGAGAGAGGGTGGGAGAATGAATGGCAAGTCGATGAGAAAAAAGAATGAAAGACCCATGGAGAGGAAGGGTGTGAGAGAGTAGGAGTAAGAGAGAGGAGAGATGAGAGAAAGAAGGGGAAAGATGAGAAGACCT
Source organism: Discoglossus pictus (assembly GCA_027410445.1). Classification (NCBI taxonomy): domain Eukaryota; kingdom Metazoa; phylum Chordata; class Amphibia; order Anura; family Alytidae; genus Discoglossus; species Discoglossus pictus. Next base: position 60,491,065 of record CM050166.1, read on the forward strand.
GGGAGGGGAATGAGAAGGGGTGAGAGAAAAGGAAGGATAGAGAATGGGAAATATAAATGGGAAGAAAGGGGGAGAGAAGGAGAGAGAGAGGTGTAAGGGTACGGAACATCAAGGAGGAAGAGGATTGTAAGAGAAATAGGGTGAAGGGGACAGAGGAAAAGTGAGCTACAATAAAGAAAATGGAAGGGAGAAATGAGGAGTTAGGAGGAAGTTGGAGAAAAAGTAGATAATATGGAAGACAGAGAGCAAATATTGGAGAGAAAAGATTAGGGTTAGAAATGAGTGGAGAGAGAAGGAGGAAAGAATGAGGAGAGAAAAGAGAGAGATAAAAGGAGGAGAAAGGAGGAAGAGCAAAAAGGAGGAAAATTGAGAATGGTGAAAGAGAAGAATATACATTGGGGGGGAAAGGAGGCAAAGAACCAGGGGGGGTGGACAGTTAATGGAAAATAGAGAAAAGGAAGAGAAGTGAGACAAAAAGGGGAGAGGGAGAGATGAGTGGAGCAGGACAAAAGAGGAGAAGATGGATGAGTAAGGGAATAGAGATGAGTGTAGAGAGAATAGGAGAGTGAGAAGAATGTAGAAGATAAATAAAAGTGGGGAGAGAGAAAAGTGGGGAAAAGGGGGAAGAGTGAAGGGGGAGAAAAATAAGAAAATGGGAGAGAAGAGGGACCAGAGTTGGAAAGGGAAGGGGAGGAAAGAGGGAGATAGGGGGAAAAAGGGGAGGGGGAGAGACAGTAGAGGAGGGGTAGTCAAGAAAATGATGAGGAGGGGGGGAGAAAAAAAGGGGAGGGACTAAGGGGATAGAGTATGAGGAAAAAGAGAAAAGGAAAGAAGGTGAAGAAAGATTGACAAATAGAGGGAGAGAGAATAGGAAAGAGAGGATGTTAGTTAGAAGGGGGCAGCATGGAGTCAGGAGGTTACAGAGGGAAATCGAGCGATTAAGTAATAGGGGTTACATGTTACAGCAGGGGTTGTGGGGCTGGAGGGGACCTGCTGGTGCTGTTGAAATGCTAAAAGGACTTTGGGGGACAGAAAAGGCCATGGGAAGGCCATAGCAGGCCAGAAGGGCCACCTGGGAAGTTGGATGGCCAAAGAATTCCTTGAAGGTAAGGGCCCTGGTGCAACTTAACAAAATGGAACTTTTGTACATACAAACAGAGTATTCAAAAATGATGATTTAATCCAAAAATATTTTGCAGCCTTTATTAAGATTAGTGAATCTATCCTTATATTTTTAAAAGTTATAGGAAACGATAACTTTAATTTATCTAGGCACAGTTCTGGGTGGGTATTATGACCTAATTTTGACTCCCACTTCTAATAGTGTCACTGATTTCTTTATTATTATTATTATTATTATAGTTTATTTATAACGCGCCAACATATTCCATATCGCTGTACATAAATTAAGTTCAGACAAAGATAAATAGAGATTAACATTTAGCAAAGGAAGGAGGGCCCTGTCTTTGAGCTAGGAATCCAATGTCCTTTCCTCCTATGCATTAATTCTTCCTTGATTTACATATCAGTCAGAACTGTAAGTTTAAAAAAAAGACATCTCCAAAGAGTTCTTGAACTTCACACAACTCAGTCACACATTCAGAAATACAAGCACAGCAATTCAAAAAAATAAAAAAGATCATTTTGAAGGACCACTGTAAAATAGGATAAACTTCACATGCATGTGAAGTATGTGACAATCTAACAACATTAGAAGTTATGTACGTCGGGGATCTTAAAGCATTTTTAGGGAAAATCTACATTTAGAAAACTCTGCTAATGCATGGAAGGAGCCATAAAAGTCATACCTCCTTATCAAGGTACCAGGGGGAGATTGCAGAGCAGGGCAACCAAGGCTTGCAATTATACTTGCTAGATGCCACTAGTGAGCCTATGGGAGGGGATAGTAAGTGTCCTGTGCTGAAATATCAGATTCTACCAGTCAGTAAACAAATCCCTATCTCCTCCTTCAACTCCTATAATAGATAACTACAATTTTCAAAACACACCCACCTAATCGTTAAGCCAGGGGAAAGTGTGGAAGATACAAACATCACATACACAAGTAGTGTCTACTAAAATATGTTATGCCCACAACTTGCACTGCTGATACTTTTATTAATTTGTTACAACCATCTAATGTATTTCCCAATACATAGTGATCCTTTAATTTTACTACATATCTTATTCTACATGATAAATCAATTAAGAAGTGAAGTGGCCATTACAATTCGGAAGACAGTCATTTATAAAATACATTCACCAGCAGTAAGGTTTAGATATATCGATGATGTATTTTATAAATATACTCAGCATATAAGTGAAATATGTTTTTGGAATACAAGCCCTTATTCGCATTACTGTTGAATATATTATCACTAACCCACCATTAAGGGTAAGATATAAATATAAATAAATTAAAAAGGCATAATTGACTATGTTGCCAAGTGTATTTACCAAGGTTTCATTTTACATTGTAGGTTGGTTGTTGGGCATCAAGGCTCGCAATCACACCACTAGCATGCTATTATACATATCACTGATCTATTGAACATTTTCTAAGTTCACCTAAGACAGTTAGATTATATTTCATATACAAAACAGAAAATTATTATTTTATTCAAACTCGTGAGTTCTATTACAACACAAATTGTGGATCTAATCATATATGAACCTGCAAAAAAACGTCATCGTAGCCACGTTGGAACAAGCTGAATCTCAGCTCATATAAACTAACAATAAAATGTAATGGGTCTCTGAGTTCTCAAAATGTCCAATAAACACAATATGTGGTTGATGTTTTGTATTGCTTTTTAGGAGGGTGTGTACCAAAGACAATGGAAAATAATTGCATGTAGTAATAAATAAATTTAAATGTTATAAACCAGAACCTTTTCACAAAGGATGTTTCATGTACCTCACGCAAGCTTGTAGTATTTAAACAAATTTTTAAGAAAGTGTTATATAGGACTATTCAAGAGTCACATTTTGTTGTTATCACCATTCTTTTGAATATAAATCTAGGTAAGCCATCACAAACAAGATCCAAAAGTCACTCTTGGATCTTGTTTGTGATGGCTTACCTAGATTTGTATTCAAAAGAATGGTGATAACAACAAAATGTTGTGAATGAACAATAGATCCCAAAGGTTCCTGACATTATATATCCTGTAACGTATAATGAAAATAGAAGAATATAACGGGATTTTAAAGTTATTTTGCTACACCATAGACAAAACATTTTCAGGATCTTGTGTGTTTCACCAGCGCAATGCTGGTCTGTGGTTACACCCCTCCCAGTGCTCTGTCGGAGGCTCTGTCCACTTAAGGTGGATTACTACAGTTACAGTACCAACAAGGACATACAAGCAGAAAGAGTGTTATAGGAGATCAGAATGGGGGACCTGGGGGGGGGGGGGGTAAGAGATCAGAATGGGTGACCTGGGGGGGTAGGAGATTAGAAAGGGAGACTTGCAGGGAGGTTAGGGGGGCCCCCCAAACCCCCCCCCCCCCAGGTCCCCTATTCTGATCTCTTACCCCCTCCCTCCCCCCAGGTCCCCCATTCTGATCTCCTATAACACTCTTTCTGCTTGTATATCATTGTTGGAACTGTAACTGTAGTAATCCACCTTAAGTGGACAGAACCTCTGACAGAGCAATGGGAGGGGTGTAACTCAGCCTTGCGCGGGTGAAACAAGCAAGATCCCATTTTCATTGCATGATAGGAAATGTGGGGCTATAATGTCCTTTTAATACTGATCCACGTGGCATGACAAAAACAATAAGACAAACCAGGAAACCAATTTTTTTAAAGAATTTTAATAATATGGTAATATTTCGAGTATTATCCAGTAAACTGTATTGTAAAATGGTTTGAGTATTAAATTACCTCCGAAACCTTTCGAGTTGTAGATACTTGAATTAAATTGAGGTAGACAGTTACACTTGAACTCAATATTAACACAGAATTTTTTTGTAATAATATTTTAGGAAATATAACACTAAGTAATGAAACATTTGATTAATGCTTAACCCTGTACAACTCAAATATAAACTTTTAAAAAATATTACAAATTATAACATTTTGAGTGCATATGTATTTTGTACATTAAAAAGAAATGCAGTTGTTCACTTGCCTTAAGAGTCCTTTTTTTTTAAATAAACAAATATTTACAACCTTTTTATGAACAACAGTGCATCAAAAGCAAATGTGCATTTTAAATTATTGCTTGTGGCTGATTAGGCCACAAGTATTTTTTTTATAATTTTATTTTTATTATTATTAATATTATTTACCCCAGTTTATAACTTTGTGAAACCAAATATGAATCATTCAACATACATGAGAGAGACACAGTGATTGTGAGATTCAAAAGCCTATCTCCACTATTGTCAGAGCTTTCTCACTAGTTCATGGGAATTCATGTCATTCTTTGTACTCAAACGTGGGCAATGGCATCTCCAACTAGAAAAATATGCTCTATAGGATAACATGGGAATTAATTACTAAAATGATATCTCTCCAATCCATGTCGTTCTCTGGTGCCTAGTTACTATGGTGTAATGCGCTCTCTTTGACTTGAATTATTGGTGTCATAACATCACATAGGAATGAAAATAAATGTTTCCTATTTATGCTATTCTATTAAGCCCATTCACTAACCCAGGTATAGGCAAGGACAGGAGTTGAGGATTCCCCTTCTATAAAAAAAGGTGAGTCAATTAGAATGGCTAAAGCCATTAATAAGTTACATATGCACAGTAAGAAAATCTTCAAATCCTCCCCTGGCCCATCCTTGATTATACCTAAACCTGTGCTTGACAAGTAGAAGTCATGATTCCTGGCATTGTATTGCTGGTTCCTAACTTTTTAGCTATTATATATATATATATATATATATATATATATATATATATATATATATATATATATATATATATATACATATATATATATCCATAGCCAGGCTCCCAAAAACTTTGGCTGGCTCCTAACTAAGCTGTCTGGCTCTTCTTAATTTCCTGATAAATTTGTGAACCCCTGCCCCACACAGATAGCCTTATTCAATTAGCTACTTGCAAATGCCTTGAACTCATAAATGTGACTTTTTTTTATTTTTTATAAATGTTTATATGCATTCTATTGACTTAAGAATGTATTAGTGCCAATAAGTAATATTTGCCAAATATGTAGTAATATTAAGAGTGATTTTAAGTGTGTATTATTTACGAATTGGGCAAAGGGCTTAATGACATCTCCAACTTGATAAACGGACTCCCTAATATTAGATCTAATCAATAGAAATCCCCTAAAGTCCAGGTTATTTTATGAAACATAATATGAAAAAGGTCTTTCCAATTTGAAAAAAAACTACATAGAATAGCCTAGACCTAATTGGACCATGTTTTTGTACAGAGCCTTTTCTCTAAGAGGCCAAAAGTTATATTTACCGTATATACTCAAGTATAAGCCGACTTTTTCAGCACATTTTTTAATGCTGAAAAAGACCCCCTAGGTTTATACTTGAGTAAAAAAACATCCTCCTCATTCCCCCCCTTATCCTCCCCGTCACGTCATTAGCATATGCGGGTACAGAAGACGTGCTGCTGGATCAGCATCAGCTCATCGGAACATAGGGGGAAACAAGATGATGGTGGGGGGGGGGGGGGGGGAAGAAGGAGGATGATGATGAGGGGGGGGTAGGAGGAGGATGATAAGGGGGGAAGGAGGAGGATGATAAGGGGGAAGTAGTAGAATGATAAGGGGGGAAGGAGGAGGATGATAAGGGGGGAAGGAGGAGGATGATAAGGAGGGGGAAGGATGAGGATGATCAGGGGTGAAGGAACCTCTTTCTTATACAAAAGTCAATACCTTTTCACTGTTTTTTGTGGTAAAATTAGGTGCCTTGGCTTATACTCGGGTTGGCTTATACTCGAGTATATACAGTAATTTGAAAAGAGGCTCCATATAATAATTTATCAAGTGCAAAATAAAATCTCTCCAATTCATGTAATTCTGTGGAGTCTATGGAAAACATTTTTTTTTTTTTACTGAATTGCACAAATATCACATTTCCAACAGTGAAAAAGCTCTCAATTTAGTGAACATAGACTAATGTTATTTATTATCAGAAGTGCACTAATTTGGGGGGTACTACAATTTCCATACTATTGAATGTGACATTTGCAACAAATACAAGTGGAGAATGAAAGTAGCCACACTTCTGGTATTATTATTATTATTATTATTATTATTATTATTGTTATACCCCATAGCATAATGTATCAGAAATTATTACTGGAGAGATTGTGATCAATCTGTGTGTCCTCCTGTCATATTATACTGTTTGAAGATTGTTTTTTTCCTTAAATCACCTCACTGGTAATTACCACCCTGCAGAAATCTTTGGCCCTGGGCTCCTTCTAACTGATAATCTTAAAGGAATGTCAGAGAGAGAGAGAGGAGAAAAACACATTATTAACTATTAGTAGTAAAGTTATTCTTTAATATGTGTATGTAAATTGCATCAAATGATGCATGATGGTTCTCTCTCTCTCCCACACACACCTTTCTTTGTCCCCTGTTCTTCTCTATCTTTTCTCTGACCTTCTGCTTATGTTTCCTTTCAGCTGCTTGTTATTGTGCTTGGTTAATTGCCTTCCCTTTTAAAGCAAGGTTGAACATCAGATAACTTTATGTGAAAGAGAAAAGGACTTGAGCATAAAAAAACTTTATTGGGGTTTCCTTGTGTCTTAGCTTTACTAGCTGCTCTCATTACTCTCTGCATGCCAGACCCTGAAAGGGACACACTATTGCTTTCCTGTAATCTTAAATGGACTCAGTTTGAACAGGTGCCTGTCACTGCATCTTGTGTACACTCCAAGAACCAACAGAGAAAGCAGCAACATAATCCTTTTCTCTCCAGACATGACTCCCACCACTCCATCCTCAAGGCTCTAGTTCCATCAGATTTGAAGAAGAGGGGAGGAGGAGGGGATTTAGAAGTGCCACCATCAGTCTTCCTCCCCCTGTCCCCTTTCTCATCTATTATATTGATCAGTCATGGACTGGGTCTCTAGATTGACAATGTCTGCAATTGACAACTCTCCTTTTTTTCCCCCAGAACTGATACATAGGAGCTTTTATTGTATCTTATTGGCTTTGGAGACTCAGCTGAAATTCCACATTCATTTGAATGTATTTAAGGTACCTTTAAAGTACTCCCTTTCATAAATTTACATAAGTAGATATTCTTCATGTGTCAAAACACCACCATGGTTTTGCCAACAGTGCCCACTATTGACCTGCATGGTGGCATCTGGAAGGATCAGGGGCTCACTCATTAACTGTATCCTCAAAACTGAAGCTTCAATCTGGACCAGCCCACTCTTGTCTTTGAGTTCACTTTTTGATCCAGATACTCCTTGCTACATGACAGGGAATATACCAAAAAATCATCTGCTACCTGCATCCACAAGACTCAACTACCATGTCTTCATACTGTTTGTAGACCACATTATTACCTGCATCTATATACAGTATACTGATAGGAGTCAATTTTGTAGGTACACAACAACTTGGGGGAGTGGACCCAGGGTCCATGGAGTTCATTAATGTCTGGATAATAGCATGGTTGGTGGGCTCTAGATGGGATCTCAGTGGGAAGTCACACACCCCTTCGCAGTGATAGGCTTCATATTCTAGAGGAGCTATAATCCAATCATCCCAGCCCAACTCTTTAAAATTCACATGCAGTGGTTTTTTGCTGCATCTTAATCTGGATTTCCTTCCATGTCTTTTGCCATGGCGACTGCTGAAGGTGGTCCTCCTCTTTCTTTTAGTTTTAAACTGAAGTTTAGCCTCTTTTTCCAAACCCTTGGATGAGTGGACTTGTTCCTTCAGCTCATTGTAGAGATTCTTTTTTTTAGACTTGGTGAACACCACCAATAGGGCTTTCTCCTGATGAGATCTGGGTTTCCTGGCCAAGCCTAGACTTCTGAGGTTCACCTCCAGCCCAGTGGTGGCAGAGATGGCTTTAAGCTCCAAGCAGAGCTGCTTTCTTGCTTTGCTGAGACTGTGTAGGCTCTTCCAGACATCAAACACTTCCCAGCCTGGTGTGAGAGCTCCCTGCAGGTCCAGGGTTCTGGAGTCCAGCAGAGCCTGAGATGTGCAGGAGAAGAGCTGCAGGTGGTACAGCCCCCAAGGGGCTTTGGCCATCTCCATGGGGGCTTTCCGAAAGATCCTTAATTCAGCTCCCACCAGTTCTTCTTTGTCTGACAGTGTCGATACATCAAACAAATACTTCTGTCTCTTAAAAGGAGAGTGAGAGAGATCGTCTGCAAAATAACAAAATAATTACAGTTCATTTCACATAAGAGGATCAAGAGTACACATAGTCTTAAAGGTGCACTTACATGTCACCTTCATCTTATAATGTAGCTAAGGAATATATCAGTGTCTTAATGTCCTGCAATATTATAAATATTGGTAAAAATAAACATTGGAACAATAATGAAGATGATAATGGATGTGATAGATAGATAGATAGATATATATATATAGATAGATAGATAGATAGATAGATAGATAGATAGACATAGAGAGATAGATAGATAGATAGATAGACATAGAGAGATATATAGACATAGATAGATAGACATAGAGAGATAGATAGATTTATAGATAGATAGAGATAGATAGATAGACATAGAGAGATAGATAGATAGATAGAGATAGATAGACATAGAGAGATAGATAGATAGATAGATAGATAGATAGATAGATATCTTTGTGTGTGTATTGATATTAACATTAAATCTATTAATACACATAGAGCGACATATTTATGAAGAAAGAAAGAAAGAAAGAAAGAAAGAAAGAAAGAAAGATTTAAGTACGGTACATTTATTTTACTACAGGCATGATGTATCTACTGCCCTTTAATTACATTTGTAACCATGTTAAAGATAGTAATATATTATGTATACAGATAAACATGTGTATTTTGCTGTGTTTTTATCACAGAAAAGGGATTATAATGCAAATACTTTAAATAGCCCAGGCATTTATTGAGAACACTGTCAACATCTGGGACTCTGTGTTAACACAAGTGTAGGATATAAAGTGTCTCCTCTATTCATACAATGTGGACAGACTGCAGGAGGACTTAATGAGAGCAGCAAAGCACACAGAGGAGCTCCATACTGATCAGTGTTTAGTGGCAGGAAAATACACAGACCCAGCAATGGTTTTTACAGCAGAGTGACTCATACAATGGATGTGGGGCTACCAAACATTTCATATATATATATATATATATATATATATATATATATATACCATGCAAATATTGATGTCACCAGGGGGTTACTGTACATCACATACTGTATACACCATACATCAAGAAAGAATGTGCTGCTGACCTTTGCCTTTATACAGCCAGTCAGCTAAGATTAATTAAGAGTCTGAGCTAAGCATGTGCTTCATTCTGCCTTAACTATTTATTTGCCAGCCATATAGCTGAATAAAGCATTATTGTATACTTTACTTAAATATTGTACATGCAAATAATCCTTAAGACACAGATATCAGATGATTCTAGCATGGGAACACAGGTTGGAGAAATGCTTAAATTGTTATATCACAGTTTTTTTCTTGTATGCCATCAATTCACAAAGAAAATACATTTTCATGAATATATTGTTATTGCATTGCTATTATTAATCAGCTGTAAAATATGGATATGGTGTTATTTAATTAATTCCATGTGTAAGGCACTTTTTGACAACTGCGAATTAGATCATCCCAAATACATTTAAATGACTTATATTGTTAGAGCATTGCACCATGGGAGTGCGTAAATTATAATGGAGTCATTTCTCTTGCAGGAGGGGGTTTGATCCTAAGAATTTTGAGTTTTCCTAGCACCCACCTAACAAAAAGTAATAGTTACTATTTAACCATATGAGTAAAATGTCATTTTATTAAAAAAAATAGCAAGTTAAGAGTATTGTAAATACATTTGATGTCAAATTGATAGATAGATAGATAGATAGATAGATAGACACGTAGATAGATAGATAGATAGATAGATAGATAGATAGATAGATAGATGTGTTTGTGTATTAATATTAAATATACTAATATAAATAGATCGATATTTATAAGTTGATCTAATTATAACATCAATAGATAGACAGATAGATAGATAGACACATATATAGATAGATAGATAGATAGATAGATAGATAGATAGATAGATAGATAGATAGATAGATAGATAGATAGATGGAGAGGTAGATAGATACATAGAGAAATGTGTATAATTATTTTTTATAATTCGTCGTATTATTATTATATGAAGCTTCAACAAATAACATAATAATATATCTGATATTTTTAATACTTCATCTAATCTGAAGATATTTTTCCTAATAAAGAAAAATATGCTTTTTTAATGAAAGAGTTAAATGTTTTTTTTTGGATACCACAGTAAAAATGTCAGTGTTTTGCTCCCGTTGATTATTTTAAAAAATGTAACATAAAAAATCAGTTAGGGCAAATGAAAAGAATCCAGGTTTTTATAGTCTTGACCTATTTCTGTCACAGGAAACTCTCATAAATAGGCTCCCTGAACTTGGAAATGTATTTCTGACACAACTAAATAGGAGAGACATTTATTTAAGTATCATGAGGGCAAACTAATGCACCAAATAGCACCAGGTTAAAAAAATGAATGATAAATAATGATGTTTAAATTAATTTGACTTTTTTCAAATAAGAACTCATGTAAAAAGCTGAATTATTGTATAGGTAACCATCTCATACATTCCTCATAGTATTTCAATCACGTCGAGCTGCAGTTATAATGTGTCCAAAGGTAAAATGCTTATTATTTACAAGTCTAACTTCCCTGAGACATAAAACTAATACCAGATGTGATTCACTATAAAAAGGGAAGATGATAATCCAGATGTCTTTAAAAATAACTAAAGGTAACATTAATAATGATGTGATGTTTGCACTAATATATCTGAATCTGTGCACCCAAGAGATATACATTATTTTAATTAGTTAGCACAGTACATTATTATACAGTGTATGTCATATTTCTTAGAGCAAGACAGCAGGAATTCGTATCAATTGTTATAATCATTACAGGACTTGTCTGTCACACACTTAATGCCCCAAATTATTTTTTCCAGGGGACAATGGTCACAGTTAATGTGCCAGTTTACAGATTTCAGGTGCCAAATTCACAGCATTTTTGGCCAAGCAGTGAGGGTGTTATGCAATTTGTATGTGCCCATCAGAAAGTGTGTATTATGAATGGCTAGCAGCCACACTGAAGCCTCTTCACTAAATGAAGTCTTTTTTCCCTACAATTACCCTAACCATGCATGTGATTGAAGTCTCCAGTAATGGGGATTTCTTTCCACATTTTGGTTGCTATCATATCCTGAGAACAACATCTCTAACTACTAGCAATGCACTAAATGAAGAATATTCCCTGCCAGAAATTTGCACTAACACACTCCCATATCTTACAGCTCATTGAATAATCAACTCTCATAACATTTTGTGTCCAGTTCCCATTTGGCCAATTTGCTAGGAAATATTTAATGAACAATGTTAATTGAGATCCTAAAGACCTGGGTATGCTGTACTATTTTCCAGACAAAAAAAATAATATATATATATATATATATATATATATATATATATAACAAATACATATTTCACAATATAAAACACATTGTGTCATTCCCCTGCCAAACAGGCTATAAAATGCTTTAACATTTATTAAATTAGTATACTTATTGACTAATATTAAGTATCTGTATTTTTTTACATTGTTTTCGTTTTTTAATATATTTAAATATAAAATAAACAACTATAAAACCTGTGTCTGAGTAGAATTCGTCAGCATAATTAAAATCTAAACAAAACAAATAAATAAATATATTATCCTATGCTGAATGTAAAATAGTAAAAATATGGTGCAATAAAGAGACACAAATAGCAGAAATAAGCATCTTGTAACTTCGTTGACTTACTTAATGTGCATTCTCATTGAATTTTACTTCGAAAGAAGAGCAAATTTTTATACAGCCATAACATTGACAATCAGCAAACTAATTGTTAATTAAATTTGAAAAAAAGAAAGAAATAAGCATGGTGTAACTTCGTTGACTTACTTAATGTGCTTTTTCATTGGATTTTACTTCGAAAGATGAGCAATTTTTTATACAGCCATAACATTGACAATCAGAAAACTGATTATTAAAGAAAAAAAAAGAAAAAAAAAAGAAATAAGCATCGTGTAACTTCGTTGACTTACTTAATGTGCATTTTCATTGGATTTTACTTCGAAAGAAGAGCAATTCTTTATACAGCCATAACAGTGATAATCAAGAAACTAAATGTTACTTAATTTTTTAAAAAAAAGAAAGAAAATAAATAAGCATCTTGTAAATTCGTTTACTTACTTAATGTGCATTTTCATTGGATTACTTACATTTTTTTTTTTTTAAAGTAACATTTTGTTTCCTGGTTGTGAATATTTTTGTGAAAACGATCGACAGTGTTTTACATTTTTGTCATCAGTTTCCCTGTTTGCTTATTACAAGTTGGATGTATCCCATATTTCTAAATAATCAATATTAGCAGACACATACGTGACCTCCCACTGTTTACACAGATGTAATCTCTGTCCCACAGGTGGGATTACATGTTATTGCAGTGTATACAACAAGATGCCTTCTGGACCAGGCAGGTGTACAGTAAGTAAGTACCCTCTTCCTCAACCCAAGGATGAATACATACAGTAATCATAATAAATATAGAAAAGCAAACACTCAGGTAAGAGGGGGACAAAGGGATGAGACAAACCAAGCTCCACCAGCAAAGCTTTGCCTTGTAATCTTTCTTTAAATTTGCTTTTCGTTTTTGTACTTAAAGAACACAAAAGTAGAGAAAAGAAACCAGTTACTTGTGTTTGACTGATACAGTTTCCCTGTTTACCAGTATTGTCTTCATGTAAAGTCTACCCCATACAGGGAGGGACTATATGTGGCTTTTATGTACATTACACAAGGTTTTACTCATTTATGTTAAATCAACAGCGCTAGGAAGAGAGACAACATTATTATAATATTCTATTTAAAATGCTCCAATAGAATTAAAACAGAGTTAAATCCACTTTGATCCTATTTTTTTTATTCTAATTATTGTATATTAATGTACACAAAGTGGTTTAAAATCTATACAAAATATAAAATGTAATTGTATTATATATGATAATTTCTTATAGGGATAAATCAATTTTTTGGTAATTTAATGCAAGATATTTTATATATACTGTTATGCAGTTGAGTGATGTGTATAGCTTAAATGCAAATTTTGGATGTTATGTTTATGTATTTTTGTAATGTTATTTATTTATTTATTTAATAATGGGGAAAAAATAACAAAAAAGCTATATTATTATTAATAGTATTTATCTATAGTCTTTATATTATAAAAACAAAAAAATACTGGGCTTTGATGATTTTTTTGTGTATTTGTATACCATAATTTATATGCACATGGATTTAAGGTGTAAAATAATTACATGGCAATAATAATGTACATTTTACATAAATACAATCTTGGTCAGAGAGCTTACAATCTATTTAGTGTTTTTACAAGTCTCCGCAGCATATGATCTGATTCCCATTGGAGTAATATATATAATTACCCCCTAAATGATTTAGTAATAACTAAGTGACATATAAACAGCAGGTAGATTCACCCCTCCCATTCTTAAACTATATGGGTTTCCCCTCTCTGAGAGGTCTTGTGTTGATTTACTATGTCTGGGGCTTCCTGGGAATTTAAGAGTATTTCTACTAAAAGTATTAGGGCGTCACGTGATCACCACTTTTCATTCACATGTTGATTAAAGTATGAGGTCTATAAAAGCCACATAACAAGAAGAGCAGGTACTGGGCTCTCAGCCAAGTCATCAGTGTTCAGATCTTAACTTAAATTATACCAAAAACCGCACTTTCAGGAATAATTTACCAGTAAAGGAAGCTGTTTGAAACCACATGTAAGGAGCTGCACCAGAAATACTTGTGTTAACAGAGCTTGTGATCCAAGAAATGGACTAAGAAAATACACAGAGCTTGCTCAGATAGGGAGGGGTCCCCAGGAACATTATCCACTAGGATTTCGTTTCAACTTAAATGGAGAAATGTAAAATAATAAGCACAGTCATGGTACACCATCTCAAAGTGATTTATGTAATGGCGACTCAGAATGTATGAGATACTACTACCAGGAATATATATATATATATATATATATATATATATATATATATATATATATATATATATATATATATATATATATTTAACTAGGGGCCCGGGTTAGTGAGTAAAATTTCATACAGACCCCTAGAGAGTCATCCTAGCCTTAAACAATACTAAGTATCCAGAATAAATAATATAGTAAGTAGTCCAGCGATTTATCATTCCAATATATATATCAAATGATAGATAGATGGATAGATAGATAGATAGATAGATTAGTCCAGCGATTTATCATTCTAATATATCAATCTACTATTATTTAGATAGATAGATAGATAGATAGATAGATAGATGCATGGATAGATGGATAGATAGATAGATAGATAGATAGATAGATAGATAGATAGATAGATAGATAGATAGATAGATAGATAGATGCATGGATAGATAGATAGATAGATAGATAGATAGATAGATAGATAGATAGATAGATAGATAGATAGATAGATAGATAGATAGATAGATAGATATAGTCCAGCGATTTATCATTCTAATATATCAATCTAATAATATTTAGATAGATAGATAGATAGGTAGATAGATAGATAGATATAGTTCAGCGATTTATCATTCTAATATATCAATCTAATAATATTTAGATAGATAGATAGATAGATAGGTAGATAGATAGAGTTTATTATGTACTAGATTTTTCCACTGAGATAGACTCACAGACAGATAATGAGGAGAATTTACCTGGAATAAGGTGAGAAAAGCTGATATAGGTTGAGAATGATTGTTCGCCCAAAGGAAATAGTGTATAATAAATCAAGCAATGACGTGAGATGTCCTTGAAATGCTTAGTAAATTTCCCCTAATATGTTTTAGTATTTTAGGAATTTCTATATATATTGTGTGTATAGTGCACATTATTTCAACACAGGTGAATCATTACAATTCGGTCCAGTGCCAGCAGTTTCTTTATCTCCCCTCTTAATCCTGAAGACACATCTCAGAAAGGCTGGAAGAAATGATCAGACAAGTGCATGGCAGCTCCTCTCTCCTGTAACTTTATATCATCTTCCCTTTACATATAATTAAGCCACAAGATCAGAGCAAACGAGGACACTAAACCCTGCAGATCTGCACAAGCCACATCCAGCAGGTGTAGGAGAGATCACCCACTGATTACACTCTAATATCTCTATTATTGGTAAAGGCGGAAACACACACTTATGCGTAAAATCTAATAAATAAAAAATCCAGGAATAATATGTTGTTTTTTTTGCAGAAATGTCATCAATAAATCAGAATCTTTTCTTTGTATCAATCCCAGAACTACAAAGTCGCTCGCATTAGCAATTATATCTTATCCATACTATATTATTTATACACATATTTATACAGTACTAGTAGCATTATTGGAAAGTCTAAGTTACTCAATGAACCTTGAAAATATATACTTTTTCATATGTATTGTATTATGTTAGAATATATCAGCAAACTGCATTTATAGCGATTCACAATAACATTGAGGTGCTTACTTAAAATGATTGTATTAATTCCATGGTAAATTCAACAGAGCTAGGAAGATGCATTGGAAAATTTATCAGAGAGATAATATTCTATTTAAAATGCTCCAATATAATTAAAACAGAGTTAAACTTTTCCTTTGTCACTAGAAATGATATCAAAATAATTGTAACTAATATGTGTATAAGAAACATACATACATATATATATATATATATATATATATATATATATATATATATATATATATAATTGGTGCTTCAGCTGAGAACAACTATTTTTTTAGTTAAAAAAAAATATAGATTATCCTAAAATATTTTTTTTTAATGAAAATGCACAGTGTTCTTATCAGAATCCGCATGAATAACCAGTACATTGCAGCCTCCTGTTGCTTCCTCTCTTTGGCCGTCTGGTCTGCATTAGTGTTTTTATAAGGGCTCAAACAAATCGAATACAAGGTCACCAAATAATTAACAGTAGAGAATTCCCTCCTTGGCCATTAAAATACTTCCCTGCTTATATTTCATTTTCACTCTGCCAACGACAACAATTTTCGGGCAAAGCTACAGGAAGAATGCACCAGTCCCACCCAAAAACCTTCTCTCTGTTTTGCATAAAATACAGAATTGTTCTTAAATACATATTGGATTTTTAAAAAAAAATTTTTTTTGTATTATACCAAAATTAACCTGGAGTAATCACTTTGTGCCTTCAATAAAATATTTTCAAGATAAATCTGGAAAATATGTTGGCATAAACTCAGCCTATTTTATCTACCTTAAATATTAAAGCAAAGTCAACTGGAAATGATTCAATCTGACTATAAAATATAAGAAATTATACTATACTTAATTTGATATCACAAGGAATGAGGTCTTGCTACTGGAAAACTATCCAAGGTATAACCTTGCCTCAAATTAATAAATCAAATGATGGGAAGGAGGTTAGAACAGCTCTCCTAATTTAATTTTTTTTTATATTTCTGTAGGAAAATGCATTATTTTTTTCACTAATTAATAATACAAGGAGATAGAATAATAGTACTGAACAATATACACCTTTATGTTATGTTATGGATAATAATAATAGGTATATGATCTTTATTTATTACCATAAATGGTATGATAAAGATTAGTACATTTTTCGCAGTCTATATATTTTATTTCCTTCGTTTTAATAGGACTGTGCAAGGAATGAAGTTTTATTTGCTGTAAAGTATGTGTTTTGTCGAGATTGTGGCTGTCACTTGGAGACTCTTCTTCCCTCTCAGTTCCTAATTGTCTTGTATTACTCTGGAGTTCCAGTGTTGGGGGTCTTGAGGCCAACAAGCACCATCTGCGTTTTAATGAGTTACTTCATGTGCCAACAGTAATTTTCCTACAATAAACCAAGTCTTGTCTGATCTTGCGACCATAACAAGAACTAAAATCTAATCCACAAACATTTTTTTTTCCCTTTTTAATTATTTTGATTATAAACTTTTAAATACAAACAAAACAGCATTTTTTGCTTATTAAACCTAAAAAGATCTCATTAAAGTCCAAACGAAACACAAATAAGAGCCATAACCCATCCTTCTCCAATTCATTTAGTTGATGATGATGGTGGACTAGATTTGGGTGTGGAACTGACCTCTGGGGTTATATTTTTTTGGCTTGATGTCTTTAGTGATTTTTTTTTTTTACACTTAAATTCTGTGAATTTCCATTATAAATTTCATTTTTCTTTTAATTCGCCATTTTTCATACGCCAATAAATATTGTAAGGAGTAACTCAATTCATATTGCTGGTTTAAACATTTGTTTAACCCTTTCCACTAATAAGAAAGTCTGGGGCCTCATTCAATTGCGAATTGAATAAGGCCCTATACGAGCACATAGCATATTTTTTTACAGAAGTTTTTAGTTAGTGAAGACCTTGCTTTTGGACAGAAGTTTACTCACTAAAAAGTTAAATATGCTATGTGCTTATATAGAGCCATAGGCCCTCATTCAATTGCAATTTGGCAAATTGAATAGGGCTATAAATAAGCACATAACATATTTTTTTAAATAAGTTTTTAGTTAGTAAACATCTATCCAAAAGCAAAGTTTTCACTAACTAAAAACTTATTTTTAAAAAATATGCTAAGTGCCTATTTAGAGCCCTATTCAATTGGCCTAATCGCAATTGAATGAGGTCCCTAGTCAATTGGCCAAATCGCAATTGAATGAGGCCCATAGTAACCAAGGGACTCATTCAATTGCGACTAGGCCAATTGAATAGGGCTCTATATAAGCACATCGCATTTTTTTTTTTACAGACCTTTTTAGTTAGTGAAGACCTTGCTTTTGGATAGAAGTTCACAAACTTTAAACTTCTGTAAAAAAAATATGCGATGTGCTTATAAAGAGCCCTATTCAATTGGCCGAATCGCAATTGAATGAGGCCCTTGGTTTTAGGGGCCTCATTCAATTGCTATTTGGCAAAATGAATATGGCTCTATATAAGCACATAGCATATTATATTTTTAGTTAGTGCACTCCTATCTTAAAACAAAGCCTTCACTAACTAAAAATTTCTGTAAAAAAAATATGCTCTGTGCTTATATAGAGCCCTATTCCATTGCCCAAATTGTATTTGAATGAGGCCCTAGGTGAACAAGGTGTGATTGATTGGAATTGACACTTTTTTTGCCTACATAATAGAATTTTTCGAAAGGTTTTTCTCCCATAGTGGAAAAGGAAACTTATCTAATTAAGTCGTTTTTGGAGGCTAATCTGTCTCCAAATGAATTGACAGCAATCTCTCTGAGAAGTTCTCATCCAGGGGAAAGACTAGCCCCCAACTCTGCAATTAACTGGGAGGTGGGCAGTAAAAAGCTAGCAGCACTTCACAGGAACTGAAGTTCTCTTGAAGTTTTTGGTGATGTGCCATTGGCTGGTCCCCTTCATTATGGAAGACTAGACAATATTTGATATGTTATGACATGAACACTCAATTAGATCACTGAGTTCAAATACTCCAATCAGTGGCTTGATGCTAAGCAACCCTCAGAAGGTCCTGCACCAGGTCACAGGCTGTGACACATCAAATCAAAATCAATGGGGAAAAAGTAAGGATTTTCCTTAATCAAACCATCAGGACTTCTGTTCAAAAAGAACACCCCATGAGCAGAATCCACCAAGCAGCAAGATGAGCTAAATCTCTTAAATTAACTGTCTTTCTGTAGATTACATTATTAAATTGACTCACCCCATGTAGCAAAAAGCAATGTATCTGAAACAAAGTATGATGAGATATACTGTGTCCTATAACATGTTGCATTGTAATCATAGCTACAAATCACCCACACATTACTCTTAAATGTAATAATTGCATTATAATTGGCACTCTTGCTATAACAAATGTATCTATATATCATATACATTCCTTATAGCAAGAGTGCCAATTACATTTATGTTGGTGCTTTGTAGTTATAATTACAATGTAACATATTATAGAACACAGTATATATATATATATATATATATATATATATATATATATATATATATATATATATATATATATATATATATATAATATGATTAGGAGTTTTTTTCCCTTTATGAGACAATTAGCAATGTTTCAATTGTTGTTTTTTCTGTTTGCCTTTCTCTGGATCAATTAACAATTAATATATTACACAATTAATAATTAATCTGAATACTGCAGATCAGAGGAGATATTAAAAGTTTTAACTTGATGGACTAAACGTCTTTTTTTTCAACCTCAATTACTATGTAACTATGTAACACAACATCAGAGGAGATCTAAAAAGGTTGAACTTGATGGATGACTTTTTTTCAACCTCAATTACTATGTAACACAAAATCAGAGGAGATCTAAAAAGGTTGAACTCGATGGACTAAAGGTCTTTTCTTCAACCTCAATTACTATGTAACTATGTAACACAAACTCAGAGGAGATCTAAAAAGGTTGAACTTGATGGACTAAAAGTCTTTTTCTTAACCTCAATTACTATGTCACCATGTAACACAAAATCAGAGATCTAAAAAGGTTGAACTTGATTGACTAAAAGTCTTTTTTTCAACCTCAATTACTATGGGCCTTATTCTATTAGCTACTTGCAAATGCCTTGAAACTTGTTTTTTAAATAAATGTTTATATGTATTCTATTGACTTAAGAATTCATTAGTGCCAATAAGTAATATTTGCTGAATATTTAGCAATATTAAGAGTGATTTTAAGTGTGTATACATTGGGCAATAGAATAGGGCCCTATGTAACTATGGGCCTCATTTAATTGTCAATTGAATATTATTATTATTATTATCTTTATTTATATTGCGCCAACATATTCCGTAGTGCTGTACAGGTGTTGAGTACATGGCAAAAAACAAACTTAACACCTTATAAATAAATGGAGGGCCCTGTTTTTGAGCATTAAACCAAATGTACATAGAGCTTGTTTCCAAGGCACTGACATGAGATTGAAAACTCACAAAATTACAATCTAAGGGTGTATATAAGCACAGAGCATATTTTTTTACAGAAGTTTTTAGTTAGTGAACTTCTATCCAAAAGCAAGGTCTTCACTAACTAAAAATGTCTATAAAAAAATATACTCTGTGCTTATATAGAGCCCTATTCAATTGGCCAAATCGCAATTGAATGAGGCCCTGTGTAAGTGAAATTAATATTAAAGTCCCCTTTTAGTATGCTGCTTTTTAAGCCTTTTATATTTCTAAATTATATGTTTTTTTAACCCCTCTCAACTCAAGTCATACATATCTAACTATACATACAATCTAAAAACTGACTTGAGAATTCAGATCCCATCAACAATTCTTCAATCATTACACGTTGTTTTTTCTTACAAAAGACTATTTCTTTAAATAAAGCATAGAATAGAAAATAAAAATGAATTCACAGAGTGATAAGTGCAATTGTTGGAACAGAATGGTCAGGTATGAAGAAAAAAAAAAGAAAAAAGAAAAAGTGCTTTGATTTGAGGGCGAATCCTGCCCAGGGTAAGCTCCTTGCCTTGTTTTCTGTAAGATAAAGCATGTCTCCTTCCAGATCAAAAAGGAAGCCCTTTGGGCAAACAAGTCTCAACTTTGTTTTTTTATTGAAGCTGGGACTAAATAACCAGCTCATATAACTACAAAGAAACCATGTGGCTTTTCAAAGCTGAGTTTTGTCCTAAAATCAACATAAAATATAGTAAGTTAATTTGCTCTTCAGTGCTTTCAACAGCTAATGAACCCTGCTGAACCTTTAGGTCTCAGCTGTACCTTCCAGTCAGGTTGTATAGGGCAGGTCTCATTGTTGGGGCTGATTTGTACAGAGAAAGGAGGAGAAGGACAGTGAAAGAATTTACAACCCTCATTAATGGTCTGTTAATTAGTCTGACTTGCAAAAAAAAAAAAAGGAGATACAGAGTCACATTTTTATGGCCTGAATTAAAACATAACCAACTTTCACTGTGTGAGATAACTTGCAAAGAGAAACAACCACTTAAACATCCCCTTAGGTGCTCAGGCTGTGGGGGATAAGGAACCAGTGGGATTATCTAAAGAAGTGGCCTGAGGACATTTTAAGGGAATCTTTGTTGACAAATGTTATGTCCCATAATGGGGAAGATCTACAAGAGGTACAGATGACCTCCCCATAAATCATCTTAACAATGCAGTTAATGCTTAAGGAATGGGATATCCACACAGGGAAGTGTTAGTTATACATTGGGGAATCTGACTACCCAGCACAGGAATCCAAAACACAATTTCTTTCTTTTTTTTCTTTCTCTAAGATCTCAAAGATTGATTTCCAGGGAGGCTACATGGGGGACAAAATTACCAATGTAAATACAGTTTACCAAAGCTCCCTAAATGCAGAACTGGGAGACAAATAGAATAATGGCAGAACTGGTCTCCAGCATTACTGGTGTAATCCTGATAAAAGTAACTCTGATAAGATACAGCTCACTTAGTAAATGTTTGTCCTTATTCAGTTTGAACTCTGTATTTGCTTCACAGCTGGACTAGATAAAATTAGGCTTTTTAGGAATAAAACACTGACACAAAACAAAGTCTCCCCTATAGAAAACTCATTGTTTTCTTTTATCTGTATCATACCAATAGTGGTTGCAGTTTAAGAAAAACTAATTGTTTTGTGGATTAACACTTTATTTTTTTATCTTTTCAACATCGAAATGATACTGGCCAATAATTACTAAATGCTTCAGATTATACTGAGCTGGCAACAACAATAAATAAATACTGTTTAAAATATCTGAGCAAAGTAATAGAGACATTAACTGGCAGGGAAAGATTTTTTTATTAAATAGAAAAAGCAGCTACATTTAATTGTAATTGGGTATCATCAGAAACAGGCTTTATATGTAGATGGGCATGTACAAACGAAATAAAAGTGATCCAGGGGTTGTGCATATAAATAATGTAGTTAATTATAATATACATATAAAGATAGAATAGATGGATAGATGGATAGATGGATAGACAGATAGATGTAGAGTGGATGCATGAAATAGTTAGACATAATTCAGATAGATATCATACATATATGATACATAGATGGATAAATATATATATATATAGATAGATAAATAGATAGATGGATAGATAGACAGATAGATAGTTACTCACCTCTGCGCCTGTCTACAAAGCTGGTGATAGTGTTGGCAGACTTGGATGACTGGAAGAAGCTGGCATTGATGCCCAGCTTCTCAGCTGTGGAGAAAGTCCTGTAGATTGATAGCATGTATTCATGTGGCACCACTGACACTACCCGGGCATGCTCCTGGCTGTCTATGGGGGGTATCTTGCCCTCCCTGCGCTGCCTCCTCAGTGCCCTGGGCTGCAGGCTGGAGGGTATGGATGCCTGCTGGAAGCATGGTATTATATCCCATAGGAAGAGACAGATCAACAGGGCTGCAGGAAGGCTGCTCCTGGGAACATCCATTGCAGCAGTTAGGGTGGGTAGTGGGATCCAGGAGAGGTGCGGGACAGCACAGTCCTTCTCAGACGATTCTCTCTCAGACTCTGGTGCAGTGGAGGGTGAGGAGCCCCTGAGCCAGGCTCGGGCACGCCCCCTGGTGCACGCCCTGTGACTGCAGGCTGGGGTCTGCACTGGACGGAGGGGCAGTGCTAGGGCAGAGTGCACTGACAGCATGTCATGCCTATACCAAGGGAGCATGTCAAAACTATACCAAGGGAGCATGTCATGACTATACCAAGGAGCATGCCATGACTATACCAAGGGAGCATGTCATGCCTATACCAGGGGAGCATGTCATGCCTATACCAAGTGAGCATTCCATAACTATACCCAGGGAGCATGTCATAACTATACCCAGGGAGCATGTCATAACTATACCCAGGGAGCATGTCATGCCTATACCAAGCAAGCATGTCATAACTATACCAAGGGAGCATGTCATAACTATACCAAGGAGCATGCCATGACTATACCAAGGGAGCATGTCATGCCTATACCAGGGGAGCATGTCATGCCTATACCAAGAGAGCATGTCATGCCTATACCAGGGGAGCATGTCATGCCTATACCAAGTGAGCATTCCATAACTATACCCAGGGAGCATGTCATAACTATACCCAGGGAGCATGTCATGCCTATACCAAGCAAGCATGTCATAACTATACCAAGGGAGCATGTCATAACTATACCAGGGGAGCATGTCATGCCTATAACAGGGGAGCATGTCATGCCTATACCAAGGGAGCATGTCATGCCTATACCAAGTGAGCATTCCATAACTATACCAAGGAGCATGCCATAACTATACCAAGGGAGCATGTCATGCCTATACCAAGGGAGCATGCCATGCCTATAACAAGGGAACATGTCATGACTATACCAAGGAGCATGTCATGTCTATACCAAGGGAGCATGACATGACTATACCAAGGGAGCATGTCATGACTATACGAAGGGAGCATGTTATGCCTATACCAAGGGAACATGTCATTACTATACCAAGGAGCATGTCATGACTATACCAAGGGAGCATGTCATGACTATACCAAGGGAGCATTTCATAACTATACCAAGGAGCATGCCATAACTATACCAAGGGAGCATGTCATGCCTATACCAGGGAAGCATGTCATGCCTATACCAGGGAGCATGCCATGCCTATAACAAGGGAACATGTCATGACTATAGATAGGAGCATGTCATGACTATACCAAGAGAGCATGTCATGACTATACCAAGGGAGCATTTCATAACTATACCAAGGAGCATGCCATGACTATACCAAGGGAGCATGTCATGCCTATACAAGGGGAGCATGTCATGCCTATACCAAGGGAACATGTCATGCCTATACCAAGCGAGCATTCCATAACTATACTAAGTAGCATGCTTGACTATACCAGGGAGCATGCCATAACTATACCAAGGGAGCATGTCATGCCTATACCAGGGAAGCATGTCATGCCTATACCAAGGGAGCATGCCATGCCTATAACAAGGGAACATGTCATGACTATAACAAGGGAGCATGTCATGCCTGTACCAAGGGAGCATGTCATAACTATACCAAGGAGCATGCCATGACTATACCAAGGGAGCATGTCATGACTATACCAAGGGAGCATGTCATGCCTATACCAGGGGAGCATGTCATGCCTATACCAAGAGAGCATGTCATGCCTATACCAGGGGAGCATGTCATGCCTATACCAAGTGAGCATTCCATAACTATACCCAGGGAGCATGTCATAACTATACCCAGGGAGCATGTCATGCCTATACCAAGCAAGCATGTCATAACTATACCAAGGGAGCATGTCATAACTATACCAAGGAGCATGCCATGACTATACCAGGGGAGCATGTCATGCCTATAACAGGGGAGCATGTCATGCCTATACCAAGGGAGCATGTCATGCCTATACCAAGTGAGCATTCCATAACTATACCAAGGAGCATGCCATAACTATACCAAGGGAGCATGTCATGCCTATACCAAGGGAGCATGCCATGCCTATAACAAGGGAACATGTCATGACTATACCAAGGAGCATGTCATGTCTATACCAAGGGAGCATGACATGACTATACCAAGGGAGCATGTCATGACTATACGAAGGGAGCATGTTATGCCTATACCAAGGGAACATGTCATTACTATACCAAGGAGCATGTCATGACTATACCAAGGGAGCATGTCATGACTATACCAAGGGAGCATTTCATAACTATACCAAGGAGCATGCCATAACTATACCAAGGGAGCATGTCATGCCTATACCAGGGAAGCATGTCATGCCTATACCAGGGAGCATGCCATGCCTATAACAAGGGAACATGTCATGACTATAGATAGGAGCATGTCATGACTATACCAAGAGAGCATGTCATGACTATACCAAGGGAGCATTTCATAACTATACCAAGGAGCATGCCATGACTATACCAAGGGAGCATGTCATGCCTATACAAGGGGAGCATGTCATGCCTATACCAAGGGAACATGTCATGCCTATACCAAGCGAGCATTCCATAACTATACTAAGTAGCATGCTTGACTATACCAGGGAGCATGCCATAACTATACCAAGGGAGCATGTCATGCCTATACCAGGGAAGCATGTCATGCCTATACCAAGGGAGCATGCCATGCCTATAACAAGGGAACATGTCATGACTATAACAAGGGAGCATGTCATGCCTGTACCAAGGGAGCATGTCATAACTATACCAAGGAGCATGCCATGACTATACCAAGGGAGCATGGCATGCCTATACAAGGGGAGCATGTCATGCCTATACCAAGGAAGCATGTCATGCCGATAACAAGGGAACATGTCATGCCTATACCAAGTGAGCATTCCATAACTATACCAAGTAGCATGCCATGACTATACCAGGGAAGCATGTCATGCTTATACCAAGGATGCATGTCATGCCTATGCAAAGGAGCATGTCATGCCTATACCAAGGGAGCATGTCATGCCTATAACAAGGGAACATGTCATGACTATACTAAGTAGAATGTCATGCCTATACCAAGGAAGCATGTCATGACTATACCAAGGGAACATGTCATGACTATACCAAGGGAGTATGTCATGCCTATACCAAGGGAGCATGTCATGACTATACCAAGGAGCATGCCATGACTATACCAAGTGAGCATGTCATGCCTATACCAGGGGAGTATGTCATGCCTATACAAAGGTGCATGTCATGCTTATACCAAGGGAGCATGTCATACCTATAACAAGGGAACATGTCATGACTATACCAAGGAGCATGTCATGCCTATAACAAGGTAACATGTCATACCTATACCAAGGGAGCATGTCATGACTATACCAAGGGAGCATGTTATGCCTATAACAAGGGAACATGTCATGACTATACCAAGGGAGCATGCCATGGCTATACCAAGGAGCATGTCATGCCTTTACCAAGGGAACATGTCATGCCTATACCAGGGAGCATGTCATGACTATACCAAGGAGCATGTCATGCCTATACCAAGGGAACATGTCATGCCTATACCAAGGAGCATGTCAGGACTATATCAAGGAGCATGTCATGCCTATAACAAGGGAACATGTCATGACTATACCAAGGAGCATGTCATGACTATACCAAGGGAGCATGTCATTCCTATACCAGGGGAGCATGTCATGACTATACCAAGGGGGCATGTCATGCCTATACCAAGGGGAAATGTTATGACTACACCAAGGAGCATTTCATGACTATACCAAGGAGCATGTCATGCCTATAAAAAGGGAACATGTCATGACTATACCAGAGGATCATGTCATGCCTATACCAAGGGAGCATGTCATGCCTATACCAAGGAGCATGCCATGACTATATCAAGGGAGCATATCATGCCTTTACCAAGGAGCATGTCATGCCTATACAAAGGAGCTTTGCCATGCCTATAACAAGGGAACATGTCATGACTATAACAAGGGAGCATGTCATGCCTGTACCAAGGGAGCATGTCATAACTATACCAAGGAGCATGCCATGACTATACCAAGGGAGCATGGCATGCCTATACAAGGGGAGCATGTCATGCCTATACCAAGGGAGCATGCCATGCCTATAACAAGGGAACATGTCATGCCTATACCAAGTGAGCATTCCATAACTATACCAAGTAGCATGCCATGACTATACCAGGGAAGCATGTCATGCCTATACCAAGGATGCATGTCATGCCTATACAAAGGAGCATGTCATGCCTATACCAAGGGAGCATGTCATGCCTATAACAAGGGAACATGTCATGACTATACCAAGGGAACATGTCATGACTATACCAAGGGAGCATGTCATGCCTATACCAAGGGAGCATGTCATGACTATACCAAGGAGCATGCCATGACTATACCAAGGGAGCATGTCATGCCTATACCAGGGGGGTATGTCATGCCTATACAAAGGTGCATGTCATGCTTATACCAAGGGAGCATGTCATGCCTATAACATGGGAACATGTCATGACTATACCAAGGAGCATGTCATGCCTATACTAAGGGAGCATGTCATGCCTATACCAAGGAGCATGCCATGACTATACCAAGGGAGCATATCATGCCTTTACCAAGGAGCATGTCATGCCTATACAAAGGAGCTTGCCATGCCTATACCAAGGAGCACGTCATGCCTAAAACAAGGGAGCGTGTCATGGCCATGCCCCATCGAAAACATCACATGGCAGACCCTGCTCTTTATATTTTTTATATGTAAGATATATTTAATTTAATTTTTAATAAAAAAAACAAAAGAGTCTATAAAGGCATTCCATACTTCAGTGAAGGTTATGTGTGTGAGTAACTGTCTGCTTCTGAGCATGTGTGGGAGAAGAGGGTAATTCTCAAATTCAAAAATATTACCCTCACCATTTGTATTTATGAAATATATGATCCCAGAATCACTAAGATACCAGTTCTGCTATATTCACTAAGTCTACTCATTGACTGGTGTTCACCATCACCATACTATCCTTGTAAGTCTTTATTTGGATATCAGTATAGATAGCAGGTTTAATAATAATAATAATAATAATAATAATAATAATAATAATTATTAATAACTAGGAAATTGGCAGTCAAAAATGAAATTTATTTTCCCCACCTCTCCCTCCCCTGTGTTTGCCACTCACCTACATATATATTTGAATATCTATAAGAGCCTATCTATATCCTGTATATGTAGGAGGCAATCTGCAGCTAATGTGCAGCCTGTGCCTATAAGAGCTAATATGTATCCTGTACCTGTAAGAACCAATCTGCAGCCTGTGTCTGTAGGAACCATTGTGCATCCTGCTCATGTAAGAACCAATCTGCAGCTTGTGCCTGTAAGAGTCAATGTACAGCCTGTGTCTGTAAGATCTATTCTGCCGCCTGTGCCTGTAAGTGCCAATGTGCAGCATGCATCTGTAAATCCCCGATTATCCGGCACCCATGGGAACTCACGTATGCCGGATAAGTGTAGTTTCCAGTTAATTGGGAGTCCAGAAAAAAAGGGTCTAAAAGACCCTTAAACCCCTCAAAACCGCTCAAAATGCCTTTAAAAAGGCATTAGCACATAAACTGGGCCATATAAGCCCAGAAAAAAACAAATAGGAAAAAAGTTTTTTTGTGCTACCTTGAACTGCCGTATAGTTATCAGAAGTTTCTTGCAAATGGGGAATTTAGGCAGGTACCGGTTGCTTGAGAGTCCCGGTTGGTTGAGTGCCGGATAATCACGGTTTTAATATATATATATATATATATATATATATATATATATATATATATAGTTACATAGTTACATAGTAATTAAGGTTGAAAAAAGACTTTCAGTCCATTAAGTTCAACCTTTTAAGATCTCCTCTGATCTGCAATATGCGGATTAAATATTAATTAATTAGTTGTTAATTCATTATTAATCAATTATTTAATTATTCATTTTTAATTTTATTCATAATTATTAATTAATCCAGAGGAAGGCAAACAGAAAAAAAAAAACAAGTGAGCCAATCGTCTCAAAGGGAAAAAAAATTGAATTCCTTCCTGACCCCAGATACTGGCAATCGGATTTCTCCCTGGATCAATACTGTCTCTCTAATTATCCATGATAACCCTGAATTCCCTTTTTAATTAGAAATAAATCCAGTCCCCTTTTAAAGTTATCTATCGAATCCGCTGTCACTACCTCCTCTGGTAGAGAATTCCACAGATTAACCACTCTTACTGTGAAGAACCCTGTTCTTTCTTTAAGTTGGAATCTTTTTACTTCTAACCTCAAGGGATGTCCTCTTGTCAGTTGAAAACCTCTTGGCGCAAAAAGCTCCCTTGACAAATCTTTATACTGACCCTGGATGTATTTATATAAGGTAATCATATCTCCTCTTAGACGCCTTTTTTCTTGAGAAAATAAGTTTCGTTTGGTTAGTCTTTCTTCATAATTTATCCCCTCCATTCCCCTTATTAGTTTTGTTGCCCTCCTCTGTACCTTTTCCAACTCTAAAATGTCCTTTCTATGAAGTGATGCCCAAAATTGTACTCCATATTCCAAATGAGGTCGTACTAGAGATTTGTATAGTGGCAGAATTATATTTGCTTCCCTTGCTTCTATACCCTTCTTAATACATTCTAATATTTTACTTGCCTTTGCAGCTGCTGCTTGGCATTGAGCACTGTTACCTAGGTGGCTGTCCACAAGCAGCCCCAAATCCCTTTCAATATCTGATACACCTAGATTTGCTCCATTAAGATTATAAATTGCATGGCAATTTTCCCTTACAGATGCCTAACTTTACATTTATTCGTATTAAATCACATCTGCCATTTAGATGCCCATTCCTCAATTTTATGTAAATCCCTTTGGAGGGAAAGCACATCATTATCTGATTTAATTACCTTGAACAACTTTGTGTCATCAGCGAAAATGGAGACACCACACTCCAATCCCACCTCGAAGTCAATAATAAATATGTTACAAAGGAGAGGACTTAATACTGAACCCTGATGAACCCCACTTACCACATTAGTCCAATCAGAGTATGTTCCATTTACAATAACCCTTTGCTTCCTGTCTTTTAGCCAGCTCTCAATCCATGAGCAGATATTTACTGCAATTCCTGTATCTCTTAGTTTGCACAATAGTCTCCAATGTGGCACTGTATCCAAAGCCTTTGCAAAATCCAAAAAGACTACATCTACTGAGTTGCCTTGATTCAGGTTCCTACTAGCCTCCTCATAGAAACCAATTAGATTTGTTTGACATGACCTATCCATCATAAATCCCTGTTGACTCCTACTTATAATCCTGTTCAAATAGACATATTCTTGTATTTTATCCCATATTAACCCTTCTAAAAGCTTCCCCACTACAGAAGTGAGGCTCACTCGTCTAGCTCCCTTTTTAAATATAGGTATCACATCTGCTTTTCTCAAGTCATCTGGTAAAGACCCTGTGTTGAGTGAATCTTGAAAAATGTAATATAATGGTATATATATATATATATATATATATATATATATATATATATATATATATTTATATATATATGTATACATATATATATATATATATATGTAATGTCTGCCCCAGCCAGGCCAATTCTTATCCCTCTTCAGCCCCTCTTGGTCCCCCTAACTCAGCCCCTCTAGATCCTCGTCACTCCTGGTGGGCCTGATGAACCCCAATGGCACTTTATGTGTTAATCGATTTAAGGTTAATTATTTAACCAAGGCGATCTCTGGGTCTGTATAGAATCGATTAGGTGCCGTGTGGTAACTTATAGTACCCCGGCAGGGGTTAAATCTTTAAATGCCAAAGGTTAACTATTTAGGTGCAATGGGGAGTCCTTTAAGGACCAGCATTGCATGGGGTTATCAGTTTAGTTCTAATAGGGATCTCAATGGACCCCCATGGCTATGCAGATGGGGTGATCGGGTAATGGGTATGGGATTTGAGGGGGAAGGGGGTGATAGTGGAGTTAGCAGGGAATTTGCATCCCCTGGATTCCTTCCACCATGTGCTTGATGGAGGGAATCCCTAGGAATGCTCATTAGTTTAGGTTGGTTTGAATTCAGTAATTCACTGAGCATAGACCTTTCCCACAAATCCTGAACCATGTAATTAACTGCAAGCTTGGGTTTACAAGATGTGGCTGTGTGGAAAGCATTAAAAGAGTGTATTAGGAACGGGAAAAAAGCTCCTGCATCAGATTTTATGGAGCATTGCTATTTGCATTGCTGGAATAGTATAGGGCTTAAAATTAGCAGCTATGTAAGTCAAAGACATAAAACATTGTTTGAGAAAATCTGAAAAAATTGAAGGCTCTGTTTATAAGCACAGGAATCCATTTTGTGTTTCTTATATCACTCTGTCAGTGCTAAATCATGAGGGTATTTGTTTTGGCTATTATTGAAGACAGGGCTCGGGCAAAAGGGAGCAGAGATTTTCTGTAAAAATAATTGGATAAGATTGAAATGGACATGCCTATTGCCTCTCACTGGTCCAGAAGCAGACTCCTTGCATCATTCACTGCAACAATATCTCTCCAGAAATGTAAAATGCAATTCCACACATACAGCTTCCACCTATAGATCATGGACCTCTCCAGGGTCCTGCAGAGGCATGGTCATTTTTTTTTCTAATTAAAACTAGCTGTATATTTTTTTCTGCTTGATTATGCTCATAGTCAGACTTAAAGTTTTCGAACACTTATGTTTTTTCATTGTACAGTTACATATTTACATATAGTTACATAGTTACATAGCAACTGAGGTTGGAAAAATACTTTCAGTCCATCAAATTCAACCTTTTAAGATCTCCTCTGATCTGCAATATGCTGATTAGTTCTTAATTAATTGATCCAGAGGAAGGCCAACAGAAAAAACAAACAAGTCAAACTTTGCCCATCGTTTCAAAAGGGAAAAAAATGAATTCCTTCCTGACCCCAGATACTGGCGATTGGATTCCTCCCTGGATCAATACTCTCTCTCTAATTATCCAGAATAACCCTGAATGCCCTTTTTAATTAGAAATAAATCCAGTCCCCTTTAAAAGTTATCTATCTAGTCACCACCTCCTTTGGTAGTAAATTCCACAGATTAACCCCCCTTACTGTGAAGAACCCTTTTCTTTCCTTTAGGTGAAATCTTTGTTCCTCGAACCTCAAAGGATGACCCCATGTCAGTTGAAAATCTCTTCACACAAAAAGTTCACTTGACAAAGCCTTATATTGACCCTGGATGTATTTATATAAGGTAATCATATGCCCTCATAGACACCTTTTTTCTAGGAAAATAAGCTTAATTTGGTTAGTCTTTCTTCATAACTTAGCCCCTCCATTCCCTATATTTGTTTTGTAGTCCTTCTCTGTACCTTTTTCAGCCATAAAATGTCCTTTTTATGAAGTGATGCCCAAAATTGTACTCCATATTCCAAATGAGGATGTACTAGGGATTTATATTTGCTTCCCTTGTTTCTATACCCTTCAAATTGTATTTGCCTTTGCAGCTGCTGCTTGGCATTGAGCACTGTTACCTAGGTGGCTGTCCACAAGCATTCCCAAATCCCTTTCAATATCTGATACCCCTATATTTGTTCCATTAAGATTATAAAGTGCATGGCTATTTTTCCTTCCTAGATGCATAACTTTACATTTATTCATATTAAATCTCATCTGCCATTTAGATGCCCATTCCTCTAATTTATGCCAATCCCTTTGGAGGGGAAGTACATCAATATCTGATTTAATTACCTTGCATAGGCAAGGGTCGACACTTTTTTTTTTTAGCAAAGTCAGTCAGAGGCTTGGCTATCTCACTATAAGCAGGAATACATTTGTGGTAGGACCCAAGAAAGCCATCACTTGTTTCTTAGTCTGAGGGATATGCCAAGCAGCTATAGCTTCTTCTTTGACTGGTTCTGGACTAAGCTTCCCATTGCCCACACAATGGCCCAGGTACTGCACCTCTGTCTCAGCTCATTGACACTTTTCAGTCTTGATTGTCAAATCAGCGCTTTTAATGGTTTGCAAGATGCTGGTAATATGCTGCAGGTGTTCCTCCCAGGTCTGGCTAGAAATGGCTATATAATCCAAGTATGCTTGTGCATATCCCTGGTGCCCTTGTAAAAATTTGTCTGCAAAGTTGAAGTAGTATTCTTTATTTCAAATGGCACTACCTTAAACTGGTAAAGTCCAAATGGAGTAATGAATGCTAACTTTTCCCTCTCAGTGTCCTCCAAAGCAATCTGCCAGTACCCCTTGGGGAGATCCAGCATGGTTAAATACTTGGGAGTACCTAAACGGTACAACTCATCCATGCGTGGAATAGGATAAGCATCCCTTTTGGTTTTATCATTCAGCTTCCGATAATCAACGCAGAAACGAGTTGTGCCATCTTTTTTGGGCAACAATACTACTGGGGATGCTCAGGGGCTACTGAATGCTTTGATCACATCTAGTTCCAACATATTGGTTAATTCTGCATAGATACTCACCCCCACTGCCTCTGGTACCCTATAGGAATGTTGTTTCAAGGGAGGACATCCTTAAACTATAGATCTGACTTAACCCTTCCTCTATTGAATTTGGTTCTGGGGAAGCTAACATATCAGGTAACTGTCCCTCTTCTGGATCAGTTCCTGTAGGTAAACAGATAGCTAACAGGTTCTGGGTTCTCCTATGGTAGGGTTTCAGTCAATTAATGTGGGCTACCTTGGTAATGTTTCTAACATCCTCTGTTACTACTACATAGGTATGAGGGTTCAATTTCTTAGTAACCAAGAAAGGCCCTTCCCAAAGAGCCTGGAACTTATCCTGGGGATTTGCTACCAACATTAAAACTTCCATTCCTACTTCTAATTCTCTATCTTGGTACCTTGATTATAATATTTTTGATCTATAGTTTGTGCTTTACACATATTCTCTCTAACCAACCAAGTTAACTTGGCTAATCATTCTCGAAAAGCCAGAACATATGTCGTCACTGGCACCTGATGCTGTCCATACTCCCTTTTCCAAGCTTCTCTGATTACGGTTAAGGAACCCTTAACCTGTCTGCCATACAAGAACTCAAAAGGGGAAAACCCAGTGGATTCTTGTGGCACCTGTTTATATGCAAAGAGAAGGTAGGGTAATAACCGTTCCCAATCCTTCTCTTGTTCTGTAAATGTACAGAGCATTAGTGTGAGGGTCCCATTAAACCTTTCACAGAGTCCATTGATCTGAGGGTGATATGGGGAGAAGGTTAAGTGCTTTATACCACATAATGTCCATAACTGTTCTGTAACTTTAGCCATAAAAGCTTGTGGGGAACCCCCGTTCTTGTAAATACTCAATTCAAAGCTTTTGCTACCTTGGGAGCTGAGATGTTAGCTAAAGGCACAGCTTCATGATATCTAGTGGCATAGCAACTATGGTGAGGATAATTTTTTTCCCCGTCTTTCTTGCCCTGGCCAATGGTCCTATAATGTCTACTGCCACTCGGTGAAACAGGGTATCCATTATGGGCATGAGTTGCAGAGTTACTCTAGTCCAGTTCCCCTGGCATCCATAACGCTGACAGGCAAGATTGACAAAAATCAATTACATCTCGATTCAGTTAGACAATGGAGGGTCTTTTTTATACCCAAATGCTCAGATAAAGGTACCTCATGTGCCAACGATAGTAATTGCCCTTTGCAGTACCTCATGTGCCAACGATAGCAATTGCCCTCTGTACTTCTGAGGAACTATAATCTGTCTCCTGAGCTCTCTACCTTCCTGTTCCTCAGTTTCAGCAGGTACCGTCTATAATAGTTCCTTATCCCATACATATTTATCTCCAGTGTTTGCTTAGGACTCCTGAAGTGCAGGCATATGTCTTGGCTGCTGTTTATCAAGGCCTATATGTGTGAGGATGCAATGTTCTGCAGTTAAGCTTATGTGCAGAGCATTTTTACCTTTTCCTCATGTATTCTCCTGTTCTATATCACATTTTCCCTCTATAACATATTATAACTAGTATACATGATAACAATGTACAGGCAACATATAACCAAACAACAATAATACATAATCACAATGCAACAATGTCCTGTGCCCTTGGCCATATCCATAACGAATGGTAATATTACAGTCACTAAACAATGTAGTCATGAGACGTATCACATACCTAATGAGGTAATTGTGACCCCTTTTATTTCTCACATCTTCATTTTAGCAGACTCTCCTTCTCTGTGGAAGATACCATCATAATCATACTTCACTTTTAATACACTATGGGCCTCATTCAATTGCCCTATTCATAAATTTATACACTTAAAATCACTCTTAATTTTGTTACATATTCTGCAAATATTAATTATTGGCACTAATCAATTCTTAAGTCAATAAAATGCATATAAACATTTATAAAAAAAACACCTGAAGTGTCACCAAGAAAACAATTGCTAACACACTACGCCGTGAAGGATTGAAATCCTGCAGCACCAGCAAGGTTCCCTGCTCAAGAAAGCACATGTACAGGCCCATCTGAGTTATGCCAATGAACATCTGAATGATTCAGAGGAGAACTGGGTGAAAATGTTGTGGTCAGATGAGACCAAAATCGAGCTCTTTGGCATCAGCTCAACTCACCGTGTTTGGAGGAGAAGGAATGCTGCCTATAACCCTAAGAACACCATCCCCACCGTCAACATAGAGGTGGAAACATTATGCTTTGGGAGTGTTTTTCTGCTAAGGGGACAGTACATCTACACTGCATCAAAGGGACGATGGACGGGGCCATGTACCGTGAAATCTTGGGTGATAACCTCCTTCCTTCAGCCAGGGCATTGAAAATGGGTCTTGGATGGGTATTCCAGTATGACAATGACCCACAACACACAGCCAAATACTTTTTTCCCTCATTGACCTGCAAATCTATTTATACATTTTTTGACATGAGTTTTTCTTGTTTTTATTTTTTTTTGTGTGTTATTCTGTCTCCCACTGTTAAAATACACCTACCATTAAAATTATAGACTGATCATTTCTTTGTCAGTGGACAAACTCTCAAAATTAGCAGGGGATCAAATACTTTTCCCCCCACTAAATATATATATATATATATATATATATATATATATATATATATATATATATATATATATATACATAGTGGATATAAAAAGTCTACACACCCCTGTTAAAATGTCAGGTTTCTGTGCTGTAAAAAAATGAGACAAAGATAAATCATTTCAGAACTTTTTCCACCTTTGTGTGACCTATAAACTGTACAACTCAATTGAAAAACAAACTGAAATCTTTTAGGTAGAGGGAAGAAAAAATATAAAAATAAATTTATATGGTTGCATAAGTATGCATACCCATAAACTAATACTTTGTTGAAGCACCTTTTGATTTTATTACAGCACTCAGTCTTTTTGGGTATGAGTCTATCAGCATGGCACATTTTGATTTGGCAAGATTTGCCCACTCTTCTTTGCAAAAACACTCCAAATCTGTCAGATTGCGAGGGCATCTCCTGTGCACAGCCCTCTTCAGATCACCCCACAGATTTTCAATCGGATTCAGGTCTGGGCTCTGGCTGGGCCATTCCAAAACTTTAATCTTCTTCTGGTGAAGCCATTCCTTTTTTCATTTGGATGTATGTTTTGGGTCGTTGTGCTGAAAGATGAAGTTCCTAGCAGAAGCCTGAAAGTTTTGTGCCAATATTGACTGGTATTTGGAACTGTTCATAATTCCATCTATCTTAACTAAGGCCTTAGTTCCAGCTGAAGAAAAACAACCCCAAAGCATGATGCTGCCACCACCTTGCTTCACTATGGGTATGGTGTTCTTTTGGTGATGTGCAGTGTTGTTTTTGCGCCAAACATATCTTTTGGAATTATGGCCAAAAAGTTTAACCTTGGTTTCATCAGACCATAACACCTTTTCCCACATGCTTTTGGGAGAATTCAGATGTGTTTTTGCAAAATGTAGCCTGTCGTGGATGTTTTTCTCCGTAAGAAAAGGCTTTCGTCCTGCCACTCTACCCCATAGCCCAGACATATGAAGAATACGGGAGATTGTTGTCACATGTACCACACAGCCAGTACTTGCCAGATATTCCTGCAGCTCCTTTAATGTTGCTGTAGGCCTCTTGGTAGCCTCCCAGACCAGTTTTCTTCTTGTCTTTTCATCAATTTTGGAGGGAGCTCCAGTTCTTGGTAATGTCACCGTTGTGCCATATTTTCTCCACATGATGATAACTGTCTTCACTGTGTTCCATGGTATATCTAAAGCCTTGGAAATTCTAAATGATGGCAGGTGTATGCTGACTCCTATTTAACACAATTTGGAATGTGGTTTCTTAATTCTGAACACAGCTCCATCCCCAGTTATAAGAGGGTGTGCAGACTTATGCAACCACAATATTTTTTTTTCTTCCCTCCACCTAAAAGATTTTAGTTAGTTTTTCAATTGAGTTGTACAGTTTATAGGTCACATTAAAGGTGGAAAAAGTTCTGAAATGATTTATCTTTGTCTCATTTTTTTACAGCACAGAAACCTGACATTTTAACAGGAGTGTGTAGACTTGTTATATCCACTATATATATATATATATATATATATATATATATATATATATATATATACTACAACAACTCCATCTTAGCTCACCTATCACCAGCACCGGTCCCCAGGTCCCTCCCCTATTCAATAGATAAGTATATGCTGAATGCGAACAAAAGGCAAACTTCTATACACAAATGCAATGTAATGGTTTTGTATTCCTTGATTACACTGCTGTTAATATTGTTAGCATGCAATATATAACATTTTCCTAAATGACAGTAGTCCTTTAATTGCATTTTGTATGTCATCTATTATCATAAACTGTAGTTGTATTAATGTTGGCTGTTACAGTATATTGTATATGAGGGATCATGCATTTCTAACTTTCTTTACATTTTTGCTAGCTTTATTCCTCTTTACCAGTGTGGGCCATATGTGTATATGAACATAGTTTCATGTTTTTGTATTTGCTTGTATAAAAATATTGTGGCGTGGAGCTTTCAAGTTTGAAAAAAACATACTGTATAAGATGTGAATAAACCAATGCATTAAACTGCTTGGAATCCATCTGCAAATGCATGACCTACATGATCCATAGTCAGGGTTCAGGAAAAGACAAAGCACAGAAGTCCTGGTTCATGTTTTAATGATCTTCTGATAGCAAGAGATAGAGGTGACTGTTAAATCCTAATTCTTCTTGACCTCCTCTAAATCCATGTCCATCTATTGTGGACTTCCTCAAGGCTCTATTGTATCCCAGTACTTTTTGCTGTATACATGCTATCACTTAAAGAGATCATCAGAAGACTGGTCTCATTTTCAACTGTTATGCTGATAACATGAAGCTTTAGATGACCCAGATGCAGAACATCCAACCTTTACTACTAATGTATCTCTAGAAGAGCTCAAAGATTGGATGAGTAGGAACTAGATGAGGTTCTTGTGGTGGGTCCCCATCAGATGACAGCAGCTTCCTTGGGCCAAACATGGCGTTCAGTTTGGGGACCGAGAATAGTTCTACATAGCAGTGTATTATATAATAGTTGAATATACAAAAGTCTATCTCTTGGCTTCTATTATAATATACGGTTTAATCACGTAAGAACTTAGTATTATCACATATAAAGTTATCATTGTGGTTGTTTGCAATGTTGATCACGCTCAGTGAGGGACACAACTGCAAGCCTTGCAAAGCGTGGCGACCCGTTGACGCATGCCCGACGTAGGCTGCAAAGAGCGGCAAAATCTCTCATCACGAGGCCCGGGCATTACCAACACCCTACTAGGGCTGCAATGAGTGCCAAAGGCGCTCATTGCACGGCTTGCGATGAGCGCCGGATTTTAGCGCCGGAGACACAAGGGGGAAAAGGGAGAGTGGGAAAGGAGACACAGGGAAAGTTGAGAAGTAAAATCGGACTTTCAATCCAGCAATAAAGAAATAAAAAAAAATCATTAATGCAACTGTTCCTGCTCATGCGGCTTCCATGATATGTATTCACCCCCTGATTCCCAGGATGGAAATAACACAGAAATAAAAGTTAAACATATTTCTTTGTTATTGCAGATTTACGAGCTTGAAACTTTTTTTGCAATTAATTATAATGCCTTACTATTCTTTTCTAGTATTTTAAAGTACAGTAGAGTGTGTTTAATAGCTGATTCATGTGTCAGAACTAGTGTTTAACAAGGTGGCAAGTCCTATCTAGTACTTGTAATATTTTTTGATACATTTTCAAGTTGCGGGTTTGATTTCATTTGTGAGCTACTTGAAGTTTTGTAATTGAATATCAATTTTGCGTCTTTAGCACTGTTAACTTTTGCAGGCTTGAAAACGTAATGGACGAGATAGGGCTGAGTTACGTCTTTGGCTATCCCTAAGTAATTTGGGGCAGGTAACTCGCAATTGGAATGCAAAATGTACAAAATGTTGCCACTTGAAGCATAACCTTTACAAGCTGCTTTTCAAGTTCAGGTAATTGCGATTTGGACAATTGAATAAGGCCCCAAGTGTTTAAAGAGTAGATTCAAAATTACCTAGCACAAGATAAAACACATGGGTCACACACAAAGCTTACAAAAAATCCTTCCGTGCAGATTCAAATAGATATAAAAAAAAGATATTTATTTTTCTGATGAAAAGAAATCTATTTATTTTTATTAAGCTTTTTGTGTAATAATTTAACTCAATATTTATATCTGTAATGATTTAACACTCAGTAATATGCTGCAATCTGTCTTAAGGTAACCCCTTCTAGATCGCTACCTTGTCATTGTGAAGGGGTTTGTGTACCTCAATGAAGCTGTTAGCTATGCCATGTAAGGTCACCCAATATGGGCAGGTCCTAGCAGAGAGATCAGACAAATCGCAATCCACTGGTGAAGGAACTGGTAACCCACTCCAGTATCTTTGCCAAGAAAATCTTATGGTTAAGCACAACCAGAGAAATAATGAAAGATGTGCCTGGTGAGCTGCTCCATAGGGTCATGGTAAGTTGTAAAGAACTGTAGGGCTACAACACCTTAAGGTAATCAGCTATTTAGTTTAAAAAGACAAGTTTCTTGTCATTGTGAGGAGTCTAAAAGTACATTTTCTACCTCTTACAAGAGGTCCTTCTCCTCAATCCAGAGTTTACTACTTATTTTTGAGTGAATAATGGGTGACATGATACTACAAGTGGTGCCTTGGTACTCAATGTTATTCTATTCTATTAAAACAAGCATTTCCTATAGAGATCAATGTAAATTGAAATAATCCGTTCTGAACACCAGAAATTTCAGATTTTTGTTTGAACTGATGCTGTTGTTTTTTTTGTTTTTTTTTATTCAATAATTTTTTATTGACTCACAAAGATTGGAAAATTACAACAGTGTATATAAAGTGCTGTTACAATTCAAGGAAACATAACTAAAAGAAAGTACAAAAGGCGCCTGCTATGAAATTAGACCTTAATACTGATTGTCCTATTACAATCTTCTTCATGAGCCACACCAACAACAATTTTCCGTTTTCCAATAACAAGTAAAAACAAGAAAGGCCAAGAAAAAAGGAAAAAGAACAACAAACAAGTTTACGTTAGTAATAATTTACAGACTAAAACTAACCTAGAACAGAACGATAAAACTCAGGCTTAGAATTTCTCTTTTCCAAACATATCTGCGCCCCAATATGGGGCAAGGTAGGCTATATCAGAATCCAACAGTGTTGGAGTCCCATGTCCCTCCAAGACGACCCCCCCGTCCCCAGCCCCCCACAGGCATTGCCCCCGTCAAATTAAGCTTGCTCCCGGTCTCCAGCGAGGGTGCCCCGCCATGCGCCATCCAGCCACCACCGCTCCAGACCCTCCACCCCCCTCCATCCTGCCCAGTGTCACTCTAACCCGGATCTATGCTGTAGTTGGAAGCTATCCATCGTTCCCAGATAGTCAGAAAGCTGGCGTAAGTGTTTGAAACTAGGTGGATACGTTTTTCATTAATAGTAATAAAGTTTATTTGATTTATGATCTCTCTCAGGAATAAGCTAGAGTTTTTCCACTTACTGGCTATATGGTTTTTTACCGCCAAAAATATGGACTGGAGTAACCTATCCTGGGACCTGGACAGTAAGGGGGGTCGTTGTCCCAAGAGACAAGTTTCGATGGAGGGGGTTATTTGGCTGTGGCAGAGTTTTGAGGCTATTCGGGTTATTTCAGACCAGATGTCCTGAGCCTTAGGGCATGTCCACCATATGTGGATGAAGGTCCCCGTCTCTGGGCATCCCCTGAAACAAGTGTCAGGCTCTTGAGGGTTCATCCTATGGAGCCTAGCCGGGGTAATGTAAGTCCTATGAAGTACTTTTAGTGAAGTTTCCATCAGGCTGTAATTATAGGAACCTCTCGCTAGTCTCTGGCTAATGTGTCCCCATTTTTCCAGGTCCCATATCTGGCACAGGTCCTCTTCCCATTTTGTCAAGGGCTTAGGTTTACTATTATTCAGCAAGCTATTGAATTTGTCATATATCATGCCTAGTGTGCCTTTACATAGCGGGGCGTCCGAGCACATGCGTGTCATCCAGTTTGTTTGAGGTTGAACACAAGAAGTGTTCCTTTAGGGGGAGATCAAAATTATCCCTAAGGTGCTCAAAGCTAATGAGTTGTCCCACTTTGAACCAAGCCCCTATCTTGTCCAACCCGTGGGAGGTCCACCAGGCTTTTGAGTCGTTCGGGAGATCTTTTGCAAAGAGGGGAGAGGTGGTAATAGATAGGAGCGGAGAGAGGTCAGGAGTCAGGCGCCATTTTGAGTTCGCCCAATCCCAACATCCCAGGTACAGTCTAATCATGGGGTTGGGGTAAGTAAGTGGCTGGCGGTGAGACTTTGGAAGCCATACCACCGTGTCCCATCCCTGAGGTTGTAGCTGCTGGTTTTCTATTGCTACCCAGATGGGTTGATGTGTCGCAGAGTGTACTTGGGGCAGAAAGGAGATCTGGGCCGCCCTGTAGTAGAGCTTAAGATGGGGACATGAGAGTCCGCAATTACCTTTATGCCTAAACATAGTAAGTTTCGGAATTCTAGGGGTTTTATTTCGCCATATGAACCTCATAATTTGCTTTTGTAGATTGTCTAGGTCTTTGATGGGAACTTTAATTGGAAGTGATCTAAAGTAGTATAGGATTCTGGGGAGCACGTTCATCTTAACCGTGTGAATCACGACCAGGAGATGCAGAATTAATGTTTTTTTTTATACAAAACCTTAAAACCAAACACACATAAATACAAAACAAAAATTTGATAAAATACGTTTAGGCTTAACTTTTAAATCACCACTAACATTCCCAAAGCATTAGCCTGTCCATCGGTTTGTGCCCTGGTAATGTCTTCTCTTCTTGAGTGATGTAGGTTCTGTTAGGCATTTTCTTCAAAAAATAAACCATTCTGTTCAAAGACTTGTTTGGGAATAAAAGACTCAGCCTCTACATAGTCTCTAAACTCTCTAACAAAGGTGTTACTAACCTTCTTCGAACTCATGATGTAATCATAAGCTACACTTTGGTTCTTGTAGCACAGGCTGCACTTTGGTTCTTGTAAGCACAAGTTATACTTTGGGTCTTATAAGCACAAGCTACACTTTAGTTCTTGTAAACATAAGCTACACTTTAGTCATAGTAAGCATAGGCTGCACTTTGGTTCTTACAGGCACAGGCTGCACTTTGGTTCTTATTGGCACACTATGGTTCTTATAGTCACAGGCTACACTTTGGTCCTTAAAGGCAAAGGATGCACTTTGACCCTTATAAGCACAGGCTTGGGTGCTTGTTAGCACAATCTACACTATGTCACAGTTCTTTATTTAACTTCCTGGAAAGACAGGAGGTGGGGTGGAGCAAGCCCTTTGAGTACCGAGCAAGTGTTGAGTTCTGAACCGAATATCAGCCCTATTAAATTTCCCCCACTTGATAAACCATAACTTGTAATGTAGCCCATAAAACTTACTGCTATTAAATTAGCCTAGTAAAGCAGGCTGCTGCTGATCTGCGGGTTTGGAGCGAAAAAAGCCTACGAGACATGGAATGTTGAACTCTTCTCTCAAGCCCGTAACTACTACAATTCTAATCAAGCTATTAAATTGCAACAATTTCACTTACGTTCATCTCGTAACACGCAAATGTAGCCCAAAGGCCAAGGAGTGCTAGATAATATTCGCAAGGGGGTAAAGTCCAATCCGTAGCACTTTAAATGCACATATACACACACA
The DNA here is from genome assembly GCA_027410445.1 of Discoglossus pictus. Classification (NCBI taxonomy): domain Eukaryota; kingdom Metazoa; phylum Chordata; class Amphibia; order Anura; family Alytidae; genus Discoglossus; species Discoglossus pictus. The sequence goes on from CM050166.1 coordinate 60,534,171, forward strand.
CCTCTGTACTTTTATTAAAAGGGAAAGTGATGTTAGGTCTTAGAATTATTAGCACAACATTCTCAAGCTCGCAAATCGGCCCACAAACATACTTTATTTAATTTTTGATTTCCGTGTTATATGGATCCCAGCATTCAATGAGTTAATACATATACTGTAACTCGCATGTGATAGAATATCATATTTACGGCTTTATTAATATTGCATTAAATCTGGTATGTTTGTCCGATTGTAACTCGTAATTGAACCATGTAAGACCTTAAAATCCAACCTCCATTTTTCTGTGATGCCATAATGACGATCTCTGTTTCCGTTGGCTCTATCTAAACCCGTAACTACGGGTTTGACTAATTGATCACTCGCAACGTTCAGCAAATGGTTTACAGGTATGCGTTTCAAGCTCGTAAGGCACATCCCGTTCTAATTTAATAGCACAGTAACTTGGCCGAATTTCAAGCCCACAGCCCTTGCGAATCTTAAGTTGTGCTTACTTATGTGGCTGTATGATTGAGTTCTGAGGTAGTTCTGAGTTCTGAGGTAGTCGAGTATTGAGGGTCCACTGTATAAAGTTTTTGATAAGGAATATTGAAACAGGACATAACACAGCACAGGAGAGGAAGTTGTAAGATGCAAGTACATGCGCTTACAAGTATTATTCAGTAATAAAATAGCATTTCTTAAAATAAAGTAAATTGCAACTTTTTTATTTTTTTTGTACACAGCAGCATCCTAGAGTATATAACTGAATACAGTCTTGGTTTGGCACTTCATTTGTTGGAGATTTTATTCAGCAAAAAGTATGTATTATAATGTGATTCATTTTTCCTTCTCATTAAGATTTTGAGAGTTTGAAATGTTCTTGCATTTACAGGCTGAACATTATCAGCCTTATTAAATTGCGATTCAGTAAATTTAAAAGGGCTCTATTTAAGCACACAGCATATTTTTTTACAGAAGTTTTTAGTTAGTGAACTTATATCCAAAAGCAAGGTCTTCACTTAACTAAACACTTCTGTAAATAAAATATGCTGTGTGCTTAAAAAGAGCCCTTTTAAATTTACTGAATCACAATTTAATAAGGCTGTAAGGTCCCTATTCTATTGCCCAATTCGTAAATGTCACTCTTAATATTGCTACATATTCAGCAAATATTACTTATTGGCACTAATGAATTCTTAAGTCAACAGAATGCATATAAACATTTATAAAAAAAACACCTGAAGACTGTAAACTAATTTGCTATTCAATTGGCGTCTTTTAGCAAGCCGCAAACAATCTACAGGTTACAGGCTGAAAATCCCTGCAGTTGTCAAAATCGTAACTTATAGCCCATCAAAGCCTTTGATCTTTCAAGCCGCAAAAGTTACAATCGCTAAAATTGCAAATCGCTATTCAATTGCAACAATTCCTCAAGCCCGCAAATGTTTTCACATGCGTAAATCGCCAATGTAAAGGAAACTCCTACGGGTACTAGATAGGACTCGCAAGGGGGTTGAACACCTGTTCGTAGCAGTGTAAATGCAAATAAATAACCGATATTGCACTTTAAAAGAAGGAAAATCGATGAAAGGTATTAGAATTAATTGCACAACAGTCTGAAGCTCGCAAATCTGCAATCAAAAAATAGTTTTTATGTTTAATTTCAGTGTCATATAAATCTCGGGATTCAATGAGTTAATACATATCAGGCCACCCACATGGACTATGACTTTTCCTTCAGTCAATTTTAATATTTTGTACATTGCCGTATTGTGAGTCTGATCGCATATGGGACCTCTAAATGCTAATTAAATGATTGACGTGTAACCTCCATGTTTTACTGACGTAATAATGACAGTCTCATTTACTACTGGCTGTTTCTAAATCGGTAGTTATGGCCTTGCTTAATTAATCATGATTATCCTTTGAAATACTCCTTACAATTGCATGGTTTACTGTTTTGGCCTGTAAATTGCGGGCTTGTTCAATTGAATTGCTCTGTAATTGTAGCAAACCTCAAGCCCGCAGACATACAACCTGTATAATGTAATCTGCGGGCTTGCAATTGAATAGGGGCCTATCTATCTTTAGTTTTTGCTAATTACAGTGGTCCAATAAGTTTTAACTGGAAATCAATCTTTTTCTCTGGAAAAGATTGATTTCCAGTTGAAACTAAATGGACTAATGTAGATTTGCAAAAACTCCACATTTGTGAAGTATGTGACAAACTAACAATTGTAATAGCTATGGAAGCCATGGGCATACAAAAGGTTCAAGGCACAAGGGGAAACATTTAAATCAGGGCAAGCGAGTCTTGCAGTTATACTTGGAGGGAGTGAAAGCTGTACTGTGCTCAAAACGTATCGGAATCCACCAATGAACCAACCAATCCCCATCCTCCCCTCCTTCCACTCTTGAATTGATAATAAAAATTAAGAGAACACTCCAAAAGAAAGTAGGGAAAACATAAATATTATATTCTTTAGGCACAAGTAGTGTTTACTAAAAGGAAAAAATAACTTCAAATTATTTTATGCCCATACACAGCTGCTAATGTTTTTTGTTCCAAACCTCACTAATCTATCAAGTTTTTCCCAATCTACTTTGGCCCGTTAAAGGACCACTGTAGTTCAGGAAAAAAACACTTGTTTGTCAAATATGTGCTAGACTAACAAAATCAGCAGCTGTGTAAGCTATGGGTATACATAATTTTGTGGGAAATCTGAATTTTTGAGCACCTTGTTTATAAGAAAAGGAATTAATTTTGTTTTTGTTACATCACATCCTGAGAGCTGATTGATGGGGCTGTGTTTTAGTTATCAGTGGAAGGAGAAATGAGTGAGATCGGAACAGGGAAAGGCCAGAGCCTTTGTTTGATAAATGAATAAAATTTAAATTGACATCACATCGTTTCCCCTCACCAGACCAGCAGCAGGATGTTGCATCAATAAATGCAACCATAGCTCTCCAGAAATGGAACCACCTCTTTTATACTCACAACTTCCACCAATATATCATTAACACCTCCAGAATAGTGATGTCGCGAACCGCGGACGCGAACTTCATCAAATGTTCGCGAACGGGCGAACCGCCATAGACTTCAATGGGCAGGCGAATTTCAAAACCCACAGGGACTCTTTCTGGCCACAATAGTGATGGGAACGTTGTTTCAAGGGGACTAACACCTGGACTGTGGCATGCCGGAGGGGGATCCATGGCAAAACTGATGCAGAGTCTGGTTTTAAGCCATAAAGGGCATAAATCACCTAAGATTCCTAAATTGTTTGGAATAACATGCTTTAAAACATCAGGTATGATGTTGTATCGATCAGGTAGTGTAAGGGTTACACCCGCTTCACAGTAACAGACCAATCTCTCCGTTTAATGCACTGCAAACAACCGCAAACAGTCCCTTTGCACAACCGCAAACTCCCCATTTGCACAAGCTTGGATACCAAGCTAGCCATGTCCCGTTCCTTGTCCTCACTGATGTCATTGAAGGTCTCTTCCTCCACCTAGCCACCAAGGGTCCCGAAAGGTGACAACAAGCCCCCTGGGACGCCTGCTGTGTTTGGTCTTCCACCTCCTCAAAGCCACCTTCCTCCTCTGAATCCTCTTCTTCAGACTCCTCTCTCTGCGTTGCCTCTGTCTGCATTTTTAAAAGGTGTGTACTGTTAAGTAGTACTATTCCTATCGGTTTAATCCCTGTTATGTCCACTATTAGGGGACGTGTATATGGCATTGATTTTTGGAACAGGGAGATGGAAAAAGATGCTTGGTCGTACCTCCTACTTCGAATTTGGGGCACTGCACGTGCAATTTAATGTGCCACCAGATAGGAGTGGTGTATTAAGTTGTACTATTTATTCCTATCAGTTTGATACCTGTTACGTCACCTATCAGGGGACGTGTATATGGCATGGATTTTTGGAAGCGGGAGATGGAAAAAGATGCTTGGTCGGTCCTCCAACTTAAAATTTGGGGCACTGCGCGTGCAATCTAAGGTGCCACCAGATATAAGTGTCACTGTGCACTGGCAAAAGTTGGCAGAGTAGGCGCTGTAGGCTTCACACACACGCCTGTAGGAAGGCAACTGATATTCAATCGATTACAGTCAAAAAAGTGTTGTTTTATGTCACTGTACAATACAGTTGCACCAGATATGACGTATCACTGTGCTCTGGCAAAAGTTGGCAGAGTAGATGCAATAGGCTTCACACACACGCCTGTAGGCAGGCAATTGCTATTCAATCTATTACAGTCAAAAAAGTGTTGTTTTATTTCACTGAGCACAATATAAGCTGTGAGCCTGACACAGGCAGGCAACTGAAATTAGATTAAAGGAAAAAAGGGTTGTTTTTTTTTTCAATGTAGGGTACACCAACTATGACTGGTGAAACAGAGCAGAATATTAGCTGTGAGCCTGACACAGGCAGGCAACTGAAATTAGATTACAGGAAAATAATGGTTGTTTTCAATGTATGGTACACCACCAGGTATGAGTAGTGAAAATAAGCACAATATAAGCTGTTAGGTGTTAGCCTGTCACACACACACGCTGGCAGGAATATGCAATTAGATTACACAGAAAAAAATTATAAAATAAAATAAATGATGTTCTAGCCCTAAAAAGGGCTTTTTTGGGTTGCTGTCCTTGCAGCAGATATCAGATGAGTCCTTCAGGTCTGTAGTGGAAGCTAAATACACAGCCTGGCTATCTATTTCCCTAATAAATCTCCAGCAGCTACACTATCTGTCCTCTCACAATGAATGCAGCTTCAGAATGATTCTAAAATGTATGCTGTCCTTCAGATGGAAGGCCCTGGAAGGGAGTGTATGCTGCTGATTGGCTGGAATGTGTTTGCTGACTGTGAGGTGCAGGGTCAAAGTTTCCTCAATGATAAAGAATAGGGGGCGAACCGAAAAGCGCATGTGTCCACCGTCCGATGCGAGCGTGAACAAGCCAAAATCACAGAGAATAGTCCGTGGGTGAACTGTCCGCGACATCTCTACTCCAGAACCCTGGAAATGCATCAAACTTTTTTTTTTTTTGAGCTTATGCTTATATTTTTTTCATTATGCAGTGGTCCTTTAATTCAGTTCCCAATCATCTTATTTAACCCAACAATTTTAGAGAAATACAGCGTTCTCAAACTTCCCCCTTTAACGTCCTGAACATATTTTTTCAGAAGAAAATACATGGTAGAAGACTCATTTTTTATCATTTTGCATTTGTGTTTTCTTAGTTGTTGAATGTCATATAAACAAATCTCAAACGTATTGTTCACTCTTTTAATTTAATCACCATGCAAGGTTTGTATGCAAAACTCAAATTACATATTGCATCCAAGAGAATGAGGCCCGGAGCCAGATTATAAAAAACAGAATGTGTTTTTCTTTATTCCTGTTTCAAAAAATTAGTCATAGGTGAGAAGATGTAAACCTTCTGGATACAGAATATGAGGAATTTAGAACTAAATTAAGCCTTTTGGAATGTAATTGTAATATTGTGTTGATAGCTATATTTTGTATATGGGCCAATGTATTTCTAAATTCTGCACAGTGGGGCAAAACTCAAAAGATAGAACTAGCAAATGCCGTGGCAGTAGAGAGCAATCACTATGTATGTGATTGTGGGTTGAAAAGAGACCAAAATACTCTCTGCTATATATCATATCAAAAGAAAAAGGCCGTTCTGAGCAGTATCTCCACGTTTGGTAAGGATTCTGGGTAGTGACATGCAAAGGAGGCACAAAATTAAGGTAGTTAAAATTGTTCTTAAAAGACCTTACAATCTAGCTAGGTAATAATACAAATTTGAAAACCAATAACCAATGGGTCACTGCACCTCTGAGCACCATCAAACACGCGTTCATTGCTTCAATTACCTCATCTATCCATCTTCACATCAGCCGTCCCCTTCTGTAAACATGGCCATCTGATGCAGCCAATTGGTTAGTTCTGTGATGTTATATGAACAATTGTTAAATAAAGTTAGAGCCCATGATAATCTAGCGGTGTAATTTGCGGTATACCTGTAAATCGGCTGCAGGAACATTTTTTTCCTACTATAATACACATTTATGTTAATCCTTATCATCCCCAAATTAGGGCACTCAAGCCATATCCGTTAATCCTGCCTTGTCTGAAAGAGATTTCAGTGCAGGAAGTACCCAAACCAAGCTTTACAGATGAGAAACGTCTAGGAAGCAATAGGAAATGAGAACATCATCATTATTATAATGAGTGAGAGCAAGTGCCATAAGTGCTTCAAGGAACTATATATATATATATATATATATATATATATATATACTAGCGAATTGCCTGTCAAAAAATGACGGCAATGAAATTGTAAATGAGCTAATGCTGTTTGGTGTATAATTATACATTAATAAATTTATATACTTTACCTATTTTTAAGTAATATATGCAGGAAGCATTGTGTTGAAGAGCTGACAATCTGTTTTGATGTTGGTGGAGCATTAGTGGTGTGGAGGTGCCGTGTAAGCGTGATGAATGTGTGCAGTGTAATAATGTGCGTGCGCGAGACCAAACCGTTAGCGTAGCTGTGTACTACATTGTTGTAAAATGGCGGGTAATGTGTGGTATGTGTCTTTGCGGAATATCCGTAGGTCTTTTGTGGTGTTTTGCGTGTTTCTTGTGGTGTTTTGCGTGTTTACAGTGCTGTAGCCTCTTTTTCGTTTTGTTCGGCAGCCATTTTTTCTCTCGCTTAGAGAATTTTTGAGTGTCTAAACTCTTTTGAGGTGTAACCTCATTTTTTGAGGTCCTGGGTGCTCCCTCTTGCTGTAGGTAAGCTTTTTATGTATGTTTTCATTTTTTCATGTTCACGGGTTGCAGACGATTTTTGCGAGGTTGTAATGTGTGGTAACGTGTGTCGTATGTTGTTTGCGTTCCGACATAAAGTTTGCGAGGGTTGCAGTTGCTGGCAAGGAGCGCCTTCGTCTCACAACTTATATAATAATTAACACATAGCAGGGAAAAAGTGCACGTATGCTTCAATATATTGTAATCCACCTTAAGTGAACAGAAGAGGAGAGAGGCAGGGGTGGGGCTTGTTCTGAATGCTGGTCCCAGAGGATACAGGATCTGATGGGATACTGAATATCTTACTACAGTAGCACTGCAGGAGATAATTTACATATAGCAGAGAAAAAGTGCATGTATGCTTCAATATATAGGAATCCACCTTAAGTGAACAGCAGAGGAGAGAGGCCCCTGCGTGATGTCATTAACATATGCCGGAGCTCACATGAAGAAGACATGCTGCTAGGGAGAGAAGGTGCTCGCATCAGAGTAAGGAGAGAGGGGAACGGAGAGAGGGGGGAAAGAAGGAGGATAAGGGGGAGGGAGGAGGATGATAAAGGGTGAGGAGGAGGATGATGCGGGTAAGGAGGGAGGATGTTGTCAAACTGCGAGTTGTCATCCTGCAAGGCCGCAAGTGTGACGACAACTCGCAGTTAGACAATTATAATATGTGATATATATATATATATATATATATATATATATATTATTTATTTATTTATATTTTTTTACATTAAATAAATGTGATAATTGTATGTATAGATTCAATATATATAAATATGTATATAGACAATGCATTAAAGCATTTGTTGCTAGGCAATGTGATTTCCTGATATGTATTAACCCCTTGAGTATTAGGTTGTCTGGTACCCTGAATGTTATATAACGAAACAGACATAATAATAAAATATCATATTTTTTAATTACACACATGTTTATATTGAACTGTTAAGTGTCAAATAATGTTGAAATTTCATTATTTTTGCTATTGTTTTTTGGTGCTATACTGTCACATTAACTGATGCTGCGGCACTCTGCAATGGTTTTAAAATAATTTGCGAGTGGTCTTTGGTACCCGCAACATTTTCTTCATTTTTTGTTGAGTTACAGCACTTCCCTATTTTTGGAGTGATCAGTAAAATCTAGCATTAGTGACCTCCAACCCCACAAAAATTCAGGACATCTTTCAGGCGTATTATAGCAAACTATATAAAGCCTCGAACTCCCCAGTTCAGGGGGAAACACAATCACTTTTATCCTCCCTGGATCTACCTAAACTAACGGAGGAGAATGTTACTTCATTGAATAAAGCAATCTCCCAGGAGGAAGTGAGCAAAGTTATTTTAGAATCAAAATTAGGCAAAGCCCCAGGCCCAGATGGCTTTACAAACACATATTATAAGAAATTTGTCAGCACTTTAGCCCCATACTTGACCACATTATACAATACAATACTGGAGGGACGACCAATCCCCCCAGAACTCAACAAAGCTGACCTGGTATTGTTTCCCAAGGAGGGGAGGGACCCGTTAGAAGCCAAGAATTACAGACCAATTTCACTCCTTAACAGTGACATAAAGTTTCTGGCCAAAATCATGGCAGATAGGATAGCTGGGTTTCTCCCCTCCTTGATTCACAAAGACCAGGTGGGATTTATCCCAGGGCGACAAGCAGGGGACAATATCAGGAAAATTCTGAATTTAGTCCACCATTCTAAATTAAATAACACTCCGGCCTGCCTGCTCTCTCTGGATGTAGAGAAGGCCTTTGACTCTCTGGAATGGCCTTTTCTCATGGCTACGCTAAACAAATTCGGGTTTTCAGGGAAGTTTTTAAATCTAATTCGGACTTATTACAAAGATCCTAAGGCAAACTTAAGACTCCCGGGTGGGGGGAGGCCAGCGGTCAGCATCCAGAGGGGGACGAGACAGGGGTGCCCATTGTCACCGCTCCTATTTGCGTTGGCAGTCGAGCCCCTGGCACAATGGATTAGAGCCTCCCCGGAGATAAAGGGTATCCAAGTGGGGTCACATCATTTCAAGGTGTCACTATTTGCGGACGACTTACTATGCTCCATTTCGGAGCCATCGACGTCGGTACCACCCCTGATGCAAAAACTTGAACACTTCGGGATGCTTTCAGGATTGAAAATTAATGTAGAAAAAACTGAAGCCTTGGCTCTAGATATACCGCTCCCGGAGAAAGATTCCCTCACACAGAGGTTTAAATTTAAATGGGCTGGGAAGGGGATTAAATACCTAGGAATTTGGTTGACAGCTAAAGTACAAGATCTATATAAAGCTAACTACCGGCCAATGTTCCGTTTACTCCAAGAGGAGATGATTAAATGGGGCAAATATAACATCTCCTGGCTCGGTAGGATTAGTTCGGTTAAAATGAACATTTTACCTAGACTGCTTTATTTATTTAGATCTCTACCGATCCAGATGCATATGAAAGACCTCTCAAACTTCCAAAGCAGGGTGTTCCGTTTTATCTGGGGTGGGGGTCCCTCCAGGATTGCAAGAAAGAACAAGTACAAACATAAATCCAGAGGGGGGTTGGCATGTCCCAATTTAAAACTTTATTATCGAGCAGCTCAATTAGCTTTTATTCCCCAGGCCCACTTACCCGAAGCCCATCCGGCATGGATGTTTGTTGAAAGCCAAGACATGATGCCCTATACATGGGACACGGTGGTCTGGATTCACCCACTCCCCACAGAGATGAAGAAATCTGCCAATCCTATAATAAGGAACTCCGCGGCTAATATTATCTGGGCCTTCAATCATACAGACCTTCTACACCGGATATCCCACTTAACGCCTATACTTACGCATCCACTAGCTCCAGCAGGTATCTCACAGGTCTCTCGGCAATGGTGGAAGAATAACAAACTTGATAGATTGGGAAACTGGATGAGAGATGGTCGGGTATTAACATTCGAAACTATGAGAGACGAATATGATATCCCCCTTTATGAGCACTATAACTTTTGCAGATTGAGATACTTTGTAGATAAACTACTTAGGAGTTCAGGGGTCCCCTCCCGGAATGGGTTCTCTAGAATATGTGAAAAAGCCCCCCTTAAAAGAGGAGTGATAGGGGAATTATACGAGGTCTTCAATACCCCAAAATCATTAGCCAAAGAAAAATACAGGAGGGAATGGGAAAAAGATATAGCCAAGAACTGGGAGATTGAGACGTGGGAGACTTCCTGGGCCAATCTCCTGAGGGGGTCACTAAACTATAGTGTATTAGAAACATCAATTAAAATCCTTCATCGGGCGTATATTACCCCAGATCGACTAGCTAAATGGAGTAAGACGGAAAGTCCGAAATGCTTTAGGGGGTGCTCAGAGCTGGGCTCCTTTCACCATACTTGGTGGAGCTGCCCAAAGGTCCAGCAGTTGTGGACGGCAGTGGGTGACTTAGTGGATAGTATATTTGGACACCATATTGAAATTACCCCAGAATCTAGTCTACTGGGGATTCCGGTGGCCTCTCTTTCTGCCCCCCACAACAGACTCCTACAATTTATCTTTTTAGCGACAAAATCACATATTGCCAGGAACTGGAAGAAAAAGACACTTGATATAGGGGCAGTTCGAGCTAAGATTCACTACTTAGCGGTTAATGAAAGGATTTCCCACTCAGTGGCGGATTCAATCCCTAAGTATTTAGAAATATGAGGTCCCTGGATAGGATACACTGATATTAGAATCCCTCTACGCCATTGAAGGGGGAGGAGGAGGGAAGGGCACCCTCACCTTGTTGACAGAATACAGGGGGGGCTGGGGGCCGGAGAGGAGATACCGGGAGAGGAACTGCACCGATATGGAGGAAGACAGACAGGTAAGCTAGGTTGGATCAATGACAAGATCGAGATAGAGAAATGTTTTCCAAAGAGGAAGGCTTAACATAGATGTGTCAGATAGAATGTTTTAGTTTAATTGGTTAGGTTAACATTTGTAAAAGTTTGTAAGCAACTCTTCCTGAAGATATAAGAAAAGATAACGGGGGGGAATAGAATGGAAGGAAGGTACTGAAAGACTAACAAACGCAAATAATCATATTATATCCCTCTAGAGGTAAATGAGTCAGCCAATGGATAAAATTTGGGCTTTTTTATAATATCTTTATGATCCTCTAAGTCACAGGTTAATAACGGAAAGTATTAGGAAATACCAACTTAACAACCAAAGAATAGTATAAGTAACGGATAAGTTTAGGGATACATGTTTACATAACCAAGAAGGGTCCATTATAATACTATACATTGGTTCATCGATAATAGCACGGAGGTAAATACGGAAAAAAGGAGGAGGCAGGATACAAGGATGAGATCTCACAATTGATGTTGGGGTATTGTTTTATTACGCTCAATATTGTACAACTGTTTGCACTTTGTATTCCTGCAATAAAAAATTAGTTAAAAAAAAAAAAAAAAATCTTATTAGCATAGGGTTTGGGGGTAAAAGTCTAACAGAGTAACTTGTGATCTTTTGTCCCTACAAAAATCAGTGGAAAAGTTTGCTGCAGTCACTCGTAGCAGTTCTCTCGCAATGTTTCTGGGATGGATGATTAACATAGCTAGTGGGATTTACTTTCCCTTAAACATGGTGTAATCTGCGATATAGGGGACTAGCATGGAGGACTAAGACAGGATTAGAGCACATTGCTCTGGATAAATGTATAAGCAGTTTTACCAAAAAGAAATATCCACATATGTCAGTGGACACTTCCTAAACTGGTGATGAATGTATCAACAGCAATGTGGTCTAACCCAGATACAGTGAAAGTAGTATAACACTATTACTATAATTAAACAAAATATACATGTATTTGTAAGTTTATGTAGGTTATTCAATACCACAATTAGCATTACTTGCTATGTAATCCAAGTTTCTATTGCTGCTTCTCCCATCTTATGTCTTTCTGTCTCTTAATGCCTGTGTTTCTTCTCTTCATTTTCATTTTTCATATGCTTTGTCTTTCCTCCTCTCTGGCCAAGTTCACACAATTTTTTTCACTTTTTTATGTGCCTTGAAGACTCTCTCCCTTCATCCCACAGGTATTTGCCCAATTTATAATGTCTTATCTATCTCAGCTTGGCATCCACAGAGCCTTCATTCATTAAAGTAGGAGGAAGAAGTATAGATTTGTGTCTTACTCTGTGTTATGAGGTAGTAAAGCAAAAGGGAGAGGGATATATTTTCAGAGCGGAGAGGTGACAAAGTAATCTGAGATAAGAATGGAAAAGTGATCCGTAAGGAAAAGTGCGGTGAACACTTCTGAGTTTGTGTATGCAAGGGCGATGGGGTCAGTAAATGATATGCTAATTAAAGCCAAAAAAATTATTGAAGTATGTAATTTCCACCATTGCCAAAGTTTATTTACTGTATATCTTAATTTATTGGCAAGAACAAGATACCGTAAGTTTGCAACATGGCCTGTGCATCTTCTGCCCTTTCTTCTTCGATGTGGGGCAACTGCTGACCACATTTAAAAAAAGCGCTTTCTAGAAAGATTCTAAGCTCAAAACAGGGCCCTGAATTTTCTTCAGTTGGTAATATTGTATTTTTCCTTGTTCTCCTCCCGTGTACAGTGCTACAGAATATGTTGGCGTCTTACAAATAAAATTTAATAATAAATAATAATAGAACAATTTGAGTATATGCAAAGAAAGATGTGTGACACTTTTTTATTTATTCACTTCTTTAAGTTGGTTTCATCCATGAGTGTGTAGACATATAAACAAGTTTATTAGTTGTCCTTTATACCATTACATGGACAGTTAAAAGACATGTGGGAAAAAATGTTTTACATTTTGAAATGTATGCTAAACTGATGGAGTTAGAGGCATTTTAGTTTGAGGTTGTAGATTGTATGTTTTACTCCATGAATTGTTTTGTATATTATGACTGCTCACTATCTCTGCTACCTGCTCTGTAGGTTTAGTGATTAATTGTTACTATTTAGCTTTTTCAAAGTTCAGGTTCAGTGAGAATGACATCTGATGCAGTGGTTGAAATCTAGGTGCTTAATCTCCCTGTTATTGTTTAATTATTTGCACTGAAACAAACAGAGAACAAGTATAAATGCTAATGATATTAACCACTAACAAAGACTTGCAGAACATCACTTCTTCATTGCAGAGCTGGAACAGCATAAATAACAAAAAGTTCTATATTTAAAGATTATAAAAGACACAGTAAACAGTCTTCTTGCTTGACTCCACATCAGCATATCTCTTCTTGACTGACCACATAATCCAACTCACTGGTTGTGTGATCATTATTATTGGCATGCCCAGGCTTACAGCCTTATTAAATTGGAATTTGGTCAATTGAATAGGGCTCTATATAAGCACATAGCATATTGTTTTTACAGAAGTTCTTAGTTAGCTAACCTCTATCCAAAAGCAAGGTCTTCACTAACTAAAAAATATGTGCTTATATAGAGCCCTATATAATTGGCCTAATCACATTTGAATGAGGCCCCATGTAAGTAACACGAGAAACATTAGCAAACTGTTCATATTTATTTATATTTCTTTTTTCAGTAACATAGGAACACAAGAACAAGAGATCATGGATTTATGGTTGAAGATTTGAGAATAATATTCAATTGTACTACTTTCCAGAAACGGTGGTAGATAAGTGGAATATTTCAGTGGAAGTGATAGGACAAAGTAATTCAAGTAAAGGCAAAGTAATTCAAACATGTCTGGCATACACAAAATGCTTTCCTGAGAATGAATTAAGCCAAATCATTTAGGTGAATCATATGGGTAGACTAAAGGGTTCTCATCTTTCATAAATATGTTTATATGTATTTACTCATTGGACTAGTGGTAACATTCAAGAATGGAAACAGACCTATTTCCCAGGTGCTTTACACAAAAAAGTATACAAATTTGATAATATGAAAAAAGGAAATATTACTTTATTATTACTCAAGATAAACTACACCATTCAAAACAATCTTTATCTCCACAAAAGAGGAATGGCACAACATTAAGTATAAACTATACTCTCCGGGATGTCTCCTACTCTGGAAGACTACCTGCGTGTCAGCCCCAAATCTGTCTGAGGTCCTTCTTATATCTGAAAACCAGTGGTGGGTGCTAGCTGCCAAATACTGATTTGTGTGATATTTCTCTGCTAAAAATTATTTTAAAACTCATTTAAAACATTGTCTATACTATTTTAAAATATTTTTTAGCGGAGAAATATTACACAAATCAGTATCTGGCAGCCAGCACCCACCCCTGTGTTCAGAAATGAGAGGGTCTCAGCTAGATTTGGGGCTGACATGCAGGTGTAGCCTTCCAGACTAGGAGGCATCCTGGAGTGTGTCGTTTGTACATATTGTTGTATTATTGCTCTTTTTGTGGAGATTAAGATTGTTTTACATGGCATAATTTTTCTTGGATAAAGTAAAAGTAAAGTCATATTTCCTATTTCCATATTAATAGATTTGTAACATTCAAGAAGATGTAAACCTTTTCTTTATATTAGCACTTAAATGAGTTCAGCATGAACTTGATCACAAAAGTCCATTAAAATATATGCTAAGTCTCAAATGTTAATGAGGCTTAGCATGGGTTATATTAACATGTAATCACATTAAAACCCCCACCAAAAAATGCCCCTTGTTATTAGGGAAACTAACAATCAAGCATACCAAGTGAGAACAACCTACCCTATTTGCTCAAAAAATAACATGCTACCCCACACTAAACCCTTGCTAAAATGTACCTAATCCTAATAGAAAACACTGACATCCATTTCAATGGGCTCCATTACTATAGGTAAGGGATTACAAATAAATATTGATATCTAATAGCAATGGCATTCCCATTCTCTGCTGCACCCTATCTCCTAGGAACAGTGGCTCCTAGAATTTCTCAAGCACTAGGCAATTTATTGATAAGAGAGACTCTCTCCTTATTCTATGTCTGTCAAAGGACATTTCAAAACATTGGGCCTCATTGAATTGAGCCTTCGGGAGATGAGGGCGTCTTTAATGGAGCCTGTAAGTTATTTTCCTATTCAATTGGCATCTTTTTGCAGGCTCTGACCAGGTTACGGACTACGGCCTCTGATTCCTTGCGATGGTTACCATGGCAAGTTACAGCCCGTCCAAGCCTTTGAACTTTCACGGCCGCAAGAGTTACGATAAGTAAAATTATGCTGTATACAAATGTATGTTATATATGTCTTTTCATGGTTATATCAATCTTAGGGATCAATGAGTTAATACATATCAGGTCACCCACATGGACTAGAACATTGAACTCATAAATTTTTGTTATTTTGTACTTTGCAGGTTTGCGGGTCCGATCTCATATCAGACCCTGAAACGCTAGCTGATTGACATGTAACCTCCATGTTTTACTTCATATTTTTTGCCGTATAAGAAGCATTTTTTCTTCCCCAAAACTGGGGCGCGGGGGGGGGGGGGTGGGGGGGGGCGGAATTGGTGCTTCTTATACGACAAATACACATTTTGCCTACATTAAAACTGCCCCTAACTTTGTGTGGTGCTTGCTCGCAGTCCTCTTTTTATGCTGTGTGTGCTGCAGGCTGGATTTGTGGCATGTACTGCGGGCTTTGGAGACTTCTCTGACCCTCCCTGCACGGCCAGGCTGTGTGTGTGTTCGGGCTTCCCTCTCCCTCCTATAGTGCGCCTTGTCCCCCCCTCCCGACAGTCTAACCACGTGCTGCCTGGGCACCATGTCAACGCTCTGCTGAGCTTACCGGTACCTTTCCCTCCATTACTGTTACCTCCTTTTAAAAATGTCTAAGCAGAAGAGACTGGCATATAAAGTTGATTTCAAGCTGGAAGTAATCAAATTTGCTAAGGAACATGGAAACAGAGCAGCGGAGAGACACTTCGGGCCACCTCCAACTGAGAAAATGATAAGAGAGTGGAGGAAACAGGAGGATCAGTTCCAAAAGTTGGATAAAAGCAAGCACACCTTACGTGGACCAACTGCAAAGTGCCCAGAGTTAGAGGTAGAAGTGAAGGAGTGGATCACACGTCACCGGCAAAATGGACTTTCTGTCTTAACAAAAATGATAATCTATGAGGCCAAACGCATTGCTGTGGAGAAAGGCATTCAGGATTTCACCGGATCACCATCATGGTGCTATAGATTTATGAAGAGATCTGGCCTTTCTATGCGCAACAAAACCAGAATTGCACAAAGAATGCCAAAGGAATACGAATCAAAGATTCTGTCTTTTCATAAGTTTGTTATTGATGCGAGGAAGAAGAATAACTTTGCAATTAGCCAGATTGGGAACATGGATGAAGTCCCGCTAAAGTTTGATGTGCCATCTAACAGAACCGTAGATAACAAAGGAGCCGTGAAGGAGGACATTGTTGTAAAATTCTTCAAGAAGTGTGGCATTAGTAATGCTTTGAATGGAACAGAAGACGACGTCTTATTTGACACCAGTGAGGAAGAAAGTGATGACAATGACTGCGTGGATCTGTCCTTCCTCTTTTCTGATAGCAGCGAAGAAGAGGAATTCTTGGGGTTCAAATAAAAACATTACAGCCTTATTTTTGTTACTTTCACTATTTACTGACTTTTAATGAGAGTAAAGATAGTTCTTAATATGTTACATGGTTGACATAAAATTGTTCTTAAACTGCTGTTAACTTTATACAGTTGATATAAAATATTTTACTACAGTATTTTTTTTTCTAGATTTTCCTCCTTTAAAATTGGGTGCGTCTTATATTCCGGAGTGTCTTATACGGCGAAAAATACGGTAATTTACTTATTTGTAAATATAATTATCAATTACTCTGTGTTATTTAAAGTCATTGCACAGTTAGTTGTAGCAATACAGTATAATTAAACTAAATACATAAAAGTTTAACTATGTCACAGTGTCCTAAGCTGTGCTACTTCCATGCCCTTTAAAACAAACACACAATAATATTCAATTTAAATAACCATTGAATTTACTATACATGTATACTACTATTGATATATGGGACGTAACTGATTTCTGATTTACTGTGATATATATTAGCCATCCATGACTGTTTTCTAAGTCAGGCTGTACATCTATGGCTGATTTCTATTATAATACAGCAATTAGGAAATCAGCTATAGGGGGCTGATATATTATAGTACTAAACATGTTTATTTCAAATACACATTTCTGCTATATCAGTGAAATTTATTGTAGCTGTGCCTGCACATTTTGACAATATAAGCTCTTATCTCACTGCCGATAGTGATATATGCACAAATATAACCTTTGCATTAGCAAAGTAAAACAGAGAATTCAAATTTGTTGTGAGCACCATAGATCTCATGTAAATAAAATAAAATTGCCCTATTGACAAATAATAAAATGCGCCATATGCGCTAAAGGGTAAAGTAAGGGCAGATAACATATTATACACGAGTGTCATCCACCTCAACTTGCACATCTTCTTACCTAAGCAAACCTTCGCTTTCTTCCTGACCTTTGCTACTCCTTATCTGTTTATTCTTGCCCTAGGGTTCTGCCTCTTTAATACCCTTAAGATCAGGGGTTCTTAACTTTTCGATGACTCCAGACGCCCAATTGATTGTCCAATATAGTCTTATACACCCTTAACTTGACTGTCAAAGTAATCATGACCATTCCTTATATTAGTTGCCAGTATGACTTCCAAATATGCTAACAGCTTGAAGTTACTGTGCTTTAGATATGGGTAGCTGGGAAGAGAACATGAAATAAAATCATAAGCATTGATAACTTTATCATATTTATTTACAAAAAGCTAAATAAAAAATGAGAAATTACAAATATACAAACTGCTACAATAATTTCCAATATAACTTTGATTCACCTGTTTCAGATTATAAACCAATAATTTTACTTCTTACAGTTGGGTATTACATAAAAGAAGAAAACAAACTTAAATGTGCAAGTTTTTTCAATACCTTGACTACTTTACACATACTTTTACTAATCTAGTGAGATATTTGCTGTTGTTTTTGTGCAATCAAAGCATGGAATCGGGGTACAGTTACTAACAAAGCTACTTGCATGTCATCTGACACATCAAGTCGATTTCTCCACTTAGATTTCAGATTAAATGATGCAGAGAATCCTGTTTCACAAAGATACATAGTTGTGAAGGAAACTAAAACATTCATTTACCCTCATGCCAAGCTTGGGTAAGCGGGATTTGCTCACACCAAAACTGCTTGACATCCATCCCAGCCCTTTCAAAATTAGCTTTCATTCTTGGAAGTCAACGAAATCATCCTTTGCTGAATTGTTATCACTCAATCTTGATATATCAAATGAGAAAGGGTTTGTATCCAAACTGATTCCTTGCTAAGATCATCAATATCTGAAGATTAACCCTCAAAATTTGTACTTAGAATTTCCAAATGATTCTTGACTAATTGAAGTATTTCTACAGGTAGTGTTTTACCATCTCCATTAAGGATATTGTCAAGGATTGGAAAGTTTGCCAGGTTTCCGCTTTTAACTTGGTGACTCCAGATAGGTAATTTCCTTGTAAATGCGACAACTTTTCCCCCTGGCTTGAACAATGTCCATATCCCTTCCCTGCATTGATACATTCAAATCATTGTGGAGACTGAAAATATCAGCCAAATATCCCATGCTAACAAATGTTCATCTTCAAAATGATCGGCTAGGGGAGTTTGTTGATGCTTGAGGAATTCGAGAATTTATTCCGAAGTTCTATTACACGTGCGAAAACACGGCCACGACTCAGCCACGTACCTCTGTCTGGTACAGTAACATACTGTGTTCCACTCCAATTTCATCACAGAATTTTTGAAATAATCGATGATTCAATGCACATCCACGAATAAAGTTTACTGTTTGCATAACTATTCCCATCACTTCTTTAAGTTTCTTTGGCAATGTTTTGGATGCCAGAGCTTGGCGATGAAGAACACAGTGTGTGGCGAGCACATGTAGAGCTTTCTCCTTGACCATAGCAACAAATCCAGATTTTTTTGCCAATCATGGTAGGAGCTCCTTCCGTACAAATATACCCAATCAAATCCTATGCCAACTCATGGAGCTCAAAAAACAACTGGATCAGCTTGTATATGTCAACTGCTTTGGTTGTTATTTTGGGTCGTTCACAGAATAAAAACTCTTCCTTGATGTTCTTTTCATGTACATAGCGTACAAATATAAGCAATTGACTTTGGTCTGAAATGTCATTTGATTCATCGATCTGCATGCTGACTTTTGCAGGACTTTGTTAAATCTCACTGACATCTTGGGTTATTATGTCCCGACTCATGTCTTTAATTCTCTGGTGTGCAGTGTCGTTGGACAAGGACAACTGACTCAATTGCTTTGCGGCATCCTCTCTCAGCACAATTTTTGCCATCTCCAGCACACAAGGTTTCACGAGGGTCTCCCCAATTGTGTGGATTTCTCTTCTTTGACAATCATGTACGAAACTTTGTAGGAGGCTTCCAAAAAAGGAATTCCAAGAACAGCAACATAAAAAGAAAAAAAAAGCACTATGTATACAACAGTAGTCAAATACATAATGAACACACAGTCGCTGCCTTTAAATACAATGCAAAACACGCTTCTAGAAATTTTGAGATATGTACTAAAGTTGTAGTAAATACACACGTGTATAATTATTATTATATTAATATTAATATTACAATTAAAGTTGTAGTAAATACACACATATATAATTAAATACAAACATTTGCAGGAAATGCCGAATGTTCTCGAAGATTCTATCATGTTCCATTCACATATTACCCAAGTATAAATTAATACCTTAAATAAAATAAGTACCAGTACCCAGAGATCGAGTCCTATATCCCTAGCATTTGGTTTCCATACCCCTAAGGGGTATGGATACTCCCAGTTAAGAACCCCTGCTTTAGATTGAAAGTAGTGAGTTTCCAATCTTGCAGTGTGCTTTGGGAAAAAATCACTCTCTACATATGAATCTAAGCTCAAAGCAGGGTCCTCCATTCTTTGCAGTTTGTTAATATTGTATTTTTCCCTGTTTTTATCCCCAGTACAGCGCTATGGAATATGTTGGCGTGTTACAAATAAAAGTTAATAATAATAATATTAAAGTATATATGCACCATAAACCACCCATAATATCACAGAAATGGAGAGTTTCTACAAGAGTTATCTATTACTTCACCATTTAGAGACACCCAACAAATTAAAAAATAACTCTACTTATCTTCCATGATGTAGAGAATGTGCTTTTGTTACTTTACTGAATATACCTCAAATCGTCTACAACATTACTATTCCATAGTTTTCCCTATCCTGTTCTCTGATAAAGGGTGCCATGTTTCATAGCTGTGACCTAAAGCCATGCTTACATGGGAGGGGCTCCATACTACCAGTGTCTTAAGAGGCTAACAAGCAGAGTGTCAAGCAGCATGAGATTCTGATAATGTGGAGCCCCTCTCCTGTGAGTAGATCACAGCCAAGAAATATGGCACCCGACATGAGCGAGAATAAGATGAAATGTGTAGGCTCTAGAAGATAAGAATCTGCTACCCTGGGGGCTTCTTCAAAGTAAGCAAAGTGTATGATTTTTTATAACAATTACCCTGAGGTGGATGAAATTAATTAAGTCACCTAGTTGAAACATTTAACACGTTTTGGGCTCTCAAGAGAGAGCATTCAGATCCTTCCATATTGTTTGGCTGACATCTGAATGAAATTATAGCTACCTTCCACTGTATAGCACTTTGTAAAATGCTAGCGCTTTATAAATACATAATAATAATGATAGATCCTTTTATTTTTATTCACATCAAAACTGTTGATATATTTGTACGTATAATGTGTGCAGTAAGTCTAGGCCCAAAAGCCTTTTACAAGCGTGGACTTACAGCTTAGTTCACAAACGATAAAAATGCCATTTCTTTCTTGTTCTCATAAAGCAGTAATTTGTGCTACTTGGCTAAAAAAAATATTTATATACTTTTGCTACCATTTGAAACAGCCGTTCCAGCTCTCATGAAACATGTTTTTCTTCCCAGAGATAATAGGCCCTGAAAAATAGAGTCCCTGAGAGGGAAAAGAATAACACATGGAGAATGTGGTTGAAACAACAGATCAAACAAAAAAAATATCAGCAACTCCCTTCATCTATAGGGAATTTCTGGAAAAGAAAAAGAAAAGACATGTGCTGAGGGTAGAGTCTGACCGTTTGTGAGGAGATCGCTGTCTCAATCACCTGCCTCTCATACCGAGCTCTGTGTCTTTTGCGCAATACTATGTGATGTGGTTAAAAGTAGGAACTTGGATGAACTTTTTAAAGAATGGTATTATTATTTATAAATTATATCCTTATTGTTGCATTAAAAGGACAAGGACAAATGCTTTCTTTTTTGCATGCTTTAAACATTAAGGAATAGTTTTTGTGCACGAACAATTGTTAAAGGACTACTGTGGTCTACTTTTTTTCTATATGGTATTTCAAATAACCAAGCTTACATATTTGTAGAAGGTACCTGGATTTTACTAGGTATATAACATGCCTATGTATTATTTTTTTTTATGTACTTTATTGTATTAAGAAGTGCTTATAAGGTCTGTTTGTACTGCCTAAAATCAAACAAATAGTCCCTGTATGGGTCTGCCCACTGCAACATATGCAGACTGTGTAGGGCTGGATGTGTAGTATAGTATCAATAGTACCAATAGTACCCTAGACTATCGGGGACCACGTCTCAGCAGCATATTGCTGAGAGATGTTGATTGGTTAGTATGAGACACTGCACAGCCAGTAATACAGAATCTGTGTATTGATAAGCTGCAGAGGACAGACCCAAGCAGGTAATATATGTTTGGTTTTAGGCAGTTAATACAGATCTTTTACGCACTTCGTAAAGTACATAAAAGTAAAATAGAAATACAGGTATGTTATATATCTAGTAAAATCCAGAAAACTTCCATATCCCTTTAACTATTGGCAAAATTATATTAAAAAGCAATAAAAAAACACAGCCTTTACGTTTTTATCTTTTCTATACTGTAGGATTCCATTTTTCTTTTCCTATCTGTAACTTATTCAGGAGGGTGTTTTTTTGTAAGCTAATAATCTTCGAGTTACTCCTTTTGAAAGCACTGCAGTCTTAGAGCCTCATTCGATTGAGGCATCATAAGTTACATTAATTAAAGTTACATCATAAGTTACATTAATGTTGTACTTACTTTTGTGGGTCTGCTTTGGGACCGAATTAAGGTACTAATCAATTGGCCGGGCCCGCAAGTTAGGGGCCAATTGCAAAAATAGGAAACCATTGCCATGGGACGTAGCATTTGAGGGCTTGAACATGTGACGGGAGCAAGCCCGTAACTCCCAATGCAGAAACAGCCAATGGAAACAGAGATCGTCATCATGATCAACCTCCGAGCCCATAACTCGTAAGTGAAGGCAGTAGGACTTTGAAATCCAAACTCCATTTTCAAAGTCCTACGAGCTTGTAGGACTTTGAAAAATGGATTTTGGATTTTCAAAGCCCTATGGGCTTGGAGTTTGAACATTGATTGCTGTGCACGATATAACACAAAATTTAAACATGAAATAAAGTATTGGAGAATGTTGTGCTATTAATTCTACGACCTAACATCACTTTCACTCTTCATAAAAGTACAGTATTTCTTTTTGTTTGCTTTTAAAGTGCTCCGATTAGTCATTAAGCCCTTTGCGAGACCTCCTTGGTACCATTAACTCGATATTTGCCATTCTCAGGCTCGACGGAGTGGTTAGGAAGGGGAATCAGAGTAGTTGAATAGCGATTTGCGTTTTTATCATTCGTGACTCTTGTGGCTGTGAATGATCAAAGGCTTGGAGGGCATTAACTTGCGATTTTACAAATCTCAATGGATCGCAGCTCACAGCACGTAACTCGATCGGAGCTCGCAAACGGAAGGCAATCGAATAGAAAAATAACTTGCAACCTCCACTTGCAAGCCCGGATCTCAAAATTGGAGCAATTGAATGAGGGTCTTAGATACTACACTGTCATTGTACAGTTATAGGCTCCCTGTACATTCAAAGTCTCATTTCACCACAGTAAGTTATTAACAGAAAACAAAATGGTAGATTTCACTGCAACTAAAATAAATATAATAGTCAATAAATTAAAGTCAGTGCTATTTTCTATTGTGCTTCTATTGTGTTAAATATTTGACTGCTATGGGCCTTTAAAATAGCCTTTTTTTAATATCACAATAGTTTTTTTTAATGCATAAAATGTTAAAGGGCCACTGTAATGCTCCAGCTTTCATACAACATTTAAGAAGTAAAGATTAATATTAAATAACATTTCAATTTATTTGATTTGTAAAAGTAGCACTACAGAATATGTTGGTGTGTTACAAATAAAGGAAATAATAATAAAGTAATAAAGTAGGTCTTTTGTGAGGAGACGCTTACATTTTTTTCTCCACATCTTTTTAAGAGGGTGGGGCGCATTTCCTGTGCAGCCACAGTTTGTAAAAGATAGGAGGAGCTCTGGTCTAAAGATGATTAGGGAAAAAACTATTTAGTGCAGGCTTTGTCACTAAAGATCACTTTTTTTTTATAATCACAATACATACGTTTTTTTATACATATATTTACCATTTCAAAAATAGGAAAGTAGGACAATTACAGTGGCTCTTTATTGATCAATTTTTGATTACCTGAAATTACTCCTGTTATCCAACATTATTACAATCATTTCAGTTAATAACATACAGATAATTAATAATCCACCAGTTATTGTAATACTACTGTTACGCGCTGATTTGTTTGAAGGAGGGTTTCCTTTCAGTAAATTAAATACATTTGAATAAATGTTTAGATGTATTCTTTTGACTCCAGCTCGCAAATTCCAAACACAAGGCTGAACTCGTAAACCCTGTCTTTTTTTTTTGTCTCATTAGTTTTTATTAGACACATTGTCAACACAATATAACATACTTTGCAGACAATTTGAGCACATCAATAGGTACAGTAGAGTGAGTTGTATCTTTTACAAGTACATTCCAGGAAAGAAAAACTATTAACATAACTCATTCTTAGCAAAATTACACTGAAACCATAGATGACTAGTACCAGATCTGAGCATGACATGGTGTCTCGAGAATTTTGTTTTCCTAGGATTTTATAGGGTTTGCCTATTAGCTATGTGCTTCACACTCTTAGACGGAGAGAAAGCATGAAATTTGAAAGGAACCAAAACAGAAAATAAAAATGCAAAATAACTAATAAGAAATAAAATAAGAAACAGAATTAGAAAGGTGGGGGAGGGGGCGAAGTGGAAGTGGGTGTATTGTATTGTATAACCCCTATATGATCTCACCAATCCAGCGTGTGATAGAATGTGTCTACCTCCGGGCACCCTCGGAAGCACACCTGTTTGTGCTATTATTCCATCTATGGATTCTCTCAGGTGTTATGTATGTCCTGTGCAATACCTTTAAAGACCTCTCCAGGATACTGTAGTTGTATGACTGCTTAGATAAGAGGCCCAACAGTCCTGCTCCCTAGTCTTTCACAGATCTTTCTCCCACGCGGTCATATATTTTGGCTTTCTCTCTTGAGTGTATGTATTAAAATTATTGTATAGCAGAAAACCATATGTTTTGATAGAGGGAACTCACAGTTTTTAACAAGCCAGTTTGCCCTTGGAGCCCCATGCTTTCTCCCAAGCATGCTAACATGATGGTATAGGCTTTCAGGGGGCGTGATAATATGATCTAACAATATTTAAGCAAGCCCGTAATTTACTTCTTAGACACAGCCAATAGTAAATGAGATTGTCATCATGACATCAGTAAAACATGAAAATTACACTTCATCTGCAATTGGAAACTAAGAATTAATTAGTGCAAAAAAGGGACTGTTGTGCAATTAATTCTAATGTGTTTCCATGCCTTCCTGTCCTTTTACAGTACAGTATTGAGTGTTTAATTGCTGCTACAGCTATAATAAGTGTTTGAAACGCCTTGCCAGTCCTATTTAGTACTCGTAATTTTTTTGACAGAAACATGATATTTTTTTCAGTTGTGGGGCAGACTTTATTTGCAATCTTGGGCTTCGGGTCTAATAGAATATCAATTTTGTGTAACTTTAATTATTAAGAGCTCGTAATGTTTGAGCTGTGCTAAAACCAATGGAGTTCTAAGGCCTGTTTTGCAGGATTTAGCTGGCCCGTAATTATTGTGGGTCGGAAACTCGTAATCGGATTGTGAGTAGCCAATAGAATATGTGGCAATTTAGAGTGGTTTTAAGTGTATATAAATTTACAAATTGGGCAATAGACTGGCTTCCAAAGTTATTTATTTACAATATGAGTATCTGAGCAACCAGAACTGCCAATGAGCAAAATTTTTTTTAGAAAAGCAAAAAAATAGAAACATCCTTTGCATGTTATCTGTTTCATGCAGCTATATGCAATCCTGCTGTCTACAATGAAATGGCCACAACACAATTAACAGGGTCTCTATGAATCCTTGTTTACACCTGCTCTTAACTCAATGGTATGATAAAGACCTTTTAGAATTCATTTTCTTTAATTAATATAATTTACTTCCTCAAGGAATGTATAAAACGTATTTATATATATATATATATATATATATATATATATATATATATATATATTTGCATAATGGAACAATTTTGACTCCACTGACTTTATCCTTCCTTCTTTACAAGACAGATAAACAAACTAACTTAGCTTTTTAAAATTTCTTAAAGATATCTACTATGTAGTGATGTCCCGAACAGTTCGCCGGAGAACTATTCGCGGCAATTTTCGCATGTTCGCGTCCGCCATGAAGGCCGAACACTTGCGCTTTTCGGTTCGCCCCCTATACTTTATCATTGAGGAAACTTTGAACATCATTTATTTTATTTTATAATTTTTTTTGTGTAATCTATGCCTGCCTGCCAGCGTGTGAGTGTGACAGGCTAACACCTAACAGCTTATATTGTGCTTATTTTTACTACTCATACCTGGTGGTGTAACATACATTGAAAACAACCATTTTTTTCCTGTAATCTAATTTCAGTTGCCTGCCTGTGTCAGGCTCACAGCTTATATTGTGCTCAGTGACATAAAACAACACTTTTTTGACTGTAATATATTGAATAGCAATTGCCTGCCTACAGGCGTGTGTGTGAAGCCTATTGCATCTACTCTACCAACTTTTGCCAGTGCACAGTGATACGTCATATCCGGTGCAACCGTAGTGTACAGTAACATAAAATAACACTTTTTTGACTGTAATCGATTGAATATCAGTTGCCTGCCTACAGGCGTGTGTGTAAAGCCTATTGCATCTACTCTGCCAACTTTTGCCAGTGCACAGTGACACTCATATCTGGTGGCACCTTAGATTGCACGCGCAGTGCCCCAAATTTGAAGTGGGAGGACCGACCAAGCATCTTTTTCCATCTCCCGCTTCCAAAAATCCATGCCATATACACCTCCCCTAATAGTGGACGTAACAGGGATTAAACCGATAGGAATAGTACTACTTAACAGTACACACCTTATAATAACGCAGACAGAGGCAACGCAGAGAGAGGAGTCTGAAGAAGAGGAGTCAGAGGAGGAAGGTGGCTTTGAGGAGGTGGAAGACCAAACACAGCAGGCGTCCCAGGGGGCTTGTTGTCACATTTCGGGGACCCTTGGTGGCTGGGTGAAGGAAGAGACCTTCAATGACATCAGTGAGGACAAGGAACGGGACATGGCTAGCTTGGTATCCAACCTTGTGCAAATGGGGAGATTGCGGTTGTGCAAAGGAACTGTTTGCTGTTGTTTGCTGTGCATTAAACGGGGAGATTGGTCTGTTACTGTGAAGCGGGTGTAAACCTTACACTACCTGATCGATACAACATCATACCTGATGTTTTAAAGCATGTTATTTCAAACAATTTAGGAATGTTAGGTGATTTATGCCCTTTATGGCTTAAAACCAGACTCTGTATCAACTATGTAATTTTCCGTGGGAGTTTTGCCATGGATCCCCCTCCAGCATGCCACAGTCCAGGTGTTAGTCCCCTTGAAAAAACTTTCCCATCACTATTGTGGCCAGAAAGAGTCCCTGTGAGTTTTGAAATTCGCCTGCTCATTGAAGTCTATGGCGGTTCGCCGGGTTCGCCCGTTCGCGAACATTTGATTGAAGTTTGTGTACGATGTTCGCGAACCGAAAATTTGATGTTCGCAACATCACTACTACTATGTTACAAAAAAACCTTACTGTGTTAATCTCAGTTTCCAGTGTTATCTCCTACTTGACAAGAAAGGCAAATGTGATGATGGCACGGGATGCATAGAATTGAATATTAAAAATAACAAATAAAAGATTGTTTTTATGTAATCTTTATAAAAAAACAATATATATATTTACTGCTACCATTTTTGGTCTTTAACACAGCATACTATGAATATTAATCTTCCGTGTCGCTCAAAGAGACACTATAGTCCCACTGTAGTAAGATATTTTTATTACACATTTTAAAGGACTAATATTACCAATATGCCAACACTTTTAATAAGGTGACAAATAGAAGCAAACATTAAAGGTATTATCTGTTTATTTAACTTTATGGAGGAGTATGTATTTATACAGCCACAATGGAAATGCCATGACTAAATGAGAGATGGGATTTGATAGGCATTACTGAAACATGGTGGGATGACTCTAATGACTGGACTGTTAATTTGGATGGTTATAACCTATTTAGGAAATATAGGGGCAATGGTAAAAGAGGAGGAGGACTTTGTCTGTATGCTAAGCCTATAGTTAGAGAATATATTTATGGTAGAACAAATGATAATGATGAATCATTGTGGGTAGAGTTGAATAGTGGAGGTAAAAAAAAATAATGGTAGGAATATGCTATAACCCCCCAAACATAAATGAATGTGAGTAATTGAAAATATTATTACAGATTGGAAATGTAGCTAAGCATGGACAAGTTCTAATAACGGAAGATTTCAATTACCCTGAAATAAACTGGATACATGAGAACAGCAGGGGAGCAGTTTCTTGAGTACACTCAGAGATAATTATTTGGCCCAAGTTATACAATAACTTACTAGAAATGAAGCTATCTTGGATTAATCCATCACAAATCATATTGATATAATGTCAAAGCTTGAAATAAGTTTGAATACTTTTGGGCAAGAGTGATCACAACACATTCTCATCTGAGATAGAGTACAAAAAAATAAGTTATATGGGGCCAACAAAAACTCTACATTTTAAAAGGGAAAATTGTAATGTCCAAGGACAGCAATACCATGTATAGACTGGGACAAAGAACTAGCATTTATTATGAAAATAAATGGACATTCAATTCCTTTCTAAATATACATTTATTGTTGTTGTTGTTGTTCAGTCCTTCACTTCAGTCGTGTCTGACTCTTGGTGACCATACGGATTCAGCATGCCAGGCACATCTTTGTTTCTGGTAGTGCTTAAAGAAAGATTCTGGTGCAGATTTTATTTTTTTAAATATATAAGGTTGAACTATTACCTTTTATAACCTCAATTCATGAGGTATATGAAGGACTTCCCAACACGGTGACCTCTTGGCTACTACTTCTTCAACTTATGAGCATCTTTGTTTTATGCTCCATATAGTGTAATATGGATATCAGCGTAACATATGTGTAAGTTTCTAATGTATGGAAAATACTATATTGCTATCAATAAATAATGAAGTGTGAGGTTAATCATTGTATTATCTCTAAGCAAAAATATACCTCTAGTCAATATACCACATTGAACATGGTTCAGGACATATATGTGAGTTTATTTAATAGTTATAAAAAATACTTTACAAAAATTAAAATCAAATAAAAAAAATCATATGAAATGTAAAAATTAAAAATAAAAGATAAAAAAATCGAGCAGACACATTTCACTACTCTCAATTTGAGGCTTTCTCAATGATCGAAATGCCTATATAATAAACATATGAATGGAATACATTTATTATATGTTCTTTGTCTAAATAATCACAAACATATTTAAAAGCCAGAAATATATGTAGGTGTCAAGTGCAAATAATAATAATATATATTTTTTGTGTGCATATATATGTCAGACCATACATATACTTCGAAGTACACATTAGGGGTGTGGTATTGCCTGTGTAAAGGCATATCAGTGTGTGACTTTTTGTGGTCTGCTTGCATCTGTTCTGTGATTTCTCTTGAACGGTAAGTGTGTGTGTACTTGTGCAGTGAATAGTGGGCAGGTGAGTAGGAAGCACCTAATAAAAACAGGGGAAGGTGCGAACACTTCTAGCATAAGGGCAGTTCTAGTATAAATGTAGGAGTTTAAATATAAGGAGGGAGTGCAAAGGGGGAGAACATTGTAGTGCTTTATAAAAAATGTTTTACCCACTGTAATTATGAGTCAGTCCAGTGGAAACCTCCCTCAGTGTACATCCTGTCATATGTATGCACTACTGGAACAGATGATCCAGGGTCCATACCTCTGTGACAGGTTTGAGCATGCTGATTATCTTGAAACTCAACTTGGAGAACTGGCGAGGAGAATTGCAGCACTTAGTGATCTTGCTCCACTGGAAAGGGGGTTGGTGCTCATTGAGCACAGTTTAGCTGGAACTAGCATGGAGGGTGGAGCTGGGGCTAGTGCGGATGTCCAGGGAGGTAGCTGGGTTACAGTTACAAGGGAAAGCAGGGGGAACAGGAGCAGGAGGGAGGCCAGTTCTGAGTTGGCATGCACCAACAGATTTGCCTGATTGAGTGAAACTGTTGGGGATGTCCATTTAGGAATCGCAATGCCAGATAGAGCTGTTCCCTCTAACAGCCAGGAGAATAATTCTACTGGAGGAGTGGGAGGGGAAAAATAGGCAGAGCAACAGGCAGGTTCTGTTGGTTGGGGACTCTATTATTAGGAAGGTAGACAGGGTGATTTGTCACCCAGATCCCAGTTTGTCACCCAGATCCCAGTTTGCAGTTTGCTGTCTCCCGGGTGCTCAGGTTCGGCATGTTGTGGATCAAGTAGACAAATTATTGGGGGGGGCTGGAAATGAACCGGCGGGTTTGGTACATATTGGTACCAATGACAAAGTTAGTGGAAGATGGAGTGTCCGAAAGAATGATTTTATATAACTAGGTAATGAGCTGAAGGCAAGGTAGTATTTTCTGAGACACTACCAGTGCCACGTGCTAGCCAAGGGAGGTAGAAGGAACTTAGGGAGGTTAATGCATGGCTAAAAATGTGGTGTATTAAGGAGGAGTTTGGGTTTTTAGAGCACTGGGCTGACTTCTCACTTGGGTACAATCTCTATAGCAGGGATGGATTGCACCTTAATGATGAGGGATAGGATGGTAGAACGGCTGGGGGAGTTTTTAAACTAGTAGGTGCGGCGGAGGCACGAGATAGAAGTAATGGGGTAGTAAGTGTAGAGGGGGTAAGGAAATTATTAACTAGTCATGGGGGAGGAGATGGGAGGAGGGTTAGTACAGTCAATAGGGAGATATTGCTAAGTAACTGAAGTACAGTGGCAGGCACTTCAGAACTACAGACTCATAACAAAATGTGTATGCTTGCTAATGCCAGAAGCTTTGGGAAACAGTGATCACAAAAGTGATCACAACACAGTCTCATTTGAGATTGAATAAAAAAAAAAACATAACTGTAAGGGGCTATCGAAAACTCTTAATTTTAAAAGGGCAGATTTTAGCGGTCGAAGGGCAGTGATACAACGTATAGACTGGGACAGAGAACTGACAGGTAAAAATATTGAACATAAATGAACAATGTTCAAATCCTTACTAAATAAACATACTTATCACCATATACCATGTGGAAATAAAAGTAGAAGGAGTAAATCATAACCCATGTGGCTTAGCAATGAATTGAAAGAGGAATATGAGGAGTAAAAATCTAGTGTTAAATTATACAAACAAGAGGGGACAGAGACTGCTTTACGCAAGTACAAGGAAATTAACAAGGCTTGCAAAAGGGCTATTAGACTGGCTAAAATCAACAATAAAAAGTTAGTTGCAAAGGAGAATAAGACTAACCCTAAAATATGTTTTAATATATTAATAGGAAGAAGGCCAGGAAGGAAGTTATAGGAACATTACAATGTGACACAGGCCGTCTGATAATTAGTGACCAGGAAAAGACAGATGAGCTAAATAGGTTCTTTTCTTCTGTATGTTCAAGGAGGTACCAGTGGTTAGGTCACTGCAACATAATGGGGCTACACTACCTTAACCAAATAACTGGTTAACGCAGGAAGAAATCCAAAAGAGATTTGGAAAAATAAATGTTAATAAAGCCCCAGGTCCTGATGGAATACATACAAGGGTACTGAGGGAACTGGCCTCTGTAATAACAAAACCAATATATTGAATTTTTCAGGATTCACTCAACACAGGGTCACTACCAGATGACTGGGAAAGGCAGAGGTGATACCTATATTTAAGAAGGGAGCAAGAGCAAAATTATAGGTCAGTGAGTGCCACTTCGGTAGTGGGAAAGCTTTTAGAAGGGTTAATAAGGGATAATATACAGGAATATGTCTATTCAAACAGGATTTTAAGTAGGAGCCAACATGGATTTATGAAGGATAGGTTATGTCAAACAAACCTAATTAGTTTATATGAGGAGGTTAGTAGGAACTTGGATCAAGGCAACTCAGTGGATGTAGTCTATTTGGATTTTGCAAAGGCTTTTGATACAGTGCCACATGGGAGACTACTGAGCAAGCTAAGGGATACAGGAATTGCCGTAAATATTTGCTTATGGATTGAGAGCTGGCTAAAAGACAGGAAGTAAAGGGTTGTTGTAAATGGAACATACTCCGAATGGACTAATGTGGTAAGTGGGGTTCCTCAGCGCTCAGTATTAGGTCCCCTCCTTTTTAACATATTTATTAATGACTTGGAAGTGAGATTGGAGTGTGGTGTCTCCATTTTTGATGATGACACAAAGTTGTGCAAGGTAATTAAATCAGAAAATGATGTACTTTCCCTCCAAAGGGATTTTCATAAATTAGATGAATGGGCATCTAAGTGGCAGATGAGATTTAATACTAATAAATGTAAAGTTATGCATCTGGGAAGGAAAAATAACCATAATGGAGAAAATCTAGGGGTATCAGATATTGAAAGGGATTTGGGAGTACTTGTGGACAACCGCCTAGGTAACAGTGCTCGATGCCAAGCAGTATCTGCAAAGGCAAGTACAACATTAGCATGTATTAAGAAGGGTATAGAAGCAAGGGAAGCAAATATAATTCTCCCACTATACAAATCCCTAGTACACCCTCATTTGTAATATGAAGTAAAATTTCGGCCACCACTACATAAAAAGGACATTTTAGAGCTGGAATATGTACAGAGAAGGGCAACAAAGCTAATAAAGGGAATGGAGGGGCTAAGTTATGAAATTTAACAAAATTAAACGTATTTCCTCTAGAAAAAAGGCGTCTAAGAGGAGATATGATTACCTCATATAAATAAATCCAGGGTCAATACAAGGCTTTGTCAAGGGAACTTTTTGTGCCAAGAGGTTTTCAACTGACAAGGGGACATCCTTTGATATTAGAAGTAAAAATATTTCACCTTAAAGAAATAAAAGGGTTCTTCACAGTAAGGGTGGTTAATCTGTGGAATTCTCTACCAAAGCAGGTGGTAACGGTGGATTTGATAGACTATTTTAAAAAGGGATTGTATATATTTTTAAATTAAAAGGGCATTAAGGGCTATCCTGGATAAATAGAGAGAGAGTATTGATCCAGAGATGAATCCAATTGCCAGTATCTGGGTGAGGAAGGAATTTTATCTTTTTTTCCCTGTTGAGACAATTGGCAAAGTTTCACTGTTTTTTTTCTGTTTGCCTTCCTCTGGATCAATCACATATATAGTTGTGAGCAGCAGAAAATGTTGCTAACGCTGACATCATAAAGGGGGCGTGGCTATGATGTAAGTGGGGGTGGGCCTAACAACTGATTTTAACAGAAGCGTGGCGGCCATTTGCATTTCAGAGAAAGACAGCAAAGTGAGAGAGGGAGACAGGTACAGAGAGAGAGGGAGACAGCTACAGAGAGAGAAGAAGACAGGTACAGAGAGAGAAGAAGACAGGTACAGAGAGAGAAGGAGACAGGTACAGAGAGAGAGGGAGACAGGTACAGAGAGAGAGAGGGAGACAGCTACAGAGAGAGAAGGAGACAGGTACAGAGAGAGAGGGAGACAGGTACAGAGAGAGAGGGAGACAGGTACAGAGAGGGAGAGAGACAGGTACAGAGAGAGAGGGAGACAGGTACAGAGAGAGAGGGAGACAGGTACAGAGAGAGAGGGAGTCAGGTACAGAGAGAGAGGGAGACATAAAGAGAATTACAGAGCAAGAGCACACACAGACAGTGAGGGAGCACAAAGACAGCGCAGAGAGAGTTCACAGATAGAGCGCACAGAGAGTGCAGAGAGATTGACAAAGAGAGTGAGGGGTACAGAGACAGAGATTGCACACAGACAGCAGTGCACATAGGGTGCAGATAGAGAAAGCGTACACGCAGAGAGCATGCCCAGCCGGTACATCTACACATTGTATAGTAATAATAATAATAATAATGCACAAGAGCATGCCCAGCCGGTACATCTACACATTATATAGTAATAATAATAATAATGCACAAGAGCATGCCCAGCCGGTACATCTACACATTATATAGTAATCACATATATAGTTGTGAGCGTACGAGTTGTTGCTAACGCTGCGGGCTCGCGTAGCAACTGAGACCCGAAGGCGCTCCTTGCCAGCAACTGCGACCCTCGCAAACTTCACGTCGCAACCCAAACACTACGACACACACATTACGACACTCGCAAACAACATACGACACACGTTCACACACATTACGGACTCGCAACACTCGGACGCAACTCGCGAACATTACAAAATATAAAACACAATACATACACACACCACATACATAAAAAACTTACCTACACCAAGAGGGAGCACCCAGCACCTCAAAAATACAACTTACACCTCGATTTTACTTCAAATAAAACAGTTTAGAGACTAAAAAAAAAACGAAGCGAGAGAAAAAATGGCCGCCGAACAAAACGAAAACGAGGCTACAGCAATCTAAACTCGCAAAACACCACAAGAAACTCGCAAAACACCACAAAACACCTACGGATATTCCGATACAAACGTATAACACACATTACTCGCCATTTGACGCCAATGCGGAAGTACACGACAACGGTTTGGGCTCGCGCACGCACAGTGTTACACTGCACACATTCAGCACGCTTACACAGCAGATCCACACCACTAATGCTGCAGCAACATCAAAACACATTCACAGCTCTTCCACACAATGCTTTAAAATAGGTAAAGTATATTCATTTATTAATGTATTATATATTTCATTATTACACACTAAACAGCATTAGCTACCTTACAATTTCATTGCCGTCATTTTTTGACGGGCAATTCGCTAGTTAACAATAAATCTGTGTATCGCAGATCAGAGGAGATCTGAAAAGGTTGAACTTGATGGACTAAAGTATTTTTTCAACCTAAATTACTATGTAACATATATATATATATATATATATATATATATATATACACATACAATGGGCATTGTTGTATTTACCTGTGTGTGCACAACACAGATAAAATATATTTAGAATATATACATATATAAAATTCCCATCTTGGAAGTAATAACAATGAATTGATATGTATATCTCAGGTATATATATATATATATATATATATATATATATACATACAGTATAGTATATATATGGCCAGGTAAAGAATCTTATCTGGTATTTGTAGGAGGGACCCTCTCACAACGGTCGAACGATAGGGGTAGTGACGAACTGATGGTAGTCCCGGGATCAGCAGTGACTGTGGAGGAGGCTACTGGAGGGAAAGAGTATTAGGCGATACATGAAAAGACATTAGTAGCAATAGACGAGCAGGCTAGAGTAGGACGTAGTAGAAGGAGCATTGCAGTGGTGCCTAGTGAAGGCTGATGTGAGGCTTGTGAGTATAATGAAGCCTAGCGCAGGGAAGTGCGACTATGAAAGAGTGATTGAGGTGGAGCCTATCGAAGGCGAGTATAGGACTTACGGAGGTATCGGAAGTGGTGCCCAGAGAGGGCCAAGTAAAGAGTTACGGAGGGTAGACATTTAGTAGATCTGGGCCAGAAACCACATGAATAAGGCTTAGGGAAACCGAAGTGCTACTACCTTGGACGTGGACAAGGGCATAATCAAGTAGGTTCAGGCCCAGATCTATAGTAAAAAGGGTAAGGAAGTCAGGATAACTTACCTCGAGAGGAACAATTATTCTCCAGCAATGAAAGTGCTGTTTTGGGCAAGAAAAGTAGTTACAAGGAGATATGCACAGATGCTGAAGGCAGGAAATAAAGAAGCTGCAAAGCAAAGCAGTTACGAGGAGATAGGCACAAATGCTGAAGTGAGAGAGCTGAAAATGGTGGAGAGAAGCAAATAAACATTGAACAGGCATAGGTAGATGACCGAGCTGAGAAGCATACTGCAGAACATAGTCAGAGTCAGGAGCAGCTGTACCCTGCATGACAAAATGAGCTGAATGAGCTGAGGTACAAACAGGAAGCACTTATAAAGCTGCAGAGAGCCCCGTCTAAGGAATAGGCGGGGCTAGAGAGGGACTGACAATGTATGAAGCAGCTGGAGGCCCCACCCACGGAAGAGGTGGGGTGAGAGAGGGACCCGAGCACATTTCTCCAATCTCAAGGTTCACCAAAGGACAATATAAAAGGAAAGTATGAATACACAAAAGCAAAACATTCAATGTAGGCCACATAAATTAATGGCAAAGCATATAGTACTGCTCTATATATATAAGGAAATACCAGGGGGGTTACTTCTCCTCTAGGATTTTGTGCTTATCCATATCATTTTCTTGGCAAAGATACTGGAGTGGGTGCCAATAATGGTAGTCAAACCATTATATCTAAGTTTTCAAGACTCACTCACCACAGGGTCACTACCAGATGACTGGAGAAAAGCAGATGTGATACCTATATTGAATAAGACCTGGAAACTATAGACCTATATGCCTCAGATTTAATATGGGATTGTATATAAAAATGTCTATTTGAACAAGATAATAAGTAGGAGTCAACAGGGATTTGTGAGGGGTCGATTATGTCAGGCAACTTTATTTAGTTTCTATGAGCAGGTTAGTAAGAACTTGGATCAAGGCAACTCAGTGGATGTAATCTTTTTGGATTTTGCAAAGGCTTTTGATACAGTGCCACATGGAAGATTGTTGTGCAAACTAAGGCAGTAAATATATGCTTATAGACTGAGGACGGGTTAAAGACAAGAAGCAAAGGGTTTTTGTAAATGGAGCATACTCAGATTGGACTAATGTAGTAAGTGATTCAGTATAGGTCATCTATTTTTTTAACAGATTTATTAATGACTTAGACGTAGGAAGAGGAAACCTAAAATGATGTTCTTTCCCTCCAAAGAGTCTTACATAAATTAGAGAAATGGGCAACTAAATGGCGGATGAAATTTAATGCGAATAAATGAAAAAGTTATACATTTGGGAAGGAAAATTAAGCAGGTAATTTAAAATTTTAATGGAGCAAATCTAGGGGTATCAAAGATAGAAAGGGATTTGGGAGTGCTTGTGGAGAACCACCTGGGTAACAGTAGTGCTCAATGCCAAGCAGCATCTGCAAAAGCAGATACATTATTAGCACGCACTGAAGGGTATTGAAGCAAGAGATGCAAATATAATTCTACCACCAAAGAAATCCCTAGTAGGCCCTCATTTGGAATATGGAGTACAATTTGGGCACCACTTCATAAAAAGGACATTTTGGATTTGGAAAAAGTACAGAGAAGGGAAAAATAACTAATAAGTGGAATGGAGGGGCTAAGTTATGAAGAAAGACCACATTACTCTTATTTTCTCTAGGAAAATAGGAGTCAAATAGGCGATATGATTACCTTATATAAATACATCCACGGTCAGTATAAAGCTTTGTCAAGTGAAGTTTTCATGCTAAGAGGTTTTCAGCTGACAAGAGAACATCTCTTGAGGTTAGAAGATAAAGGAATCCACCTTAAAGAGAGAAAAGTGTCATTTAACGTAAATGGTGGTCAAACTGTGGAATTCTCTAGCAAAGGAAGTTGTACCACTGGATTCGATAGATAGGCTGGATATATTTTTGAATAAAGAGGTAAGTAGGAGTGTTGATCCAGGGAGGAATCCGATTGCCATTGTATCTGGGGTCAGGAATTTTTTTTTATTTTTTTTTCCCTTTTTAATTTGTTTTTTTTTCTGTTTGCCATCCTCTGCATCAATTAACAATTAATCTGCATATTACAAGGATCATAGAAGATCTAAAAAGGTTGGAATTGATGAACTAAAAGTTTTTTTTAACCTCAATTGCTATGTAACTATGTAAAAAAATTGCAAATAAAATATGGTAAATT
Source organism: Discoglossus pictus (assembly GCA_027410445.1). NCBI lineage: Eukaryota > Metazoa > Chordata > Amphibia > Anura > Alytidae > Discoglossus > Discoglossus pictus. The sequence goes on from CM050166.1 coordinate 60,571,504, forward strand.
TAAGTTTTAATTTTTTTACTGTTCTAAAGACAGTTTACAGGTTATTGATTTTAGTTCTTTAAAGTGGCACAAAGGAAATTCAAAATACAAATATTCTATCAATTGAATGTCATTTAAAAATGCATTTCCTTAAATAAAACTAACATTGGATTTTCCCATTCTGAGCTGTCGGTCAACCTTTCTGATCCACGTACAAACTGAAATACATATCTTGAGTCTATTTGTTTGACTTCAGTAGCCTGCACAAAAAGAGACTAGTATGTTCAATGTGCAGATGCAGTCAAGACAAATGGCCCAGTGTATCAGAACTTATCAGGAAATAATGGCAATGATCTCTCATTAACAAAATATATGAATCTTGTTTTGTTGGTAGATTAGAAAGGGAGACAAAATGTAGTAAAATTATTTCAGATTTTAATCCTTTTGTGATAAGTAAAGCATTCAAGAGGTGAGAAACTGAAGTAAATACTAGCATAGATTCCAAAGATTGGCTGTAAGCCCTTAGGCTAGTAAAAATCTCAGCCATCAACGCCTCCCATACTGAATTGTTTTTTAAAATCATACAGAGATGGCACTATGTAACAGTTACTATGGTAAAAATGAATCCCTCTACAGATGCTTGGGGGTGCTTGTCATTTTGCATATGAATCTCGATGCAATTGCACCAAAAGAGAAGTATTTGATTTCTCATATCCTTTTAAATATGGGAAACACCAAAATATAATAATAAATATATAATAAATATATGATATAAGTTGAGAATTGATGAGAGATAACTTTAATGTTAGTTCCACAAGAAAGGTAAATCTCCGAAATTGGCACTTATGGGATAGCTACTTGGCAACCTGAAGGACTGGCCTTGGATTGCTCCAGCCTTTTTTGGATTTTCCCAAAGCCTGGGTTGTATGAATGATAGTATTCTTGTATTATTTTTGTATGTTGTTTTGTATTGTGTATGATTTATATGAAGTTATGGTGTATTTTTGTTTCGGAAAACAATAAAAAGAAAAAAAGATAAAAAAGAAAAAAAAAAGAAAAGAAAAGAAAGGGAGACTCACAGTTTTATAAAGGCAAATGTCAATTTAAGCTGACTGTAGGAAAATGAATATGGAAGGTTCACAGATTTTACTAGGTATATAAAATACCCATGTATCTATTATGTTTATGTTATTTATTTTATTAAAAAGTGTTTATATGCTCTGTTTTTACTGCCTAATAACAAATAGTCCATGCACGAGTCTGTCTACTGCTGCATAGTTTTAAGCACTCCTTAATAAAAATAAATCACATAAAAGTAAGTAGAAACACAGGCATATTAATCCATGAACCTTCCATATTCCTTTAACCTTCAACCTAAAAAAATCCTTTTTTTTTTCCAAATATGTTTTATTGTAATTAAAACAAAAAACAAATAATTAACAATTATGTTGTTGTTGTTCAGTCCTTCAGTTGTGTCTGACTCTCGGTGACCATATGTGTCCAATATTGGAGTAGATCACAATTTGTCTGACCTCTCTGCTATGACCTGCACATCTTGGGTGACCCTACATGGTATGGTTCACAGCTTCTCTGAGGTACACAAGCCCCTTCGCCATGACAGGGAAGTGATACAGAATGGATATACATAAATACAGAAATCTCTTTGTTGTTTTTTCAAATTTCTCATAACATTAACAGTGATAAATCAAAAAATAATATAAATAAACAATCGGGGGAAGTAGAGGATTTGTTGGGTAATTTAAGTTATTATTTGCTTTCTCTTTCTTCAAAGTTATTTAGGTTCTTATGTTATTACTTTATTTATTTTTGTCTATTTTCAGATGCTCAAACAGAATATCTATTTCATTTTTTTTTTTGTCTATAACTGCCAATATCATGTACCTTGTGTGTGTGTATATACAGTGCCTTGCAAAAGTATTCACCCCTCTTGGCATTTTTCTTTTTTTTTTTATTGCCTCACAACCTGGAATTAACATAGATTGTTTGAGTATTTGCATCATTTACAGAACATGCACACAACTTTGAAGATGCTTTTTTTATTATTATTGTGAAGCAAACAGCAAATAGGACAAAATAACAGAAAAAGTCAATGTGCTTAACTATTCAAACCCTTAAAGTCAATACTTTGTAGAGGTACCTTTTGCGGCAATCACAGCTCCAAGTCACTTTGGATAAGTCTCTATGAGCTTGCCATATCTTACCACTGTGATTTTTGCCCATTCCTCCTTGCAAAACTGCTCCAGCTCCTTCAAGTGGATGGTTTGCGCTTGTGAACAGCAATCTGTAAGTCTGACCACAGATTTTCTATTGGATTGAGATCTGGGCTTTAACTAGGCCATTCCAACACATTTACATGTTTCCTCTTAAACCACAGAAGTGTTGCTTTAGAAGTGTGTTTGAGGTCATTGTCCTGCTGGAAGGTGAACCTCTGTCCTAACCTCAAATCACGCAGTGGTACAGGTTTTGCTCAAGAATATACCTGTATTTAGCACCATCCATCTTTCCCTCAACTCTAACCAGTTTCCCAGTCCCGGCTGCTGAAAAACATCCCCACAGCATGATGCTGCCACCACCATGTTTAACTGTGGGGATGGTGTTTTTTGGGTGATGTAATGTGTTGGGTTTGCGGCAGAAATAGCTTTTTTTTTGATGACCGAAAATTTCAATTTTAGTCTTATCAGACCAGAGCACCTTCCTCCATACACTGTGGGAGTCTCCCACTTGCCTTTTTTGCAAATACAAAATGTGCCATTTTGTTTTTTGCTGAACGTAATGGCTTTCTCCTGGCCACTCTGCCATAAAGCCCAACTCTATGGAGCATAGGCTTATTGTCATCCTATGTACAGATACTCCAGTCCCTGCTGTGAAATTCTGCAGCTCCTCCAGGGTTACCTTAGGTCTCTGTGCTGCCTCTCTGATTAATGCCCTCCTTGCCCGGTCCGTGAGTTTTAGTGGGCGGCCGTCTCTTGGCAGGTTTGCTGTTATGCCATGTTCGTTCCATTTGGTTATGATAGATTTGATGGTGCTCCTGGGCATCATCAAATATTTGGATATTTTTTTATAACCTAACCCTGACTTGTACTTCTCAACAACATTGTCCCTTACTTGCTTGGAGAGTTCCTTGGTCTTCATGGCAGTTTTTGGTAAGTGGTGCCTCTTGCTTAGGTGTTGCAGCCTCTGGGGCCTTTCAAAAAAGATGTGTATATGTAATGACAGATCATGTGACACTTAGTTTGCCCCCAGGTGGACATCATTTCACTAATTATGTGACTTCTGAAGGTAATTGGTTGCACCAGAGCTTTTTTGTGGGCTTCATAACAAAGCGGGTGAATACATACGCACATGCCAATTTTCTGTTTTCTATTTCTAAAAAATAGTTTTATGTATATATTTTTCTCATTTCACTTCACCAACTTAGACTATTGTGTTCTGATCCATCAATAAAATTCAGATTAACAAAACATTGAACTTAAGGCTGTAATGTAACAAAATAGGTAAAAAGTTTAAGGTGGGTGAATACTTTTGCAAGGCAATGTATATATATATATATATATATATATATATATATATATATAGATGTATATATATATATATCACATATATAGTTCTCAGCAATATGGGTTGTTGCTAACGCTTGTGGGCTCGCCAAAGGCGCTCCTTGCGCTGGTGGAGATGAGCTCTACGGCGCCGCACAACCGGTTACAAACGACCACACAAGCGGCACTTTGAAAAAGAAACAACAAACACGCAATGACTAACTACGGACTTACACAAAAAAATACGAGCCGCAGGACCTCGGCAACACAAGTTAAACCTCGATTTCAGTCAAATTTACAAAGTTTAGACACTTTAAAATCCCCTAAGCGAGAGAAAAAATGGCTGACAAAAACCCGTACTACCTATAACCACCATTAGCTTGATGCTGCCACCACCATGTTTAACTGTGGGGGATGGTGTTCTTTGGGTGATGTGATGTGTAGGTATTAATTACAAATAGGTAAAGTATATTAATATATATATATATATATATGAACAAATACTGGTTATTACCTATAGAGCATTGAGAATATGTGACTTCGGTGTCCCTTTAAATGCATACAGTATATTTTATGCTGTTGGACCACCCCATTACAACTGCAATCATCACAGCACAGCAGGCAAGAAATGTATTTGTGTCATACGTACACCTGTACACTGGGAAGTGAACCAAGACCACCAGCACTCTTTTCATATAGGTACAGGAAACCCTTTCAGATGGTAATGACTTTCATTAACTGCAACCCAGCACTGCCAAAGAAGGATTACAAGTTCTCCATATCACAGGCACAATCCATGTGGCCTCTTCTGTCCACTATTTCTCCATCTGTCACTGGAGACTGCTCTGGTTTTCTTCTGCCACTGTGGTTTCCTTTACATCAAATCACTGCTGGGTTAAAGTAGGCTCTATGTGGGCCTCATTCTATTATCGGCCGCAGCCGTTGCGGGGCCGTAAGGACCGGCCGCAAGCTATTCTGCTATTCTATTCACTTACGGCCGGGGATTCCGGCAGGCTTGCGGCCGGTGCCTTGCTATCTCTTGCGGCCGCTCGCGCCGGAGGAAAGCCTTTGATCTAAAACGGCCGCAAGAGATTTGCAATTCAATTGCTCCGGGAAACCTCTCTGCAAGGCTAAAAGCGAGCCGCAGCTTACTTGCTGGAAAGAGGTCTCGCTAGCACCAATTAAGCACATAAAATAGCTCAAATAAAGCCATCCTGCACTTTGAGAAGACTATAAAGGGATTTTAGGTGTTAGAAAAAATAGCACATAATTATCCTGTACTCAAATCCGTAAAATATTTAATTTTTAATATCCGTAAAATATCCATGTAAAAAGTCCAGAGTGCTTGGAGCACCTCAGACACACCCACGCCGCAGCCGGAAAATAAACAGTTAATTTGAACTCGGGTTTGGGCTGATGTGCAAGCTTGAGAGTGGGTTCCTTTTAATCCTCATGTCCCCCAATATGATCCCTAGCATTTACAGAGCTGTACAGTGCAGGCTTGAATTTATTTTTCAGTTTTTATATTTCACAGCTTACGGCCGGTTCCAAGATATGCGGCCGGCCGTAAAAGGAGATCCTTGCGGGGCCGTATAATAGAATCGCGAGTTAACTGAACCCTCGCAAGGAATCGCAGCCTTACGGCCGATTTACGGCCGATAATAGAATGAGGCCCTATGTGTTTAAGTGAAGAACAAAACAAATACCCTGTAAACAAACCACAGCCTGTACACAAGGGAAATCACTAATGTAAAGGAATGGGATATTGCATGTTTCAGACCTGGTGTGAGTTCTTCAGGTTTCCTAATCTATTCAGTATCAGTTAATTCTAATTCATAAAGAAAAATGAAAAATACACATATAAATACTTACAATTATAGTTGGTTGTAATACAAACATTTTGAGTGTCAGAAAACTGAAATTGACAGTTAGGCATAAATTACATAAAAATCGATTAAATATATTCCCCTCTTAGCCAGTAGAGCAATGCAGTTGGCATATAGTAGAATAATTATAACAATTTAGTGTTAAAAAGGCTCTGGTGTTATTATTATTTATTCAGCTTGGCATTCTTTAGCAGTTTAGCTCCATGCATTGTCGGAAATAATCAGTTATGTAAGATAAAGGGTCCTATTCTATCAAAAGTCCATAAGTGTCTCTGATCGTTCATTTTTTTTTTTCTATAAATGTCTAAATGTATTAAATTGATTCAAGGCTACAACTTAAGTCTTTCAGACTCCACACGTAAACCCTGCCTTTGGAAATAGGATTTCAGGGAGTGTGATCATATGATCTGACAATATTTATGCAAGCCCGTGATTTACTTCTTAGACACAGCCAAACGTAAAAGTGACCATCATCATTACATCAGTAAAACATAGAAGTTAGACGTAATCTGCAATCGGAGGCTAATAATTAATGAGTGCCAATAAGTAATATTTCAGGCTCACAAACAAGCACTCTAGCACTCTATAAAATGCATTTGAACATATGTTCCAGTGGATTTCATGGTTTGTATTAACCCCTTGAGTCACAGGATTGATATTACTCAGTAATTACAGTTAAAAATAATATTTTTAATTTTATATTTGTGAGTTTCAGACTGTTCTGCAATTAATTCTTATGTATTTCAATGCTTTTCCATGCTTTTAAAGTACAGTAGTGTGTGTTTAATTGTTGCTACAGTTATCCAAAATGGCGTTAAAACCATTTGCGAGTCTAATTTGGTACTCATAATATTTTGTCAGAAACTTGATACTTTTTCTAGTTTTGGGTCAGACATAAAGGTCTAATAGAATATTGATTTTGTGTAACTAATTATCTAGCACTTGTAATGTTCAAGCTGTCCAAAAATCAATGGAAAGGTAAGCCTTATGTTGCGTCTTTGGCTTGTCAGTTGTGATTGTGGGTGCCAGTAGCTAATAGAATATGTGGCAATATTAAGAGCGACTTTAAGTGTGTGTAACATTGCAATTTGGGAAATAGAATAGGGCCCAAAGTTATTAGGATAGTGAGAGGATATTTTCATATAATTTATGAATAAAATACACAACTTTCAATTTCAGTCGTCTAACACTTTCACTCAAAAAAAAAAAATGAAAAAACAACTTACAAATATAATTACAGTTTTCAATACTGTAGTAACTGGGACCTTTGCTGTGTCACCCTAAACACAGACATGTCATTTGAAAAGAACAAAACAATACTAAAATAGATTCAATACATTTGGAAAAATTAGGCAGTATATTTATTTCTAAAAACTTCTTTAAATAAATATGTTATGTGCTTATTTAGAGCCCTATTCAATTGGCAAAATCGCAATTGAATGAGGCCCTAAATAAGCACATATTTATTTAAAGAAGTTTTTAGTTAGTAAACATCTATCCAAAAGCAAGGTTTTCACTAACTAAAAACCTCTTTAAAAAAATATGCTATGTGCTTATTTAGAGCCCTATTCAATTGGCCAAATCGCAATTGAATGAAGCCCTTAGTGTTCAAACTGAATATTCTTTCTGCTTACATTTTTTTTGTGATAATGGTTTAATATGATTAAATAATATTCCTGCAGCTTATTCCTGTTTGCTTATTTCTGGCTTGAAATCTCTTTCTTTCCTCCAGTTTCAGTGGATTTTTATCTTGCCCAATGTTTATTGGCTTTAGTTAAAGGGGCTCTGTAAGCCCAAAATCGAGTTAATTTTTAAGAGCATGAAAAACGGACTTTACATTGTATTAACCATTTTTTCTAAAATGGATAAATCCGGAGAAATTTTGTGCTGCATTTTTTAAGTAATGAGCAGCTCCTGAACACTTATTCGAGGCTTTAATGTGCTAATTAGAATCACAGTCTACTTGTCTGCTCCTTTGAAGGGCAAAAAAATTACCCCCCTCTTCCACTCGTATCAAGTATTTTGAGCCTAGATTTTAATTTTAATAGTTTTTGAGATATATGTCCAGAATGGATTTTATAACTCTCCTCAATTCACTGGGATGTGTCTGACAGGGTGGCTCCATTACAAAATGAGAGATTTCAGGATTCCTTACATACTTCATAGGCTTTCTCCTCTCCTTGACTATATGGAAATACATTTCCACCTTTTTTGCCAATATAATGGGAACTGGCCTTCTTGCTTTCAGTGGTTCTCTTAAAGTATTCTTGATCAGACAGGTTTAACAGTCTCCTTGTACCTCTTCATCATTGACATGCAAGGGTTGATATGGGTAATGGTTCATCATAAACATGCATCATATCTTATTAAGGGATGCACTATTCTGTTTCCTAGTCATCCCATAACAATCAGTTTTTTTTGGGTGCTTTAGGAGTGTGTTGTATTCAAAATCTTTGTATTTACTAAGATTTCTCTTGTCTCCACAAGCCAATTTACCGCTAACATTGCATTAACATGGTGAAGATATTTTTCCTGAGATATGAATACAATGTTATAAATATGTTTATTACTAGTTTATATTTGTTATACACTGCCTAATACCTATTTTAATAGAAACCATGAGGTTTATATTTATAACTTCTATTAATATAAGAAGCAGGCTGCAAATAGTGAATATATTATAATAATGAACATATAATACATATTTTATTCATAATTTGCTGCAAAAATCAGTATGAAGGAAATATATTTTGAACCAGCAAACCTCCAAATTAACAATTACTCTTCACAATAAAATATCACATATAATAGTCGTGGATCTGCGACTTTGTTGGTAACACTCAGGAATGTTGCAACTTGCTCAGACGCTCATCCCGAAGCACGTACGCCTTAGGCTGCAATGAGCGACAAAGGCGAGGCCCGAAGGTGCTCAGCGCGGGGACCGTGATGAGCGCCTAAGGTGCTCAGAGGGGGCACAACATTGCATTGTGTGGCAAACAGCATTGCGAAGCTTCACATTTTATTGACGTAATTTTTGACGGGCAAGTCGCTAGTTCAACAATAGCAGCGATTATATATTTATTTACATGTCCATACTTTTCACATAAATTGGCACCTTTCTATGTCATTCTAAATTGATCAAACTTAGTTTTTTTTTTAATTGACATTGATCAATTTTATTAAATTTGAATAATAGTCAATACTTCAAAAAGCAGCTTTTTGCAAGAAAGGTTATAATAAAACGAAATCTGACTATGTTAAATATGAGCATTTTTGAAACCTGTTTTGTAATTTTATATTGTTGCTCTAAATTTGTTCTTAGACATTTGGAAAGTTTTAAATATTTTGGAGTCTAAGCAGAGAGGCTTAAATATGTTGATACAGCTGCAATACAATGTGCCATGAGCATCATTTTACACAAGTTATGACCTATATAACTGTTTTGCAAGTCTATAAAACAAGTGTTATGTAGTGTAACCCTTCACATAAGGCCAGATTCATTTAACTATGAGATGGCAATTTCAATTTGCCTTTTCCACAGAAAACAGCCATCACAGCTTTTTGTACCTAAATATATTTAATACGTTAAAATCAAAGCGGAACACCACAAGCATTAATAGTGCAATTTCTGTAATATGAAGTTATATATCTTCCTGATTTGTAAATGATAAATATTGTGTTGTTGAGATCCAAGCCATTGTTGCTTTATCAAGGAGTTGTTCACAAACGTTCACAAAATGCTATCAGGAATTAATATGCTTTATGTTTGTGCTTCACCTCTGAAATTATATACCAGTAAAACATAAAATGGCAGAGTGTAGATGGTAAAGAATCCTAAATTAATAACAATAATAATAATAATAATAATAAATAAATGCATATTTTTTTATAATAAAGCAGAAGTGTGCAATTAACTCTATAAAATATTTTGCAGTTCTTGATAGACCCGCAAAACAAACAGTGGTGTTAAAAACAAGAAAAACATTATTTTTAGCTGAGAGGGAAGAATATTTGAATGTAAGAATAAAGGCATAAATAATTATTCCTTGGTAATACATATAATACAGTTGGAGGAAATTACTTGAAAAACTTAAGCAAAATAATGGCCCCAAAACTTCACAGAAAAAGCTCTCACAAGAGTCACTAATGACATGCTCACCTCCAAGTCAAATGTAATTTTTCTATTTTAGTTCTCCTGAGTCTCTCTGCTGCCTTTGATATATTTGACCACCCTCTTCTATTCCAAATTCTCCACTCTCTTGGCATCCGTGACGTATTCTCTCAGTTGGAGGAAATTACTTGAAAAACTTAAGCAAAATAATGGCCCCAAAACTTCACAGAAAAAGCTCTCACAAGAGTCACTAATGACATGCTCACCTCCAAGTCAAATGTAATTTTTCTATTTTAGTTCTCCTGAGTCTCTCTGCTGCCTTTGATATATTTGACCACCCTCTTCTATTCCAAATTCTCCACTCTCTTGGCATCCGTGACGTATTCTCTCATGGTTCACATCCTACTTAGAAGATCGAACATTTAGTGTTTCCCTCTCTGGCACCTCTTCTTCACCTCGCCCTTTGATTATTGGCTTACCCTGAGGTTTAGTCTAGGTACCCTCCTTTTCTCCATCAATAAATCCTCCCTTGGTACCCTAATAAAATATTTTTGGATTTCTAGCATGAGTTGCCAACTGTCTCTCAAGCATATCCTCCTGGATGACCGCCAGTCAACTCAAACTCAACATGTCATAGACTGAGCTCCTAATCTTCCCACATTCTACTACAGCTTCCACTCCTCAAATACCTCTCATTGTTGCTAATGTCATCATCACTCCCACTTTCCCTGCCCATCATGTTGGGGTTCCCATTATGCCCTCTCTTTCATTCCTCACATACATTCAATAACAACATTTTGTCATTTTCAACTTAAAACATCTAAAAAAGATGTCATTATCAAGACACAACTAAAATTTGTTCCACTTCCTCACCATGTCTCGGCTTGACTACTGCAACTCACTGTTTGCTGGCCTCCCCATCATCCATCTCGACTCCAATGCCTAATGAACGCATTCGATAAACTCATCTACCATACTCAACTCTTAGTCTCCACAGCACCTCTACAAATCACTTCCTTGGCTTCCCATAATCTCCAGAATAAAATGTAAATCATGTCCGTAATGGATAAAGCCCTCAACAGCAGTACCCTTATATCTCTGTTCTTGTTCTGGTCAACTCCTCTCACTCCCACCTTCAGGACTTTTCTTGTGCTGTCAATACTCTATGGAACTCCTTGCCTCCAATATACTATCTTACTGCCTCAAGCCTTCAGAAATTCCCCCAAAAATGCATCTTATAAGCTCCAGTCTTAATATGCACAACTGCATACTCTGCAGCATTATCACGCACATCCACAATCTATAGATCCTCCACTTGCTTAAGCCGACGGCCCTACACACTGACATCTTGTATCTTTCACCCTCCTGTATAACAGCCAAGCTCTTTAAATTGTAAATATGCAGCACACTACATACATTTGATTTTAAGCTCAAAGACAGGGCCCTCCATTCTTTTGCAATGTGCTAATATTGTTTTTAACTTGTATTTAACCCCTGTATAGTGCTGCGGAATATGTTGGCCCGTTACAAATAAAGGATAATAATAATATTAGTAAAACAATTGATAAATCTACTTACTGGTTATATTTTGTGCAAATACACTTTGCACTGATATTCCATGGATGAACAATGTCATCCTATATTCTAAGCTCTGTTTGTCATAACTGGAAATCTTAAACTGTGCTTAGAGCAATGCACATAGAGAATTGAAATAATAATAATTATACATCACAGTGTTAAATATACATATACTCCAACATGGACTATACCCAGCCTGTGTTCCATAGGAGGCTGGCAGCTACCACATGTATTAACAGGAATGGGGAAAGGTCACACTAACTTATCACAGGACTTCTTTCAGATATGGAGATCAGACAGTTAGCAACATGTAGTAAAAATTATACATACAAACAGTCAAAAGCTTGTCCATTAAAATGTACTGTTAATCCATTAAAGTATATTACATGTTGTAATCTATCTATCTATCTATCTATCTATCTATCTATCTATCTATCTACACAGCCCTCTTTAATTTTACTCTAATAAATGTATACATACTATCATAATATATGTATTTATAAAGGCACACTAGTACTGTCTGTGTACTGTACAATGTTTATGCATTCTTGATATAAAGGATGTATCTCGCTGCATCACATGTTCTTACAGGCGCATATTTTTGGCAATGGATTCATAACACAAATGGCACGTTGCCATTAATTTTAAAACAATCATATTCTCCAGCTTGTTTTTATCTTGTTCTGCCATCTGGGAGAACAGATTTATGAAAACTGGCTACTCCCTGTTTGATAATATTATTTTGTTAGTATTTTTATTAAAATGTAGGTGAAGACTCTACGCACTCCAGTTTTCTCTGAATTTGGCATCTGCAGGACTTTGGATATCTTGGGATTCCATGAGCAGACACACCATGTGCTTCTTTCCAGTGTCCTTTGAGGTGTGTCACTTATTTCTGTTATTCAAACTGCAGATTCATGTTTCAATTTTCATCAAATAAGCATTCCACAGGCTATAACATAGCACTTGCTCTCCGTCATTTATTATGGGTGGTCAGAATAGACACAGATTCATCTGTTAGCAATTGGAGGCTTTCAAATCTAACTCATATGAAAGGTGGTCTCAGCTGTATCCAGATATTCAGAAGGCTTGCATTCACTTAAATCAGAGCTATTCAAAGCATTTTTATTCTCTTGACCTTAGACAGCATGCAACTGCTCATCATTATATATTTATATTATATATCACATTTATATTTGCACACATAATTTCTAAAACACAAAACCCTTTGCCATGTAGAATATAAAATGTATTTATTGATACACTCACAGTTCTTGGGACTTATGTATAAAATGTGATAAAATAATAATATTGTCATATTTTTTGTCATCATTGTCCTTTTTTTCCCTTTTTTTCCTCTGTTCTATCACCATTCTCGGTAGATGTTAAACTTTTATAATCAGAGACATTGACTTTTCTTGAATGTTTAAAATGACATGTTTAAAATGTTCTTGAACAACTTTTTGAAAAGTGGTAACATTATAAATAAAAAAAACTGTAAAAGAATAAGAGCAATAATACATTGTCATATATTTTTTTCTTCTTCCTCTTTTACTTCCTTTTCTTCTTATTTTTATTAATATTAATATTAATAATAAAAATTACAGTATTAATAATAAAAACCAAAAAAAAATATATATTATTTTATTGATTTAAAGGTGAATATTTCTGTGGTGAAGAATAATAATGTTGTTTCAATTTTAGAGCCCCAATTATATTATTATCTTCAATGCTGTTAGGGTCTTTGTCTATGTTCTGTTATTCATATTTGTGGGATTCAGAAAAAATTAAAAAACAAGATTGTTTATAATTATAATTTATCATTTTACATTTACATAAAGACATATATTCTCTGTATGAGGAAGCATTTTTTATGGCAATCCATATATTTAAGCATAAATATAAAAATGTATACTATATGGACAATATGTAAACATTCATTATTTTTTTATAACATTAATAAAAATTTAATAATGAAGAAGATCAGTGTCTGAATGATATAAAGAATAAATAGGTAAAAAGCATTGCAGTAGTGCCAATGCTGATAACTATATTGCTCAACTTAAGAATTCTTAACTCTAGTTAAGAATATTTTCCTATTTTTCTTCCTGTGTTTAATAAATAATATAGTAACATAGGTAGAAAAAAAAGACTATTAGTCCATTAAATTCAGCCTATTTATATCTCCTCTGTTCCTTGTAATATGTGAAATAATTGTTGATTGATAATTGATCCAGAGGAAAGCAAACAAAAAACCCCATTGAAACATTGACAAATATCTCATAAGGGGGAAAAAATATTCCTGACCCCAAATACATGCATTTCATTTACTCTCTGGATCAATATCCCTTTTCTCTAGTTATCCAACATAAGCCTGTATGTGCTTTTTATTCCAAAATATATCCAACCCTTTTTTAAAGTTATCTATTTAATCTGCTGCTACAGACTTCTATGGTAGAGCGTTCCACAGTCTGACTGGTATTACTGAAAAGAACCCTTTTCTTTCCTTAAGGTGGAATCTTTTTTAATCTAACCTCACGGGATTATCTCTAATCATCTGAAACCCTCTTGACAAGAAAAGTTCCACTGACAAAGCTTTATATTATCCCCTCTTAGGTGCAATTTTTCTCCAGAAAAAATGCGTTTATTAATGTTTTTTATGGTTTTGCCATTCGAAGTGGTGCCCAAAATTGTACTTCATATTCTGAATAAGGCTATACTAGGGATTTATATATGGCAGAATTATATTGGCTTCCCGTGCTTCTATACCCCTCTTAGTGCTTGCTAATATTCAATTCAATCTCATATTCTATTCTATTAAATCTCATCTGCCATTTAGCTGCACATTTTTCTAATTTATGTAGGTCCCTGTGCTGTGAAAGTATATCATTTTCGGATGTAATTACCTTACACAACTTAGTATTATTAACAAACTAGCGACTTGCCCGTCAAAAAATGACGGCAATGTGATGTATATGTTTGTGAAGTTGTTTAGTTATTTAAATATATTTTTGACCGTTGTAAGTATTGTGATATGAACATGTATTTTTGTAAAACGTTGATGTAATGGTTTTTAAAAATGAATTTTGTATTTGAAGAATTGTTCACTTTAATATACATAGAATCCAGAGGAAAGTAAAAAGTAAAAAGACTTTTTGCAACGTGCCGAATTTTAACATGAAGTTTAAAATATATGTAAGGAATAACCTTGAAAGTATATATTTTTAAAATTGAACTTTATTTTTTATGTAACTTTGGAATTTTTGCAAAACATTTGTGTAATTTTGAACATTATAAACAGGAACATAGTAAATACATTTTGTAACATAATTTTGAATTAAAAGTATTAACATTTGAATGTAAAAACAGTTTAACTTTAAATTAATCACTATTAACATGCAATTTGTATCAGAATAATTGTTAAGTTTAATATACATTGAATGTAGAGGAAGGCATACAGTAAAAACAGTAAAGTAATTCATTACTGAGCACATAAACTGGCGATAAACATGAATGAAACATTAACATAGTGACTTAACATTTTAACATAATTTTTCATAGAAATGCAAGGCAAGTATTTTGTGAGGCGAATTATCCATAAACATGACTTCCATTAATTATGACTGAATTAAACAACCAATTGTTTTGTATTTTTGAAAGTTTTTCCAAAATGTTTGCATGGCTTTAGTTTGTATCCTGCAAAGTTATAGTACTTCATAGTAGACAATGTTTTTAGTAAAAATACGTCCATCTTCTAATAAATCACCTTGACTTTCATTGTTTTCAATGTAAACTTTAATAGCCTGTGGATTTTTGCAGCGTGACAACGCAACGTACAATTGACCATGTGCAAAAACTGGTTCTTCCAAGAAAATACCCACAGATTTGAAAGTTTGACCTTGTGATTTATTAATGGTCATGGCAAATGCCATAATAATGGGAAATTGTCTTCTTTGAAGTATAAAAGGGAGACTACTTTCACTTGGTGCTAAATCTATTCTTGGTATGAAAACTCTCTCTCCTTTATGGGTCCCAGTTAAAATTTCAGCATCTATAAAATGGTCCTTTAATTGTTGAACAATTAATCTTGTGCCATTGCATAGGCCTTTTTTGGGGTTCATATTTCGCAGTAACATGATAATTGCACCTTTCTTTAGCTGCAAAATATGTGGTGGCATTCCAGAAGGAGTTAAAGAGTTAATGAATTCAGTTGAAAAGTTTGCCTGACTTTCATTGTCATCAGCAAGTACAGAATCAGCACTGTGATAATTTCTTTGTGGTGCATTAATTTTTTTAAAGATTTCATTATTGAGTATTAATGCATCTTTATTTTTACACGTCAGTATAACTTGGTTGGCAAACTCGGAATATTCTTCGTTATTTATGCTCCCTTCAAATATAGCCGATATAATATCTTGTTGACAAATCATATGAGGTGGGATCTCTACAGTGTCGTCAGGTAAATGTAGTATTTTTTCTGTTCTGCCTTCTCCAATTTTAATAAGCCAATCATTGAAATCAGTTTGGCCTTCTGATCTCATATTTTGTTGCAGTTGAAGATGGGTAAAATGTTTCCATACTGTACTTGACTTTATACATGTTTCAATAATCTCTGTTCGATTTCCATGTACAACGACAGGTAATGTTTGTCTAAAATCGCCACCCAACAACATTACCTTTCCACCAAATGGAAAAATATTATCCATGACTTCACGAAGCAAATGGTCAATACATTGGAGGGCATAGCATGACATCATTGTGGCCTCATCTATTATAATTAATTTACATTTCTTCAATTTCTTTGCTTGTAAGGATGTCATGCGAATATCTGACACAGAATTTTCTAAAATAGGCACTGGCAGTTTAAATCCACTATGAACAGTTCTTCCACCTTCTAATAAAAGTGCAGCAATTCCAGTAGTGGCAAACGCCATTGCTATTTTTCCTTGTGCTCGTACTGAACTCATTAATAAATTGTACAAATATGTTTTTCCTGATCCGCCAGGTCCATCAAGATAGAAATAACGCTCTGTCACCATGTCATCATCTATAGCATTTTTAATGGCATGAAATGCTTGCAATTGTAGTGTATTTAAAGTTGCAAGTCTTTCTTCTGTTCTTTCTGCTTGTAGTTGAATGTCATAGTCTTCAAAGTTAATGTCATCTATAAGACCTGGATCAGGCAAATTAAAACTTGCACAACTTAATCCATGAGTTAAAAAGACTTCTTGAATTTCCATTAACGCTTTTAAGTGTGCAATAGGTTCATTGTATCGTCGCATAAAGTCTTCAGCCATATTACTTTTAAAAGTCTCCCACAAAGCTAATGCATTTGGAGCATTTGAGAAGATACAAATAAAAGCAAATTGTTCTCTCATCTGTCGTGGCATTTGACATTGTGCTGCTTCTTCTAAACATCTTTCCCACTCTGTATCATCAGCGAGTAAGTTTCTATGTCTTGCAGCTAAATGGAAGGATTCATATACAATGTCATTAACAGTTCTTAATTGTTCAAAACTTTGTGCTCCTGGTACATTTAAAAGTAATATCCGTAAGCAAAAACGTTCAACATCTCTTGGACTGACTGTGTAAATTTGTGGAATTATTTTATTGCCTCTGGTTTTTCTTGCTCTCCATAATCCATTCACAAAAACATAGTGATATGGAATTTCAATATATAAGTATTGTGTTGCTTGAGAATCAGTGGAATTTAATGCAAACCATGCAGTTAGTGTAGTGTGACGATCTTCACTTTGGGCCAATGCATTCATTTTATTTCCAGCATGGAAATAGACTAAATGTCGTTGTGGCAAATGTACTGCTAACCTATATACTGCATGTGATCTATCATGCATTTCAAATTTTAAAAGCCGCCACATAGCTTCTGGCGCACTGACATAGCGAGCATCTACATGAGATGCAAGTTCATCATGTACTAACTCACTACTTTCAGGGTTGTCTGCACTTTTGACAACTACAGTAGCTGCATCGTAACCTTTGTAAATATATTTGTAGACATATTTAATGGATTTGATGGAAGTGCAGGCTTCTACGTTGATGTGGGCGTTGTACTTCATGAGTAAATGTGGATTGTAGGGTACAACATATCTATTGTCCACTTTTTTTCCACGAATAATGGCACTATCTCCTTCTCTTCTTTTATAAAGTGGATATCCATCACAATTTGCATATGTTTTGTCTCTATAATCTTTCGGAAAATCTTTTGAACATTGATTATTTTCCATACATGGTGATTGTGGATTAAGGTCTCCACAGGGTCCATGAATCATGCGATGAGTAACAATCTCATATAGTCTACCATATAGTTCTGGATCTGGTAGTTCAGCAACTATGACTGCATCCACTTTGTCCGAAGTATCTAATTTATCTTTCTCTTGAAGTATAATGAGAAGATGTGCATGTGGAAGGCCTCTTTTTTGAAATTCAATGGTATATACATAAGCAAGACATTTGCCAAATAACTGATTTATAGTAAAGTCACGTATTAATTCATTTAATTTGATCTTAAAAACTCTGGCTACTAAATCTGGTCGATCTGAAGCACTTTGTCCAATAAGTAGATTTTGATTAATTTCTGGCCATTGTGGATTACATGTAAATGTCACAAATAAATCTGGTTTTCCAAATTTTGTCACAATAGCCATAGCATCATTGTATCTTTCTCTCATATTTCGAGGAGATCCTTGAAAATAAGATGGTAAAATGATGGCTTTGCCAGCTGTCATGTCTCTGCTTGTAGCCACGTCAGCAACATAGTCCATGAGTCCACAATACTGTTCTACACGTAGTTTATCTTGTTGATATTTTATAAAGTTTAAATTATTTGCCTCAACTTGCAAATATGAATCAATAATCCATTGTTGTGTTAGTTTTCCACCACATAAAATTGGATTAAATTCATCTCTAATGGCAATTTGAGCAACTTTAAATTCAAGCATAGAAACATTATTTCGGATTCTGGCTTTAGCATTTGGGTAACTGGGAAGGGTTAATTTTGGTTGCCAACCTGCTTCTCCATGTGGGAAAAAGATGGGATATGTCATTGGATCTAAATTTGGACTTAAGATATTAATATTAATAAATGGTTGCTCCTCATTTCTGGGATATACTCTAATGTCTCTTTGAAATGGTGGTTCTCATCATTCTGAAAGACCATTGCAACCTCATTTGATGTTGGCAAGTTATAACGACGTTTATCAGTATGTCTGTCTCTTCTAAGCAACATATTAACCTTTGGCATGGGTAATTGATGTCTTTGTGCATGAAGTAGTTGTTCATTTTCTACTTCTGCCAATTTTTTGTAAGCTTTACTGTAGGGATTGTTGTCCATAATGTTATTTAGCTCTATAAAAACACTGGGGCCCTCATTCAATTGCTATTTGGCCAATTAAATAGGGCCCTAAATAAGCACATAGCATATTTTTATTAAAGAAGTTTTTAGTTAGTGAAAACCTTGCTTTTTGATAGATGCTTGCTAACTAAAAACTTCTTTAAAAAATATATGTTATGTGCTTATTTAGGGCCCTATTTAATTGGCCAAATTGCAATTGAATGAGGGCCTGGGTAAGCATTTTTTATTTTCTTCCATCTGCATACGTTGGTCAACAGCTTCCATTGTATCTAGGACATATAGTTGAGCGAATTTTCTTTGCTCTCCTTCCTCTGGATGTAAATGTGAAGTCCGATGATAAATTTGTCCTTGGACTTTAAAACAGTAAGGACCATGTCCTGGTACATTAGCAGCTAATGTTGCCCCCATAGATGCAAATGATATGGCACTATTGTAGGATCTTATGTTTGTCTTAAAATGTTTGTAATTTGGAAAAGTAGGTTCAGTCATAATATTTTGTAAATAGCTTGGAAATTGTTTCCTTTCTGGAAGTTTGAACTTGCCTTTTTGACAACAACTAATAAATTGTCCATCTCTGGGTCTCTCCTGTTTAAAATAATAAGCCTCACAAAATTGACATTGAGTACTCATGTCCCCACAACTATGAACCTCTACTGCTAAAGACTTAAAGGACAATTTGCAAAGCATATCGGATGTTGACTTTCATATTCATCAGGTGAAAAGTCATGAAATGTTTCAACAACAGGTTCTAAATGTTTAGTTTTTTTCGTGGATTTTCTTGGTATATGTTGTCCTTGTTTGGTTGAAATGTCCTGTAAGTTTTTAGTAAGAGTTTGTAAATGCTTTGTTTTTGTAGTTGCTTTTTTTGGTCTGTCTTGACTGGTATCTTGTAAAATGTCATCTGATGTTTGAGGAACAGTTTGTAAATGCTTTATTATCTTTTTATTTTTTTTTGGTTGTATCTTTCATTTTTGCAGCTGATATTCTTTTATTTGCAAGTCTTTTGCGTTCTTTTTCTCGTCGAATTTCTTTCTCCTCCGGTGTCTGCTGGGCGGCCCATCTCTCTTGTCTTTCTCTAGTTTGACGTCTTTTCTTCTCTTCTTTGGTCTCGTTATCAGCCATATTAATCTGTAAAGGAAAAAAAATAAATGTAATTGTGTATATTTTAATTTGTAATTCCTGTTAAAGATTCTTGTGCACAATTGGTGAAATAAAAGGCAAATCATTAATGTCTCATTTATATTTAGTTAAATTTATAATTCCTGTCCTCACTGGCTAAGAATTTGGCCAATGGAATACTGCTGTAAATAAGCATGTAACATTTTTTTTTTAAATAATGGTTTTATTTATTAAAAACGTTGTTTGTGGATAGATATTTACCACTGCAAAACTTCTTTGCTAAAAAAAAAAGTGATGTGGTTATTGAGCTATGTATTGCATATTAGCAATTTAAATAGAATAAGGG
Organism: Discoglossus pictus; assembly: GCA_027410445.1. Classification (NCBI taxonomy): domain Eukaryota; kingdom Metazoa; phylum Chordata; class Amphibia; order Anura; family Alytidae; genus Discoglossus; species Discoglossus pictus. Next base: position 60,591,452 of record CM050166.1, read on the forward strand.
AGATAGTAAATTATTTTTTTTATTTTTCTGTTGACACGGATGCAACTGAAAGCAGTTTCTTTAGTTTTATACTTTAGTACTTATTATACTGTACCTTGCTTGAAGTGTGATTTAAATCCGAATGTTTGTTGGTCCTGGGTTTAAAATCGTTGTCCAATGGTGTGGTCCTCTGTTGGAAGTCCTCGTCCGATGGTGTGGTCCTGTGGCGATAGCCCTCGTCCGATGTTGTGGTCCTGTGGCGATAGCCCTCGTCCGATGTTGTGGTCCTTTGGTGAAAGTCCTCGTCCGATGGTCTGGTCCTGTGTTGAAATTCCTCGTCTCCTGGTCTGGTCCTGTGTTGAAATTCCTCGTCTGCGGGTCTGGTCCTGTGTTGAAAGTCCTCGTCCGATGGTCCGGTCCTGTGGAGAAAGTCCTCGTCCGATTGTCTTCACGCAGTATCTGCTGTAATATAAAATAGAAAATGTTGTTTGAGTGAAATGTCTTTTAAATAAGTAAAAAATTTATGAATTTGGCTTTATTGTATCAGTTATGGTTATTTTTTTCTATATTTTTTTTTTTTACTTTCTGTACAATCCCACGACTTTTGTTATTCTTATTTAAGGTTCTTAGTAAGGCTTGTGGGTTGTGATATATTAAATAAGAATATGAATTTATTTTGCTATGTGTTTATGTTATTTTTTGTACAATCCTGTTTGGTGCGCACCACTTGTGGTATACTTATTTAACCTTTATTGGGATGGTTATAGTTAGTGAAACATGAAATAATATAATTAATGTAGTTTGCTATGTGTTTGTGTTAGTTTTTGACAATCCTGTTTTGTGCGCACCACTTGTGCAAATTTTTTTTATTCTTGATTGTAGTGGTTATAGGTTGTTAAACAATAAAGAAGAATGTTAATGTAGTTTCCTATGTGTTTGTGTGATTTTTTGTACAATGCTATTAGGTGCGCAACACTTTTGTTATTCTTAATTTTGCTTCTTTGTAAGGCTTATAGGTTGTTAAACATTGAATAAGAAATTCTGTTTTGTGTGTAGCAGTTTGTGTCTCATTCAATTGCGATTTGGCTAATTGAATCGTGCCCTAAATAAGCACATAGCATATTTTTTTAAAGAAGTTTTTAGTCAGTGAAAAACTTTATTTTGGATAGATTTTTAGTAACTAAAAACTTCTTTTAAAAAAAATGTTATGTTGTTATTTAGAGCCCTATTCAATTGGGCAAATTGCAATTGAATGAGAGCCTTTGGGCCTCATTCTATTATCGGCCGTAAACCGGCCGTAAGGCTGCGATTCCTTGCGGGGGTTCAGTTAACTCGCGATTCTATTATACGGCCCCGCAAGGATCTCCTTTTACGGCCGGCCGCATATCTTGGAACCGGCCGTAATCTGTGAAATATAAAAACTCAAAAATAAATTCAAGCCTGCACTGTACAGCTCTGTAAATGCTAGGGATCATATTGGGGGACATGAGGATTAAAAGGAACCCCCTCTCAAGCTTGCACATCTGCCCAAACCCGAGTTCAAATTAACTCTTTATTTTCCGGCTGCGGCGTGGGTGTGTCTGAGGTGCTCCAAGCACTCTGGACTTTTTACATGGATATTATTTTATTACGGATATTAAAAATAAAATATTTTACGGATTTGAGTACAGGATAATTATGTGCTATTTTTTCTAACACCTAAAATCCCGTTATAGTCTTCTAAAAGTGCAGGATGGCTTTATTTGAGCTATTTTATGTGCTTAATTGGTGCTAGCGAGACCTCTTTCCTGCAAGTAAGCTGCGGCTCGCTTTTAGCCTTGCAGAGAGGTTTCCCGGAGCAATTGAATTGCAAATCTCTTGCGGCCGTTTTAGATCAAAGGCTTTCCTCCGGCGCGAGCGACCGCAAGAGATAGCAAGGCACCGGCCGCAAGCCTGCCGGAATCCCCGGCCGTAAGGGAATAGAATAGCAGAATAGCTTGCGGCCGGTCCTTGCGGCCCCGCAACGGCTGCGGCCGCTAATAGAATGAGGCCCTTTGTGTGTACCATATGTTGCATAGTTTGCCCCTCATTCAATTGCATTTTTTACAATGTAATAGTACTCTAAGGGCCTCATTCAATTGCGATTTGGCTAATAGAATAGGGCTCTAAATAAGCACATAGCATACTTTTTTAAAGAAGTTATTAGTTAGTAAAGACGTTGCTTTTGGATAGTAGTTCACTAACTAAAAAATTCTTAAAAAATATATGCTATGGCCCTCATTCAATTGCGATTTGGCCAATTGAATAGGGGTCTAAATAAGCACATAACATATTTTTTTTAAAGAAGTTTTTAGTTAGCAAGCATCTATCCAAAAGAAAGGTTTTCACTAACTAAAAACTTCTTTAATAAAAATATGCTATATGCTTATTTAGAGGCCTATTCAATTGGCAAAATTGCAATTGAATGAGGCCCTAAGGCCGTCATTGAATTGCAATGTTGAAAATTGAATAGGGGTGTAAATAAGCACATCACATATAGGCCCTTATTCAATTGCTATTTTGGCCAATTGAATATGGCTCTAAATAAGCACATCACATATATTTTTTAAAGAAGTTTTTAGTTAGTGAAAACCGTGCTTTTGGATAGATGGTTAATAACTAAAAACTTCTTTAAAAAATATATGTGATGTGCTTATTTAGACCCCTATTCAATTGGCAAAATTGCAATTGAATGAGGGCCATATTTTTTAAAATTGAATAAGGGCCTAAAAGTGCTTATTTATAGCCATATTTAATTGTCCAAAATAGCAATTGAATGAGGGCCTTTGGTTACTGCATTTGTTATATTGTCAGCTCCTCATTCAATTGTGTTTTGGTCAATGGAATAGAGCTCAATATCAGCACAGAGCATATTTTTTTACCGAATTTTGTATTTAGTGAACTTGTATCCAAAAGCAACGTGTTCACTAAATAAAAAGTTCCTTTAAAAAATATGCTCTGTGCTTATATAGAGCCCTATTGAAATGGGCAAATCACATTTGAGTGAGGCCCTTGGCCATTAAAGATATATAGGTCTTCATTGAATTGCAATTTTGCCAATTGAAGAGGGCTCTATATAATCACATAACATATTTATTGAGCAACGTTTTTAGTTATTGAAAACCTTGATTGTGGTTAGAAGTTCAGTAACTAAAAAGTTCTGTATAAAAAATATGTTATGTGCTTATATAGAGCCCTATTCAATTGAGGAAGTCGCAATTGAATAAGGCTCATGGTTCTTTCTTGTTTACACTTAATACTTTACCTTGATTGAAGTTTGGAATGACAGACGGTCCCCTCCTGCCAATCTTAATCTGCCGGTCTTCTTGTAGTGTCTGTTTGAAAAAGAAAGTGAAATAGTTATTTGTATATTTATAATTTTTCATCTAGCAAAGCATGGCCTTTTGAGCATGTAATGTCTTGTTGTATCTTACCTCTTCTTCTTTGTTGGTGTTCTTTAAAAGGGATTGTGCTTCACAGTGCACGGTGCAAATTGTTGAGAGACGCTGTTGATGCAGAGTCTGTTTAAATATTAAAAGAAATAGCAAGATTCAGCTTTATATGATCTATTGATTTGCAGTAAATTAATGTCATTTAAATATAGTTCTGTAATTATTTTCAATTTACCTTATTTTTTGTTGGGGGCTACACACATATGTCACATACATGAAGCACATTCCATAGTTTAATGTAAATATTTTGTGTACGTGTGACATATCAGTATACATGACTCATATTTAAATGGTTAAATTAACCTTATATTTTTTTTTTGAAACACACATAAATGTCTGTGTGTGAGATGTAACTATAGATGATACACATATATGTGCGTGTGACATATCAGTATACATGACATATAATGTCATTTAAATGTAGTTGTTTACTGATTTTGTTTTAAGCTAATTTTGTTGCAGTGGCAATACACATAAATGTGCGTGTCACATGTCACTATGAAGGGGCAATACACAGAAATGTGCGTGTCACATGTCACTATACATTATACACATATATGTCCGTGTCACATGTCACTATGAAGGGGCAATACACAGAAATGTGCGTGTCACATGTCAATATACATGATACACATATATGTCCGTGTCACATGTCACTATGCAGGGGCAATACACATAAATGTGCGTGTCACATGTCACTATACATTCTATACATATATGTGCGTGTCACATGTCACTATACATTATAGACATATATGTGCGTGTCACATGTCACTATACATAAACCTCTGTTTAATATAGAATTATGGTATTTTGTTGTTTTGTTAAATGAACCGTATTTTTTTTGTGAGCCTATACACATAAATGTGCCATATATGTCACTACATAAATCCTAGTTTATTTTTCTATTTGTTTGACCTGTCCTGATAATAAAATGTAATATATTATAGCTTACCTCTCAGTTGTAATTTGCACAATGCAAAGTAGTAAATTAGTAAAGAATTGTCTTCTCAAGTAAAAGCAGCAGTTATCTCAGAAGTCACTCCGTTGATCACCTGAGGAGAAATGTATTTTTTTGTTTGAAATAGGCAGTATTTATAAACTTGTAGAAAGTTTGCGCTATTTGCGTTCCAGCTTACAATTTGCGTTCCATCCGCCATTTTACTGCGTATTACTGTTCAAAATGGTGTTTAATATGATTGTGATACGTTCCGCATAGTATGTGTTTCATTATTGCGAGTAAGTGTAGTGTAGTTACGTCTGAAGCCTCGTTTTCGTTTTGTTCGTCGGCCATTTTTTCTCTTGCTTAGCGATGGTATTAGTGTCTAAAGTGTTTTATTTTGATTTAAATGTAGGTGTAACTTGTTTTTTTGAGGTGCTGGATGGTTCCTCTTGCTGTAGGTAAGCTTTTTATGTGTTTGTTGTGTGTCTTTCTTAAGTTTTAAATGTTTGTATGTCGGCGTGTTGCGTCCGATGTTTGCGAGGTCGTAATGTGTGGTAACGTGTCTCGTATGGTGTTTGCGTGTGTAGCCTCGTTTTCGTTTTATTCGTCGGCCATTTTTTGTGTCGCTTAACAAATTATTTAGTGTCTAAACTCTTTTATTTTGAGTGCAATTAAGTTGTAAGTTGCATTTTTGAGGTCCTGGGTGCTTCCTGTTTGTGTAGGTAAGGTTTTTATGTATGTCCTGTGTGTATGTATTGTGTTTGTAATTTTGTAATGTTCGCAAGTTGCGTCCGAGTGTTGCGAGGCCGTAATGTGTGTGAACGTGTGTCGTATGTTGTTGCGAGTGTCGTAATGTGTGTGAACGTGTGTCGTATGTTGTTTGCGAGTGTCGTAATGTGTTGCGACGTGAACTTTGCAAGATTCGCAGTTGTTTGGGTTGGGAATTTGTGTTGTGAATTTTGCAAGGGTCGCAGTTGCTGCAACTGAAGACCTCGCCCTTCGCGAGGGTCCTCAGTTGCTGGCAAGGAGCGCCTTCGGCGCTCCATGCCAGCAACTGAGAACCTGGCACAGTGCCCTCGCTTTGCGAGGGCCGCGGGCTCGCTACGCGAGGCCCGCGTCTCGCTGCGCGAGCCACGGCCCTCGCTACGCGAGCCCCTCGTCTCGCTACGCGAGCCACGGCCCTCGCTTCGCGAGGCCCGCGGGCTCGCTACGCTAGCCCGCAGCGTTAGCAACAACTCGTACGCTCACAACTATATATGTGATATAGATGGATAAACTACAGTACTTTCCAGTCCTACTTCTAAATCATTAATAAATGTGTTAAAAAAGAGAGGACCTAATACTGAACACCGAGGAACCCCACTTACCACATTTTTGAAGTCTGAGTAAGTTTTATTTACAGCACCCCTTTGTTTTCCGTCTTTAAGCCAGTTTTCTATGATTTTATATATAACTATTGTAATTCCTGTGCTCTTTAATTTGCACAATAGCCCAACATTTATTGATGTGCATTGGTCCAAGTCCCCACTTATCTCCACATAGAAACTAAATACATTTTTCTGACATGACCTATCAGATCTTTGTCAAGTCCTACATTGATATATTCCTTTATACTATCCCGTCTAATAGCTTTCCCACTACAGAAGTGAGGCTTACAAGTCAATAGTTCTCTGGATTTACTCTTGCTCCCTTCTTAAATTAAAGTATCACTTATGCTTTTCTCCAGTCATCTAGTACTGAGCCTGTCAAGAGTGCTGGAGAATTAGATATAATGGTTTTGCTATTACAAAATCCAGTTGCATCCGTACCCTTGGTTGTATATTCGCACAGGATCTTGCGCTTTATTAAGCTTTATTTTTTGGATTTCTTGCTATATTAACAAAATAGTTGGTGAAGGTACTGCAGTCCCATTTTGTTGCATAGCCCTAACCCTTGGTACCTCCCTTGTGTATACAGAAGATAATAATTGTATTTAGATATTCTGTCTTTTCCTGGTCACTATTTATCAGTCAGCCTGTTTCAGATTTTAAGGCTACAATATTTTCTTTCTTAGCTCTTTTTCATTAATATATTTATAAACAATGTTAGTCTTACTCTCGTTTGCAAATAACTTTTCATTTTCTATTTTAGCCAATCTAATAGCGTTTTGCAAGACTTGCTAAATTCCTTTTACATACATAAAGCTGCCCTGCTCTTTTTTTTTTGTGTAATTTAAATGTCTGCTTTTCACTATTTTTTTCTTGATCTTAAACCACATGGGTTGTGTATTACTTATTTTGCTTTTATTTCCACAAGCTATGTGCTGTTAGGTATGTATATTTAGTAAAGCTTTGAATTTTGTCAATTTATTTTCTGTAGTTTTACCTGCCAGTTTGTTGTCCCAGTCTATTTTTGAAACTCAACTTCAAATGACTTGGTGTTATGACTAGTGATGTCGCGAACATAAAATTTTCGGTTCGCGAACCGCAGACGCAAATTTCATCAAAATGTTCGCGAACGGGTGAACCGGGCGAACCGCTATAGACTTCAATGGGCAGGCGAATTTCAAAACCCACAGGGACTCTTTCTGGCCACAATAGTGATGGGAAAGTTGTTTCAAGGGGACTAACACCTGGACTGTGGCATGCCGGAGGGGGATCCATGGCAAAACTCCCACGGAAAATTACATAGTTGATGCAGAGTCTGATTTTAAGCCATAAAGGGCATAAATCACCTAACATTCCTAAATTGTTTGGAATAACATGCTTTAAAAAATCAGGTATGATGTTGTATCAATCAGGTAGTGTAAGGGTTACACCCGCTTCACAGTAACAGACCAATATCCCTGTTTAATGCACCGCAAACAACCGCAAACAGTCCCTTTGCACAACCGCAAACTCCCCATTTGCACAAGGTTGGATACCAAGCTAGCCATGTCCCGTTCCTTGTCCTCACTGATGTCATTGAAGGTCTCTTCCTCCACCCAGCCACCAAGGGTCCCCGAAAGGTGACAACAAGCCCCCTGGGACGAATTTGGGGCACTGCATGTGCAATGTAATGTGCCACCAGATAGGAGTGGTGTATTAAGTTGTACTATTTATTCCTATCAGTTTGATACCTGTTACGTCACCTATCAGGGGACGTGTATATGGCATGGATTTTTGGAAGCAGGAGATGGAAAAAGATGCTTGGTCGGTCCTCCCACTTAAAATTTGGGGCACTGCGCATGCAATCTAAGGTGCCACCAGATATGAGTGTCACTGTGCACTGGCAAACGTTGGCAGTGTAGGCGCTGTAGGCCTCACACACGCCTGTAGGCAGGCAACTGATATTCAATTGATTACAGTCAAAAAAGCGTTGTTTTATGTCACTGTACACTACGGTTGCACCAGATATGACGTATCACTGTGCACTGGCAAAAGTTGGCAGAGTAAATGCAATAGGCTTCATACACACGCCTGTAGGCAGGCAATTGCTATTCAATCTATTACAGTCAAAAAAGTGTTGTTTTATGTCACTGAGCACAATATAAGCTGTGAGCCTGACACAGGGAGGCAACTGAAATTAGATTACAGGAAAAAAATGGTTGTTTTCAATGTATGGTACACCACCAGGTATGAGTAGTGAAAATAAGGACAATATCAGCTGTTAGGTGTTAGCCTGTCCCACACACACACTGGCAGGCAGGCATATGCAATTAGATTACACAGAAAAAAATTATAAAATAAAATAAATGATGTTCTAGCCCTAAAAAGGGCTTTTTGGGTTGCTGTCCTTGCAGCAGATATCAGATGAGTCCTTCAGGTCTGTAGTGGAAGCTAAATACACAGCCTGGCTATCTATTTCACTATTAAATCTCCAGCAGCTACACTATCTGTCCTCTCACAACGAATGCAGCTTCAGAATGATTCTAAAATGTATGCTGTCCTTCAGATGGAAGGCTCTGGAAGGGAGTGTATGCTGCTGCTTGGCTGGAATGTGTCTGCTGACTGTGAGGTGCAGGGTCAAAGTTTCCTCAATGATAAAGAATAGGGGGCGAACCGAAAAGCGCATGTGTCCGCCGTTCCCTGCGAGCGCGAAAGAGCCAAAATCGCTGTGAACAGTCCGCAGGCGAACTATCCGCAACATCTCTAGTTATGACCACTGTTCCCCAAGGATTCCCCTACTTCAACATATGATATTATATCAATATTATTTGTGATCTGAGCTGCTGAATTAATTCATCCAGTTTAGAACTTGACCATGTTTACTGCATTTCCCATCTGTAGCAGTAATTCTAGTTCCTCACTTTTACTTACATTATGTTCCTCCTAATATTTTTTGTAGGATTTGTTCTTTCATTATTTATGTCCTCCCACAAGGCTTTAACATTATCAGTAGATCCACTATAAATATGTTCTCTGACTATAGGCTTTAAAGCGTTTAATATAAAGACATAGAGGACCCATTCCAATATTTTACTCAGGCATGTATGGTGCTTGTTTCAAAGTAACTTGGTAACCTATCTATTCCAAATATGAAAAAAATCAGTGCTGCGTGAATTGGGCTATAATGACCTGCTTCAGTTCTAATGGTGCTTCACACAAGTTGCATACTTTGCATAAGCCCTATTTTCCTCCCCAAATCCACACTTACTGATGACCACCCGTAGAGGCAGTAAAATGCCTCTGAAACAGATTCAAGTTTCACATCTGACATTATCATCATTATGAGGGGTTAACCATGTGCGCCCTAAAACTAAACATACTTGGGGGATCTCATGATCTAGCAAGGACCTCCATGACACTAAAACAGCGCCTGATGCCATGGAGTCCTTTACAGGACCTCCATAGCATGTAATATCAACAAAACAATTTCTAAATCTAACATATGCCATGGAGGTCCAACAAAGACCTTTATGTCACCTACAGTTAATCCCTTTGTAAGGATCCCAGTGGCATCTAAACATTAACATAGCCACGGAGGCCCATCACTAAACCTTTGCTCAATGCTTAAATATATGCTTAAGTACTGTATATGTCATGGAGATCCTTACAGGACCTGCATGGCACCCACAGTTAACCCCTCTGTAAGGACCCCAGTGGCATCTAAACATTAACCTAGCTGTGGAGGTCCTTTAATGGACCTCTGTGGCTCAAATAATTAACCCTAAATGTAACCCCATATACCATGGGGTTCTATATAGACCCTTGTTGTAGTTAGTGTTAATTTGAAGTACCATGGGGGAACTTTAATGACCCCCATGGCATGTCATTACTTTTTACATGACATGGAGGTCCTTACAGGACCTGTAAGGACCTTTATGGAAAAATATATCTATGATAGGTGCCAGTCATTCCAGGACCTCCATGGCATATAGTCTTATATTATATGCCATGGTGGTCCTTGTGGGATCTCCATGACTAGGTTAATCTTTATAACATATTTATCTATATTTCATGGGGTAAATCAGTGTGCCACATTGGTTCTTTTAGGACCTCCACTGCAAGGAATAATATTTAGATGCAACATATGTCCTTAAAGGACTTATGTGGCACAGTGTTAAACATTAGGTGCCATGGAGGTCTTAAAAGACCCCCATAATTATAGGGTTATGCTGGATGAGGACCGTAGGGCATCAGGGAAACAATAAAACAGCCCTGGTAGTTGCTCCCCAGTTTACAGTAGTATATGTAGCAGATCGGATTGGACTCGATACATAGCTTGTTCAAAAAAAGCTCCCACAGTTACGACAGAGCCTTTTGCGTACCTACATGCCAGAATGGAATGGGGTCCATACTCCACTTCCTTTTCTATTATTGCTACTATCTCTCCTAAATAGGTTATAACCCTGCAAATGAACTGCCCAGTCATGAGAATCATCCCACCGTGTTTTAGTAATGCCTGCCAAATCATATTTCTCATTTACTGTTAATTCTAGCAGTCACATTTTTCCTGACAAGCTTATTGCATTAGGAAGCATAAACTTTAAGTTGCTATGTCTCTGCAAGTTAAGTACGTGGGCCGCTATTCCTTGGCTCTCGTAGGCATAATTAGGAGTACATTTTACGCGTAAATCAGTTACGAGCTATCACTTCACACACCTTAATTTAAACTCAGACAAATGCAGTCTGAGTGCTTGTAAACTACCTAATATCAGCACCTATCCCACTGATGTGGAAAAATGCTATCACATGGCTCCAGCTGGGAGATTAAAGAACTCAGAGGTTTAGAAGTCCTTCAGGGTGCTGAGATTTAGAACAAATCTGCAGATACTTTTAAACACACATACAGCCAAAAAAAGGCAGCTGAGAAGCCAAATGCCAAACATTTGTTTTTAAAGAGGATTTAAGTACAGTATGGCTAACATATAAAACATTATCATAGCCAGAGCTGCTGCAACTGGGATTTTTATGATGAGGTATGTTATGCACTGGAGAATGATGCATGCTAGACACCAGTGTGTGAGAAGCGTAAGCTGGAGGAGTGAAAAAGATAACAGGATGCCAGTGAATGTAGATGAAAGGAGGCCTAGAATCTAATGCCAGTGAACCACAATTGAAAACACAGGATTGCACAGGATTATTCGAGTTGGCCAGAAAAGGACAGAGCATTAGTGGGAGGGGGCAGGGAGATATCGGTTTCCCCACCACTAGGGAAGAGTTGATTTCTATCACCTAGGAGGTCTGTCTAATGTACTTGGTGCCATTAATTGCATCCATGTGGTATTAAGACCTCATAAAGAGACAAGGTGCAGAAATCAAAAACAATATAAATATATGAATGTGCAGGTGGTTTGTGATCCCACCATGTGCATACAATGTGTGAAAGCAGGCTACCCTGGTACTCACAATGCCCATATACTACATTACTCAGGCATTTATGACAGATTCCAGTCTGGCAAATTCCCATCTGGTTGGGTGAGTCATTACAATTTATATTGAACAACACAATCTCAAGCGTTGTGTCAGTCATCACTGTTCACTGTATTTTGAACAATATGAGACAGTTATAATAGTTTGCCATAAGCGTCTCTTTTTAACACAAATCATTCATTAATTGTCACACAAATGTTAGTGTCAATTGCAAACTAATCTTGTGTTGAACAAATGTAGACTCATGTCACCATATTACACATATGAGTACATAATGTGTGGCTGGCTCTCAGTTTTTACCATAATAAACCTCTATATGATCATGCAGGAAAAAAACATCCCCAACATTAACTGACTACTTTACTACATATACAAGTAAAGCCTATACATTTTGATGCTAGACACAGGGTATTAAAAATAGTATAAAGTTGAAAAAAATAAACAGTTTACATTTGTTATTGTTGTTAAGATGTTTGTTTTACATTCAAACAGAGCTGCCTTTCTCATCACACCTGTCTTGATCATGAGCGTGGCCAGCTTTGTCTGTGTACTGTACTATGAGAGAACTCTGAAGCAGGATGGGCTGATGACACTGGCCAGCACCATGGAATAATTATCTCTGCCCCACATATTACACAGAGGTAATAGCTCTATTGTAATGTAGTTGCCGCTGTCCCATAGGCCCCACACAGTAACATTGCATGATCAATCTTAGCCACACCCCTCTCATGAGTATGCTCAGTCTGAAGCAGATTCCACACTTTTCAGACTTTATGCTCAGTTCAGCACACAGACAGAGCTGCCCATGCACCTGAGAGACATAGGTAGGATAAGATAAGAGGTTGGTGTACTCAGCTCTGCTTGAGGGAAAAACAAAATAAATGGAACCTCCTATTCATTTAAAACTGCCTATTGCCAGCAAACAAACATATGAGCTTTAATTATGTATTCACTATATTATTCCTTTATTGATTTATCATACACAATTGTATCATTTTGTCATGCAAACAAATGCTCAGCCCATAACACAATTACATAAAGGTTAGGAAAAAAACATTCTGTGTAACATATTGTAATCTACAGCATTAAAATTTCAGATTTGTTCCACAGATCAAATATAAAATGATGGTGTATATATTACAAGAAAGCTAAAACTACATGTTATTTTTCTGCATGTATATCATCTAACCAATTTATATGATTAAAATTTGTGTTACATCAGTCGAGGAATGTCAAAAAAATAATTGTCTGTAACTGGTATGCTCAGCTGTGTATTCATAGTTGTTACTGACATGTCTTGAAAGTCAAGATTTGTTATTATTATTATTATTATTATTATTATTATATTAAACCTGTGATTGTTATTATATCATGACAACAAAACATTTAGGCATGATTAATGCCGTAAACAAAGGTAATGTATATTTACGTCTGTTCAATATACCAAAAATGTCTATCTGGTATAATACTGTTAGGAAGGATCACATGGCTATAATTGCTGGCCCTAAAATGAGTTATGACAATCGCATTAAACATAGTATTCTGATTGGCTGTAATTTGTGAAAATCATATTTCAGCCAATCAGAATTGGGTATTTGATTGGCTAAAAGTTTAACCAACCAGAATGCCCAAGCTTCTCATAGGCAATTTTCTACTTTTATAAGGGTTACATGTACCTATAGGCTTTTTTAAAAATATTGGCACTCAGAAATACTTCAGTGAGATTTTTAAAATAGTTGTGGGACAGATACTCAGGCTACTTAGGATATTAGAAACATTTAGAGCACTAGAATGGCATTTATTGTTCGATTTACATGTGTGATATAATAGTTCAGTAGTGATTTATCAGTGAACTTCAATTGATTATTTTCACATTGAAGTCATGGAATGGAGGCCTTAGTAACTTACCATGAACTCTCTGTTGAGTAGGCTAACCCCCTTCTCCTCCCCCATGAGTAGTTAATTCAACTCTTACCTGCTATATACTTTCTACCGCATTAATTCTATTTTTATTCTTTTTTTTTTAAATCAATCAATTATAAATTAACAATATGATTTGTCAACTGCATTTTAATAAATATAATATAAATTACTATTATAATTATTATTCTTATTATTCCTATTAATTATGTTAAGAAAAAAAAGAAGAGGAAAAAATTATCTCTGTAATACAAAGTATTTTTATATATTTTGTTTGTGAAAATGATACCAGTATTCATAGAGATAAACAAGTTTCCGATCTAGAAGGTATGGTAATAACAATATATACAGTATAAAGTGTGTCTATATTTTGTGAAACTGGAAAACACAAAGCTATTTTATCACACAACTGTACAGTGGCCTATATATTCTAAGTTGTGAAAATTGGATATTTTTTGGAGATTACGTTAGTAAATCTGTGTAAATATTAACTGGGTTCGCCAAGAAATTCTTAGATGTAAAATTGCATGTTTCTCATTTTTTTCTCCTTCCTGGCATATTTCAGTCTATTAGTGTATTACCTTGTATTTCTATTTCCGCAGTGGGGCATAATAAAAACCTAGTTTGAATGTATGAGATTTGTAAGTGTTCTGTACATAGTTAACAAAATGCTATTAGTAGAACTAAATGCTATAGGCCAACTTGGATTTGTCACAGTTGTTTTATCAAGATCTGCTACCAAGAATGATAAAATGAGGGGAATGAATGATAAAATCAGGGGAACAAGAAGCAATATAAATGTTCTATATACTAAAGTTAATTTTCTATTAACAGGTGAATGTAATTGAACTGGATTGCACCTTAATGAAGAGAGAGCTTGTGTGCTAGGGGAAAGGATGGTAGAAAGGCTGGGGAGTTTTTAAACTAGTAGGTGAGGGGGAGTTACTAGATGAAAGTATAACGTGTAAGGGATGAATTAACTACTTAAGAGGGGAGAAGGAGGGAAAGTTAGTATAGTCAATAGGGAGGTTTTGCTAAGTACCTCTAATACAGTGGCAACATAAAGTGTAAGCTTGCTAATGCCAGAAACTTAGAAAGGAAAATGGACAAGTTAGAATTATTAGCAGTAAATGAGAAATGGACTTAATAGACATAACAATAATATGGTGGGATGACTCTCATGACTGGACTTAGATTGTCAAAACCTATTTAGGAAATATAGAGGCAATGGTAGAAGAGGATTAGGGATTTGTCTTATAAGTCTGAATTTAAGCCTATAGTCAGAGAAGATATTTATGATGGAACTAGTGATTATGTTGAATGCTTGTGGATCGAGTTAAATACCAGAGGAACAAATTCTAAAAGAATATTGGTAGGGATATGCTCTAAACCCCCAAATAAAATTGAAAGTGAGGAAATGCAATTATTGTTACAGATGGAAATGCAGCTAAGCATGGGCAAGTTCTAATAATGGGAGATTTTTACTACCCTAAAATAAACTTGATGAATGAGACCAGCAGCTCAGCTAAGTACACTCAGAGATCATTATCTGGCCCGGGTTATACAAGAACCTACTAGAAATAAGGCTTTAGTTATCACAAATAATATTGATATAGTATCAAATGTTGAAGTAGGGCAGCCTTTGGGAAACAATGATCACAACACAGTCTCATTTGAGATTGAATTAAAAATGTGGCCAAAAATACTCTCAATTTTAATAGGTCAGATTTTAATGGTCTAAGGGCAGCAATACAAAGTATAGACTGGGACAAATATAGGGTCACTATCAGATAACTGGAGAAAAGCAGAGATGATACCTACCGTATAATTAAGAATGGAACAAGAGTAAATCCATGGAATTATAGACCAGAGAGCCTCACTTCTGTAGTGGGAAAGATTTCAGAAGGGTTAATAGGGATAGTATAGAAGAATATGTCTATTTGAACAAGATTATAAGTAGGAGTCAACACAGATTTATGAGGGATAGGACATGTCAAACAAATCTGATTAGTTTCTATGAGGAGGTCAGGAACGTGGATAAAGGCAACTTGATGGATTTAGTATTTTTGGAGCTTGCAAAGGCTTTTGATACAGTGCCACATGAAAGACTGTTGTGCTAAGGGATGCAGGAATTGCAGTAAATATCTGCTCATGGATTGAGAGCTGGCTCAAAAACAGGAAGCAAAGGGTTGTTGTAAATGGAACATACTCAAATTGAACTAATATTTCAAGGGGGGTTTCTCAGGGTTCAGTATTAATCTGCTTAAAGAAAGAAAAGGGTTCTTCACAGTAAAGGTGGTTAAACTGTGGAATTCTCTACAAAAGTAAGATGGTGACAGTGGATTCAATATATAACTATAGAAAGGAATTTGATATATATTTTGGATAAAAAGGGCATTTAGGGTTATCGTGGATAACTAGAGATGGAGTATTGATCCAGGGAGGAATCTATTTGGCATTATCTGGGGTCAGGAAGGAATCCCCCCCCCCTCTTTTATGACGGTTGGTAATATTTCACTGTTTTTTCTGTTTGCCTTCCTCTTGATCAGTTAACAACTAATATGCATGTTACTAATATCACAGATCTAAAAAAATTGAACCTCAATTACTATGTAACTATGTAATTATTGTTTTTACAAATATTTAACACTGCTGCAGAGTTAAATTATAGTTGGCCTGTAACAAACCAACTGGGCTGGCTTCATCTCACAGTCAACAAATACCTGGGACCGATTTACAACTGACAAGAGGACATTGCTTAAAGTTAGAAGAATATAGATGTTACCTTAAGGAAAGAACAGGCTGTGGAACCCCCTACCAATGGAAGTTGTGACAGCAAATTCAATATATAACTTTAAAAAGGGGTCAGATATATTTTCAATAAATAGGGCATGCAGGGTTATGCAGGATAATTAGAGAAGGAGATATTGAAGCCAGTGAGTTTTTTTGTTTTAAACAAGTATCCCATCAAATACAGAGTTCAAATAAGCATCAATTACATGTAAGTATTATGACATATATATACCTGTATAATATATTATTAGATCATTTCAATTTACAAAAAGAAAAGAAAAAGAGAAAAACAATACAAAGTGGAGTCAGCAACCTGCTACATATTCATTCATATATTGATCCCACGCATTCAATGTTCCAAGAGTTTTATTACTAATTTATTATTTTTATTATTTTTAAATGTTTGAAAGTATTTTTCAAGTTGTCTATTTCTATCCACAACAGATACAATTTCGATTTTATCTTTTTTCCAATTTTTGGTAATTAACCATTTGATTACTAATAACAGTTAAATTATCAAACATTTCTCTGACTATCTTATTTGATTTGGGAATATGTGGAACAATATTAATTGGGGTGACAATTCAATTTCAAAACTGATGATACTCAGAATTTTAGGACATGTCCACTAAATATGGGTGTGGGTCTATCCCCACAATCTCTCCAACATCTATCCGAGTATTTATCATGGAATATTTTTGCTATTATAGCTGGGACCCTCTGGGTTAATTTAAATGGAATCTCTGTATACGTTGAGAATTTTGAGGATTTCTGGGTAAGCTCACAGGCATAACACCATTCATTATCTCTACCATAATTTATGTAATTCTTCCCATTCTTTCATTCTAGAAGTTTTTTTTTATTTGAAATATATTTCTTATTAACTTATAACATTGTGTGCTCAAAACTTAAAAACTAGTTAATTCACTTTCTTCATTCATATTGTTTTCATATTGTTTTATTTTATTTATTAAGGTATTATAATCAAGCCAGTTTGCCTCAGGAATATCATAAACTTTAGAAATATCCTTAAATTGTCTAAGTCTTCCATTGGTGTACAGATCTTTCAAATGCCTAATCCCCCCCCCCCCCCCCCCGCAACCACACCCCTAATTTTCTGTTACTTTTCAGTAAAAATCTCTCATATATAATATCAATAGGAGTTACCAGGGAGGCAAAGTTCAACAGCCCCATTTCTGTTTATCTTTAACCAGTCCTCACTTCCTGACTTAATCACTTTAATAGAGCCTGATATCTTATTATAATTTTCTCTATAGCACAATAACTGTTCTATACTTATTTTGGTCATTATAGATTTTTCTATAAACCACCATTTTGCTGAATGGGTCGAAAAAGGCCACTTTAAGATCTGTGACATTCTGATTGCATCATAAAAATTCCGATATATATGAAGTAGCCAATCCACCTCTATAAGACTGCCATTTTACTATGTTATAATTTATTTGTGGTTTATGCTTTTTATATATAAAATACTTACTTGCCCGTCAAAAATTACGGGCCAATAAAATTTTAAGCCATGGCAATGCTGTTTGCCACACAATGTAAGGCTTTTGCTCCTCTGTGGACCTTTGGCGCTCATTGTGAGCAAATCCCCTCATGTACTTTTCCGGCTTTGCAACGATCACCTTTGGCACTGATCGCGAACACAGATATACAAGTACAGTGTAAAATGGGCAAAAAAATTGAGTACAGTGAATTAATAAAGTAATATGAATTAATAAATACTTTACCTATTTATATTTCATATGCAGCAATCAATACCCTGAAGAGCTAACAATCTATTTGTATTTTCCTGCATGTGAAAATGTACAGTTGGACTGTTGATCATCTGAGGAAAAAGTGTCAGCAATGTGCCAAATGTGCAGTGTAGGCTGCGTGCGCGAGGGCAAACCGTGTGTTTAGGCGGGTAAAGGGGCATTTTAGAATCCTAATGTTATGAGTTGTAAGTTAGTGTTGTAAAATGGCATCTTTTTTCTATGTGTTACTTTCCGTCCGTTGTAATGGTATATTTTGTAACTGCTATGTTCCTGGGTAACTCGTACGTGCCTGGTGGTTATTTTCGCCACTCTGTGTCCTTTAGACTCGTTTTCATATTTTTCTGTGAAACTCCTTAAATTCGACTTTAATTCATGTGCAACCTCACCCCCAGACATCCTGGCTGTCCCCTCGTGCTGCGGGAGATGTTTTTTTTTAATATTTTGTTGTTATTTTTCTGTGTTTGTGGTGTTTTTTTATGTACACGTTTCGACCATTAACTTCATATTTTTGTGACCTTGTAATTTTTTTGTCTAAGTCCATATTTCCTCATTCCACGTTATTGTTTTTTTCTAAGTCCCGCGGGTCGCATATATATTTTTTCTAAGTCCAGCAGCTTTTTTTTTTTTTTTCAAAGTCCCATTTTTCTGGGGGTTCTTTTACCGTGCTGTAGAGCCTCCACCTCCGCAAATGCAGACTCTCGCTTCGACTCTTTGCAGCTGATGTGGGAGCCTTCACCTTGCGTGGTCCGCATTTGCGGCCAGAACTGCGTCCCTCGCTTCGCGAGCTCGCAAATCGTGACAACGGCTCGCAGTTTGACAACTATTATATGTGATTTGTCCAGGTATAGCTCTAATAAGATAAGTAACTTTAGGCAATATTGTCATCCTAATTGAGGATATCCTTCTAAACCAAGACAATACTGGGTTTTTCCATTGTGCTAAATTTTTCTAATTATGATGGCATAATTGCTCAAAATTATTCCCAACCAGTTTATTTAAATATGGAGGTTGTGACAGCAAATTCATTATATAACTTTAAAAAGGGGTCATATATATTTTTTAATAAATAGGGCATACAGGGTTGAATCAAGGAACTAATTAGTTTCACGAATTTGGGGGGTTTGAAAGGATTGTGTTCCCTTTAGTAGACAAATGACAATGTTTCAGTGTTTTTTTTTCGTTTTTCCTTTCAATAATTACAAGGATCAAAGTTTCTAAAAAGTTTGAAGTTGATAGACTAAATGTAATTTTTTCAACCTCAATTACAATATTACTTGGTAAATGAATACTTAATGCACAATATATTGATGCACAAATATTACACTACAGTTACTAAATGGGAGCTGTAGAGTCTTGCTTGAGGTTTGAACATACAAGATATCTCGATATGTACAGGAGAATATTTAACAAGTTGGCGACTTTTGTCTTCAAGTCCTGGGAGTCACAACAGACAAGAACAATTAGTTCTTGGCATCATGATAAGGTATTTACAATTTTGCTGCCAGTAAATACTTGATACATTTTGCTTGGCAATCATCTTAAACTCCTCAATGTAATTTATTATGATTTCTGAACAATATCATTTCTAGTCTCTTGTACAAGCATTGTAAAACTTACAAATTGCATATGGTAACAAAGCATTGATTGACTTTTGGTCCAATAAAAAAAATGACCTGAAGTACAACAAACACAAATTTATTTTGAGGCAGTAATCAAATTTCTGTTTATTTTGAGTCATTTTGGAGAATTAAATTCAATGGGAATTATCATTTGCATAGCTTTGATCGGTTGAATCATACTTTATACAGCCTGTTATACTCAACAACAATATCCTTTAATGAATCAAATATGCTTTATGAGTTCAATCTTATTTTAAAAAAGGACACACTGCAAGTGGGAGTGGCTATTAAACAGGCATTAGTCAATTATTATTTTACTAGCGACTTGCCCGTCAAAAATGAAGGGGCAATAAAATTTGAAGCCATGGGAATGCTGTTTGAGACATAATTGAAACCGTTTTGTACTGTGAGGACCTTCAGCGCTCATTGCAAGGCTTGTGCTGAGCACCTTTGGCACTCATCGCATGCCTCGCAATGAGCGCCTTCGGCTCTTATTCCGAGCATCTCCTGTCTTGTACTTTTGGTCCTCTGAGAGAGATATCTATTTCTATGTATATGTAGTTAAGTAATAATTAATAATTTATTAAATAAATTAATATAGTTTAATTATTTCTAATTGATATATGAAGCAAGCAATAGGCTGAAGAGCTAACAATCTGTTGGAATTTTGCGTCTGCATAGAATATACATTGTGATTGTTAGTGGCGTGCTTATAAAGTGTAATGAGTGTTTGAACTGTGCATTCTAAATAGGCTGCGTGCGCGAGGTAAAGCTGTTGATTTATTGTGTAAAGCGGCATTGTATAGTCGTAATGTTATTAATGTGTTACGCGTCTCTTGAGCATTTTCCGGCTTTTGCAACAGCGCATCTTGTAGCTCGTAGTGTGATGTGTAAAGTGGTAAGCAGTTTGCATTGGTTTTGTGCGGTCCGTGGACGTGTAGCCTTGTTTCCACCTCACTCCCAGCGGTCCTGGCTGTTGCCTTATACTGTCTGTGATGTTTTGGGATTTTTTTTTGGTGTATTTAGTGTGTTTTTCTGGGGGGGGTTTTCTTCCGCTAATCTTGTACAATGCATCTTGTATAGTTTTTTTTCTAACTCCCGCGTCACGTATCTTTTTTTTCAGCGAACCAAGAGGTCACACCAGCCAGAAGCCATGCAGGGTTGGGTCTGGTCAGTACTTGGATGGGAGACTACCTAGGAATACCAGGAGCTGTATGCTGCGGCCCACCGGAGAAGGAACTGGTAACCCACTCCAGTATCTCTGCTATGAAAACCAAGTGGATCATCATAGTGTGTTGCCGTTAATGAGGTCAAGGACAGTGGCAAACGACTGAACGACACAAACATTCAAGTGCACCCCCTTTCTGCAAATAAATGCCATCATTTAAATTTCAAGTTGTTGGATGGTATACCAAATCATCACATTTTTCTCACACATTTTACCATCTCCTCTAGATCGGGGGAATATAATTACTATATATAATTACTATATATAATGCCCCAAGCTTCAGTATTATTAAAACTCTATTAGATAATTGGTGACATTTATTTTGGTTTTCTGTAAAGTTCCTTTCTGCACCCTTTTAATGCAATAAAATAATACATTTTGAACCTATGCCGTTCTGTATGTCCTGAAATTTTACATATGGAAGATATATGTACTATGAGACATATGTCCATAGTACATATTGCCTGGTATACCTAATTTTTGTCAATATATTTATTTAAAGGACCACTATAGATCGCCAAAAACTTTACATTTTTGTAAAATATGCAACAAACTAGCAATATATCGACAGCTATATAAGTCATGGGTATTTTCCTAGAAAATCTTTATTTTAGCAGACTCTCCTAGTGCATGCAAGATGCCATGGTAGTAATACTTTATTTTGAAGGCAAAAAAGGGTGGTCACATGGCAGAGAAAGCAAGCTGTCTCTACTCTGAGAGTGATGGAGAAGGTGTCCTGTGCTGAAATCTGAATCCATTAAGGAAATAACATATCCCATCTCTCCCTCCCCTCCTTCCACACTTGAATAGATTATCATTATTAATATTTAATATTTATAATGCGCCACCATATTCTGCAGCGCCAAATAGACAGATGACAAAATATTAGTAGAACACTTCAACTCTGTGTCTAAGTCAACAGGAAATGTGGAAGACACAAGCATGCCTTCCTTCTGGCTCAAACAGTTTTTACTAAAATAAAGATTTCACCTAAATATGATTTCATGCCCACAGCTGCTGATGCTGTTGATTTGCTACAAAAATTCATAAATATATAAAACATATGTTTTTCACAATCTACAGTGGTTTTTAATGTACCATTTTGTTTCTATTCATTTTTTTTTTATTAGATGAGAATTGGATTACTTATCAGGTAAGATATAGCATACATCTCATTAACATCAGCATGATATATATTTCCAGAACATATAATCTGTTATCTGAAGTATTATACAATTAGCTGTAATCCTATGTAACCAAATTTCCCAACTCCTGACTAACATGGTTCCCTATTGTCACCAGTTGCTATCCCTTGTGTCTTACCATTGACTCTATATAATTACCCATATCTAGAGTCCCTACTTAGTTTATATGGGAACCATCTTAGGTCAATTATTTTCCTCTTTACCCTTTGAATAATCAGCAATAATCAGTAAAAAAAAAAAAAATGACATTAAACTGTACAGATCACCATCATTACTTTTTGCTAGTGTTTGGTATTCTTGCCAGTCCTTTCACTTTCCGGGCCTCTGTGCCTCCCGATGAAGCTGGTCTCCACCTGGGTCCCCCTTCCCAATCCCCTCTGTGTATGTATATAGGGAATATTCCTAAATCATCCGCCGTTCCCTGTATACCAACCAAGGCCCCCATACTTTCATGAAGCGACTCATGTCTTCCAGAGAATGTGTAATTCTTTTGTTTGTAGCTATATAGTCTATTTTATTTATGATTACCTGTAAATGTAGGTCCCCCCGCTTCCGCTGTTTAGCTATATGAATTTTGGTAGCCAAATACAAAAATTGTAAATGTTTATTTTGAGTGTGTGAAAGCGAGGTCACCGGAATTCCCAATAAACACGTTTCCATAGTCTCTTGCATGGGGCCATTAAATAATATAGATTCTAATTTAGAAATACTTTCGCATATTAGTCTCACTCTCGGGCAATCCCACCTTATATGAATAAATGAGCCAATGGAATTACAGCCCCTAAAGCAGTTTGGATCCGCCGAGCATTTCCCCTTCACTAATTTTTCTCAGGTGAGAAATGTACGGTGTAGCACTTTTACAGTTGTTTCAAGAAAATTATGATCAAGAGACCCCCTATAGATACTCCCTAGGAGACTTTTTCCATTTGTTCATGTCCCAACTCTCTGCCAGATCTTTTTCCCATTCCCTCATGTAGCTATCTTTGATTGATGGATCCTGGGAATTATATAGATTGTATATACCACTTATTATCCCCTTTGCCGTGGGGTTCTTGAGACAGATCCAAGATAACCAGCTTTAGATTTAATAAAGTGTTTAATCCTACACAGTTTATAATGTTCATGCAGAGGTAAGTTAAATTAATCTATGATTTCCTTATTGTTTAATAGCTTATCATCATTGATCCAGGTTCCTAACCCGTCCAACCCCTCGATTTCCACCAAGAAAGTGAATCATCATCGAAGCCTTTTGGAGATTGCGGGTGATGAAGAGTAGGGGTTAGACAGGAAGGTTATGAGAATAAAGTGGAGTGAACCCTCGCCCATTTCCAGCATTGTATTGTATGATGTATAACTGGGTGTCTCATTTTACAGACCCAATCTGTAATTTTATCGAGCCAAATAAGAGTGTCCCAAGAAAATGGCGCTAATAAGTGGTCCTCCATAAAAACCCATGCCAGTTGATGTTGTGCCGAATGGATAAAAGGAATGAAAGAAAGTTGGGCGGCCCTATAATATTTTCTCAAATCAGGGAGTGATAGTCCTCATTTCGATTTATGCTTAAACATTAACATCTTATTGATCCTCGCTGGTTTGTTCTGCCAAATAAATTTAGAGACTTTCCTTTGGAACCCCATAAGTTCAGTTAAATTGATGGGTAAAGGAAGGGATTGGAAAATGTACAAGAGTTTAGGAAACACATTCATTTTGAAGGCATTTATTCTGCCTAACCAAGATTTATTCCATAATGTACCTTTTTAATGTGCTGTAGAAAATTAAAAGGTTGTTACTGTTGTCAGAACATGGATATCAGTTTATTTAAAACATTTTTGTGCTTTTAATTGTATTAACAAAACTCAGGATTCATTTTTAAAGAAAACTGAGATATACCAAGCTCTATTTCACCTTAACATGAGCAACTACTGAGACTAAGTAACCTAATGTTTACAACAAGCTTTGCTAACTGTCAGAAGGTATTTACTGCTTTTTATAGTGTAAAAGACATCTGATTTGGATAAGCATGTTTAATGAATTCATTTTCCTGTGTATGAAATATGCTCCTAATATGTTGTCCAGATCTGTAAACAAAGGCACATCCGCTAATTCTTCACTTCCTTAGATATGGCAGCAGAGCGGCTCCCTTTATGTGTATTTGTGTGTGTGTTCTTTTGTAGATGACAAAGTTATAAGCATTAGTACATAAGTAATAAAGATGTTAAATGTTACATTTGGATAATAAGAAACATATGTTTTCCCCTACATAAGTTCTCTGTTACTCATTGTGCTTACTGGATGCTTGAAAAAACAGAGGTTATTAATTTCAGCACGTGTTTGCGCAGAGTACAACATATTCAGTAGGGTTTTTCTTTTTTAATGCTCTGAAACAACAAAACAACGTAACTGCAAAAACTTTTTTTTCCAGTATAGTAATTTTCAACCCTCACCTCAAGACACACCACAAGGCTAGGATGGTAGATGTTTTAATCACTTTCCTAATAATGTCAATTAGAAAAGTAATAAAAAAATATATATTTAAAGCAACTAGTTTTTCTGTTAAATATTAAAAAGAATGAGGTCAAATGATAATAGAGGAATCCACTCTTTAAAATCTTCATTCCCACAATGTTGTTATTATCTTTTATTTGTAATGGGCCAACATATTCCATAGCGTAAGTACATAAAGAAGTACACTATTAACATATTACAAAGAGTGGAGGACTCTGTCTTTGAGCTTGGAATCTTATGTAGAAAGTGCTTTTTTTTACCAAAGCACCCTAAAAGATAGAAAACTCGCAGACTTATAATTTAAAGGGAATGGTAGAGGCAGACACCTGGGTGCGAATATCAGATAAGGCATAGCAAGGATCAGGAAGAAGTGAAAATTAACTTGGGTAGGAAGGTGTGCAAAGTGGGAAGGATTTTCATATAGTTGGAGAGGGAAGAGATTTGATAGAAAGTCTATGTGGGAGGAGGAGGTGTGAGGTTGGAGTATGTTATTTCTGTCTAGTCATCAAATAATATGACCTGCAAGCGGGAATGTCAGGTAATTTGACTGTTTATAAAGGTACAACAATTAGGGGTGGGGGTGTAAGTAGGGGAAATTGGGAGGGAAGTGGTTGCTGGAGCCAGAAGGGATCAGGACAGGATCTAGTAGCTTGAGGTTTCTCTTAAGGAATGTATGCTGGAGCCAGGGGGGATCAGAAAAGAAACTGGTAGCTTGAGGTTTCTGGGGAAAAGGAAAAATACCAAGAAGGTTGGCTAGTATAACAGAAGTGGGAGCAGAGGTGGGGAAAGAGAGGAGGGGTTTGAACTTACTGATGGGGGATGGTAAATTTGGACATAGCAAAAAGGTAGTATGTACAAATATATGGAAAATGCATACATGACGGACATAAAACAAAATATAACAATATTTGCATGGTTGATTGAAGGAGTATCTCTTAAGGAATGGTTGCTGGAGCCAGAAGGGATCAGGAAAGAAACTGGTAGATTGAGGTTTCTCTTAAGAAATGGTTGATGGTAGCTTTAGGGTTCTCCTAAGAAATGGTTTCTGGTCCAGAAGGGATCAGGAGAGGAAGTGGTAGCTTGAGGGTTCTCTTATGGTATGGTTGCTGTGCCAGAAGGGATCAGGAAAGGAAATAGTAGCTTGAGTTTTCTGGGGAAAAGGAAAGGGTAATTATAGTTTTTTAAATTTGAATGTATTGCACATATTTTATAGGATTATCCTTGTTTACTATTGTACTAATATATTTGTTTCTTTTTTGCACTTAAAGGACCCCTGTTGTTTAGGAAAAGCTTCACACATTTGTGGAGTGTGCAACCAAATAACAACAGCAGCTGTGTAAGCCAATGGCATAGAACTCTAACAAGTTTATACTTATAGTCTTGTTGTTGTTGTTTAGTTGTTCAGTTTTGTCCTACTCTCCATGACCCTATGGACCGCAGCATGCCAGGTACATCTATAAGCCACTGCCTCTCTGAGCTCCCTCAAGCTCATGTTCATTGCTACAATCCATCCTCACCATCTTTGTATGCCGTCAACTCTTCCCAGCATTACAGTCTTCTCTAGGGAATCCTGTTTTCTCATGATATGGCAAAAATAATGGTACTTTTACCTGATCAAACCTTCCAATGAACAGTTTTACTGTAGTACTGATTGATTGCATCTTCTTGCAGTCCAATGGATGCTAAGCAACTTTCTCCAACACCAAAGGTGTCAATTATACTGTGCCTTCCTTATTGCCTTCCTTATTGACTTCACATCTGTATGTTACTACTGGGAATACCATAGTTCTAACAATGTGGTCCTTTGTTGATAGTGTAATATCTTTACTTCATAATAGCTTGCCCAGATTTTCCATAGCTTTGCTTCTCAGAAGCAAACATCTTTTAATTTAATGGTTGCAGTCACTATCTGAAGATATCTTGCAGCCTGAGAAAATAAGATCTGCCACTGCCTCCACTTCTTCCCTGTCTATTTGCCAGGAACTGAGATTGTTTTTTGCCATCATTTTTGTATTTTTAACGTTGAGCAGCAGGTCAGCTTTGCAATCTCTTCTTTCACCCTCATCAATAGGTCCTTTTGTTTCCCCACTATTTTAGCAATCAGGGTAGATTGATCAGCATATCTGAGGTTATTGATATTTCTTCCAGCAATATTGATTCCGGCTTTGGATTCATCCAGTCCAGCCTTACGCATGATGTATTCTGCATATAAGTTGAATAAATAAGGTGACAATATACAACTTGTTACACTCCTTTCCCAATCTTGAACTGTTCAGTTGTTCCATTTTCTGTTCTGCTGGAATGTGTTCTAACCTATAATCACTATAAACATGAAACCCTCGGAGAATAATTAGCCTATAGGGGTAGAGCAAAAAGGTTCATTACCATACATTTATTACAGACTTACAGCCTTATTAAATTGTTATTCAGCAAAATTAAAAGGGCTCTATTTAAGCACATAACATATTTATTTTACAGAAGTTTTTAGTTAGTGAAGACCTTGCTTTTAAATAGAAGTTCACTAACTAAAAACTTCTGTAAAAAAATGTGCTTAAATAGAGCCCTTTTAAATTTGCTGAATCACAATTTAATAAGGCCGTTAATGTTAATGTTACTGAAAGAATATATAATGGCCCTTAAAGAATATCATATGCAGATTAAATAAAAAATATGGTAAAAAGATATAAAAATACATTTATCATTTGTTTAAATAAAAATGAAAACAAAAATCATGAATGTCCATTTTTTACAAATGTTTAATTCCTCCTAGGCTTCTTATACTTTTGTTTTAATCAAACATTGTAAAAAGTCAAAAAAATGGGATCTTTCATATTTAGTGCCTATCACAACATATTAGCATGCATGTTTTTTACATTCTCTGTAGCCAATGTATTTCTTTAAATGTATCCTTCAAAGACATTATAGCGTCTGTACAGATCATTAGTATTTTAAATAATAAATCTTCTCAAATCTTTATACTTTTTGCCTATGGGTCCATGCTAGTTGAATTACGTTCCTTTTCATATTTATTATCCTATATTTTTACACTTTTCATAGACATAACTTCCAGATATCATTAGGGTTCTTTATTGTAGCCACAGACAAGCAGACTGCAATCCTAGGGCCCGATTCAATTGCAATCGATCGCTGTAGGCCATATGTCTGCGGGTGTATTGCAGGCTTCCGTTTGTCTCCACATCCGGAGCTATTCAATAGCAGAAGGCCGTAAGTTATTCGCCCAAAGCCGAAACCATAAACCATGCACTGGTTCGTAGCAGTTCAGGGCGGGAACATGATCAATTAAGCAAACCCGTAACCTCCCATTTCGAAACAGCCAATAGAAAATTAGACATTATTACGGCAGTAAACATGGAGGTTAAATGTCAATCAATTAGGTTCGGGAGTCCGATGTGCGATCAGACTCGTAAAACCTGCAAAATAAAGAATTATGAAAATGAATACCAATACTGTTCTAGTCCATATGGGTGGCCTGATATGTATTAACTCATTGATACCCGAGGTAGATTTAAACCTGAAATTAATCATAAAAATGAATATTATATATTGCTGATTTGTGAGCTTGAGACTGTTGTGCAATTAATTCTAATGTCTTTCATCGCTTTCCCCGTTATTTATAGTGCAGTATTGATTTTTTATTTGCATTTACAGTGCTACGAATAGGTGTTTGACCCCTTGCGGGTCCTCTCTAGCTCTCGTAGGATTTGCTCCTTCTCCTGCCATTTACAGGTGTGAAAACATTTGCGGGCTTGAGGAAATGGATCAATTGAATAGCGTTTTGCGATTTTAGCCATCGTAACTCTTGCGAAAGTGAAAGATCAAAGGCTTTGGGAGGCTGTAAGTTACAGGTTTAACCATCAACATTTTTTCAAGGCCGTAACCCAACCCATTTGGAGCCCACAAAAAGACGCCAATTGAATAGCAAATTAACTTGTGACCTCACTTACGGATCAAGCGAGAGCTCAATGGAATTTTGCATAAAACTTACATATCTATAAAAAATAAAATTGATGTTGTTTAGCTATTGTACATTTTGGTGAACAAATAGCTTTTGTAAAATTAAATATTTATATATATATATATATATATATATATATATATCTTTTGTCATATGCTAGTGATGCATCTGGTGATGGTGTTTATTGTATACCTTCTACTGCTGGACCTCCTCCTCTGTCTGTATTTAATCTTGGTGACTCTTTTCTCTGCCATCCATAGTGGGAATAGTGGGAAGACTGTGAGGCTGAATTGTAGACTGTTCATAAACTAAAGGTTAAACTCCAAACTGCAACTAAATGTAAACTTTAAGTAATGAAAGAGTCCATAGGGAGTCAAAACGCATAGCGTGAGCAGATGTTATATATTAGCTTGAGTTTTAGAAAGGTTAATCTGTTTAATATGAGCATGTGCTTACAATGAAGTGTTCGTTAAAGGTACAGCCTCCCCCAAAATGACCTACACTGAAAAGGATTTCAATGTAATGTCTTACAAGCAATTTAATAAATGTACTTTTACTTTACATAGCTGTGAATTATTTGTGTTATAATCTCCAGTGGAGAAGCAAAAACACATCTACTGCTTGCTTGCAGCCTATACATCTTATTTAATTAAAATAATATTTACAACGCTTTCTAATATCGTACAACTAAAATTTTCATTTTGATGCATAACAAGTCGATGATTTAATAATGGCAAAGGTCAAATGTTTTGGTAGGGGAGATAACACCTCAATGTTTAAGAATATTCTTGTTTGAGTATTGGTTGGTCAATCAATGTGACTTGGCTACTGCTTAACTAGAGATATCCTCAAGTAACACTTTGAGCTATCAAGTCTGTAGGAGAAGCATAATCAAAAATACACAGTCACTGACAAATCCCAAGGAGGTCAGCGGATATAACACCCTGTGTTATCTCTGGGGTAGACAAGAGTATACATTTGTGTTATTTGTACAAACCGAACATCTCATATTCATGGTTTATTTTTTTATTCCACCCAAAGAATGCAGATGGTATGTCTTAGGGAACGCTTAGAGAAAATGGTACAAAGACTATTGGATCCATAAATTGTTAAGCAGACTTCTAATTTAGAGAAGAGGTAATATACTTCAACAGATTTCAAATTCAAATATCCATTTTCTTAGCTGCCTTATCTTACTCTGTATGAATAGACCTGATTGTACAGTTACCATAGATAATGATGCATAACGGATGTATAAGGTAGAGCTATTATTCAGTAGAACAGGCTGACAGGTAATGCAAAGACAGAACTTCAGTGCAACAAGGAGACCTTTTGTTGAATGCTGAAAAACATAAAAATCTCTATTTTTAATAATATGTAACTTACTGGGTATTCCATTGATTAGCAATTCATCTTTCCCATCCAAACAGTGCTTAAACTCAAAGTATAAAGTGAGGGTAGAGATTAATGTTCCATATTATCAACTAAATGTTATTGTCAATGCATTGTATAACAATGAACTTTGTAATTTTTGCCTATCAATCGACCTGTTTGATCCCACAAGCTCTACTCCTTATCTTTGGGCTAGTGTGTAATCATTAATGCATAAATACCTAATAATTGAAAAACTACAAGGAGTCTGCGCTTGTTCAGAGTGATTATTGAAGTGGTTTAGAGCTGAGCACAATGGTCAGCATTTCAAATGCAATTGTTTTCAATCAAAAGGAGCATGTGCAAGCTCACAGAGCATTATTAGCAATGAATAGACACCAACACTAAAACAAGTGCAGGGTGGGAGTATAAAAAAAAACAAATATGGGGGTAGACTTAATGCAAGAAAATCATAGAATAAATAATTATAATAATTATAAAATATATTTTACCCCACATGTTGGAAAGCCTCAAGACTAAAAAAAATGATTACCCTAGATGTAACAAAGTTAATTTAAACATAACAGGGTTAATATTTTTTCTCAGTTTGTACGTTTTTTCTTCCACCTCTTTTGCACTTTTCTTCTCAAGTATCTAAAGCAGCTTACATATAAAGTAATAGTAGCAAGTAAATAGTGTTCTATCAGATGTAAATATATACTGTTGATAAACCACCAGGTTCCTGGATTTCATGGAGTAATGAATATAATCTAAGAGCAAACAACCAAAAAAGAGTTATTACTGAGTAAGCATTGGTAGATCTAAAGTTTGTTGACATTTCTTAAGTTAATCTGTTTGACCTCATTTTAAAATAAGGAGGCTTTTTTTTCTAAAAACAGAAGTTTCTGCTTAAGTGCTGTTACTTGTACAATTGAAAAACTATAACACTGTCAAGTGTCACACAAATAGCGTGACAGTTATATATGTAGGACATGGTGGAAAATTGCCAAGAAAAAATATTAAAGTAAACCAGCAAATAACCTTCAGTACCAAGCCTCACATGAATCCCTCAACCTAATTATGCTATTCACACCCTTTTCCCTTCTCATCTAAGTTAACCTTTGCACTGAACATACTCCATGCTTCTTCTTTTCTTATCATTGTTTCAACATTTTTTTGGTCACTTCCTACAGTGCTCTTGCTGCTCTACTTTTGCGATGCATTTCAATTGGCTGGGCCCGCAAGTTAGGGGCCTATAGCAAAAATAAGAAACCATTGCCGTTGGACAGCCAATGGAAACAGAGATTGTCATCATGATCAACCTCCAAGTCCATAACTCGTAGGTGAAGGCCTCCAACCTCCATTTGTCGAAGACCTACGGGCTTCAACCTCCAAGCCCGTAGGAAAAAATGGAAGTTGGATTTCAAAGTCCTAAGGGCTTGGAAGTTGAAGCCCGTAGGACTTCCCATTGATTGACGTGATCGATATAACACGAAGATTGAACATGAAATAAAGTATTGGAGAATGTTGTGCTATTAATTCTAAGACCTAACATCACTTTCACTCTTCATAAAATTACAGTATTGCTTTTTTATCTGCTTTTAAAGTGCTCCAATTTATCATTAAGCCCTTTGCGAGACCTCCTTGGTACATTCATTTGTGGTCAGATATTTGCCATTTGCGAGCTTGACGGAGTGGTTAGCGATGGGGAATCGGAGCAACTGAATAGCGATTTGCGATTTTAGTGTTCGGGAAGTCTTGCGGCTGCGAAAGATCAAAGGCTTGCAGGGCATTAACTTGCGATTATACAAATCACAATGAATCGCAGCTCGGAGCACGTAATTCGATTGGAGCCCGAAAACGGAAGTCAATTGAATAGCAAAATAATTTGCAACCTCCACTTGAGAGCCCGGATCTCTCGAAAGGATCAATTGAATGAGGGTCATAGCGATCACAGAGATTTTGATGAGGTGTGAAGAAGATGTGATGCCAATTTTCCACCATAAGGAACAGAGCATATTGAATACAGTGATGCACTTTACAAACATTGTGATGCTTAGTAAATCTCCCCTTCGTCAAATTCTGATAGCATAGTAAATATTCTCCTGCATCCTTAAATACCAGCATACCTCTCCTTTAAAAATAGGCAGCATGTTTTTAGAATGCAAAAAATAATACTAGAGCCTCTATTGTGTTAGTTTTATATACATTTCTGCTGTATCTAATCTAGTATTTTATTTTCCAGTGATATTCTTCCTAATGTGGAAAACTTTTGAGGGACTTTTTGGTTGCAATATCGTTTTTCATTGTAGTCTCAGTTATCCTTTTTGCAACCTTGGTGAAGCTTAGTGAATTTTGGGCCAGTGTCAAGGTTACATTTATACGCTAGTTGCCTACGCTTGAATATCTACTAAAATCTATGGATACTTTCTTGCACATGAATGTTTGGTCCTGTGGTCTGAATAGACAAATTAACTGAAGTTTTCCTGCCTGATAACCACAGGTTACTAACTGAAGCCCCAGTGCACAAAGATTTCAAACACATAACAATTTGACCATATTGCTCCACGACCATTTATTCAGTATACACCTTAAACAGTTTTAATGCATCTGATCCATGTGTGCAGTACTGGACAGAAACCAGTATCCCCCAGGGCTGTTATTAGAAATCTTTAGGCCCACTACAAATGTGACAGTTGGGCTTCCCACTGCCTCCACATGCACATTATGCACATCCGTCTCTACTCCCTTCCACCACAGCCTGCCTTTAATTAAATACACATCTAGGAATAAATAGTAATACTTTTATAAATCAAAAAAAATATATATAATTTAATATATTATAATCATACATTATACAGTATCTCACAAAAGTGAGTACACCCCTCACATTTTTGTAAATATTTTATTATACTCCAGTGGCAATCTGTGATGCTCTGGGGAACTCCATGCCCATGAGGGTTAAGGCAGTGCTGGAAAATAATGGTGGCCACACAAAATATTGACGCTTTGGGCCCAATTTGGACATTTCCACTTAGGGGTGTACTCACTTTTGTTGCCAGCGGTTTAGACATTAATGGCTGTGTGTTGAGTTATTTTGAGGGGACAGCAAGGCTGTACACTTACTACTTTTGTAGCAGAGCGTCATTTCTTCAGTGTTTTCACATGAAAAGATATAAATTATTTATAAAAATGTGTGGGGTGTATTCACTTTTGTGAGATACTGTATATTTTAGACACATACTAGTCTATATATAGAATCTAATATATAGTATTGTATGTATTGATGTATACACACTTTCAGTCAGTACATTTAGCTTTTCTGTAAATCATGAATGACCAACCTGAGTAACCGTGTCTGGAGTCAGGAGAACACTGCACACAACTGGCTGTTCCATGGGGTTATGCTCTGCTGGTGCTGGCTGGCTCTCCACTGAGTTCAGAGCTCAATCATCAGGTGCCTCCTGTCTGTCTACTTTGGAGGAGGAGGCCAGTAAATGAAGACGCTGATGTGGTGATGTCATGAGCCTCAAGATTTCTACTCTACTCAACCCCAGAAACCTATGGAGTTTCTTCATGCTTATATAGCTCTATTTGCCTTCTATATATTTCTTAAAAGCTAAGAATGTGGATAAGCAGCAGCTTGACATACCTCTGAAGTAATAATCTACAATACATTTTTGTGGCACGGGGCCCCTCTTCCAGGGTGGGCCTTATACAAGGGTACCACTTTTCATTGCCCTGTCAGCCATTCTGCAAAATTAGCAACTTGACACATTTAAGGTAATAAAATAAAAAATATATAAAAAAATATAAGATTAAATCCAATTAACAAAATCTTATATACTGTACCTAGCTTTAATAAAGCGAACATATGTTGCATGTTTTGTATTTGTTTAATATTAACCATAAACTGACTTAGTTTTAAGATTTCAGATGCATATGATACACAAAAGAAAAAGAAGAATCAATAATTGTCTCACCATGATTGGCAAAAAAATAACATGTGGCAACAAACAGAAATCGACTCCTTGCTTCCTGTTACTTCTATTAGTTATCTCAAGTTGTGTTTAGATAAATAATATTGTCTAAGGAGGATTTTAATCCATCTCTGCGAACATGCCCATCGCCCTGCCTGTTTGTGGCCCGGCAGTCAGTGTGCCTGCCTGCCTGTCCAGTTGCCCTCTGTCTGTCTGTTCACCAACCTGTCTATCTATCTATCTATCTAATAATACTAATACATTACGTCACTTTGAATTCCAGGGGATTAAGATCCAATTATATTTTAAAATTAAAGTATATTGTGAAGTCTGCTATATGTATTCACATTACTTATTTCACTCTACTAACTTCTTACACTGATATAAAACTATTTTCCTCTAAAAAACATTAATTAGTTTACAAAACGTCTAAATATTTTGTTTGGATTTACACAGTACAGACCTTTAAAATAACAGTAAACAGTAGCCTGGAAGCTAAAGGTTGTCCTCTACAAACCTTTTTATAGACATTGCATGGGATGGAGAAATAAATAACATGTGGGGTCCCTGCTCTGTTGAGGGCAATACATCCAATTTTGTTCCCTCACAAAAGACAATAATGATGTCTTGTGTGGGCTCCAGAGGCCTTCACGCAGAAACAGAAACCCATCTGTTGCAAATATTGTATAATATTTAATTGTTTTATGGTGTTTGAGGTATTGTGCATTCTTGCCACCAAGCTTGTTCTTCTTAGCAGGAGACATTTCCTAATGAAAACAATGTTTTCTGTATTATATTCCTAGATTCTGGGGGAAACTTGTGTCATAAATCTTGTCATTCCAAGCCCCTTGGCCTTTAAATTATAGCAAACACTGGAAAAAATATAAGTACAGTAGTAAAAGATCACTCGTTATGGGTTATTAAATGTGACTCATTAGGTTGTGAAGGGAGCAAGCAATGAGAAAACATGTAAGTAAACAACAAATACAATGACAATAAACCACAGTGCCATGCAACAATGACAACCGCAACCTATGACCATTTATTGGATAACAACTTACAGAGATGGGAAACTTGGTCTGACAGTCATGAAGCTGAGAACATCATTTCCTTTTACCGTGTTTTATTGCTTGCAGAACTCGATTCCAATGGCATTGTCCCAGATTTTATAACCAGATGATTTTATTAAAGGAACACTGTATTAGAAATAATTTTCAATTAGAATGTAAATTAGAGTAATGCTAGTAAAAGATGTAAGCAACACACACACACACAAAAATAAAATGGTATTATTCACAATTTTATTGTTCATTTGCTTACATATAGAGGTACTTTTCAGTGGCTCTGTCTGTTTCATTCTCTTCCCCCATGGTGTGTTGTAATCTCCCATTTTGCAAATAGAAATGTCTTTCCATATTTACAAAGTTTCTCCCACTTCAGGAGGTTGATTACGAGAAAATAAAATGGCAGATTCCAGACCAGCATTACAGCATAAATACATACAAAAAGTAATGTTATTTTTTTATATCTATGTTTTTCATGTTTTCAAGTCTAGTTCCTCAAAACAGTATATTTAAAATTTATGACTACAGTGGTCACTTATTCTATGGATATAAAGTATGGAATGTCTGAATGCTGGATGGCTACCTTGTGGTGGTAAAGGGGCTTATACCTCAATGAATCTGTGAGATATAAAATGTACGGGTCAACCAAGATGGGCAGGTCATAGCCTAGAGGTAAAAAAAAATTGCGGTCCACTGGAGACGAAACGGGCAACCCACTCCAGTATCATATGGTAGGTCTAGTGTGCAGAGGCAACCATGTTTTTTTTTTTTTTTTAAATGATGAGAATTGTCTGCTTACTTTGTTAATCAGCCCAAATAAAAATACATGATTTTACATTGTTTTTTCTGACCTTCTGGAAAAAGGGGTCTCATTTCAATTCCCAAAGATCCCTTGTGGAAGCAGCTGCAATCTCTTGTGGTTCTTTCGGCACGTGCCGGTCCTTGCAGCTGCTCGTCTTAAGCCTGTACAAATAAAACAACAGAAAGTGTCATAAAATTATAGTTTATCATGATATACCAATATCTTTATTATTTTTCTTTGTAGATATACATAGATATTTATACAGATCTCACATGACAAATTATGTTTTTTAAATTAAATAATTTAACTTCTCTGCAGCTGAATATAAATAAGATGGACCACAAAAATCCATGGACACTATGTACAGCCTGAGCTTCATGATTTCAGCCAATTAAAGCCGCTTCATGTGTCCAGTCTCAGTGCTACAGTATGTTGACTCATTCACACAAGCAAAGTTGTCTTCTTATACTGGTCAATATTATAATCTGATGCCTCTCAGTTTGTTTAAAATGAAGACATATATTATTTAGCAATTATTTAGTATGATATGTTTCTAAGCTACAGTAACATTTTGCAATAGTACATACTGGTTGGAGAGGCAATATACAATGCATTATTACCTATAATATAATTTTGCTCCTGCTTTATTTATTTGTACAGGTACACATACAAATTATATGGATAGTTTTACATTTACTTTTCTCGTTTTATGCAGTATGATATCTAATTGTATCAGGCAGCAATTTGAAATGTGATAAGCATTTGCTTACTTAATAAAAAAAAATACAAAACATTCACAGGAAGTGTTGATCCATTTTTATTTCATTTCTTAAGATGGTGTTATATTGTGACAAGGAGACTCTTCATTGATCTCTTGAAATAGCTCTCAGAGAGAAAGTCCAAAGGCTTAAGTAATGTTTCAACAATGCCTTTTAATAAAACATGAAAACAAGAAATGCAAATCAACATCTACATACTGGTTGGCTGACTTTAGGAACTGTCACTGTTCCTGTAGTAAATCCTTGTGGATTCTTCTACTCTCTGGTTTGTAACTGATGTAACAATAGCAGCAGGTGAAGCCCTGTCTCACCCTACTCAGGGCTTTCCCATCCTGCCCCTATTCTCTGGAACTCCTTGCCTCGCTCCACTAGACTATCTCCCTGCCTAAAAACCTTCAATTCCTTGCTAAAAACACATCTGTTTAATGAAGCCTATCACCTTCCACACTTGCACAATTTACCTTTCGCTCTCCTGTGCCTCACCCAAACCCTTTAGATTGTAAGATTGTGAGTTTTCAACTTTGCAAGGTGCTTTGGACTCCGTATTCTAAGCTTGTTTGTAATTGATGTAACAATAGCAGCGGTTGGAGTACTGGCCCATCCTTCTCACCAATTGCTCCATCCCAAAGACCATTAGTTATCCAATTTTTGTTCATGCACTCTTAGTCCAAAGCACAGAGACTTTTCTCTTTCATTAGGGTACCTTGTACTTATAGCACCTCTGTCAGTCTCTGGTTCTCAGTCTGACAATTCAGGTCCACTCAGCTGTGCTCCTTGCAGGTTTACACACACACACTCCATTTCAGATCCTGTTGTTCCCTAATTATCCAGCTCTTATTCAGCTAAACCTGGTTGGAGCAAAGCAACAGTCCACTAGTTTGTTAATCACTGGTCTGTATCTTTCTTCAGATTTCCAGGTCTACATTATTTTACAAATGATCATCAGCTGCAAGCTGCTGTCTCTCTGTCTGACTTCCTCTAACTTCAGAGAATCTGCACACACTTATCTCCAACTTACACAAACTGCACATGCACCTCTGTGTGTGTCTTTTCTAACTCTTCAGACAAAACACTGGCTGTGTCTCTCTCCAGCCTAGATATGCACAGTGAGGGTAAGAGAGCAATTTTAGTATATGCATCTACTCTCTATTGAAAGCTTCCTTCATTGTGTTGCATTAGATAACTCTCCAACATTGTATATGTAGTAATCTTAACAATGAAGCTACATGTAAGTCTTGTGGGTTTTCTTTATGTGGTGTAATGCCATTGTTTCAAGCTCCAAGCATTTATTTATTTAAATCTTGCAGATTTTGGACAGCATTGATTGCTACATTGCATTGATCTTTAGTGTTTAATAATATTTTCAAATCTACAAAGCCATAAGGTGGATCATCATCCACCAAAAAACCCCGCTCTTAAACAGTAAAAGCCTTTTGTATCATGTTTTTTACAGACATATTAATGGAAGGTCTTAAGTAGCTGAATTTACACTAAGATTACAATGAAAATTTAGATAAGCTCCTTGTATACTGGATTTTCCACAAAAATGCTCTCTATAAACATTAAAGTTGTCTGTCTATTTAAAAAGATAAAGCCAGCTTTGAGTTTAAAGCCAACAAGATAATCCGAGAAAATCATCCACATGCAACTGTTTCTGGAGTAATGAACAAAGCAGTTTTGAGTGGGGGTTCCGGTGTTAGCTAATAAAGTATACATTACTATTATTTCATTGCAAAATCAGTCATACTAATAAAAGTTATAATTATGAAAAAGTCAGACTTTAGATATAAAAAGGGAAATGATAATGAATACATTCTACTCTTATCTACTGGAATGCTGAATTGAAATAAAACATTATTTAATGATACAGGAATAAGAAATCTTTTACAAATGCATAGCGATGAATAATTCTCATATTTTTAAAATAGAAACCCTAATAACTGTTCATTATTTAAATTGTTTGTGATTTAATTTCCTAATTGCTTCCTTTGAAGTCTTACTGTAAAGTATCCCATTAATGATCATTTTTAATCATAACAATATTGTATGAAAGCTGGACCATTACTGTAATGCTTCAAATCAATATGAATTCTGAAATTGGAATAACATTATATGCAGGAAAACATTTCCATGAAAAATTTGAATATTAAAATATGTCACTACCTCACACAACACACAACTAAGATCCTAAAACACTCTTATCATCAAATCTCGTCTTTACTACTGCAACTCTTTCCTTGCTGGTCTCCCCATCTCTGGTCTGTCCCCACTTCACTCCATAATGAATGCCTTCGCTAGACTCATCAACCATACTCAACGTTCAGTGCCTCTGGCTTCTCATACCCTACAGAATAAAATGTTAAATCATGACCCAAGTTTACAAAGCCCTCAAAAATGGTACATCCCCTTATATCTCTGCTCTCATCCCCAAATACTCCCCCACCCACCCTCTTTCTTCTGCTAATGACCTTCTCCTTTCCATCTCTCTTATCACCGCCTCTCATTCCCGCCTTCAATTAGTCTACACCCATTTTATTGACTCCTTGATCTATTTGCTGCCTTCAACACAGTAGACTATCCACTGCTCCTGTATACATTGCCTTGCAAAAGTATTCACCCCCCTTGACTTTATTTTGGCTTTATAGCAGAGTGGCCAGAAGAAAGTCATTACTTTCAGCAAAAAAAAAAAAGGCACATTTTGAGTTTGCGAAAAGACATGTGGGAGACTCCCATAATGTATGGAAGAAGATGCTCTGGTCTGATAAGACTAAAATTGAACTTTTTGGCCATCAAAGAAAACGCTATGTCTGGCGCAAACCCAACACATCACAGCACCCAAAGAACACCATCCCCACAGTGACACATGGTGGTGGCAGCATCAAGCTGTGGGGATGTTTTTCAGCAGCCGGGACTGGGAAACTGGTCAGAGTTGAGGGAAAGATAGATGGTACTAAATACATGGATATTCTTGAGCAAAGCCTGTACCAATCTGTGCGTGATTTGAGGCTAGGACGGAGGTTCACCTTCCAGCAGGACAATGACCCCAAACACACTGCTAAAGCAACACTTGAGTGTTTTAAGGGGAAAAATGTGTTGGAATGGCCTAGTCAAAGCCCAGACCTCAATCCAATAGAAAATCTGTGTTCAGACTTAATGATTGCTGTTCACAAGTGCAAACCATCCAACTTGAAGAAGCTGGAGCAGTTTTGAAAGGAGGAATGGGCAATAATCCCAGTGGTAAGATGTGGCAAGCTCATACAGACTTATCCAAAGCGACTTGGAGCTGTGATTGCCACAAAAGGAGACTCTACAAAGTATGGACTTTAGGGGGGTGAATAGTTATGCACATTGACTTTTTCTGTTATTTTGTCCTATTTGTTGTTTGCTTCACAATAATAAAAACAATATTCAAAGTTGTGTGCATGTTCTGTAAATTAAATTATGCAAATCCTCAAACAATCCATGTTAATTCCAGGTTGTGTGGCAACAAAACACGAATAATGCAGCGGGGTGAATACTTTTGCAAGGCACTGTACATTCCAGTCCTCAGGCCTCCATTGCACAACCATCTCATAGTTTGAGTCTTATCTCTATAACCACTCTTTCACAGTCTCCTACCATGACACCTCCTCTCTACCAATACCACTTTCTGTTGGGGTTCCCAAAGGATTAATTTTAGGTTAATTCATTTTCTGTCTCTACACTTCCTCTCTTAGTACACTCATCATTGTCTATAGGTTTCAGTACCATCTTTATGGTAGAATTCTTAACACCCTCATAAGGTTATGTATTGACTATTGCAACTCTATCACGATTGGCCTTCCTTTAAACTGACTATTCCCACTCCAGTCCATGATGATGAATACTTCCACCAGACTCATTCGCTTCACCAATGCTCATCATCGGCTGCCCTCCTCTGAAAGTCCCTACACTGACTTTCCATTTCTTCAATAATTATTTTCAAAATCCATAGCCTCACTTGCAAAGCCCTCAAGAATGCCTTCTCTGCTCTTGCCATTATTTAAGCCTCCTATTGTCTACCATTTCGTCTTCACTCGCTCGACTACAAGATAATTAGTGGCGCTATTTAACTGTACATTTCACTAATCGTAATGCTTGCTAATGGCCCAACATCACAAGAAACAGCCTTGCTAACAAATTGCTTGCAGGTCTTAGATAGGTACTGAAGAAAACTAAACAGGGCCCTGTAGTAATGAAATTACTATTTGAATGAGCTGGCATCATAAACTAGTACAGTAAACAGTTTGGTACCAGATCAGAGGCTGTACAGGCAAGGAGATAAATGAGGAACTGGTTCTCAGGAACAGGGTGCAGAAGTACAGTCTGCAGCCAAACATAAATGTTTTCAGGGGGCAGCAGGCTATTTAAAGATGTTGGTGCAGTACCATAGAATAATGATTGCATTGGCACAGAAATGCCTATTTGGTATTGGTAAGTGTAACACTTTCTAATTTACATAAAAAAAAACAAATATATGTAAGTAAATGGGCCACAACATTCTCAAGCTGGCACATCACCACCATATAATACTTGATTTCACTTTTAATTTCTGTCCAAAGTCCTACGTGCTTGAGAGACCTCCAAGGCCGGAACCCGTTATTCAAGCCCGTAAGACTTTGGACATGAA
Organism: Discoglossus pictus; assembly: GCA_027410445.1. Taxonomy (NCBI): domain Eukaryota; kingdom Metazoa; phylum Chordata; class Amphibia; order Anura; family Alytidae; genus Discoglossus; species Discoglossus pictus. Next base: position 60,632,345 of record CM050166.1, read on the forward strand.
TTAAATGTGAAATCAAGTATTGTATTGTGGCGATGTGCCAGCTTGAGAATGTTGTTCCTTTAATCCTCATCTCACCCATTGTGTTCCCCATCATTTACAGTGCTTTATAATGCTGTCATGAATTTACGTTTGCATTTACAGTTCTCAGAGTTTACAGGCTTGCAGACACGAATAACGAGTTACGGGCTTGGAGGTCATTCAAGCCCCTTTATGACCTCAAAGGTCTTACTTTCAAAACGTAGCACTAATTAAGCAAATAAAAAAGCCATCCTGTATTTTATTTTTAGAGAAATTAAAAGAGAAAGTGATGTTAGGTCTTAGAATTAATAGCACAACATTCTCAAACTCTAAAATCGACATAAATAACTACTTTATTTCATGCTCAATTTCCGTCATAAAGTCATATGGGCGGAGGTTGGATTCAAAAGTCCTACGGGCTTGGAGGTTGATAAAACTTTTACATGAAATAAACTTTTTTTATTCGCTGATTTGAGAGTCGGGGAATGTTGTGCTATTAATTCTAAGACCTAAAATCCCTTTAACTTCTAATAATTGTGAATGCCTCTGCCTGTGCCTGTGGTATATATATATTTTTAGGATGATAAATGCCCCTACTTATGTGTATGTGTGTGTAGTGTTCTATGATTATATATTCTACTGTCTGAGTATATATATATTGCTTTGGCTATAAATACCCCTATGAATATGAGTATCCCGGCCTTCCTATATATTTATTCCTATGAGTATAAATACCCCTGTCTTCCTAAATATGTATTTATATGAGTATAAATTCCACTGCCTTCCTATATATTTATTTATATGAGTATAAATACCCCTGTCTTTCTATATATTTATTTCTATGAGAATAATACCCCTGCATCTGTATATATATACTTTTTCTGAGTATAAATACCCTGTCTTCATAAATATTTATTTATACGAGTATAAATACCAGTGCCTTCCTATATATTTATTTCTATAAATATAAATGCCCCTGTCTTCCTGTATATTTATTTCTATATGTATAAATGCCCCTGCCTTCCTATAAATGTATTGTTATGAGAATAATACCCCTGCATCTGTATATATTTATTTCTAGGAGTATAAATACCCCTGACTATGTATTACTAGCAACTTGCCCGTCAAAAATGACGGCAATAAAATTTGAATTCTGGCAATGCTGTTTGCCACACAATGCGAGGCTCACCCCCTCTAACTTGCGGGCCTCGCGATGAGCACCTTGGCGCTCATCGTGGGCTTCACAATGAGCGCCTTTGGCACTCATTGCGAGCCTTTCCCACTGTCTACTTTATGGGCCTCGCAATGAATGCCTTCCTATATATTTATTCCTAGAATATAAATGCCCCGGTCTTCCTATATATTTGCCGCTCACTGCAGGCCTCGTCCAACCCGCCACTTTCATCTCTCGCAAAGAGCACCTTCGGCTCCCCCCTCTCTCTGCCCTGTGTTTTTTTTCATCTTATTTCCCTCCCCTGTTTCTCTCCCCCCCCCCCCCTCTCACCTCTGTGTCTTTTTCCATCATTTAACAGCACATTATTACACTACATGTTGTAGAGATAAGTTTGATTGCTAGCTCTATTTTTGGATAGAGGAGAAAGAGAGAGGGATAGAGGGGAGAGGGAGGGTGATGGATAGGAGAGAGGGACAGATAGATAGATAGATAGATAGATAGATAGATAGATATATAGCAGGGAGGGATAGAGGGGAGATAGAGAGGGAGGGATAGGAAGGGGGCATACATCCTGATCTATTATGTATTCATATGTGTTTCATTTAATTATTGCATGTCATCAACAAAATAAAGGAACTTTCCAGCATAAGAAAAGTGAGCCGAACCAGCACCAACTCACCCTCATGAAGATAATGAGTAAGTGAAGGGACAGAAAAAAAAACATCAAGTGGGTGGAGCCTGTCAGTGGGCAGGGCCTATAGAGATAGCATGTTGTGAAGGGGAGGAGTTTATCCTGTTGGGTGGTGTCAATGTAATAGAAGGGGCCAGGTTTCCGCCCTACCAACTTGGAAAGTCACCAGCCATCACTGGGGCTAATCCACCTTAACAGTCCTCATTCCATCCTTCTGTCTGTTAACATAGGATGAGGGGTTTCCAGCAGATGCAGCTTAAGTAGTGAGAGGGTCAGCTGGATACCTGACAAAAATATACTTTATCCAGAGAATTATAAAACACTATAGTTATTATGAAATAGGTGAACAAGTGAAAAAAATTGCATACATAAACTCCAATACACATAAATTTAAACAGAAACTTCATCAGTGTTGTTTTAGGTAAAAGAAGAAAATAAATAACAATATATACATGTTGCATATGCATAATAAAATATAATTCATATACCTTGTTTATAATAGTAGTTGCCAGGTATTAAATAAAAAAAATCCTAAGCATAAAAAAAGTATGTAAAAAATGAGAAATGACACAAAGTCAATAAAGTGGTAATTGATATTGTTATAACATATCTAACTACCTGTTATATAGTTTCATTAATACAGTTATGTCAAAATTAACACAATTAATCATCTCAAACTGTTATTTTTATCAGTTGGCTTGTATACATTTATTCTTTTTAGCCTCTGTAATCCTACATAATTAGAAATCAATGATACATGAGTCTAATTTCCTAATATATTAACCATTACATATAACATGGTCAATTAGTGTGATTTTAAAGATCTATTCCATTGTAATTAGACACTTTACGTATCTAAAAAAAGTCTCATCTTCAGGTGAACTAAACTGGCTACAATGATAAAAAAAAATAGAATGTTGCTGGTATTGTTAAGAATATCAATTAAATAAAAAAACCCCAATCACAGCAAATCTATAAAGACAAGATTTTAGATTTTTTGACAAAATTCAAATTTTTTGTGCAATGTCTTCTAAGTCTCTAAAATGGCCACTTTTATTATGAAGGTAAACACTGGCATCTAATGAGTTTCGATATACTAGGGGAATAATTTGACTACCTTCTGCCAGTAGCTCCACATTTAAAATAATTAACACTTTAGTTTATATTTAACAATTACCTCTATATTGCTTGCACTTTATAATGATCTTAAAATTTATTTTTATTTCAAATTAACTGATTTTTACTTTGGTGATATTGGAAACATCTTTGTCCCTATCCTCTTACCCTGGGTCACTATGAGGAGATTATGAAAGGTATCAACTTAAGAGGACTGGATAATAATGTGTCATGGTATGACAGGAAGCTGGCAATTTATTTTGGTAAAAAAAAAATTGATCTGTCCAGGAGTAGATCCTTGGGGTTTACTTTTGTTAATAAAATGCTGGGGAGTACACGGTCTGGAACACTGTCTAAGGGCCTCATTCTATTAGCGGCCGCAGCCGTTGCGGGGCCGCAAGGACCGGCCGCAAGCTATTCGGCTATTCTATTCCCATACGGCCGGAGGCTCCGGCAGGCTTGCGGCCAGTGCCTTGCTATCTCTTGCGGGCGCTCGCGCCAGAGGAAAGCCTTTGATCTAAAACGTCCGCAAGAGTTTTGCAATTCAATTGCTCCGGGAAACCTCTCTGCAAGGCTAAAAGCGAGCCGCTGCTTACTTGCAGGAAAGAGGTCCCGCTAGCACCAATTAAGCACATAAAATAGCTCAAATAAAGCCATCCTGCACTTTGAGAAGACTATAAAGGGATTTTAGGTGTTAGAAAAAATAGCACATAATTATCCTATACTCAAATCCGTAAAATATTTCATTTTTAATATCCGTAAAATATTCATGTAAAAAGTCCAGAGTGCTTGGAGCACCTCAGACACACCCACGCCGCAGCCGGAAAATAAACAGTTAATTTAAACTCGGATTTGGGCTGATGTGCAAGTTTGAGAGTGGGTTACTTTTAATCCTCATGTCCCCCAATATGATCCCTAGCATTTACAGAGCTGTACAGTGCAGGCTTGAATTTATTTTTGAGTTTTTAGATTTCACAGCTTACGGCCGCTTCCAAGATATGCAGCCGGCCGTAAAAGGAGATCCTTGCGGGGCCGTATAATAGAATCGCGAGTTAACTGAACCCCCGCAAGGAATCGCAGCCTTACGGCCGATTTACGGCCACTAATAGAATGAGGCCCTAAGACATTTTTAAAGCAGGGCAATGTAGAAGCCATTGCTGATGTAGCTGACAATATAGAGGACCTACGTGTGTTAATGTCTCACATCTCAGTAATAGACTAAACATGGAGCTAATTTTAGTACTCCAGTTTGATACTGGAACCTTGTTGTTGCAAAGCCAGCACAGCCACCAAATTGCAATCTTTAAGAGATACATATATCTTCTCAATGTTTATATTCATTTCTTTAGTTCATTACATAATTAAAAAAAAATTGGTTTTGCAGTTATATAAAAATAAACATTTTTAATGGAAATATTGGGCCCAATTAAATTCCAGTGGAGATACAGAGCAATAAAATTGAACAAGGCCGCAACCAAAGTGCCAGAGCCGCAAGCACGTAAACCCTTCCTGCGCCCGCAAGCTCTATTGACTGGAATAGATGCGGTCTGCTGTTATAAACCAATCCTTAATTACAGGCCTCAGAGCTAATGAAAAGCAGGATCCCAGAAAATGATTGACAGGGGGAGATAATAAAGCTGCGCTCCACACGCTCATGCTTTGACTGTGTTGTAGTTTCTTCTGAAGCAGCACGCAGGTCCTGGAGTTGGAGGTTGGATAGAGAGAGAGTAGGTGATATTGAAGAGCAGGTTCTTACAGTTATATTATATTCTATTATCAGCAGAACTATTTTACACATACATTTTGATTACACATACAGTATATACTGATTACACATAATACAAATACACAGAGAGTAAATAACACACATAGATACACTTAAAGCCAGGTCAACACATATACCCCCCCCCCACACACACACACACACACACACGCACCCTATATTCCCTCCTTACCTCAAAAGTTAGCAATTACACATAAAAATTAAATTTTGTTTACATCACAAATATATACATGAACACTTTTTTTTCTGTTATCCTAATTTTATTTTTGGGATTGAAATGGAGGGAGGAGAGAGGAGAGGAGAGTATTGGAGAGGATGGAAGGAGAAGAGGGGAGAGGAGAGGAGGCGGTGGAGGTGGGGGAGAGTGTAGGAGAGAAGGAGGAGGCTAAAGAGGCAGTGGAGGTGGAGGAGGTTGAGGGGTAGGAGGCGGTGGAGGAGGAGGTTGAGAAGCAGGAGGTTGAGGAGGCGGTGGGGAAAGAGGTGGAGGGGGTTGAGGAGGAGGTGAGTGGAAAAGGAGAGGAGGAGATGGGAAGCCACGTAGAGTGGGAGGTGGGTTGGCAGATGCCCATATTGATATGCACATCATCCTCATGGTCAGAGGGGGAAGGGCCTGATCCCAGGGGGAGTGGTAGCGGGGATGAGGGACAGGCCCCAGGGACAGTAGAGGGAGAACAGGATCCCCACCTACAGTCGGGAGGGCAAGAGGCCCCAAATAACTCCCCCCAGGAGATGGTGGTACTCCTGCGTGCCATCCGTGAGCGGCCCACTATCCTGTCAGGGGGTAGGGAAGTTAGGCCCAGGCCTAGGGCCCAGACCTGGAAGGAGGTAGCGGCTGAGGTAACAGCAGTAGTCATGGAGAAAGGGATGTGACGTCTGTGAAGCACAGGTTCAATTACGTCAGGGACCTGGTGAGGAGGAAGATAGCCAAGGAGATGGCCTCAGCCCCAGCATCAACTTGTGGCTCCTGAGTGGGAGAGGAACCTCAAGGACCTACTGAGCCCAGTACCCGCTTCTGGAGCTTTAGGCCTGGTAGCCCAGCAGGATACAGCCTCCACATCAGGGGAATATCACATACACCAACATGCCACCACATATACATCACACACACCACACATGTACAGGGTGACCAACAAGGACACTGACATGTCAGCTCCATGGAATTTACAAGGGATAGATAGATCAGTCATGCGTCATTAAATCCATGAGGCTGACAAATCACTGTCTTCAGTGAGCACCCCAAAATTAATCAACTGATAGCCAGTCCATATATGGCTGTGCCCACTGCAGCATATGCAGTCACAGACCGCAGCCAGAATCAAGAGAGTGTTAGGAGCCAAGAACTATCAAGATCAAGAACCCAACAAAGATCACAACTAGCAAATGATAGCTACTCAGAGTTGCCCTCAAAGGGACAGTTATCTCACTCTAGGTGAGATTCATTGTGTGGAAGAACACCGGATTCTTTGTTAAAGTGATCTACTGCCTTATTGTAATTTGAATAAGAACAGTTAAACATATGTGAGCTAAGGTTTGTCTACAGACGCAGAGATGATAAACAGCCTCTGCCTCAGCAAACGTGTCACATATTATGGTTTAACTGCTTACAAGAATGTAATCAGCCAGCAGTTAAACACTCTATTACATGGAATCTTCTGTCTCACAATGAAGAGCACTGATAATGAGGTCAATGGCCCTGTAAGCAATTCATCCATGTTCAAGCATAGATGTCAGATAGTTAGGAAGGAACTTAATAAAATGTTTCCATTAACATCATTAACACATATCCCTTCTCCTTTTCTCGTTTCTCCTTCTCAGCTTCACGGAGGTCTGGGTCCACTGGTGAGGCAGAGGCGGGGGCATCAGCTCCATTGGAGTAGGAGAACACAGAGCAATCAACCGCCCAGCAGGATCCAGGCGCATGGCGAGGGGGGACCAGCACAAGCCCCGTGCCCTGGTGAGGAGGAGGTGTACTTCACCTGGGCATTTGGGCCACTGGCATGACTGTATGCCACCCCTGTGGCCTTCAACCCCACTGCCCGCCATCAAATGGGCAGACATATTGGACGCATGATAGGGGCATGCCCCCACCTTCTCCTCCCCAATCGGTTTGTCAGCCTGGCTCCCACCACCAGGTCCACAACCGCCACCACCACCATATTGGAGCCAGGCACGGGCTAGGCAACAGTGCATCCCCACCGGGCCACCACCACCTCCGCCACCTCCTCCACAACCACCAATGGGCCCTGAAGCCAGACCTTCATCCCCACCACCACCAAGCCAGGCTTCTCAGGAGGAGATGCTGACTGTGATGAGACAGATCCTGGACTGTCTGCCCGGGATCCAGACCAGTATCTCCTCCAATCAACGGGAGTCTTACCTTGCCAGGCTGCTCGGTATGGGGCAAAGCCCGGTCCAGCAGTTGAGGTGACGGATGAAGTTCACCGTGCCCTGGTCCCCAGCCCTGCCTCATCCACCCCGGAGGCGCCCCCCCCCCCCACACCAGCAACCCGCCCTCTCCTCCCCATGCCTCCAAAACCAGAACCGCCAATGCTTGTGTCGCTGCCTCATGGGGGGATGCCTACCCTGCTCCCCCACCCCCAGCACCTGTTGGCCACCCACAGGGGAATGGGGTCCTGATGCTAGGTGGAGGAGGATGTAGGAGCTGCGCATATTTTTGTGCCCTCTCAACAGCACTGCTCAGTGACAATCTATTGGTTCCAATGTTAACCTAATCTAGCCTGCCTCCAGAGTCATGGATCTTAGCCTATGTGATGGTGATGTTTTGTACACAGATGGCCACTGATGGTCACTGAGGAACGCTGTTGAGAAGAGATGCTGCAGTCCCTGTCTTTTGTAAGGCCTTATTTTGTTATGTTTTTGTTTTGTTTTAGGTACAATTGAGGTCCATGAAAGCATTTTCTGCATCTGCAAGCATTATGAAGGAAATGTATGAGGTTTAAGGTTTTCACAGTGCCTCTCAGGTAGACATTCCTTCAATGATAGCCCCCCCCCCCCCAACATGTAGCTCCCACAATTTCAAAGCTCTTATATAGCCAGATATCTAAAACATGATTGTTGTTAGCTTAAATGTACACTAATAATGCTATGGCGGTGGACTTGCAGAGTCTCACAATGGCATGTTAATGACAGCCAGCGTTAATATATATGCACTAGAGAGCATGTGATCCTGACCTCAATATAATTCTGAAAGCAGATCCTTGGGTCTGATTTAAGTAGCATTGAATCTGGATGCTGATATTTGTGTCCACTCCGTATTAATGGCTATTTTCCCCTATTGCTGATATCATGATTATCCTTTAACATATGCTAACCACTGTATAGCTGATGGATGTGATATCAATGTTGATTAACAGTTTCATATGGAGAAGGTGATAGTAAACCTTGACCACTGATGCTGGTCACAGCTAAGCATATATTGTGAGATGACACATCATTATTAATGGTCATGGCCAGTGAGTTCTCCTGAGAACTAGCTACTGGTTAGTAATGCTTGCAGAGGGAAATCAGGTGAGTGGTATATTGTTACAATTACATTATTTAGCACTGTACTGTACAAGACTTTTATTTTGTTAACACACTCTATTTGTGAAACTGGATTTGTTTACACAGTCCAGATGTTGAAAGCATATGTTTCATCAATCAGATATAGACAAGTTGTAAGTGCTATGCGCATTAATATTTTTCCTCAAATAAAGGGAGGGATTTTTGATGATCCTTTTATTTATCAGATTCTGGTTGCAGTGGTGTAGTAACCACATGTGACCCTTGTAGGTGCTATGCATCATGATTTTTCTAGACTATGACATTACCCCCTGTAGGTATCCCCTTTTTCAGCAAAAGCCTTTTGCCTTCCCGGGATCCGCCCACACCACACCCATGATATTAATGCACAGCCTTGTCCATTTCTGATTGTGCTCTGTGTCTGAAATAAAGCTTTGTTATACCGTTCTCACCGTTTCAGTGTGTTTTCAATGGTTGGTGTTTTGGGACATCCACATACATCACATTTGTGTCACATTCCTATAACTGTAAACTAATGAGCACTAGTTACTATGCAATAGGTTATTTCATATGATAACAATAATAATAATAATTATAATAGTAATAATATCATAAGATATCATATAATAATATATATCATTTATAATAATAAAGGGTTAATAAACATGCAAAGCCAAATTGTAATACTGTGGAGTATCAACATTCCCCTGAAGGCCTGATAATAATATGACAGGTGATAATGCGGATTGATTGATAGCAAAACACTTAGTGTGATGTCACCAAATGATAATGGGTATACATCTTGGCACATGGCCACAAGCAATGTTGTGGGACTTTGCAAGATGGCCCTAGCGGAGATTATCTCTTATGGAGGTGAGTTGGCTGCTGATCCACGTGCCTCTGAAGAGTCTCCATGTGTGTTTGCGGCCCTTCCTGATCTCGGGGGTGGGGGGGATTAGTGTGGTGTATGTTCCCCTGTTCCCTTTCTGGATCGCTGCCTTGTGGTGGTGAAGGGGCTTGTGTACTTCAATGAAGCTGTGAGCTATACCATGTAGAGTCATAGCAGAGAGGTCAGTCAAATCACGGTCCATGGGAACTGGCAACCCACTCCAATATCTTTGCATGCAAACCTTGTGGAACAGCACAGGCAGAGACCTAGTTAAATGTCCTGCAGTCCAAAGGGTCACAGACAGTCAAACACGACTAAGGACTGAACAACAAATAATAAAATGTTTCTCTGGTATTTGATATATGTGATATGGCGGTGTAATTTGGCCACTATTTATTTTCCAAATGTAGATATGATAAGCGACATGTATAAGCAATTATATTTATATTTTCATTTACATTAGAGCCTCGGTGAGTGGGAAAGGGTTAATATGGAAGGCAGTTTCATGTTTTTGTGCTGCAATTTAATCAGGTAATGTGTCTTTAATTGCTTTATGCATGTTGGAGCATGATTTGGACCCCCGCTACAAGGGTAATGGAGGGACACTGCGGGGGGGGGGGGGGTCCAGATCGGGACCCCCAGCATGGGGGGACTAATTTGAGGTGCCGGGGGGATACTTGGAGTAACCCCATGGCACAGGTTGACTGTTTAAATGCAGTGAGACCCCAGCAGCAAGGGCTAATGTTGGGAGCCTGCGGGTGTTCCGATTTGGACCCCTGCATCATGGGGATTTCATTTGCCAATGGCTATGGCTAAACCCGTATCTATGGGTTTGACTAATTGATCCTGTTCACGGCCGCACATCCAACGTGCACCAGACTAATTTAAGATTTTGCGTCTCAAGACCTTAGCTTGCAGCCTCTTCTAATTTTTTAGCAACGTAAGTCTGACAAATTTCATGCCCCCAGCCTTTGCATGGCTCACGTTGGACTTACGAGGCTGGAATTTAATATGGCCATATATACTGAGAACATTTCAGTCCGTAATCAATACATGTCAGCTCCATAAATATTTTCTTATAAAGAGTTGTGCCATTGTCTGGAGGGACATGAGGGATGATTTGAGGGGTAAGGGGGATGATTTGGGAGATATGGAGGGAGATATGATGTAGGAGAATTTTTTATATGAGGAAGTAGAAATGAGGGGAATGAGGCGAGTCATTTGTGGTGGCGAAAGAGGGGAAGGATTTGGAGGGATAATTTTGAGGGAAGAATCAGGGGGATGGTTTGAGGGCTATTTGAGGAGGGAGAATGAAGAGGAGTTTGGGGAATATAAGTGAGAGGGAACAAGAATGACATTATTTGGTGGAAGATTTGGGAAAATAGAATGATGAAAAGAATCTTTAGATATGGGGAATGGTTAGGAGAGTATAGGGGAGATAAGAGGAGGGAGAATGATGAGATGGGGTATATGAGGGAATTAGAATGAGTCGGATATCTAAGGAGATGAATGAGGGGTGAATTATATGGAGTCATATGGGGGATATTAAGGAGGTTTGGGGCACATGAATTTTGGGCAATATGGTGTTGGATAAGTTGGGGGATATGGGGATGTAGAATGAGGGGGCAGGAAGTAGTGGGTATATGTGAGATGATCAAGTAAAGAGATACTGTATAAGGAAAAGGGCAAAGAAGAGATGAAAGAGGCAGAAGAGCAGGCGAGAGAGGGAGAGATGAGGGGCAAAGAGAGGGGAAATGTGGAGAGAGAAAAACAAAGGGGTATATTAAGGGGATGAATTGGGCAGAGGGGTTGAAGTGAGGAAGTGCGGAAAAAGAAAGGGGATGGAAGTGTAGTGGGAAGGGGGAGTAATGGAAATGAGGGGAGAGAAAGGGGAGGCATGGCAGAGAAAATAGGGGATGATGGGATGAAAAAGTTTGAATAATTGAGAGAATGGGGATGGAGTGGAGAAAGAGAAAGAGGGGATGAGATTAAGTGGAGAAAGAGGATGGGTTGAAGAAAAACAGGGAGATGATATGGGAAATCCAGAGAGTGTGGAATGGGGAAGAGAATGGGAATTAGGGGAGAGATAGGGGAGGATAAGAGAAATTGCAGGGTAGAAGGAGAGATAAAGGGGCAAGAGTGAGCAAGGAGGGTGCAAGGAATAATATAGTGAGAGAAATAGGATAGGGGGAGCCAGGAAGACAATGGAGAAAGAGAGGAATGGAGGAGAAAGACGGTTCAAGGGTGTATGGGAAGAGAGATTGTTGACTTTTTTTACACAGGGAGTGTATATAGTGGTTATCAAGGCAAAAATAGCCTTCTAATCTCTTGTCATTTAATGTCTTGTGAACATTAAATCTAAAGTTGCCTAAATGTATTATCAGTGTACTCAGGACAACCATGGCTTTTATTATAAACAAAACTATAAATGATCATATGGTTCTTAGTAAAATCTTCCACATAGATGATAAAAAAAACAACTAATTACTAGCTTTATTATTTTTTCTTTACTGTTTTACATACACATACAATATGAAACATACTATTGGAAAGCTACATTTCTACTGAAAAAAAAAACATAATTTTCCATATGTAAATATGAATAAATTCACAGGAACCATGTCTAAGTAGCAGTGTAGCAAAATGATACAAATGTATCTGGCGTTCAGGATCATGGAAATGTCCTGAACGCCCAGCACTGAAACTGTTAAAGCAAAACTTAATACAATAGTTACACATTCTAAGGCTGTATTTATATATTTTAAACTTTGTAAAACGTTTTTGCATATTATCAATTTCTTCGTAAGAGCAAACAATAAATATGACACTTCAATGATTATTTCAGACCTTCCCAACATTTGGAAATGTTTTTACATAGTGGGAGATTTTTTTTTATGTCCTTTTGTTGTTCAGTTGTCACTTGCATAAAATAAACTTTAATTTACCACTTTGAGATTTTAGTGTGAAAATAATGTCCTAGGAAAAACAAAATATCAAAATAATATAATTATGGTACCATTTAATCCTACAACTCACACTGTCAGATTTATTTTTCCCTATTAAAATCATCTCCTCCCCAACAGAATGAAATACATCAAAGCCATGGGGTGGAAAATAGAAGCACATTTTGAAATGTTAATGTTGTAAAACCATTTTAAAACTATCAGTTACTCTGAATACAAACATTGGGTTGAAAGCTCTTAACTGTTTACATTCTCATTGAATACCATTCCAGCACAATACCAGATATAGAGCCTATAGTGAACTCATGGTATGCACACATGTTCTAAACTGGCTTGGGGATTTCACTGAATAATAAATGTTTAAGTACATATTAATTTGTTATCACTAAAGCCATCAGATTAAACATTGTATAGCTCTATTACTGTAAATATTGCCATAGTAAGGGCAGAGCTTACTTAAGGAGGTGTGTTAACAAGCTAATGTTTCCTTAAACATTGTCTATAAGATGTGTAGCCTGACACAGTGTTTACAGTGTAAGTGTTACACAACCAGTTGGGTTTAAGTTAATCACTTTTATGTCTTTCTATTTACTGATGTAATACGGACATCATTGTACAGCTGAATAATTAAGTTTTTCAGACCACAGATTTTTTTTACCGCCAGTATTAGTCTCTAAACGCAATCTAAAAGTGAGCAAATGAATGGTCAAACCAACACGTCCAATTCATCAGTCACAGCTGTGTTTAAAAATCTGAAAGTCTCTTAATGTATGCTAAACTTTTTTGAAAAAAAAATTGTAAATTAATCTGAAATTACCTTTAACTTACACTACTTAAATGTTCATTTTATGAGAACACTAAATACAAATTTTTATGTCTAATATGCAGCCATTAAAATGTATGGATTCTTATATAAACCTGTGAGCCTATATGTAAAGAATATAGAGATCAATCATCCCAAGACCTTGGTGGGTCCTCCTGCATGGAAGGCTCTCTATCAGCAGCGCCAAAGCTGACTAAAGTTTCTATAATGAATAGGAAAAAACAGAAAGTATAAGTATAGAAGATTAAGACTACTTAAAGTCTTTAGTGAAAGTCAGCTCTGTATAGGACAAACAACATTCCATAATATAAATTTTAAAAAACAAATCCTGTATACAATTTCCCATTCTTAGGAAAAGAGTCAAATTATGATAGAGCTATGATCATCTCGCTATATGCCAAGGCCAATCCTCCTGGGACAAAAAACTAATGGAAGTTTCACTTATGTTTGTAGCTTTCTCAAAGACTTATGATATATGGTATATAAAAAATATATATATTAAAGTACATATTATATGTGTAAACCAATTTTATGACAAAATACTTTAATTTACATCTCAGGTCAAGACAAGTAAACTGTATGCAGAGAACCTGTTTTCAACTCAAAAACTCCTGATATACAATATTTCCACACCCAATGCTTTGGAGGCAGCATATGAGCTCAATATGTGTTCTTAATCTTTAATCTAATAACCTTTTTTTAACATGCTCCCTTCATACCGGAGTATTGCTGTAGTTCTATGATCTGTTTTAGACATTTACACACACGTGTATGAATATTCCTCCTGTACTTTATGGTTGCTGTAAAACTTTTACCAGCCATAAGCTTTAATGAAGTTGTGACAATTATAAATGTAAGTATCAGTAGCCCAGATGACGCGTCACAAGTATCTTCATAAATGCCAGGCCACAGACTGAAATGTTAGCAATAAATGACAATTTATTCATCTAAAATAGAGACACTATATGCACTCTATATTATACGATAGATAGAGGATAGGAATGTGGGAAAACTGTTAAAGGACCACTGCACAATGAAAAAAAGAGCATAATTAATCAGGAAAAAAGTCATACAGTTAGTTAAAAAATATTGATGCCTCTACAGGACCTTGGAGGGATTCATGATATTTAATGGTGGAAGTTGTGTGTGAGAAAGGGTTGTTTAAATTCCTGGAGAGCTGCAGTTGCATTAAATGATGAAAGGTGCCAGCTTCTGGGCAAGTGAGGGTGAAGGGGTGTCAGGCAATTTGGATGAGACATAAATATTACAATGTTTAGAATAATAAATGTTATTGGGTTTAATTATTAGTTTATAGACAAATATATGCTTTATACAGAACAGCGTGTATTGAAACAATAGCAAAACCAAGAATTAACAATCAGATGTATCTAAATTTGTTAAAACAGTCTATATTCAGATAGATCACAATATTAAATCAATGAGAGGCTTAATAAAATCCTTATAAATGATTGGATAACAATCTATTTTAAAACATTCTATATTCTGTTAGCTCAATACAGAAATAATAAGTGTATAACATTTTAGCAAACTTGAATAAACAATCAGATGTTTATTCCATACAATATATTTGGTATCAATATTCAGTGATATGGCATATTACTCTATGAAAGCAGTAAATAGCAAAATCAGTTATAAAAACCTGTATAGCAGCCAGAATATAGAAATATCCAGTATTAAATTAAAATACTTAGGCCATAATGGTTATTTATGGCAATCTAAATAACTTTTGTATATCTGTATTAGAGTTTTTATCAAGGGGTTTTATAACAGAATCGCTTAAACTTAATTTATTAAAGCAATTAGTCTGTTTTTGATAGAATGGACCCAAGTAGAAACCAATGATGGATTGGTACTCATGTCTAGCCCATGACCCCCAAAACCCTATTTCTGGTTGTACCCACCTTATCAATTATCAATTGCAGTTATGCTTTATCCAATATGAAGTTAGCAGGGAGACCCTTGTCCGGGTAGGACTGCTCCTCCATTTGTTTAGAAGATATCCCTTTTGGTCTTCTTTTCAGGAAGAATTTTTAGTAAAGATAGACAGAAAAGCCCCACAGAGCGACAGACAGAAAAAGCCCAGAGACTCCCTTTGTCTTAATAAATAAACTCTTTCTTTTTCACCCACTCCCCGTCATAGGGCTCATTTCAACCAATTCCAATAGCCTCCCGCCATTTTTTATGTACATGTATAATTAAAATGTATATATATGGTGGGATGGTGTTTGATGTTCTTTCCGCAAGAGAGCAGTCTCATTACATGTTTTAAAATGAAATAATAGGTCTAGATATTTTGGCCACATAGTTTGAGTTAATTAATTATCCAGTGTGTGTTAATTTGCATTGTGTAGTTAAAACAATTACAACTAGGAGAAAGTGGAAACATAATTTATAGGTTTTAACTTTATAAGACTGTTCTTTGTTCTTTCTCAAGGCCTTCTCAGCGACCTGAAATGATTTGGCCTAACTCTGAAATGCTTGTGTATGAGACAAAAATGATTAACTCTTCATATAATGAACAATAAGACGGCATGGATATATGTACTTACAGTGGTAAATAATAAACATCATCATACCAAATAAAGTAGATGATATAGATATGATCTTTTTATCTACAAATGTCATGACAGGGGTGTTTTCAATTCCAATCTTCATGGCAGCTAACATTAACTCCCACATGAGGGTCCCTAAGGGACCCCAGTGGCATCTATAATTAACCCCTACACACCGAGGGCCTTAAAGGACCTCAGTGGCATCTAAGATTAACTCCTTTGCAAATGAGGTCCATAAAAGATACCAAACATTAACCCATATACCCCTAGACTACCTACCACCAAAGGGGGTCATAATGGTCCCCATGTAAACAAACCCCCCATTGTCCCTATGATTAACATTATATTAATTGAAAAAACACATACAAAAAGAAAAGGAAATTGCAAAACTACAAAATAATTATACATAAAAAAAAATAATAAAACTGTAAGGGGTAAAAAGTATACTTACTTAGCCTTTGAGGTTTTCCAGCAATGATCAACAATGCCCTGGTCCTCAATATTCTGCCCTGGTTAAGCGTTCTATACATGTTGATTGAAGAATCATGCTCTCTTCAATCTTGCTTAACCCCACAATCCTCATCTTCTGGCCCGTTGCATTGAGCATCCTCCTAAAAATCAACAAATATACTTTTTCTAATGAAGCTGCTCATAGGAGGAGCTGCCACACCTTTAAATGACTTTTAACTTTCTATTCATAAACAGAGTTTTTTTTTCCAAATATGTGTCAATCACCCCTTATGTTGCATATGAGGAATCCTAGGGGTTAGATGACACCAAGGTCTGTTACAGGACCTCCATGATATGGGGTTTAATTTTAGGAGCCATAGAGGTCATGTAAGAGTTTAATATTAGGTCCCAGGTTAGGTTTTGATGCCACTGAGGTCCTTTAATGTTAGATGCCACGGTGGTCCTTACAGGACCTCTGTGGCACAGGGGTTAATTTTCAATACCATGGAGGTCATTTAAGGACCTCTGTGGCACGGTTAATTAAAGTTGACATGGGTGTCTTGTAAGTGCATCTGGGATTATTTTAACTGTCAAGGAGGTTCGTTAGAGACACTTGTTAGCAGCCAAGGAGGTTCTTTAAAGGGTTAATAAATCAATTACATTTTTTATTTTCTGTAATTACTTTTTATTTTATTTTTATTTTTAAAATGTAATGTTAGTAATAGGGACTATGAGGGAGCTTATGAAAACCCTTGGAGAGGGTTAATTTACATGAGGATCCATTATGAGGGTTCCTATGGCATAGGGGTTTATGTTAGATGCCATGGGAGTCCACATGGACCCCTATGTCTAGGGTCAATGAGACCATGGGTTATGGAACTGTTAGGGAACTGTCTAACAGCAAAGTTAGTGCTCTAGTGGGAGCTAAGCTTTTCAAAGAACCGGAAATAAGGGCAGAAACCAGTGGAGACTTGTCACAGTATCTAGGTCCATTACACTTTTTACTCAAACACAGTCATAAATTTGGTATAATTTATTTAAATGAACAGATTTTAAACATTGGAATTTTTTTTTAAAATGGTACTGAAATGGTTACATAAACATGCTTTTAATGCCTATACAAATGGCTTTTCAAACAAAGCCTGTAAATCGCTAAAATCGAGCCGCAGCTTACTTACACCAAAGAGGTCCTGCAACACTCTTACTTACAAAATGTAGCACTAATTAAGCAAATACAAGACACCCTGTATTGTTATTAGAAGTGAAGGGGATTTTAGGTCTTAGAATTAATAGCACAACATTCCCCTACTCTCAAACTGGCAAATAAAAATAGTTCATTTTATGTCAAAATTTTCGACATAAAGTCCTACGGGCTTCAATATCCAAGCACGTAGGACTTTTGAATCCAACCCCTGGGCTTGTAGGTTGAAGCCCCTAGGATTTTAGGACAGAAATATAACATGAAATAAAGTAGTTATTTATGCCGATTTGAGACCTTGAGAATGTTGTGATATTAATTCTAAGACCTAACATCACTTTCTCTTTAATAAAAGTACAAGATCCCTTTTTTATTTGCTTATGATTTAAAAGTAAGACCTACGGGCTTGAATGACCTCTAAGCCCGTAACTCGTGGTTCAAGCCTGCAAGCCTGTGACTCGTGTTTCATGCCCGCAAACTCAGAGCACTGTAAATGCAAATATATATTTAAGACAGCACTGTAAAGCACTGTAAATGATAGGGTACACAATGGGCGACATGAGGATTAAAGGCACAACATTCTCAAGCTGGAACATCGCCACAATACAATACTTGATTTCACGTTTCATTTATGTCCAAAGTCCAACGGGCTTGAGTAACCTCCAAGCCTGTACCTCGTTATTCAAACTGGTATATTCTAGATCACAAAGCTAAATGAGCCACTAGAGGACAAGTATAGATATATAAAATATAGCCCTTAAAAATACATATGTGAGTTAAAACAGAAACAATGCATTAAAAACTTAAAAATATAACTTCCGAAGGCTGTGAATCTCAGGTACAAATAATAAGTCTAAATGTGGTAATGGTAGGTATCAAATGATGAAAGTAGTTATTATATCACATACATATGGGGAGTGTGAAGCAGTATAGGCAATGATTCAGTTATGTTCTACACAAATATCCCAAATAATCACCATGTGCAGCATGGACAGCAGCTGGACAGCATGGTAATAAGTCAATAAGATGCTGGAAGGTGGGCAAGGGTATCTGGACCCATGCAACTTCAGTGCATCCGACAGTTGCTGAGGAGTGCGTGATGGAGGATTCATATGGAGAACATGGCGATCGAGGTGGTCCCACCGGTAGTCTATGGGGTTCAAATCTGGGGACTTTGGGAAGTACTTGAAAGTCTTTGTCATGCTCCTCCAACCACTCCCAGGACAATTCTGGCCGTATGACATGTTGTATTATCTTGCTGGAAAATCCCATCTGCTCCAGGGAAGACTGTCAGCATACATGGGTGTACTTAATCTGCAAGGATGGATAAATAACCAAAAGTTGAGAATGCCTTCCAGAGGTATGAATGGAGCCAGACAATGCCAGGAATACATTCTCCAGATCATAACGCTGCCACCACCCGCATGTATTCTTCCATCAATGGTTGCAGAGTGTTTGTTCTCTGAGGTTTCAGTTGATGGAGCAGAAAATGTGACTCATTAGAGAAGGCAACACTTTGCCAATCAGAAGAGGTCAAAATTTGGAACTATTTCTGGCAATGAACCCTCGTCAGCATGGGTGCAGTGACCAACTGTTTGCTTCGGAACCCAATACGCAACAGGGTTAGCTGTACTGTCATTTTAGACACATTTCTGATAGCCCCCTGGTTTGTTTGGATGGTGAGCTGCCCAGCTGTAGCTTGTCGGTTGTGTCTTACGCGCCTTCACGGCTGACATTTACCTTTGTCATAAATGGCAGGTGGTGCTTTGCCTTTTCGACGCTGTTTATTCAAAATGGTGTCATTTGTCCAGTCCTAAAACACTTTAACGACAGTAGCATGCGAACAGTTCACAAACTGTGTTCCACTCTCCATGACCCTATGAACCGCATCCCGCCAAGGTTGCCAGCTGCTTCTCCAGCGGATTGCAATTTGCCTGGCCTCCCTGTTATGACCCTAAATGGTATAGCTAACAGTTTCACTGAGGTACGCAAGGTAGCAATCCAGAAGGGGAATGACAGATTATACATAGTGAAATAGGAATCTTATGTAAATGGGACAAGACTTTATCTATAACTTTGATTAAATATTTGCTATCTATTTTCTATATAACCAAACAGATGTTAACCAAGTTACTATTCTCTGGAAACCAAAGGAATGTGATTTTAAAATACGTAGGACCAAATTCTAGGCAACATATACCCGTCATTAATATTTTGCATTAATATTAACAATGTCTCTCATTTCACATGACAGTAAGGTTATGCTTAAGATCCTAAAAGCTAGGCTTCAACAATATTTGGACCGAGAACTCCCAGATGTGCATGCCGGGTTCCGCAGTGGATGAGGCACAAGAGATCAAAGTGCCAATGTCCTATGCGTAATAGAGAAGGAATGAGAGTTTAATAAAAACATTTGCTTCTGCTGTAGATCACAACAAAATGTGCCAAATTCTTAAAGTGTGACTATGGTTAATTTTGCTTATTGTGTCTGGTATTTTGGGGCTGGATCCCTCTATGGAGTGATATCAGACTTATATTCTACTGGATATTTCTCCCTGTTGAGGGCACAAGGAAGCAAGGAAGCTAAATGAAGCTGCTCTCAGAGTAGATTATCATGTATATAAAACAAACCTATTAAAATGGATTCATTCTTCGTACTCCTCTGTATTATGTAAGATATCAGATCAAATCATTAGCGTGACACAGAGGAGGTTTGAAATATGTTATAATTTAAAGGACCACAATAGTACCCCATATGTGCTCTGCACCATTAGAGGCCAAAAAATCATCTGGAAAAAGAGTTCTAATTTTTAAAATTGATGCAGAATTCTTAGAGTTTATGGAGTTATGATCAACAGAAGTCAGGTTATTTAAATGTTTTGCCTCTGCCTGAATGAGCGGAACACAATGAATATTAATTAGAATCAAGTTAGAAGCATTGAAGGAGGCAGTGGCTGATTCATTTTAACTACTTCATTATATTATAGCAGGTGCTACAGCACATGAGCAGATCGCTTTGAGGTAATGCAGTTGTCTCTCGTGCTAAAGGTCTGGGGTTCAATTCTCATCAGAGACAGATACTGTATTAAAAATCAGAAATATGTTCTTTAGGTTTTTAATAAAGCTTTATATGTCTGTACATCTGATACAGCTGCATTATTTTGGTTAATCTTAAGAAAATTATTTGAATAATTATGTGAACTACTTAATAAAAACAGTACACACACAAATATATATCTATATCTATCTATCTATCTATCTATCTATCTATCTATCTATCTATCTATATATATATATATATATATATATATATATATATATACATTTAAATAACTAGTTTGTAAAATTATTCAATATATAATGGTTCAAATAAGGATTTTTTTTAAAGCAGGGTGTGTTGCTTTAACTTGACTAATTTAAGTGGAAGGCAGGGGAAGATACTTACCACTACAACAACACATTTGGGTCTCCTATACAGTGTAAATCTATAATACAATGTGTAAGAGTTACGCACTCCAGCCTTATTATTTATGAAGATTCTTGTGGGAGGGCTCCATGAGCTAAACAAAAAGGATAATATCTACGTTAGTTCTTGATCAGTTTAAAAAATGTAGACAAATGTTCCTCATGATTTTTCCCCCTTCAACTGTTGATGCAGAGCACATATGGTGACTCTTGTGGTTATCTAAAGCTAAAAGTAATAAGATAATACTTTACCAACTGAATGGTATTTTTAAAAAGTGCCAATAAACACATGTGGCATTGGGTCCTGCTTAAACTCAGGAGACTGCAAATGAATGGATGCTCAATAGGGTTTAGGTCTGGTGACATGCTTGACCAGTCCATCACCTTTACCTTCAACTTCTTTAGCAAGGCAGTGGTCTTCTTGGAGCTGTGTTTTGGGTCATTATCATGTTGGAATGCTTCCCTCTGGCCCAGTCTCCAAAGGGAGAGGATCATGCTCTGCTTCAGTATGTCACAGTACATTGTAGCAGAGCGTCGTTTCTTCAGTGTTGTAACATGAAAAGATATAATAAAATATTTACAAAAATGTGAGGGGTGTACTCACTTTTGTGGGATACTGTATATACCTTTAATCATTATATGCAATTTTCCTTAATATGGCAGCCGTTTCTTTTAGTTGAATGATTGTCATTTAAGCAGATAAGAATAAGTTCTGTTGACAATTCTTGTGCTCTGGATTTAAATTGTTTAGAAATCAGAAGCTTTTCAGCATTATAAGGCCCCTCCCGCTGCCAAAGCAATCAATCATTGGTGGCCCCCTGCAAAGTATAATTGAAAATAATAATTCATAATTTAAAGGTTTTATGATTTTAGATTCTAAAATCATTTTGCCATCATTATTAAGACTGGTTCTTCAATTAGATATTGTAAATATGGGATTTCAGAGGGTCTATAAATTATGATTTTTGCCATTTGAAAATAATGTAATAACTTTGCAGATTGGTATGTGGTTAGGGTTATAATATATATACAACTTGCCGCAATAATTACCAATGCTGCTTGGTAGGTTCATTGTCACTTTATGGTTTACTGATTACATGTTTGCTTATGCTGTTTTAAATTCAAACAAATATCTAAAACTCATGAAAAATGAGAGAGGTTGACTTACTGAATACATTGAGGTTGACTAAAAACATTGGGCCATATTGAATTTGAACCCTGCAACTCGATCGCAGACAGCCAAATGTCTCTTAGTGTGTTGCGGGCACCCATTCGTCTCTTATTGCGGTGCTATTTAAGTGCTAAAGCCCGCAAGTTACTGTCCCAAAGCCAAAACCGTAAACTATACACTGGTTCGGAGCAGTTCAGGGCGGGAACATGATCAATACAGCAAGCGAGTAACTCCCCATTTCGAATCAGCCAATAGAAAATGAGACTATCATTATTACGGCAGTAAAACACTGAGGCCCTCATTCAATTGCGATTTGGCCAATTGAATAGGGCGCTAAATAAGCACAGACCATATTTTTTTTAAAGAAGTTTTTAGTTAGTGAAAACCTTGCTTTTGGATAGATGTTTACTAACTAAAAACTTCTTTAAAAAATATATGTTATGTGCTTATTTAGACCCCTATTCAATTGGCCAAATTGCAATTGAATGAGGGCCTGAGGTTGCATGTCAATCAATTAGGTTCGGGGTCCGATATGCGATCAGACTCGCAAACCTGCAAAATAAAGAATTATGAAAATGAATGCCAATACTGTTCTAGTCCATATGGGTGGCCTGATATATATTAACTCATTGATACCCGAGCTCATTTTAACCCTGAAATGACACATACATATTATTTTAATTTCCTTCATTATTTTTATATACGCCTAATACTACATAATATGTTATCTCGATTTAACTCTTATAAAAAAAACTATGTATTAGTAAAAGTTACATTTTATCATTTTTCTGAATTGTTTATCTCTTGTTGGTACCACAACAATAACATTTACCTCAGTAATTGGGGCCTATTTTACAAGCAAGCTATGAATCCCATTGCCAGTATCTGAGGTCAAGAACGAATTTTATTTATTTTTCCCCTTTTAAGACAATTGGCAATGTTTTAATGTTTGTTTTCTGTTTGCCTTCCTCTGGGTCAATTAACAATTAATTAACTCTTAACAATTAATCTGCATATTACAAAGATCAGAGGAGATCTAAAAATGTTGAACTTGATGGACTAAAAAATATTTTTCAACCTCAATTACTATGGGCCTCATTCTATTAGCGGCCGTAAATCGGCCGTAAGGCTGCGATTCCTTGCGGGGGTTCTGTTAACTCGCGATTCTATTATACGGCCCCGCAAGGATCTCCTCTTACGGCCGGCCGCATATCTTGGAACCGGCCGTAAGCTGTGAAATATAAAAACTCAAAAATAAATTCAAGCCTGCACTGTACAGCTCTGTAAATGCTAGGGATCATATTGGGGGACATGAGGATTAAAAGGAACCCACTCTCAAGCTTGCACATCTGCCCAAACCCGAGTTCAAATTAACTGTTTATTTTCCGGCTGCGGCGTGGGCATGTCTGAGGTGCTCCAAGCACTCTGGACTTTTTACATGGATATTTTACGGATATTAAAAATAAAATATTTTACAGATTTGAGTATAGGATAATTATGTGCTATTTTTTCTAACACCTAAAATCCCTTTATAGTCTTCTCAAAGTGCAGGATGGCTTTATTTGGGCTATATTTTGTGCTTAATTGGTGCTAGCGGGACCTCTTTCCTGCAAGTAAGCTGCGGCTCGTTTTTAGCCTTGCAGAGAGGTTTCCCGGAGCAATTGAATTGCAAATAGGAATTTCTTACGGCCGAAACTCTTGCGGCCGTTTTAGATCAAAGGCTTTCCTCTGGCGCGAGCGGCCGCAAGAGATAGCAAGGCACCGGCCGCAAGCCTGCCGGAGCCTCCGGCCGTAAGGGAATAGAACAGCCGAATAGCTTGCGGCCGGTCCTTGCGGCCCCGCAACGGCTGCGGCCGCTAATAGAATGAGGCCCCATGTAACTATGTGTAAGTGGGGCACAGTTTAAAAATTAAAGGATTGCTATGGTCATATTTTAAAAATATACTATTTTAAAGAACTATACTTGAAAATACACAAAACGTCTTTAGAATGGAACACATAATAATAAAGCCTATAATATATTACCTTTTATATGCAAACATGCTGCTGTGAAATGTGCAATTTTGGTTTCTGGTATTCAACTCTCTGAAGTGGAAGACAGGAAGTTCCATCTATACAATGGTAATGTTGCATCCATAACTGTCAGAGCTTTCAAAAACATTAATGGAAAGCTCATTACTTTACAAGGACACCTCCTCTTGAGAAAGTAATGCACAGGCTCAGCTGACAAAAGAAAATGAAGCAATGTTGTAAAGAATAATTTGGTATAAAGGATAAAAATGTAAAGGCTGAGTTTTTTTTTTACTTTCTAAAAATACTTTCCCGTTAACAAATTTAATTATTTAAAAGATGATACAGAAACATATAGACCACAGCGGTTATTTAGTTTTACGTTATTCTATAAAAGACATGATAAGATTTAATGTTGTTTGACATCTAGTTTTAATAGAATAACATAGGAAATGAAGCTAATAACTCCTGGTAATACATTGGGCCACACACCAAAATAATTTTATGTTTTGAGGATTTATCTATTTTTGCGTTCAGTTCTTGAATAAATAAAATGATAAATGAGTCTGCTATCACAAACCGAGGCTTATGATACTTTAGTCTTATTCTGCTCTTTGAACCTTAGCAACCTAACGTAAGAATTCCCACAGATGCTATCTGGAACACCCCAGGAAATACCTAACCCATGGCACCCCAGTCTCACTGATGGAAGGCAACTATACACTGGGTTCACATGAGAAATGTCAACATTAATGAAGGTCATAACAGTCACTAGAGGAGGACATTCCAAGACCTCAGGAATTTAATATCTCTGTGAAAGAGAGAAGCTGGGGAAGAAGAGAGAGGGTACTTAATGTAAGGTTTAAAAAGAAATGCTGAATGCCAGAAAAACTCCATAACTTTTTACTATGGTCCTGAGAATTAGAGAATGTGATGATTGGTATATTTAATAAAAGCATTGAGAAATAGCGTGAAAATAATAAATTCCCACACAAAAAGAAAATACTGCAGGAAAATGTATATGTCATTCAAATTTATGGAAGCCTACACTTTCTATTTAAGTTCCTCCAAGCATATTTTACTTTGTAAATCCCATACATAGATATAGAGGCCCATAAGTTTTATTGGGTTGTTGCATTGACATCCTTAGAATAGAGAGGTTTTTATACATATGAATATACATTTTAACAGCAAATAAGAAATGAATAGGCCCATCTAGTTTGTAATAAATCCTCGGTCTAGTAGTAAATATATCCTAGGCATTCTTAAAAGGCCACTGTGCAATAATAAAAATAAAATTATATTTTGAGTCTTAGGCAGGCAAAAATGATTAATAGTAGTTGATGCCTCTGCTGGACTCTGAAGACATCCACATTTGTTTGTGATCACTGTATGTGAGAAGGGTATTTACATTTTTGGAGAGCAAGATGCAAGCTGCCTGTTTCTAACCATGTGCAGGGGAATGGGGCACGTGACAGATTCAATATCATCCAATTATCTAACAAATTCTCATTAGCTACCTATCTTCTTCAACCCCTCCATGCACTAATAGATAAAAAAGCAGCTAACAGGAAGAGATTAAACACTTTCTAGTAAATGAACAAACAGTAATATATTTTTTTTGCCCCTTGATACACAGTAGAAATTAAATAGGGGTGCAAGTTAAAAGCAGAGAGATAGACAAAGGCAATGCAGTAAGAGAGATAATCTATGGACTTGAAGAGAGATGTAGATAGAGTAGAGAAAGAGAAAGGTGGCCAGATGAATGTAGAAAGACACAGAGAGGACAACAGAAAGAAGCCAACGATATGAATGGAGTGAAAAACAGGCAGATTAAGGCAAGAGAGACAGCCATGGGAAAACAGCGTGACCGTCATATCCATAAAGTATAAACAGTCATAGATTTAAAGAGACAGCTAGGGCATGGTGGAGACAGAAATATAACAAAGATATCATGGTAGCCACTGTAAAATGATATTAAAGACAAATGCAGGACTTTAAAAGAGGGCTGCAGGAGCTAGAGATCAATAGCAAGGCAAGCAATCAACAGGTGAGTGGAAGGGGGAGTGGGATAGTGTAATAGGCATATTTGAGAAATGGAAGAGGACAAGGTAAAAGATATATATATATATATATATATATATATATATATATATATATATATACTGTGTATATATATATATATATATATATATATATATATATATATATATATATATATATATATATACTTGAATGTCCCCAATTCTAAAGTAATTAACTGACTTATTGGCTCAGATTATCTAAACTAAATCTCTATCAGACTCAGAATACTTCCTACTTCCAAGAATTCTTCCTACCTTCATTTTTTTTAATTGTCCTAAGCGTTTGTGAGGTTTTTCAACTTTACGTTTCTAAGCTGTGAACAACTTTTAATATCTTCTAGCTTCATTTAAATGTCCTGTATATACAATTTCTTAGGTTGCAAAGTTCCTTTGACAATGCTCTATAATAGCCGTATAAATATTTGTATAGATATAGAGCAATGTTCTCTTTCTAAAATAGCATTTCCAAAAGTCTATTACATAAGCAAGGTGAAGTTGGGATTTTAGTTGAAGGGATTTAAATCAATGTAATTTTGTGTTTAATACAATTTGCTTGAATGTCAAACTAGCTGAGCAAACTGATCTTGGGCTTTGGACTTCTACTTTGGTGGCTCTCAATTTTTCTGATCTGGGCACTGCCAGGTTACCTATCAATGCTTTTGGGGATCTCCTTTCAGATACAGACATTTTTTTATAGGTTGATAACACATGTGAAATACTAGCTTTTCATCTATTTTTGCATTGATTCAAATGTTGTATATTTTAAATGCAGATATATCCATCAATAGTATGTAACTATGGCTAATGATAATCAAATCATGTTTAAAGTTCTAGGCTCTCCTCATGACTCTTTGTTCCTGAGGATCAGTAAGTAAAGTTTCAGTATCCTATACCTCCTAGGACGTACTATATTGAGACTCACTGCACTTGAAAACATTTCCTTTTGTGTTTCTTTCAGTTCACTCGCCATGCTAATTTTTTTTATTAAAAGTGGGTAGAGTGTTAATTTAAAATGTTCTTCTAAATGCATAACAGGACAGAATTTAGGTACCCATGCTATTCTTTCTAGGTACCTAAATTTTTTTAGTTTTGCACAAACAGGTTTTCCATCTGCAATGGTTTAATTAAAGCAGAAAATGGAACAAATCCAGATGGATATTTTTGAACACAGTGTGCCAAATTTACTAAGAAGACATGCGATGAACCACTATCTACAGTGGCTCATTGCGCATAAGTGCCACTTAGCTCTCTGCAGAATTTACTAAATTGCTGGTATTATAAACTTAAAAGGTTTAATCAGAATTAATAGATTGAAATCTGTGCAGTCTGTTTGGTCAGCTTTTAGCCAATCAGAGTGCTCGATATTCCCCTATTCAGATTGGTTGTAATGACAGTCAATCAGAATAGGGCTTCATCGTAATGTGAACCTTCTGTTAAAGATGCAATCATAGAAGAGATTGTTAGAGGGTTGAACATAACTTTTACACCTGACAGAAGAGATACTATTTATTTATATATATGCCCACGTGGAAGCGGTTACATCGGACAGAGCTCAAAAGTTGAAATCACTCTGCTATAAAAAAATTCTAATGAACATAAACCTTTTATTAAATACAACAATTGATGCAGGGGCAATTATATTGGATTTTTAAGTTGAATACAATGTTTCCTGCAGGGAGTATAGATATTACTGTTTTTAAAATGTTGTGCTGTCATAATTTGCTGATCTATGTTTGTATATTCTATTCTAACCTGACTTGACATGTACTCACTCCACGGTTTAATCATTCTGTCACAGTTTTTTATGTATAGATTAATGTAATGCATATTTGCTGGAAATAATAGTGATAGAGAGTGATGATTAGGAAGTATTATAGGACAATTATATAATAAAGAAAAATATATATGTTTAACACTTTTGAGTCTGGATCAGATAATACACAGGCAGGAAAAAAATCCTAAAGCTAGTTTTTAATAAGAGAAAAAAAATAACTTAGTGAGAGGGGCAATTACATATGTGGAGAATAGTGCTTCCATCTATTAATGCAAGCAGCATGCTTCTGGGCCTGTGAGGATGTCAGTTTTAGTCATATCTAATAATATAACAAATGCAGACCTCTCTTTCTTCCCTTCACTTCATATTTCCATAACTTGATTTTATTTATGTAGATGAATATTGTAAATAAACATGAAATAATTGAGCCTGATTCAATTGAGCAATCGTACGTTACCGGAGCCCCTAAGTGAGGCCATAAGTTAATTTGCTATTCAAATCATGTCTTTTTGCGGGCTCTAATCGGTTTACGGATTACAGGCTTGAAAACTTTGCGATGGTTAAACCCGGAATTTACAGCCTTCCGGACCTTTTGCTCTTGCACTAAAATCGCAAATCAATTGCTCCAATTCCTCAAGGCCTCAAATGGTTTCACGCCCGTAAACGGCAAATGTAGTATGTGTCTGGAGGGAAAAAGGAAAGTCTGCTGCTGCAAAGAACAATTCAACATAGGAACCTGGGATGTTAGAATTATGTACCAAGGCTAACTGGAGGTTGTCAAACATATGATGACAAGATTAAACATTGATATCCTGGGAATTAGCAAACTCAAATGGACTGTAATTTTACATTTCAAACCAGACAACCACCAGATCTTCTACTATGGTCAAGGATCCCGCAGAATTAATGGATTTGCCCTCATAGTTAATCAATCGGTGGCCAAAGCAGTGCTCAGTTAAAAGCCAATAAATAATTTCAATTTGAATTCAAGGCAAACCATTTAACATCACAGTGATCCAAGTCTATGCTCCAACCATGGATGCTGAAGCTGAAGTTGTCCAGTTCTATGAAGATATTCAACCCATCACAGATATAACATCAAGAATAGATGTTACTCTCATCATAGGAGATTGAAATGCTAAAGTAGGGAACCAAAAGATACCTGGAATAATGGGCAAATGGGAATACATAATGCTTAAGACCGGGCTGGCTGAATCCAAAGACGAAATGAATATTACTGGAAGAAATATCAACAACCTTAGAGAAACCAATGAGGAGTGAGGAGGAATTAAAGGACCTGTTGATGAGGGCAAAGATCATGGCAAACAGTAATCTCAGTTGGCAAATAGATGGGAAAGAAGTGGAGGTTGTGACAGATTTTATTTTCATGGGACCAAGGATCTCTTCAGATGGTGACTGTAGCCATGAATTTAAAAGATGTTTGCTTCTGAGGAGGAAAGCTATGGCAAGCTTGGAAACGCTAATAAAAAGTAAAGATATTACACTATCAGCAAAGGTCAGAATAGTTAGAACTATGGTATTTCCAGTAGTAACATACGGATGTGAGAGCTGGACCATAGAATTGATGCCTTTGAATTGTGGTGTTGGAGAAAACTGCTTAGAGTCTTTGGACTGCAAGAAAATCCAATAAATCAGTACTTCAGGGAATCAAGATAAACGGCTCACTGGAAGGTATGATCATGAGTCTGAAGCTCAAATATTTTTGCCATATTATGAGAAGACAGGATTCCCTAGGAAAGATTGAAGGCACACGAAGAAGGGGGCGACAGAAGCAGAGATGGATATATGAGGCCATTGAAGAAGAAATGAAAATGACCTTGATGGAGCTCAGAGGGACAGGGGCTAACACATGTGCTTGGTGTGTTGTAGTCCAAAGTGTCGCAGGGAGTCTGATCCAATGCACGACTAAGCAACAACGTGAGGTTCTACTGAACCGTGCTCTCTCTTTTATTACTCACAGAGAATCAACCACAAAATTGTGTCATTTTCACCTAAATCACATCTTCAAAATACATCTCTATCTTACAACACAAGATACAACTACAATTCTAATCCATTCTATCATATCTCGCCTTGACTACTACAACTCACTCCCTGCTAGCCTACTTATCACCCTTATGTCTCTGTTCAAATCACTAGACTCATATGCCATACTCACCACTCTGTCAATCACTCCACTTGCTTTGCATATGTTCCAGAAAACAATTGAAAACAATGACCCCAAAATATAAGGCCCTCAACAACAGTGCACCCCCTTATATCTTTACTGTCATCTCAAAATACTCCCCCAACCACTCTCTTCAATCTGCCAATTACCTTCTTCTTTCCTCCTTTTTTATTTCCTCCTCTCACCTATGACTATATACATTATCAAAGGCTGTGAATCTCATATAGTCACAGTCTTTGATAAAGCAATGCTGAGTAGTAAAATGGCCATTAAGCTTAAAGAAAGGGACTGTATTTATTTATAAGGAAAGGATATGATCTATGTACCTACAGACTGCAAGGTTCCTAAAGGGCAATCAAATATTCCTGGGGAATACTAGGATAGATTGTTATAGCCTGCAGCAAAAGAGGAATAACAAGCCTAAGCAGTTCTATTGGTCCATAAGAATTTTGACCTGTGGGAATTGTATTCTCTTATATCCCAAACAGAGTGATTACTGTGTCCGGATGACCCGCATTATATTAAATACTAGCGACTTGCCCATCAAAATTGGCGGCAATAAAATTTGAAGCCTGGCAATGCTGTTAAAGTCTTGCGGGCCAGGCGATGAGCACCTTCGGCGCTCATTGCGCATGCGCAAGCCCGTAACTTTTAACATAGAGTTACCGACAAACTCGCAATTACGACAACTATTATATGTGATGGTATTCCTTTTTAGCATGCTGTGATTTTCTTTTGATGCAACAAATAAAGTTGATTCCTATTTTTGATTGTATATCGGAGAAGAGATTGGTGTTAAGCTCCTGAAATCCCCTAATTAGTTTTGAATTGAGTGTTATATCTGGAGACAAGAAATTCGATATAAAGAGGAACCTTGTTGTTGAAGGCTTTTTAAGTTAGGTATAGAGTTTTAAATTGTATCCTTGAGATATTGGTGCCAGTGTAGGGGCTGATAAAGGTGGAGTCTAGCAGGAGCATACAAGCTAGGATAGAGAAGAAATGGTGAGTGATAGACCAATTTTGAGGTTGCTCAAATAATCAAGCCAACATATTAGTGTATAAATTAATGTTTTTGTAATGTCTTGTACAAAGAAACCATGAATTTGGAAATGTTCAGGGGGTAAAATGGGACAATTATTGAGTGATACAATGTGGGGGTGCAAGAGATTTCAGACTCAAGTGTTGGGAAGATTGCTACATTGAAAACAACAATGAAAGCTCCAA
This sequence comes from Discoglossus pictus, assembly GCA_027410445.1. Lineage (NCBI taxonomy): Eukaryota > Metazoa > Chordata > Amphibia > Anura > Alytidae > Discoglossus > Discoglossus pictus. Next base: position 60,663,461 of record CM050166.1, read on the forward strand.
AAAAATATCAGTGGTGGAAAATGACAAATAACAGCTCTGCTGTGCCAGGAAGCCATTCAGGAGCAATGATCATATATACATGTTCTGACGTTACTAGGAAATGAGACTGGTCTGGAAAGGAGAGAAATATTTTTGTATCATCATCATAAACATGGAACTAAAATTCAGTGACTTATTATGAAATAATGTATAGATTCAGAAAGGTAGGGGACCTACCCCATCAGACAGTGGTAGGGGAGAGGAAAAGGTGCCAGAGTAACATGCATAGAAGGACTGATCACATATATAGTTGTGAGCATGCGGATCGTTGCTAACGCTGCGGGCTCGCAAAGTGAGGACCGCACTTGCTGGCAAGGAGCGCCAAAGGTGCTCCTTGCCAGCAAATGCGGACTTTAGGCCCGCAAATGCAGACCCTCGCGAGGGTCCACAATTGCTGAGGTGGAGGCTCCCACATCGACCACAAAATTTACGGACTTAGCATCCCCAAATACGAGCCGCGGAACTTAGAAAAATAAACATTATGAGCTTGCAAAAATACGACCTTAGCGCCTGAAACATGCGCACATGAAAACATTAAAAACACAATAAATACACACAACAAACACATAAAAACCTTACCCACAGCAGGGGGGGGCACCCAGGACCTCTGAAAGTGAAGTTACACCTCAATTTAAATCGAAATACAAGAGTTTAGACACCCAAAAATCCTCTAAGCGAGAAAAAAAATGGCCGTGGAAAAAAAAGAAAAAGAGGCTAAAGTACCCTAAACACGCAAAACACCACGAAACACATACGGATTTTACGAAAAAGCCAGACAAGGTCCAAGGACAAGGATGCAAAATCAACCACAGCCGCGTACCACACACATTAGGCGCCATTTTACAACACTAACTTACACAATGCCGAACTACACAGCTACCCTAACGGATTTTCCTCGCGCACGCACACTATTTACACTACACACTGCACACATTGCTGACACTTACACAGCAGCTCCACAGCAGTGAAAACACACATTGTATGCTGCAGCAACATGAAAACAGATTGCCAGCTCTTGAACACAATGCTTCCTGCATATATTACTTCAAAATAGGTAAAGTATATTAATGTATTATTTTATTCATTATTTCATTAGCATACAAAAAAAACGGCAACGCTGCTCATAGCACACAAACAACCAATAGCCTTGCAATGAGCGCTGAAGGCGCTCATTGTGAGCCAAGTGATGAGCACCGAAGGCGCTCAGCGTGAGCCTTGCAATGAGCGCCGAAGGATCTCGGAACACCAACAAAATGAATGTCGCAAACACCATTACCAGCATTACAATCTTATTGCCGTCATTTTTTGTCAGGCAAGTCGCTAGTTCTAGATATTATTCAAACCATGAGAAGAGTGAGTGTCATAAAGGTCTAGTACGTATAGAGTTTGTAGGAGGAGTGGCTTATCTATTGTGTCAAATGTAGCTTAGAGGTTGAGGATTATGAATTAGGAAAAGTAGCATTTTGACTTGGCAGTGAGAAACTTGTTTGATAAGTATGGTTTTATTGAATCTTGGTAGTCAAAGCCCTAGTGCAGTGTGTTAGGTAAAGTATTGCAGGATATGAAATTGGTTAGGCAGTTGCTAACTTGCTGTCCAAGTAACTTGGAGGCTGTGGAAAGTAGAGAGATGGGGTAATTGTTAGATATTGGGAAATAAACAAGAAAGCGCTTCTTCAACATATATGCTATTAGAGCATGTTTGGATGAATGTCCCATGATTAAGGTGGAAATATTATAAGTGAGGGTTCATGTAAGAAGCTTTATAATGTAAAAGTAACTAAATTAGAGATACTCAAAATTGTTGTCCATATACCTCCAGTGGTTTATCACTTTTATTCAGGTGGCCCACAGAGCAGCTTGAATTAAAATATATATATATAACATGTTTAACATATATAAAAAGAGTACAGAAGTAGAGATTTACTTAAATATATAATTTATAGCTGCTCATGATTAACTCAAATATAAGATGGCTCATCATAATTATAAGGAAAATTCTGAGAAACACTGAGTTAAATAATATTCCACCATACAAGACTGCAAAAAACGCACAGATCACATTTTGATTTATCTTTTTTATAGGGACGAAGAGTCTACTTTTAAGCCCAGCTGTGCATATTTTTTTTTTATAATATCCATTAGTTTTCATGCAGCACTTATGTGAAAAAAAATTAAAACAAATATTATTTAGCGTTAGTATTCTGAAAATTTGAAAAGTAAATGGCACAGGATAAAATAAATAAGACCTAGTGAATATTACAGGAATCTGAAATTGAATAATAAATATATGATTTATATTCAGTGTACTTAATAGATGATGGCCAAAATTGATAAACAGATTGCAACTTTGTTTATGTAGACTCATTTTAAGATGAGGCGCATAATGTACAGATGGTATATGGGTACACTGTGCATGTCATTAGATTTTAATATAGTTTTTATTTGTTTGAGATGGATATCTGTTCTTCAAATACATAGCTGTAATTATTTTTATATACTTTACCTCCTTATCACACTCATTCCTCTTTCTCTACCATTCCTAATCCCTTTCTCTTCCATTCTCCTACCTGTACAGGCTGTATTCACCTTTCTCTTCCACCTTCTTATCTTTCTACCTGTACTCTTATTATCCCTCCCTCCCTTTCTTTATCTAACTCTCGCTACCCATTCCTTATAATTATTTCCCACAATAATGCTCATCACTCTTTACCTCATCCCCTACCTCCTGTCTACCATTCTTTCTCTGACTATTATTTATGCCTCTTTCTTACCCTTTATCATTCCACCTTACCATCCGCTTCTGTTTTTTCTCCCTTCCTTATGCTAGAGCAGTGTTGTCCAACTGGATGAAGCGTACATGTTTTTTTTTTCTGTGGCTGACGTACTGACAGGAAGAATCACCTCACAAGTAAAATATTATTAAAATACAACACTTGGGACAGTTTAAACACTTGGAACATCATATATAGATTTCCCAAATCTCATAAATATATGTATAAATCTTGCCCCTCTAGAAACAAATTGCACAAGACTGCAAGAAGATCCAATAAATCAATACTTCAGGAAATCAAGATAAACTGTTCACTAGAAGGTATGATCATAAGGGTGAAGCTCAAATATTTTGGCCATATCATGAGATGGCAGGATTCCCTAGAAAAGACTCTGATGCTGGGAAAGATTGAAGGTGCACAAGAAGGGGATGACAGAGGCGGAGATGGATAGATGAGGTCCCTGAAGCAATGAACATGAACTGGATGGAGCTCAGAGGGGCAGTGACTTAGAGACGCACCTGGCGTGCTGTGGTCCATAGACTCACGGAGAGTTGGGCATGACTGAACGACTAAACAACAACAAAATATAAAGCATCTCTTTATCCATCACACTTTTGTTCATTTTCTCTCCTACTCCCTTTGTTCTACTAGTTCCCTTTCCTCTCCCAAATCATTATCCCTCTCTTTTTCTGTTTTATTCTTCCCTCATTTTGCCTTCTGCCTCATTCTCTGTCTTCACCCTTCTGACTGTTTTGCATTTTTTTCTTTTCACTTCCATTTATTATTTGTTTCATCCTTCTTTCTCTTCACACTTTTCTTCTCTCTTTACTTTCTTCTCACTCCTTATCCTTCTTTCTCTCCCCTTTTCTCATCAGTCAGTATCTTCCATGGTCTCTCTTCCTGTGCATTACTGTTTCTCAACATCTGTGACTGTGAATGCCATTGATGCTCTTAGTGATTGGAATTGTAGTATCAATTGGGGATCCGTCCCTTAACTGACCTCTCCTCGGGTAAGTGTACCTTTATTGAGTTATGTGGATAACTCTAGGGTGTTATATACTTTGTAACCAGCCAGGACTTTCATAATAATTTTAACAATATAGGGTTCCTTAGACTGTATGGGGCCAGGGTAGATTGATAAGTTGGAGTATATACTAAGTGGTGTTATCAGACACAATGGATCAAGGGGATATCACTTAAACAGTACGTCACACCTCTTGACCTTTGTTTATTGTAACAAAGTGTTTCAGTTGTTGTCTGAGAACCTAGTTTAATATGTTGATGTCTCAATCAGCCCTGAAGATCTCCCCACACAAGTCTATGTGGCCAAAACTACCGCTACCACAAGTCTGCACCCAGTCACATTATTATGACCACCTCCTACTTTTGAAGTCAGCAGCGCGTAGGCAACGAAATACAGCACTTGTTGTTAGCTGGCTTGATGGGTATATAAGGTGACATGTAGTCATTCTCTAAACCATCACTGTCATGGGTAAAACGTGCGATTTATCCATCTTTGAAAAGGGTATGATAATTGACTTTTGGGCCAACGGTGGCAATATTTCTGAAACATGGCATGTTGCTGTGGTTAAAGTGTATTGTGAATGGGCAAACAGTATCATTGCGAATAAACGGTGTGGAAAAGGCTGATCAGCACATGCCAATAATGTCAGAGGTGAACATCGGCTGCAAAGTTATACTACAGTTGCGCAACCATCCAAACGAACCAGGGGGCTACCAGACCTTTGTTTGAAATGACAGTACAGTAAACCCTGTTGCGTATGTGGCTTTGAAGCCAACAACTGGTCACTGCACCCATGTTGATGAGGTCTCATTGTCAGAAATAGCTTCAATTTGCACAACAGTACCAAAATTGGACTCTTCTGCTCCATAGGCTGGATGGACATTGGCATGTCAGGTATGAAAACTCAGAGAGCAAACACTCTGCAACCATTGTTGGGAGAACACAAGCTGCATTATAGTCTCAACTGATTGGGTTATCTATCCATCCTGGAGCAGATGGGATATTCCAGCAGAAAAATGCAACATATCATACAGCCTGAATTGTCCAGGAGTGCATGGAGGAGCATGACAAAGACTTCCAAGTACTTTCCTGGCCTCAAATTTTCCCCAGAAATGAACCCCATTGAGCACCTATGGGACCACTTTGATCACCATGTTCAAAGTATGGAGCCTACACCAGGCGCTCTTCTGATGCACCACAGTCTGCATTGCTCCAGATACCCTTGTCAGACTTCCAGCATCTCTATTCACTCACTACCACACCATCTAGCTACCATCTATGTCTCTCTCTCTCTCTCTCTTTCTCTCCCTCTCTCTCTTTCTCTCCCCCTCTGTCTCTTTCTTTCTCCCTCTCTACTACTCTCCTCCCACTCCCTCACCATTTTTTTCTCTCTCCCTATTCCCCTTTCTTTATCTCCCTCTCTGTCTCTCTCTATTTCTATCTCTCTCTCTCTCCCTTCCCTCTTTCTCTCCCATCTCTCCCTCTCACTCTTTCTCTCCGCCTCTCTTTCTCTGTCTGTCCCCCTCTCTGTCTCTCTCTCTCTCTCACCCTTTCTCTTTCTCTCCCCCTCTCTCTTCTCTCCCTCTTTCTAATCCCCTCTCTCGCTATACCTCTTTGCTTTTCCTCTCTCTCCCCCTTCTCTCCCTCCCTCTTACCCCTCTCTCTTCCCACTCTCTCTCTCCCTCCACTCTCTCTCTCTTTTCCCTCTCTCTTTTCCCCTATTTCTCTCTCTCCCCCTATTTCCCTCTCCCTCCCTTTCTCTCCCCTCCCTCTCTCTTTGTCTCCCTCTCCCTCACTCTCTCTCTCCCTCACCCTTTCTCCCTCTTCTCTCTCCCTCACCCTCTCTCCCTCTCACACACATGTACATCCCTCTCACCTCATCACAGCTAATGCCTCCATCTTGTGTTGAAGATCTCTTGCTACTGTCTGTACCCAGCCTTGCTGCCATGGCTGCTCAGGGGAAGGCTTCTTCTCCCTCCTCTCTGTGCTCTGGTGCAGGGGACTAGCTTAGGCTTCCTGCAGTGTAATCTGAGCTTCCTGTCTGGAGCTCAGTGTTAACTCCGGAAGCTCTGTCTGCATTTAGAGGAATCAAGCACATGCGAAGAGGGGATTTGGAGGGTGTCTGTGGTGAAAGATGGGGTGATAATGAGGCGCCCCTCTCAGAGATGGAGCATAACTCGCCAAATTAATGATCCGGCCCTGGGTACCCATAACTTGTGGTTAGATATTTGCAATTTGCGGGCTTGGCTAAGTGGATAGTAAGGGGGAATCGGAGCAATTGAATAGCAATTTGCGATTTTACCATTCAGGACTCTTGCGACCGTGAAAGATCAAAGGCTTGAAAGGGATTAACTTGTGATTTTACAAATTGATATGGACCTCAGCTCACAGCACGTAGCTGGATCAGAGCCTGCAAACAGAAGGCAATTGAATAGTAAAAATAACTTGCGACCTCCACTTGCGAGCCCGGATCTCAAAATCAAAGCAATTGAATGAAGGTCTATGTGGGCCAGTAAGTCAAGTGAACACAAACCAGCACTGGTTCACAAAACATTGGTTCAAAAAGCACAATATAACTTGACCACTGGGGTCAAATTTTTCTGTATGATATTTTAAAGAACTACATTTGTGAACTGGAAACATGTTTTTAAAAGTTAAAAAGAAATTGCAGCACTAATTTATTACCTTTTATGTGCAGTTATGCTGCCATGAAATCTACTATTTTGCTTTCTGCTGATTAACTTTGTGAGTTGGGAGGAAACTTTGAAATCAGAGCAATTTTCTGTTTACACAATGGAAAGGTGGTAGTTACAATTGCAAAGGTTTTTGTTAGGCCTGATGGAAAACTTCTTAGTTTAAAAGGACACACCCTCCTGTAAAAGTAGTATATAAAATTAGGTCATTAAATAAAATTGCATAAGTTAAAAAGTTAAAAGTTGTGCTTTTTTCGAACAACAGAAGTTAAACTTGAGTAATGTATTTTTGAGTACTTTAAACCTTTTTAGTGTCTCTGTAGAAATTATTTGTAACAAAGTCTTATACAAGCTGGAGAATGAAACATTCTAATGCAACATCATATTAATATTTAAAATTAATAGTCCTCTTGTATTTTCATTAAATTAATTCCTTGCTTTCTGCCACTTGGAACCTACAGAAATACTAATAAACAGATATAATAAAAAGATATGTGATCTGAATGGTTTTACAGAAAAAATAATCTAAGCAGGAATTTTTAGGATTTATAAAGTTATTTGCTCCCCACAGCCTTCTATTTCTTTGACATCCCTCTTCATTATAGTGTTTCAAGCTCCTTTGATGTCTGTACAAGTTCTAAACCATATAATATTTATGAAGTGAAAATATTAGATACGTTTAAATTCAAGATGTGTTGTCAGGATTCCAGAATCTGTGTTTTAATGATCCTTTAAGAAATTGTTATTATGGAAAGCAGCCTAATATTTTTTTATAACTATCTCATTTGGCTAGATTTATCAATGGGAATGCTTTAACACAATTCACCCAATGGATTTTTTTTTATTAAATCAGAGAAAAAACCTAATAGACATGCTCACCTAAAAATACTAAATAAAATAAATTATTTATATGAAAAACAAGTACAGCATGCTCTTTAATATGCATGGAAAGGTAAATTTTGCAAATGTCAGAACATCCCTCTGGCAAAATAAAACTAAGGTGTGATTTTAATTCCTAGAACACAAATGGTACGACAAAAGTATAAAATTAAAGTTGTCATCTTTTTTTGTTTTAATATACTCATTCTGAGTAAATGACAAGTTGCAACAATGTCATTTTTTAAATGTACAAGTTGGACATCAATACTATTGTCTTTCAGTGCATAATAACTAAAGGACATTGAAATGTAAAAAGCACTACCTTTGCACTCCCCTTCTAGATCTCCATCTTGTTGTGGTGAGGGGGCTTGTGTACTTCAATGAAGCTGTGAGCTAAACCATGTAGGGTCACCCAAGATGGACAGGTCATAGCAGAGAGGTCAGACAAATTGCAGTCCAGTGCAGAAAGAACTGACAACCCACTACAGTATCTTTGCCAGTTCCTGGTTGTGCTTATCCTTATGGACAAATGTACCTGGGTCCATATGGTCACTGACCGCAGACATGACTGAAGGACTGAACAACAACAACCTTTGCACAAAGGTTAAGTGTATATTAACCTTTCCATCACTCAATTTACAACATTTTCTAATGCCTAAAACATTATATTCCAAATACAGGATATAATTTGTGCGAATAAACAACCCACTCTAGTATCTTTGCCATGAAAACCTTATGGATGAGCACAATTAGAGACATACCAATAGGTGTGTCGGGTGTGCTGCAGTCCATAGGGTCATGGAGAGTCGGACATGGCTGGATGACTAAACAAACAAACAACAACTGCATTATTATTATTATTATTATCTTATATTTATAATGTGTCAACATATTCTGCAGCATGATACATAGGATGGGCACAAGGTAAAAACTATTTAAATACAAATTAACAAATAGATAGCCCTGTATTTTAGCTTAGACTCTTGCATACAGAGTGCTTTCTCAAGCATCCTAAACAATTAAAAACTCACCACTCTCTTTCAATCTGTAAGGTTGTTCTACTTATCTACCAATATTTGTGTATCGTAGCACATACCTACATTACCCAAAATTTTCCACCTTCTACATTGAAGTTACTACTTCTTTGTCCCACATTCTTTTTGTTCTGGAAGAAACTTCCCCTGAAAGTTTCTATAACTATATATATGTAAATTTAAATAACTACTTCACATAATTATTAAATATATGTAATCGCAAATAATGACATTAGACTGTATGACCTGCATAAGTAGAGCTAAGAGGACGTTCTTATGGCTCTTCTAAAGCAGAATGTGTTGGTGTAGTGGAAAGTGTATTGTTACATAAAATGTGTTCATTGGTGCTAATCCAATCATTCCACATGTTATTTTTTAATTGACTAATGTATTTGTTAACACACATATGATTTATATATAGATAATTAAGTACATTAGTGAAATAAAAAAAATGTAGGAGGCAGTGAAATTGAACCTATGACTTACCAATGAAGAACATCTTTAAAACAGAACACTTACTGCTACATTAAGAGACTCTGCTTTCACAGACAGTGTAAATATTTAATAGAACCTGTAACACTTACAGATTCCAACCTTATTTATTCAGATTATTGTAGGAAGAGTTCAATGGCTAAACTAAATTGACAATATCTAAGTCACTTCGTCAACAATTTTAAAAATGTGAACACATTTTCACATGACTTTCCATCCTCTAACTCATGGTAAGAGTACATATTGCGACTAATGTGGTTCTATAAAGGACCACTACACAATGAAACAAATATGAAATCTTTGACTGACTAAATAAATAACTAAGCAGGAAGTCATACTGTTAGATTTTAATTAGAAAATAATGGCTCTGCAGGGCCACAAAGGGATCCAAGATACACTGGTGGAAGTTATGTGTGTGAGAAGACCGTTTACATTTGCAGAGAGCTATGATTGCATCCTTTGATGCAACATCCTGCTTCTGGGTCAGTAAGAGGGAAGGGGTGTGGTATTAATTTCAATCTTATTCCGTTATCAAATAGACTCACACACCTCCATCATCCAGCTCTCAGGATGTGATGTAACCAACACAAAATAGATTCCAGTACTCATAAACAGTAAAATCACTGTATGAACAGAAAGTATGAAAGACTTTAGATCTAACTGACAGATATGTATGACTCATACAGCTACACATTGGCTGACAGGAATAAGCCACCAAAGATTGATAGCAGTTTATTCTGCTCCAGGTCCTTCATTAGCAAAAAAAAACCTGTGAAAAAAGTCAAAAACTGTTATCTTATAGATGCAACCAAGAAAAATGCTTTCCATGTTCCTGTAAGTTATGAGTTTGTTTGTTGTCTGCAAGAACACAGGATACAGGAATCCTAACACCAATACTATACTAATTTATCAGGCCTAACAGCCAAGTGCAGACACAGCAATTGCTGTCAGGTTTTCCTCCACACATTCTAGCTTTCCTGCTGTCTCAAGCTGAGACTTAAACATCTGCCCTAGTCTATTTTTTTGAGGCAGGGATTGATTACTTGTTTTAGGTTAATGTTTGCTTTTTTTCATTCATGTTTCATCACTTCATGGGCATGCAGACTGATCTTGGAAACATACGGTCATACAAATACAGATTTCTAAAGCTTCTATAGTTGATTAACACATTAGAGTAAAAGTTCCATTACAAATTTTCCATAATCACATTTTTCATCATCCATTACAGTTTAGTGTTTATATTTTACTTTATTAAAGAGATCATATTTGCCTATTTACACCTGGTCTTCTCAACTGTTAGTTCCTTATGTATTGAATTCAGCATGGCCAAAAACATCATTTTGACATATTCCTTTTGGGAAGAGCTGGGACATTTAGCACAAAATTAAACCTACTGGCCACCGAAGTAATATATTGATAGTGTGCTCTGCTGAAGACCCTAATTTGCTAATGGATAAAATGTTTTAAAAAAATTAAACAAATTTAAAGCAATTTCATTGTTAACATATATTACATTTTACTTTAGTTGTGTGGAGCCTCTCCTTAACAGGATTAGCTTGGAGGGACCTTGGTTACATATATGATCTTTATTCAATAATATTGAAAACATAGCAAAGTGTTGTGAAATTTAACAATGAGAATGTGTGAAGTTTAGGAGAATCAACTGCCCTAGGGTTTAGACCAACAAGAAATGTTCTAGAGGTCCAACGTGGAAGTGTCATAGACAGCAGGCGTTTTTGACAACCAGAGTTTGTTAAATTAATATTTTCAGCAAAAATGCTTTTGTGGTCATGGATTACATTACTGTTAATCTTGTTCATTTGTTATATACTTCACAAAGATTTAGAGATATTCCCAAACTACAGTGTGCTTTTAAATGGGAGATCTAAAAACTACTTAGAACTGATTTGGGGCCCGATTCAATTGCCCAATTCGTAAATGTATACACATTTAAAATCACTATCAAATTTATACACACTTAAAATCAAACATTACTTATTAGCACTAACGAATTCTTAAGTCAATAGAATGCCTATAAACATTTATATAAAAAAAAACACTCAAAGACAAATTTATGAGTTCAAGGCATTTGCAAGTAGCTAATAGAATATGGCCCTTGGTCAGCAACCTGACTATGAGAATCTTAATTTTGTTAAACTATTAGTTCTACTGTGGGTAAAATGTGAATGCAAGTACTTAGGCTCCCATTCAATTGAGCTTTCGGGAAATCCGGAGGCCCGTACGTGAGGGTGCAAGCTTATTTGCTATTCAATTAGCGTCCTTTGCGGGCTTCGAATGGTTTCCGAGTTATGGTCTTGAAAAAATGGCGATAGTTAACCTCGCAACTTACAGCCTCAAGAAGTCTTTGAGCTTTCACTTTCGCAAGGCTGAAATCACAAATTTCTATTTAATTGCTAAATTTCCCAAGCCTGCAAATGTTTTCACACCTGTAAATGACAAATGAAGGAGTCCCATGAAGAATCCCACGAGTGCTGGAGAGGACCCGCAAGGGGGTTAAACACTACAGTATTGTAAATAACGGTGAAAGCGATGATAGACATTAGAATTAATTGCACAGCAAGCCCGCAAATCAGCAGGAAATAAAATGTATTTTTATGTGTTATTTCGGGGTTAAATCGATCTCGGGTATCAATGAGTTAATACATATCAGGCCACCCATATGGACTAGAATAGTATTGGCATTGTTTTTCATAATTCTTTATTTTCGGGATTTGCGAGTCTGATCGCATATCGGATCCCAGAACCTAATTGATTGACATGTAACCTCCATGTTCTACTGCCGTAATAATTTTCTCATTTTCTATTGGCTGATTCAAAATGGGAGGTTACGTGCTTGCTGAATTGATCGTGTTCCCTCCCTCAACTGCTCCGAACTAGTGAATGGTTAACGGTTTTGGCTTGGGGCCCGTATCTTACTAGAAAAATAGAAGTAGAAAGTCTATAAGTGTATAGAACATGGTAAAGTGTAATATAATATGTACGATTATACGACAGCATTTACTTTACATATATTAGGCCTTGTAGTATTACAGCGATAAACCACAAGATGTACTAGAAATATGGGAGAATATAGAAAGTCATTATTATTTGTATTACTAGTCAATTGCCCGTCACAAATGACGGGATAAAATATTAAATTTTTCTCCCCTTTCCCCCCTCCCCTGTGTCTCTTCCCCAGTCTCCCTCTTCTGTGTCTCTTCCCCCTCTCCCTCCCCTGTGTTTCTTTCCCCCTCTCCCTCCCCTGTGTCTCCCCCTCCCTCCCCTGTATCTCTTTGCCTCCCCGGCATGCAATCTCTCCCTTCCTGTGTCCTCCATACCTCTTCACCCCTCCTTCTCTCCCCTCCTTCTCTCTCCGTCCCTCTCCATTGTGAGCCTCGCAATGGGCACCTTTATGCTCATTTAGAGCCTTGCCATGCGCTATGCGTAACTTTTGGCACTCATTGCGGGCCTTGCAATGAGCGCCTTCAGCGCCCACTGCGGGTCTTGCAGTGCACTACGTGCGTGCGCAACACACAAAATTTGCAAGTGTTACACACAAACTCGCAGGACGGAAACTATATTAGTGACTAGTAAATTGCCCGTCAAAAATGACGATATAATTGTTAATTTTACCTCTCCCTCCCCCCCTCACCCTCCCTTGTGTCTCTCTCCCCCTTCCCTGTGTGTCTCCCCTCTTCCCTCCCCTGTGTCTCTCCCCCCCTTCCCTCCCGTGTCTCTCCCTGTCTGTCATGTCTCAGCTTACAATGTTTCTTCCTGATTGTGGCAGAAATGCTGTAATAGTCTTGTGTGTTTTCTTAAGCGTGAGAATCTAAAAAACTTCTTGTAAGTATAATGAGTCATAATAAACAAAGAGAAATCAGCTTATTTCAAAGTAAAGTGAATTATCTATGGTATAAAACAAATCAATGAGTGGCAATGAGCAAATCTCAGGCTCCAAGGTTCTACCATATTTGATAAGAAGTATAAAATAACAGATAAGTGATGCCTAATAAGACAGCAATGGAAGTGGCCAGGACATCATACAATTGCATAAATAATGAATACATTTAAAGGTTGATTTTATGTTTTTTGCCATACTAAAATTGTGTGTCAATTGTCAATATTTCTTATTTACAACTAGTATCTTGCCTGTCATAAATGACGGTAATTGTCTGTGCTGTCAATCTCTTTGCTGTTTCTCTCTCTCTCTGCGCTGTCTCTCTCTCTGTGCGCCCTCTCTGTCTGTGCTCCCTCTCTTTGTCTGTACACCCTCTCTGTCTTTACGCCCATTCTCTGTCTGTGCACCCTCTTTCTGTGTGTGAGGTCTCCCTCTTTCTGCTCTCTCTCTCTCTCTCTCTCTATGTGCACTCTCTGTGCTCTCTCTTTCTCTGTGCTCTAACTCTCTGCCTTCTCTCTCTCCCTGTGCCCTCTCTGCACACTCTGTCTCTCTCTGTGCACGCTCTCTCTCCCTCTTTCTGTGTGCACACTCTCTCTCTGTATCTCTTTGAGCATAAACTGTCCAGCAACGCGCATACGCATTGCCGGCCGGAAAATACACTTATTTACTGACAATTGTGATTGTGAAGCCTGTGCAGTAAGCACTGCACAGGCGTTACTCACAAATTGTCAAATATTATAGTGGATAGCAAAATAACAATTTCATACTACAGTGTCCCTTTAAGTAGATGAAAGACCCAGGCTAGATGGGTGACTTGGTGTGTATAAACTTTCAAAATGTATACATACAGTGTATGTAGTTCTTTTTATAGTTTTAGTCCTGGTTACAGAATAATAATAATAATAATAATAATAATAATAATAATAATAATAATAATAATGTCATTCTAGTTTTATTTCAGTCTGTAGCTTCTCTGGTGTTAGGTGTTCTTTAATGCAACAAAACAGAATCAAGATTGCCGTAATTATAGGCAGATGTAACCGTCCAAACATAAAAGCAGGATGAAAAACAAACACATCTTAATTCTTTGCTCATTCTGAACCCCCTCTTTACATACAATCCCTTTTCTTAGTCCTAAATTAAGGATACGTTTATAATCATATGCAAGTTTGTTCAAATCATTGTTATAATTAGAAGAAAGTTAACGAGAAGTATTTCTTATGTATTTTTATTTCTATGATAAAAATATACAATTATGCAAATATTAAAATACTTGATCAAATAAGCCAAACATCATTGAACAAAATATATATATAAATTGGGTATATTTTTTTTGCATAACAATTACAAATTGAAGGTAAGAAAATGTATTTATTTTCTAAATAAATGCAGCTTTTAAAAGGTTTAGTGCAGTCATCCACATTGATATGCCATATTGCTCTGTTTGTCACATACCTCTACCTCTAGATTAACTAAGCAACTCAGAGGCTGCAAAATTATTTTCCATAAGGAAATTTTATGCAGTGCTACACTGCCCCTCACAGCTCCTTCGAAGGCTTGATAAGTCTTTTGAATGTGTAGGAGGGGAGTATCAAGCAGCAGTCCTAAGTTTTATGTTACTTTAATTACTTTAGTTCAAATAAGCAAATTTAAGAGGTAATATTAAACATTGGTTGTAACACTAATGATGAATCAACTGATTCATTGTGTTTGGAGGTTGCTGTCTTCTAATATAGTAGTCGTATCCACTATAATAATTAACAAAAAGTCTGTAACGTCTGCACAGTACTTACGGCGCAGGAGCCAGACATTGTCATTAAATAAGGGGGTTGTATGCATGCGTTCTCCGCCGCTCGATGGCCAGGAGGAGCGCATGGGCATTTACTTATAAACGCTGATGCAAATGCCAGGGTGTGCACATGCGCATTGCCAGCTGGGACAGAGAGCAAGAGAGGGCAAAGATAGTGAGAGAGGGCATAGACAGCGAGAAAGGCACAGACAGCGAGAGAGGGCACAGACACTAAGAGAAGGCACAGAGAGCGAGAAATGGCACAGAGAGAGAGGGCACAGGCAGAGAGAGAGCATATTTAAGTTTCCTGGATTATGAATGAACCTGACAGAGAAGAAACAGCAGTGTGTATGGAAAAAAAAATGTGCATGCAAAAATACCGAAATAAACATTAACAACTCACCATGATGTTTGCTAAACCTCTTGAATTCATAATTCGTTTTGGCCAATCACAGGCAACTAATACATTTTAATACATTGTAACAATCACTGATGGCAGTTTGTGTACAAAGGACTCATGTGGTGGGTTGTCCCCTTTAGAAGGAAGCAGGAGGAGCCAGACATTGATCTGTAGCTCTCTGCATTGAGCTAATGCTGGTATGAAGGTTAGTAAAAAGTTAAAATCATACCTAAATGCAGTGTTTCTATTGGGAGGTTCACTGTGCCTACATGAGCAGCTCTGGGGGTGTGGAAAACAAGTTTTATAAAAATAAAAAAAAATATGTATGTGTAGAAAATGACTCAGTGTAATGTGTGTTTCTGATATAAGCAGCATGTGTTAGATAAGAAAAAAAATAAAAACAGGGAAACTTAGATATGCCTAACTTTTTTTTATATGGGTTTTTGAATAACTAAACTTCATAATGAACAAAATGTTTTTAGAGAGCACAACCATTAAATATTTAACTTTTATGTGTAATTATTCTTTACTGCAAGGTTACATTTTCTTTACTGAGGTGTTGTTCTTTCAAGAAGGTGTATTCTTGTTAACCATTTAGCTGATACTTTTTTCATCATGAAGATTTAAAGTTTACTCCCATATGAACTAGATCATCAGAAACCAAAGTGGTAGGCTCCAATTGCTACTTGCATATAAACTGATGAAATACAGTATTGTTTTTATTTTACTTTCTAAAATCAGCTTGCCCATTATCATGTGAAAATTATTTTTTAATAAAGGACTAGAATGTTCATTTAAATAACTACAGGATATATATTACATATATGTATATTATCAGTTAAATAAACCTTTTCCCAAGGCACAGTGTTACTTCTGCATATTCAACCTCTTTTTTTTTTACTGCTCTATGGTATGCTTTTCACATTCTGATTCAACCAACTGCCTGTTATAGCTTTAGGCTAACTTGAGACAGTCAATCCATTCTTCCTGGATCTAAGTGCTATTACATCACAAAAAGCTAATGAGGTTGATTGATCAATACACTATAGCTTCACGGTTTTCAGCACATGTTGAGCCTGACTTATTAAGCTGTGCCCTCCACCACAGAGGGAGGCCATCTTAATTGAGTTTGTACTATCAGTGCAAGTTGATTGTTCCTTTATTTACTATTTACCCTTTCCTAAATCACTCTGAACTATAATGTTCCCACATATAAACCAGCATTATTATGCAGTATTTTGATTACAATTTAAAAGTGCATAAGACCAAAAACTAAATTGAAAAAAAGTATGACCTGTTTGTGTAAACAGGAACATTGTAAGCAATGATCTATTATTGGTAAAAGCAGAGGACTGTTGTCCCCTAATTCTGGCATTCTGGGGATTAGTTTAGGATCCACTCCAAAAAAAAAAAAGTATAATAATTAAAATGTTAGGAGCCATAATTTTAAGGACTTTGGGATTGTTTCTTTATAATTTTATACATAGTAAATTCCTCCTATTAAATAACAAAATCCTATAATTTCATTAAGCATTGAAGGGGCTATAAAGTGCTTCAGAGAAGGCTGGAATGCCTAAACCCAGGTTGAACACTGACATATCAGCCTTAGAGAGGTACTTTGCTGTTCCTTCTAGGCTATATGGGATGTATGCATTAGCAGAAAAACATGTTAAACACTGGCAATAAATGTTTTCAAATAGTCATTTTCTCAAATTTACATTTAGTTAGCAATTTGAAGTTAATGTGGTAGGATCAACAAATATTTTTAAGGAAAGCGTTACATGTGAGAATGTGTGCTGATAATACTATATTTATCCCTTGCCTTGGGAACTTGGATTATCTCTGGAGTATATAACTGTGATCACGGCCCTGATGGGGGAGAAGCCTGAACTAAAGTACTTTGGTGGTGCTGGTTACCATGGCAACGCTAGCAGTTACAAGTTAGACATTAGCAGCCTTATTATATTGCGATTCGGCAAATTTAAAAGGGCTCTCTTTAAACACATAGCATGCTTTTTTTACAGAAGTTTTTAGTTAGTGAACTTCTATCCAAAAGCAAGGTCTTTACTAACTAAAAACTTCAGTAAAAAAAATATGCTATGTGCTTAAAGAGAGCCCTTTTAAATTTGTCGAAAAGCAAAGCTGCTAAGCTTTCTGTATGTGACAAAGTGCTGGACAGAGTCTCTTACCAATTTCCATCTTTCCCAAGTCTATTCAGCATTTGAACTTAGATAGCTTGTACTGCAAGAAGCTCAGCCAGTAACACAAAGTGCAACAAAAGGTGATTTCCAATGTCCAAGGAGTTCAGAAGCCCATATTTAGATATTGGCCGCTCTCTAGTTTCTCCTTGGGGGCTGAGAGGGTGCGATTTGCAGTATCCTGCGCTGAGGTGCTGGGTTATCCTGTTATGTTGTTTCAATTAAATTGTTTATTTTTATATAGCAACATTTTTTTTGATCAAACTATAATTTGCTGAGAAGGAAACTGTACCATACAAAATATTACTCAGGTATATAATATTACCCAGTTTTGTGAGGCATTATTAGTGCAGACAGGCTATAACATTTCCATGGCTCAAATGGTCATGGAATTTAATAAACGTGGACCTTTTAAATTCCCATTTATATATAAGGGCAAATATGCAATTTCATGGCAGTTCAGTATCATTTACATGGAATATTTGATTCTTTTTTAAATATTGTAATTACTGTTTGGGTTGAACACAGACTGTCTACTGGTGTCTTTTCTAATACCTGTTATTATTATTCTATAGCGCCATCATTTTATCGTCATGCTATTTACACAGTAGAGTACAATGGGTGCAAACAAAGAATTACAAGTACAGGTACAATACAATACACCGGTGATACAAATGGGTCAACAGGCAGCTTGGTACAATAGAAATACGGTCTCTAATGCAAAGAACTTACATCTGAAAACATATACAGTAGACTCTCAGTTATCAGGCACCCATGGGCATTGGATGATGCTGGATAAATGTATTTTCTGGTTGCTTGAGACTTACTATTAAAAAAGACCTAGATTAGCTGCACATAGGATGTTCTGCTAAGTATATTTGTCAGTGAGGGCTGTTATAGCAGCAGCAGCTTTCACTCCTCACTTACACACAGATGTTTGGTTGGAGGGTGCGGTGGTGAGAGCGGGGAATGTAACGCCAACACTGCACTGGCTCAGTCACTCATGCCTGTCTGCTTCCAGGTAAAATTGAATTGCAGAGACATACAGTGGCTTAAATGTAGGTGCCTGTAAGCAATATGTGGCATGACAACCTGGCTCCTAGCATTTGCTGAGCCCTGAACATTTTATTTTTTATTTAAAATACAGTATTCATGTGTGTTATGTTTGCTTGAGAGTTCTGATTGGTTGAGTTCTGGTTAACTAAAAGTCTACTGTACTATATTCTGCACTATTATGCTTCCTCTCACTTCTGATCTACTCCCATCACCTTTTCTCTTCTTCTTACTAAATATCCACCTTACTATACACCTGAAAACATCCAAACGCCTATTTCAATCCCCTTTCATTCTCTCATATTCTGCACGTAGCTGCTGTAGTTATGTCTCCTAAACCAAGTTCCTCATATATTGCAACCTGCATTCAACAGCCTATCATACATGTTATGAAGCACCAAAAAATATATCTATCTCTTACCTTTAGAATGCACAGCTTGTATGCAATAAGGTTACTTCAATTCACAATGTTGTCTTCATCTCCAGCTCATCCAACTCCTTAGCAGTCACATACTATCCTCATCAGTCATCACCTCATCTGGTGCACTCTTATATTTGGTGCTACACCTTAGCCATGGCCTTAGGCCTGAAGACAGACAGGTAGGAGGTGTAGACTTCCTACTGTTCTGTAGCTGAATTTATCAATGAATATCCCTTGTTGTTTGCCTCTCATTCTCATTGTTTGAGATGACACAAGCAGACCCTGCTCATCCCCCCTTCTATGCATTTAAGGCATCTATTATTCTCTGCTAGTTCATTTTCCCGATTAATTTAGCACATTATTTATTTATTCACATTTTTTTATCCAAACTGTTAGATTTTTTTATAACATAGTTTCTAGATTTATGACAACATTGGTAGGAGGGTCAACTATAATACAGATTTAAACAAACAGATCAATAAGGAGCAGGGCGCCTGGCCATGAGCAACAGTCTTGTAAATATATGGTACTTTTATCCAAAACACTGTGTAGCTTAGGACTGATGCTCACAATCTTACCTACTAAACAAAACCAAGGAGTATGTTAGGTGGAGGGAAAATTACAGAATTACAATAAAACAATACAGTTGCTTATAGTAGAACATTTGAAAAAAACAGAACATTGCATAGTACCATGTTACAAACAAGAATACAATTTATCATACTACAAGTAGACTGTATTTTCAGTGTCAAAACGGTATAGAGTGGTGGAATTAGAATGGGCATGGTGCAAGGTTACATATTATAATTAGAGTATTTGGTAGTATACACTGCTTATTAGTCAAGCACAAGAGATTTGTATATGTTAATAAATAAAGACTAAACAAAGTGGGTGGATGAGGGGCAGGGAGGGAAGGGAATGCTCTTTAATTTTCCTTATAGTTCCATCGAGCATGAGAGGCCTGGCTACAGGTTCAAAAATGGCTTTTGCAAGAAGAATGAGAAGATGTGTGATAGGCAGATATTTCAGGTGAGACAAATGTACCTGTACCGACTTCTTCATGCTGAAAATTCACTTATGCTTCCCACTTTAAGACTTTATGTGGAAACAAGATTGTTACATCATGATGGCCTTCTAATTCAGGAATCGACTGGACACCAAGAGCCTCATTCAATTGCAAGGCGGCAACTTACGACATACGAACACGGTCTTGAACTCTGCTATAATTACAGAGCGATTTAATTAAACAACCCCGCAAGTTACAAGATGAAAGCGGAAACAGTAAACTATGCAATCGTATGTAGCATTTCAGAGAATGAACATGATCAATTAAGCAGGGCCTTAACTACCCATTTAGAAACAGCCAATAGAAAATATAGACCATTATCATTACGGCAGTATGTTACATGTCAATCAATTAGCATTTACGGGTCTGATATGCAATTGGACTTGCAAAACCGCAAAGTACAAAATAATAAAAATGAATGCCAATACTATTCTAGTCCATATGGGTGGCCTGATATGTATTAACTCATTGATTCCCGAAATCGAGATAAACACGAAATTAAACTTAAAAATAAATGATTTTTAATTGCCCACTTGCAATCTTGAGACTGTAGTGCAATTAATTCTACTACGGACATGTATTTAACCCCTTTGTGGGTCCCATCTGGTACCCGTAGGATTTTCTTCTACATTTGCTGTTTACGGGTGTGAAAACATTTGTGGGCTTGCAGAATTGTTGCAATTGAACAGCGATTTGCGATTTTAGAGATCGTAACTCTTGCGGACGTGAAAGAACAAAGGCTTAGATGGGGTGTAAGTTACGGTTGTAACAAAAGCTGGGATTTTCAGCCCTTAGACCATTTGCAGCTTTCAAAAAGACGCCAATTGAATAGCAGGCTCCAGGCTCCGGTAACTTACAATTGCTTATTATTATCGATATGTTCGTATTTATAACCTATGTTTGTTGCAAAGTTAATGTCTTGCTATAACTGCTTGACTCCTGCATTCTACACAACAATGTCTCCTCTTCATTCCTTACAGTCAAAGAGACCCTCAAGGCTAAAATCTTCTCACTGACTGACACACATACACTTGGGTATTTGGGAGTACAAGAGCAGAATCACAAACATTTTTTTAAAGGGTACTTTAACAGTAATCCTTTGACGGTTGCGGTCTCAGGCATGGCCTCCTCCTTGTTCACATGAGTATTCTCCCTGGATTTTGCAATTCTGTATTTTAACAAGGTTTGTTACTCTATGAAGTACTTGAAGTACTTACTTGTATCTCTTCTCTTGTACTCCTTGTTTTTCCCATTTATTGTTTTTATAATTTTTTTGTATTTTGTATAACTAGATAACTAATTTAATTTAATTTAATTGAAATTAAGTTTATCCTGTGAGCTATATTTTAGATATTATTGTCTATACATTAATATTATTATCATTATTAAGTTTTATTTATAACGCACCAACATATTCCGTAGCGCTGTACAGAGGGATAAGAAGAAGGAAGGAAACAATATTGGCAAACTACAGAAAATTGAGAACCCTGTTTTTAGCTTAGAATCTTTGTAGAAAGTGTTTTTTCCCAATGGTTTTAGACTTGCAGAGAGGGTTCCCGGAGCAATTGAATAGCAACCGGGATTTTCGCGCGGCCGAAACTTTTGCGGCCGTTTTAGATCAAAGGCTTTCCTCCGGCGCCAGCGGCCGCAAGGGATAGCAAGGCGCCAGCCGCAAGCCTGCCGGAATCCCCGGCCGGAGGGGAATAGAATAGCCGAATAGCTTGCGGCCGGTCATTGCGGCCCCGCATCTCCTACGGCCGGTAATAGAATGAGGCCCTAATTGTTTTAACTAGTGGCTAAAGAGGAATGAGAACATTTTCTGGATTTACATTGTGGTATCACGGTTTTCTCAGTGTGTTAAAAGTAATATCCTGGGACATCCTCACAAAGGATAAACATGATTAATCCCTTACCCACATTCTAAAAAGTTGTAAGTAAAATACATGGAGAAGGGCAGAGGGAAAAGTTTCCTGGTGCCCATCATCTCCCTGTTTCGGTGGACCCTTTTGGTCCTCTTTCTGAACTTGTACCAGTATGTCCCCTCTTTTCATTCTCTACAGAAAAGAGGAAGAAAGACACCTTTATATGTAAATAAGAAGGTTCAAAAGTCAATATTTAAAACTAGAAACATTAGCCCCCATTCAATTCCAAGCTCGTAATTACCTTCATACAGGCCGTTTGTCTGCGGGTTATAAATTTGCAACAGTTACAGAGGTATTTAATTGAACATGCTGCAATTACAGGGCTGAAGTCTAAAACCGTAAACCATGAACCCGTACGTAGCATTTCAGGGCATGATCATGATCAATTAAGCAACCCAGTGAGTTACAATTTAGACAGAGCCAATAGTAAAGGAGACCATTATCATGACATGAGTTTAAAGAAGTCTGATATGCGATTGGATGTGCAATCCAGAAATGTAGAAATCAATAAAAATGAATGAAGAGACTGTTCTAATACATGTGGGTGGCCTGATATGTATTAACTCCTTGATTCCTGGGATCAATATAACACGGAAATAAAACATGAACAAAATATTTGTATGTTGCAGATTTCCAAGCTTGAGACTAATGTGCAATTAATTCCAATGCCTTTTGTTGCTTTCCCAGTATTCTTAGGTACAGTATTGTGTGTTTATTTGCTTTTACAGTGTTGCAAACAGGTGTTTAACCCACTTGCGAGCGCCTATCTAGTACTCATACATTTTTTTGATACATTTTCCATTTAGGGGTTTGAAGGCAATTGCAGGCTTGTGGTGTTGTTGCAACTGAATATGGATTTTGCGTTTTTAGCACTACATTTGCAGGCTTCAAACATCAAAGGAGTAGATAGGACAGAGTTAAGTTTTTGACAATCGCGTTGCTTTTGAGCCTATAACTAGAAGAGGCAAATTAAATATCAGTATATTTTACGGGCTACATTACGGGCTCTAGTAATTACAATTTGTCCAATTGAATGGGGGCCAATGTCATTCTGTAACACCCTGTCATTCTTATGCCACACTATATTAAATTGGTACATAATGATGTCTTTCTTGATACCGCACAGCCAAGTCAGGGTTGTGGGCATGAGAGAGAATATGTAAATGTGAGTGAGATAGTATTATTGAGTAAGTCTAAGACACTCCTATTATAAACTCCACATTGCCTGAACATGCCCTGAAAAAGTTATGTCAGATAGTTACTATAAATTAGTCAGACATGCAGCACCGTCTGAGGAGGTATTGATAATTTATAGTGTACTGGTTACAATATATTGGATGGAAACTCTGAGCTTGTTACTGAGTGAGTGAGTTAGCAAGTGTGAGGGTGAGAGCAGCATGGTGTGAGTGAAAGTGTAAGTCTGAGTTTGTCCTACATTAGATAGAAATTCTTCACTGCCTGTAATTGCCACAATTAAGTGCATACAATAAATACTGAACAATGCCTGTATATGTCCTGATATTGCGTAGACACCTATGGCATCTATTAGAAGTTCAGTCAGAACAGTGACCTGGAGTAGTTTACTCGCAATGTTTTAGGGGAGGGGGATTAACACAGCTAGGTAGGGTTTGCCCTGCAGTTAGGGCACTCGTAGATGATTTTTCAGGGATTAGCATGGGTGCTTAGTAAGCACAGGGCGCTGGTTTTCATACCAGCTTAGGAATACTAAAGGTCTGCAAGGTTTGCCATTTACAGAAAAACATCCCTCTTGTGTAAATATCTTGTTAAATTTTCAGCTTTCCTCTGTACTACCAGCACTTGTCTTGCACAATCAATATTACAGGCAGAGTGTCCTCATGTAGTTGGGCATGCCATGTAAAAGCCTGCAAATTTGCCTGCAATCTCACTTAATGGCTCGGCCAATTGAATGTGACCCATGGTTTGTGAGAAATTTGCAACTTTGCAACTTAGATCTGAATAGAGGAAAGCCCTGTTTTGCAAATGCTGCAGTAAGAACAACTTCAGGGTATTAAAATATTAAAAACATGAAATATGTCAAAACATTTATAGCAAACAGTTGTAATGATAAAAATAGTTTTAAATAAAAAAAATAAAGTTAAAAATAGAATTTAAGATGAGTAGTTGTATACAAATATACATAAGAATACAGCATCAAACATTATTGATGATCACCTATTTGCTTCCACTCCAGTCCATATTTACTGCCTCTGGTTGACAACTGGCAGATTGTTGCCTAAATCATTGCACATTATTTATCTCTTTCCTTCTAGTCTTATATTCCTAATAATATCCTTTAGATTGTAAAATCTTATGTGAAAGCCCTCAGGTATGTTGCTCCAAATTAT
Organism: Discoglossus pictus; assembly: GCA_027410445.1. Taxonomy (NCBI): domain Eukaryota; kingdom Metazoa; phylum Chordata; class Amphibia; order Anura; family Alytidae; genus Discoglossus; species Discoglossus pictus. The sequence goes on from CM050166.1 coordinate 60,687,506, forward strand.
ATTTTGCCTTATTGTATTGTCTTTTTACTTCTTTACATCTTATGGCTTGTTTTGCCTTCTACCCACTCTGCTTTACTGTACCCTTCTAAATAGTACTATAGGAAATACTGGCATAAATAATACATAGTACTAATAATAATGATTAGACTATTTTAGTCATATTTGTGGTAATGCAAATCTATACTGCTTTTATTCTTCAAACCAAATGCAAAGGCATAATAAACAAAACATCCAAGGTATTAAACAAACAGCTGCTTTTACATTGTTATATTGTAATTGAGGTTGAATAAAGACTTTTAGTCTGTCAAGTTCAACCTTTTTAGTTTTTTTCTGATCATTACAATATGTGGAACATTTATTACCTGTTAATTATTGTTAATTTTTTATTGATCTAGAAGAAGCCAAACAGAAAAAAAAAACGTTTAAACTTTGACATTTGTCTCATAGGGGAAACAAAAAGTTAAATTTCTTCCTGACCCCAGGTACTGGCAATCGGATTCCTCCCTGGATCAATATTACTTCCCTAGTTATCTAGGATAACACTGAATGCCCTTTTTATTAAAAAAAATATATCCAACCCCTTTTTAAGGTTATCTATGTATTAACTCTAAAACTGTCAGACAAGAAAGCAAGGTCCAAAATAGTTTCACAGTGAGAGACATTTCTCAATTAATTGCAATTATTTGTGAAAAAAAACAAACAAACATGGACATGACCTGTGAATGGCTGAGAAGCCTGCACGGTATTATCACTGTAAGTCAGTAATGATATGGAGTGGATGAAGCACTTGTATATAGTCCCGTACTGGACATGTGTAGGGTTAGTTTTACAGTAGCTTAATGCTTTGATTTGAGACACTTGTTCCTATCATTTTTACATACTATATTTTTTTTAACTTTATTAAGTTTTTACAAATCTCAAACTACAAAATATTATTTAATTTGTAACTCGCCAACATATTTCGCAGCGCTATACAGGGGTTAAGTACAAAGAAAAATACAATATTAACAATCGGCAGAAAAGGGAGTGCCCTGTCTTATGCATTTTTATTATTTGTATATGGTACACTAAAAAATGACGAATAATTAAACAAACTGAGAGCAACGGCAGATGTTAAAATCATGCAAAGCCATGAGCTTAACCAACAGTACCTATGTTGAAAACAGATATAATACTTAATGTAAGGTAAGGTCAATATGTATTTTATGCTATGCAGTCATCTGCTTCTCAGCTCTCTTACAAAGACCCTACAGTTTTATCTGTCACTATACTAAAGACCTCCAGAGCACCAGGATAATTAATGTCACACCTGCAGCAGGAACACATGGAGCTGAGAAAGTTCATGTACACACCCAGTATCATTTGTGTTGGTTCAGTACGATGTTTTACCACCTGGAAATATTTAGGTAACCAGGAGATGAAGTGATTGTAAACAATGGACTTGGACAGCTGAAGTGTTATAGGCAGGTATGGAGTCATAGAGTTAGTTTTAATACAGCAGGCATGGATACAGAAATTGTTAAAATGTAATTTCTTTATTGGCATCATAATGAAAAATTGTATGAATAATCCTGAAATCTTAGTTAAAAAAAAGTCTGATTTGGACAAAGGCCAGTACATATGAGATGTGGTCTAAATACAGGTAATATCTAATCTGTCTCTTTTATCTAGTCTGTTTTATTTACTAACCCTTGGTCACATCCCTGTCATTTATAGAATATACAGCAGTCTATTATATATATGTGAGACAAAAGCCTCAGATTGCGAGATTTTAAAATGTTGATTTTAAAGTTGAGTTTCTATCCCTGTTTTATATACTAGAGTAGATCATTGGATGTGTGAGTGCCTATGTGTAATCTGTATTGGTCAGTCAATTGGAGAAGGTGGCTGTGTGTCAGTGCTGCTGCTAGTGGGCCTCATTCTATTAGCGGCCGCAGCCGTTGCGGGGCCGCAAGGACCGGCCGCAAGCTATTCTGCTATTCTATTCCCTTACGGCCGTAGGCTCCGGCAGGCTTGCGGCCGGTGCCTTGCTATCTCTTGCGGCCGCTCGCGCCGGAGGAAAGCCTTTGATCTAAAACGGCCGCAAGAGATTTGCAATTCAATTGCTCCGGGAAACCTCTCTGCAAGGCTAAAAACGAGCCGCAGCTTACTTGCAGGAAAGAGGTCTCGCTAGCACCAATTAAGCACATAAAATAGCCCAAATAAAGCCATCCTGCACTTTGAGAAGACTATAAAGGGATTTTAGGTGTTAGAAAAAATAGCACATAATTATCCTGTACTCAAATCCGTAAAATATTTTATTTTTAATATCCGTAAAATATCCATGTAAAAAGTTCAGAGTGCTTGGAGCACCTCAGACACGCCCACGCCGCAGCCGGAAAATAAACAGTTAATTTGAACTCGGGTTTGGGCAGATGTGCAAGCTTGAGAGGGGGTTCCTTTTAATCCTCATGTCCCCCAATATGATCCCTAGCATTTACAGAGCTGTACAGTGCAGGCTTGAATTTATTTTTGAGTTTTTATATTTCTGAGATTACGGCCGGTTCCAAGATATGCGGCCGGCCGTAAAAGGAGATCCTTGCGGGGCCGTATAATAGAATCGCGAGTTAACTGAACCCCCGCAAGGAATCGCAGCCTTACGGCCGATTTACGGCCGATAATAGAATGAGGCCCAGTGAATACAGGGCACTGGTAGAAAATAATTTGGGGACCCCCTTGCAAATTCCCTATAGGGTTAAATAAAAAAACAAAAATATATATTGATGTTTAGATGACCCCAAGGAAAAATGATTATCTGCCTCTCTCCTAATAAATTAGGAGTCCCCCTTTGCTCCTACCTTTTAGGGCCTCATTCGATTGCGATTTGGCCAATTGAATAGGGCTCTATATAAGCACATAGAATATTTTTTTACAGAAATCTTTAGTTAGTGAAGACCTTGCTTTTGGATATAAGTTTATTAACTAAAAACTTCTGTAAACAAAATATTCTATGTGCTTCTATAGAGCCCTATTCAATTGGCCAAATCGTAATTGAATGAGAGCCCTTATTGTGGTACCTAGTGCTTTGTACCTGTTGCACCAGCATTAGCTCCCTCGCTGCTGAGTGTCCAGGTAAGGTGTGAACTAACAGATTATTTGTTTTAGTGGTAGGTGATAGACTTCTCTTAAAAAAAATTAGTTTTTAAGAGCCTTGAAGACTTGGGAAAAATGGGTAGTGTGAGGCAGGCAATTCCAAATGGCAATATATTCAGATGTGAGTGGGAGACGGAAATAAGAGACAATGAAAGCATATACGAGCAGAGCTAATAGGATATCCCAATGCATATTTTGACATCATAAAATATACATTGGGTTCAGAGTTATTGAGAGGGTTTGTGGTTAATATTTTTAACCTCATAATGCAGAATATATGAAGACATATGAGGGTCTGGCACAGAGGTGAAGCAGAGGAGTAGTAGTAAATCAGGTGGATGAGACTTGCAGAGGCAATATTTAAGTTTTTGATGTACCTTAAATGAGTTGCAAATTCGCTATATTTTCTTTAAATGGAATTGGCAGGATTTGGTCAGGGGCTGAACGTGAGGTGTGATGGAGAGTTCCAAGTCCAGTATGATCCCTAGGCAGCTAGCTATAGGAGTTGGTGTGATGGGGACTTGTCAACAAATTACAGAATTCATCTGTTGGGTTTGGTGGTAGGATTGAACAGTAGGAGTTCAGTTTTTTGAGATGATGAGTATGATGCAGCAAGTGGACATTCAGGTGGAAACAGAAGCTAGCAGAAAGGACATGTACATGTGCATTTGAGTGTTGTCATCAAAGTACAGTTTTTTTATCCAAAGCTACAGTGTGAGCATCATTATTTTTCTTTATATACTTAAATAAGTGATTGGTTTATAGGCATACTTATATTAATAATGAAAATATATGTCTTCCGTTAACATGCTATTTTATTTGGGTTATATTAGGTTATATTAGGTTACAAATTGATTTTCATAGACATTTTAGGGGATTTCTTCCTGTTTTAATTTAATTTCAACTTAAATTTGAGATTTGTTGTACAGCGCTATGAGTTTAATAAAATGTAATCCTTAATTTTTACCATGGCTTGCAATTGGTATCTCTATGTGACAAAACATATGCCAATATCACATATAATAGTTGTCAAAGTACGAAAACACCGCAAAGCGAGCTTACAAGAACTAGGGATGCAGTTCGGGCCGCAAATGCGGACCCTCGCAAAGCAAGGGGCAGCATTTGCGGAAGGTGGAGGCTCCAATGTCGACTGCAATAAGCCGAAGGCTCATTGCAGGCTGCACATGCGGACAATGGCGAAGCGAGGAGCCGCATTTGCGGAGGTGGAGGCTCCCACGTCGGCTGCAATAAGCCAAACGCTCATTGCAGGCCGCAAATGTGCACCCTCGTGAAGTGAGATGCCACTTCGGCGCCTCACAAGCGGTTACAAACACCCACAGAAGCGGGTTTCCCCTCGCGCACGCAGCCTATTTACACTACACACTGCACACATTGCTGACACTTACACCTCAGCTCAACAACACTGCAAACCTACAGGAACATCAAAACAGATTGTTAGCTCTTCAGCACATTGCTTGCTGCATATATTAATTACAAATAGGTAAAGTATATTCATTTATGATTTAATTAATTAATTAATTATCATGAAAAACTACATATACGCAAAAAAAGAAAACACCACAGTATCGCAATAAACGGCAAACCCCTTCACCGCGCGCCTAACAAGGAGCGCCAAAGGTGCTCATAGGACACAAAGTACGCCAGGGGAGAGGCTTGCAATAAGCGCAAAAAGGAGATCAGCGCGGACCTTACAATGACAGCAAAAGCGTCTCTGATAACAAAAAATACACCAACAGAGAGGCTCGCAATGAGCGCCGAAGGATCTCAGACGACCAAAACACTTACTGTCTGTGGCAAACAGCATTACCTGCCTTACAATTTTATTGCCCCATCATTTTTGACGGGCAAGTCGCTAGTTTTTAAAATATTGTCAAAATTTGTTGCTTCTTTTTGCTAATCTTTTCTACTTGAAAACTCACAATTTAATTTCCTGTTGCAACAATTTCCTTGTAAAGGGCAGAAATGTGTTAAAAATTCAACTGAATGAGTTGCTGGCTGGAAATTTATCACACATATTTCAAATCTATGGACCTGTCAAACATAGTATATAAATCACTGTTGGAAGGACGCATTGTATGTAACTATGCATTTCTATTTGGACACACAAACTATGTACATTAGACTGTCAGTTATCCAGCACCCACGGAGATTGGTAGATGCAGGATAAATGTAGTTTCTGGTTGCTTGAGAGTCACTATTAAAAGAGGCCTAGATTAGCTGCACAAGGATGCTCTGCTAAGTATATTTGTCAGTGAGGGCTGTTCTAGCAGCAGCAGCTTTCACTCCTCACTTACATACAGGTACGTTGGGCTGGAGGGTGCGATGCTGAACCCGGGGAATGTAACGCCAACACTGCGCTGGCTCAGTCACTCATGCCTTTCTGCTTCCAGGTAAAACTGAATTGCAGAGACATACAGTGGATGAAATCTAGGTGCTTCAAAACATTTTGTGTCATGACAACCTCGCTCCTGGCTCTTCTTGAGCCCTGTAAAATGTAATTTTTATTTAAAGTACAGTATTCATTTTTTTTTCTGTTGTTTTTTTGGTGGTTGCTTGAGAGTTCTGGTTAACTGAGAGTCTACTGTACATTACACACCACAATGGTAAAGTACATTAGTATTACAGTAGGCTTAGGGTGTATAAAACAAAATCATTCAATGGGAGTCCCTTTCCTGAACCATATGGGACACACATGTGTACTTTCTTGCATCTGAAAGATTATATTTACCTGTTTTATACCATTCTATTTTTATTAAAATGAAAGCCCCAAAGCTGAATAATGTGTGTTTAATGTATAATTGCCCAGTGTAGCTTGTCCTTTCATATACAAAAAGAAGCAATAGATTTTTTTTATTTTTATTTTTATTTTACTTCAGTTTCTACAAATAACAAACAGATATTACAAAATTATACAAAACACAAATATACAAATACAAGATATATTACAGTCATACAAAAACTAAAAAAGGGTTATGTCTAATGAGTTTAAAGAATGGAAATATTTATCCCAAATCAGCCAACTATTAAACCTAGATAAAACAATGCCCATGTCATATAGATTCCTTTCTAATTCTCTGTTCTTTTTGAGAATTGTTAATACTTAATTTAGTGATGGAATAAGTTCTGATTTCCAGCATTTGGCAATAAGCCATTTGACTACTGAGACTACCTGTATAATTAAAGCTTGTTCTTCCATCTTAAGCCTATTGTCCATGATGTGGAGAATAGCCATTTCACATGTCGGCTTAATGATTTTACCGCAAATTTTAGAAATATATTCAAAAGTCAAACTCCAAAGTTTCTTAATGGGGTCACAGTCCCACCAAATATGTTTGTGCGTCCCCTGCTGATTACAAAGCCTCCAACAAACCCCCTATTAGATTATTGTTAATAATTGCTATCTTTACTGGGACAGTACCACCTCTGAATCAATTTAAAATTGACTTCTCTATATGCCTGATATTTAATCATTTTCTGTGAGAACGCAAACGCTCTAGACCAATTTTCCAGGTCAATTAAGTTATTACATTCTTTTTCCCATTTAAGCATACCTGGAGATTTTCAGTCTTATCCTGTTTTCTTAATATTTCATAGCATTTGGAAATTATATGTTTCCTGTCATTATAAAGTACTAACTTTTCAAAATTAGTTAAGGATCTGTTTGAGGTAATTAAATATTTCGATTTTATAATAGCTTTTTTAACTCTCTCATATTCCAACCATTTAGACAATGGAAAACTAAAATCAGCACATAACTTGGAAAAATACTTAATTTCACCTTTATCGAACAGATCTCCCAATGTCTGTATATTCCAATTACCCCAATTACGAAGACAGGCCAAGTTAAGAACATTACTTAGACCTAACAATGACATTTTCGGAATTGTCGAAAGGTTTTGTTTTTTGTTCCATTTAAACCAAAATTTAAAGCCTGTTTTAATTATTATTGACGTAATATTATTATTGGGAAATTTATCATAGCAAAGCCAATCCCTTAATGATAAGCCCTTGGCTAAACATTGTTCTATTGTTATCCACTTATTTTGTTTTGTTTTAGCGGATCAGGGTATAAAATGAGATAGCATTGCAGCCATATAATATTGTTCAACACAGGGGACGCAATGCCTCCTTTTATAAAGCTCTTCCTAACAATCCTTGAATTAATTCTAGATTTTTTTCCATTATATATAAATGAATCGATCAAGGTTTGGTATTTTTTAATTATAGTTTCAGGAACAGATAAAGGCAAACATCTAAATAAATTATTTATTTGCGGTAATATAGACATCTTTACGGCTGCTATTCTACCGAACCAGGATAATCTATTTGATTTCCAATTTATTAGTTGGTTTTTAATTTTGTCATATAATTTCGAAAAATGTATTTTAATTCGATTTTCCAATTTTTCTGAAAATTCTATTCCCAAGTAATTGCTTTTATTTAACTCCCAATCAATTTCCCAAATGCAATAGATTTTTTTGAGTCTGTTATAGCCAATTATATGAAATAGGGGATACTGGTTGAGTAAGGCCTGTGGGCTGCTATAGGCGGCCAATAGCCTGGCAGGGACAGTTCTTTCACAAATCTTGCCTTATTATAAAAAACAGTTAGGTAAATTTAAAACATTTAGGTTATCAATTACATCAGTGGTAGTCAACCTGATCCCTACCGCGATTCAAGCTTTCATGGTGGTTGGCGGGGTAATTGCTCAGTGGCGACGGAAACCACAGCACCATGGCTGGTTGGAGAGCTGGTGAGAAAGCCTAGGGACAGCAGTCAGGACCAGATCACTATCTAGTATGTAGATAGCTAGGGTCATATGATTTATGTAACCAGAGTTACTGTGGCACACATGGGCGGTAAGGATATTTTGCCATCAAAAGTGTGTGGTAGGTATTAAAAGGTTGATGACCCTTGAGTTACATAAAGTATATATATATATATATATATATATATATATATATATATATTATTATGCTATTCCTATTTACAAGCAAGGGAATATATATGCCCCTCCGAACAAACAAAATGAGTTGAGCAGTCCCGATACAACAAACTATTGGCACATTTCTTTAGTGTTTTGACATTTACTAAGTTTATAGTATTTCATGCAGAAAATGTTTAAAATACATGACAGTATTTTTTTGCCTTCCACTTCCCTTGAATACACACTCCTTGCACACCTGACGTTTATACATTTACACAAGATTTCCGTTACTTGTGTTTGTGGGATGTGTGTAATTGTATTAACTCTTTGTTTGTAGTAGTAGCTAACACAAGTCACATAGTAACATTCCCATCAACATTACAATAGTTCTGTTGTACATTGGGGGGTAATGACCCTTTCCAAGATCAGGAAATGAGAACTGTAGCAAAAGATAACACTGCCCCTGCTGCTCGGCCAGCAGGAGGCCTCACTAGTGATTGATCACTAGAAATGTCTTCAAACTAATAGATTGCTATTCTAAGTCCTGGATTAGACACAGTTAATCAAAGCACTGCTGGCATAGTCAGAATGTTCTGCTTTATGCTCTCAGCTCTGCTAATTGTATTGTCTTTGTTCAATTATTCTTTGGTCTCTACATCTTTATATTTATTGCTTTACTGCTGTTGTATTACAATGTTTAATCAGTCTCGTTCGCTCAATTACGAGAACTTGTAGACAAATATTCCAGTGAGTGAAAATGCTAAATGATCCAGTAAAAACTCATTAGTTTTGTGAGTTTTAGTTAAATGCCAAGAAACATAAGACAAAGAATAATACTTTTGAATGTTAGATGCTGACCTAAGATAATATTTATAATGAAAAATAAACCACCACTTTTTTTTATATTTTATATATTTTATATGAAACTACTTTATTTTCACATTACATAATTGCTACTAAATTATTTGAAACCATTTAATATTCTGTTTTGCCAAAATATAATAAGTGAAAATTAAGTTTGCTTGGAGACTTTTGTCAGGTTTTATTAAAGGAACTGCGTAATGCCTTCCCCATGGAATAAAAAAAGCATGTAAAAAAAGAGGAGCCCATGTACTGAATTAAGAAAATTGGTTTTAAGTTGTTTTAACTTATTCTGTTTCATTGTGAGTTAATTTGCTATGGAAAATATTAGCGCTATATAAATAAATGTTGGTGTATCCTCTTCTCAAAACTAATTTTTCATTTTCAGTGAGAATCCTATGTTGGATCACAGGTAACATGGATAAAAAACCTCCGATTATATGACTTGATTGACTGAAAAGGTCATTTGGAATTCAAAATCATACACTACCGATTATACTTAAAAGGGTATGGAACTCACTAAAACTGGTGTGCAGCATCAGACAGAAACTTCAAATTTCACCAAAATCACCTTAAGTATTGGCATTGTTAGATATTGTTTGTATAGCCTTTGCAGTCAACCCATAAGAAACTGTATAGATAATGAGGATGGAGGCTGTGTCACATTAAGTATATATTTATTATTATTAGTCTTTATTTCTAAAGCACCAGCATTTTTCGAAAGCTATTGTATATTTTCAAAGTATAATAAATTACAGTGGGCACATTTAGCAAATAACAAAGATATAGACCAACTGGAAGGTAAGTAGAAATGTAACTTTAGATTCAAAACAATACAAATACAATATGAATTGGTGAACAGACAGCTTGGTGCAACAGAGTTGAGATTTCTAGAAATGTTAAAACATTTTTTTGAAAACGTTATTATTTTATCTGATTTAACGAGGATAAAACTGGAAACCACCCAAAAAGAAACTTCCAAAACTGGAATGCTATATACAAAAGAGTAACACAGGAATCTATGATAACAGATTCCTCATTTCTGGAAGGCTTGTCTGAATAGAGAACCAAAAGTTGATGTCTCATCTTAGTTTTATATATTACTGTACAGTCTTGATCATATAGAATAATGATTTATTAATGACCCTTTATATTCAGACAGCTATTAAAACATGGGCTTTTTGGATTCCCTTAGGAATGGTTTAGGATCCACTTAAAAACTATTCAGAGGTAAAAGCAATTACCTCTGATATAAATTATTTTTTATTTTAAATTCCAGTTCACACTTAATTTTTACTTTAACTTTAATATTAATTGTATTTAGGTCAAATGATAAAACAAACTGAGAAAGGTATAAACTGGAAGGCAACTGTAGGTTCTGTAGGCAGTCACATACACTAATTGCTTATTTCTCAGGAAAGCGTGGTGAATCTGGCCTGTATGTGTATGAGTACTTCACAATCAAATCAATAAAATCAACTCTGACAAAAATAAAAAAATGCCAAACAGAATTGAAACTGGACGTTGAAAAAAATGATGGCAAATATGGAATTTTAAAGAGCTAATCTGTAGTATGTTTCCTTATTGTGGCACAGCATTTACAATAAACCGCTCACCTTACAATTTGTCAACTTGATCCTATTCAATCTCAGCAAATCCCTCTCTCCACCACACTTATCACAGTTTTCACACATCGAACCTCTCCCTAGACACTGGCACATTTCCATCATTCTTAAGAAACCCTCATCTGATTCAGCTTCTGCATCTAACTATTGCCCCATCTCTCTACTTATCATCGCTACTCATCTACAACCACCTTACCCAATTTCCTACAACTCCCTTCTTGACCCCTTCCAATCTCACATCCTGCCCAGACACTCCACAGAGACAGCTCTCACAAAAGTCACTAAAGATTTGCTCATCCTCCAGTCAAAGGGTCACTTCTCTCTTCTAATTCTCTTGGATCTCTCTGCTGCATTTGATATAACCACCCTTTTCTAATCCAAATTTTCTGCTCTCTTGGCATCCATGACACAGCTCTCATGGTTGCCATCTTATCTAGAAAATCAAACATTTATAGTCTCCTTCTCTGGCACCTCTTCTTCGATGGTCCCCCTGTCTCCTGGAATACCCCAAGCTTCAGTCCTAGGCCCCTTTCTCTTTTCCATCTATACATCCTACCTTGTTACACTAATAAAATCTTTTGGATTTCAGTATCATCTATGTACAGAAGACACTCAAATTTATTTATCAGCACCCAATCTATTTTTCTCTCCTCCAGAACAAGTTGCCACCTGCCTCTGAAGCATATCCTCCGGGATGTCCGCCCATCAACATATTAAAGGCTGAGCTCCTAATCTTCCCACCCTCTACTACTGCTGGCCTCCCCATCACCCATCTGTCTCCACTTCATAATGGACGCAAGATTCATCTACCATACTCAACACCCAGTGTCTGCAGCACCTCGCTGTCTGTCACTCCATTGGCTGCCCATAGCCCTAAGAATAAAATAAAAAAATGTGACCAGAATGTACAAAGCCCTCAACAACAGTGCACCCCCTTATATATCTGCCTTTGTCTCAAAATACTCCCCCAACCACTGTCTTCGCTTTGCTAATGACCTTTTTCTTTCCTCATCTCTTGTTATCTCCTCTCACTCCTGCCTTCAGGACTTTTCTTGTGCTGCCCCTACTCTATGGAACTCCTTGCCTCACTCCACCAGGTTATCTTCCTGCCACAAAACCTTCAAAATCTCACAAAAAAATCATCTGGTTAAAGAAACATATTACTTTCAACCTTAATATACACAACTGTATACTCTTCAGCATACAGTGCAACAAACGACCAGATCCACTTGCTTCAGTTTATCTTGCATCTATCTACCTCTGGTATCATACCCAAACCTTACCATCTAGATTGTAAGCTCATCGGGTAGAGACCTCTCTTTTGTTTCACTAGGCTGAATGCAGACACATTTGTTTCATATTTGTATTGCACTCTACCTGTACTTGCATTTCTACTTATTTTAGATTTTTTTTCTAATTCTACTTTGTAAATAGAGCTACGAAAAATGTTGGAGCTTTATAAATATAGAGTAATAATAATAATAATAATAATAATAATAATAATAATAACATATCAGTTTATTATATTTCCAGATGATGCCATAGAGGCCTTAAAAGGGGCAAGATATAGTTTGTATATATAAGCTGCTGGGGTTTATTTGTGGTTCGTATGTTTACGTCTTGTAGTTGCTTAGAATGTGTATATACGTGTTATATAGAGCAAAACTTCTGACCAATGCAAATTAATCACTAAAAAATATGCTTTTGTTTTCAAGACATATATGCAAATAAGTAAATAATGACAGAATTTCCACTGCTTATTAAATCTCATGTAATAATTATGTGTGTTTTTTTAACATAGATTTTAACTTTTTTGCATCAATTTGTCTACTGTTGTATAGTATGTTCTCTGTTCTCTAATTACAGTATACAGCTCTAAGGAAAATGTTGGGACATTATAAATAAAAAAATAGTACTCATAAAGATAATAATCAGAATAATAAAATTCACTAAAATGCTCTTGCCCAATTCAGAGTACAGTGTATTTTCTTTTTGACTTTCAGCCTGCTATACTTGAAAAAAATCTAAGTTTTCCAAAGTGCTTGCTACAATATATTGTCCTAAAGTCAAACTGTTAAATTACAAGAGCTTAACACACCTGTAGTGAGTTAAAGGGCACCAAATGTTTGCTAAGTCATGTGTTCTGTGAAATTACTAGTGGCGTAAATCGGGTTATAATCAGAAAAGGCATTTGTGAGGGAATACGGACTTGAAACCCCCATGGGAATTGGCTGAACTATTCACCTAACACTTACCATCGTGTCTGCACAACATGCTAAGCATTGCCATTACATCACCTTTCCTTCCCTCTCAACACATTTTTCATAGAACTGCTCCGAAGGTTTTGTAGACTTTCGCACATACAGGTGTGGCAATACTGCACATTTTCCTGTGACATTTTAACCATTTATGATATTTTGAGGGTTTACTTTAATTAATATGATATCAAAATTAGGTTAACACATTTTATTTAACAAAATAAAATAAAGATTATATACCATTATAGGGACACTGTATTGGTATAGATTATGTAACATATAAGTAGTAAAGGTCAATATAAAGAACATTTAAATTGACTGTGATTTTAAAAAGTAGATCTTTTGTGAGGAAACATAGATTAATATAGTTTGTTTTCACCTAGAGCTCCTCCCATCTATTACAAACGATTAGCTTTCGTGGCAGCATATATTTTACTTTAACTGCATAGTACTGTGTAGCAATGAGGCAGCTACAGGGAAGTGACAATACATTGCTGCTAATGCAAAGCAGGTGGTAAAAGATGGGAGGAGCTCCAGCCTAAATATGGCATGGACAGCAGTTATTTTCAAACTACGTTGGTTTGTTGACAGGATTTAATGGGACAGAGGCACTATCATTGTTACATAGTTACATAGTTACATAGTAATTAAGGTTGAAAAAAGACTTTCAGTCCATCAAGTTCAACCTGTTAAGATCTCCTCTGATCTGCAATATGCGGATTAGTTATTAATTAAATTATTGATTAAATAATTATTAATAGTATAGTATTGGAGAATGAATAAAGAGTTAGTCCATCAAGTTCAACCTTTTTAGATCTCTATTGATCTTTTTAATTTGGACTATTTATTATTATTGTTAATTGTTAATTATTGTTAATTGATCCAGAGGAAGGCAAACATAAAAAAAAACCCCATTGAAACTTTGCCAATTGTCTCATAAGGGGGAAAAAAAAGCAAAATTCCTTCCTGACCCCAGAAACTGGCGATCAAATTTCTCCCTGGATCAATATTCCTTCGCTAGTTATCTAGGATAGCCTTGAATGCCCTCTTTATTCAGAAATATATCTAACCCCTTTTTGAAGTTGTCTATCGAATTCGCTGTCACCACCTCCTTTGGTAGAGAATTCCACAGTTTAACCACCCTAACTGTGAAGAACCCTTTTCTTTGTTTAAGGTGAAATCTTTTTTCCTCTAACCTCAACGGATGTCCTCTTGTCAGTTGAAAATCTCTTGGAACAAAAAGCTCACTTGACAAAGCCTTATATGGACCCTGGATGTATTTAAATAACGTAATCATATCTCCTCTTAGACGCCTTTTTTCTAGCGAAAATAAGTTTAATTTTGCTAGTCTTTCTTCATAACTTAGCCCCTCCATTCCCCTTATTAGTTTTGTAGCCCTTCTCTGTACTTTTTCCAGCTCTAAGATGTCTTTTTTGTGAGGTGGTGCCCAAAATTGTACTCCATATTCCAAATGAGGGCGTACTAGAGATTTGTATAGTGGCAGAATTATATCTTCTTCCCTGGCTTCTATACCCTTCCTAATACATGCTAATATTTTATTTGCCTTTGCAGCCGCTGCTTGGCTTTGAGCGCTGTTACCTAGGTGGTTGTCCACTAGTACTCCCAAATCCCTTTCAATATCTGATACCCCTAGATTTGCTCCATTAAGATTATAGATTGCTTGGCTATTTTTCCTTCCCAAATGCATAACCTTACATTTATTTGTATTAAATCTCATCTGCCATTTAGCCGCCCATTTCTCTAATTTATGCAAATCCTTTTGTAGGGAAAGTACATCATTATCTGATTTTATTACCTTGCACAACTTAGTGTCATCAGCAAAAATGGAGACACTACATTCGAGTCCTACTTCAATGTCATTAATAAATATGTTAAAAAGGAGAGGACCCAATACTGAGCCCTGAGGAACCCCACTTATCACTTTAGACCAATCGGAGTATGTTCCATTTACAACAACCCTTTGCTTCCTGTCTTTTAGCCAGCTCTCGATCCATGAGCAGATATTTACTGCAATTCCTGTATCCCTTAGTTTGCTCACTAGTCTTCCATGTGGCACTGTATCAAATGCCTTTGAAAAATCTAAAAAGACTACATCCACTGAGTTGCCCTGATCCAAGTTCCTACTAACCTCCTCATAAAAACTAATTAGATTGGTCTGACACGACCTTTCCTTCATAAATCCATGTTGACTGCTACCTATGATCCTGTTCAAATAGACATATTCTTGTATTCTGTCCCTTATTAACCCTTCTAAAAGCTTCCCAACTACAGAAGTGAGGCTCACTGGTCTATAATTCCCCGGATTTGCTCTAGATCCCTTCTTAAATATAGGTATCACCTCTGCTTTTCTCCAGTCATCTGGTAGAGACCCTGTAGTGAGCGAGTCTTTAAAGATTAGATATAATGGTTTGGCTATTACAGAACCCAGCTCCCTCAGTACCCTTGGATGTATTCCATCAGGACCTGGGGCTTTATTAACATTTATTTTCTCCAACCTCTTTTGTATTTCTTCCTGCGTTAACCAATTATTTAGTGAAGGTAGTGTAGCCCCATTATGTTGCAGTGTCCCAACCACTGGTACCTCCCTTGTGTAAACCGAAGAAAAGAACCTATTTAGCTCATCTGCCTTTTCCTGGTCACTAATTATCAGATGGCCTGTGTCACATTGTAATGGTCCTATCGATTCCTTCCTGGCCTTCTTCCCATTAATATATTTATAAAATATTTTAGGGTTAGTCTTACTTTCCATTGCAACTGACTTCTCATTTTCTATTTTAGCCAGTCTAATAGCCCTTTTGCAAGCCTTGTTGATTTCCTTATAGTCACATAAAGATGCCTCTGTTCCCTCCTTCTTGTATAATTTAAATGCATACTTCTTTTTCCTCATCATGATCTTTAAGTCATTGTTAAGCCACATGGGATGTGATTTACTCCTATTTATTTTATTTCCACATGGTACATGCTGATGAGTATGTTTATTTAGTAAGGATTTGAATGTTGTCCATTTATTTTCAGTATTCTTCCCTGTAAGTTCTTTGTCCCAGTCTATATGTTGTATTGCTGCCCGTAGCCCATTAAAGTTAGCCCTTTTAAAATTTAGAGTTTTTGTTGGCCCCTTACAACTCTGTTTTTTGTATTCAATCTCAAATGAGACTGTGTTGTGATCACTGTTCCCCAAGGGTTCCCCTATTTTTACATTTGATATTATATCAATATTACTTGTGATGACTAAATCCAAGATGGCCCCATTTCTAGTAGGTTCTTGTATTACCTGGGCTAGATAATGATCCCTGAGTGTACTCAAGAACCTGCTCCCCTTAGCTGAGCTGCTGGTCTCGTTTATCCAGTTTATATCAGGGTAATTAAAGTCTCCCATTATTAGAACTTGCCCATGCTTAGCTGCATTTCCAATCTGTAACAATAATTGTATTTCCTCACTTTCAGCTATATTTGGGGGTTTATAGCATACTCCCACCAATATGCATTTAGAATTAGCTCCTCCACTATTTAGCTCAACCCACAAGGATTCAATGATGCCGTTAGTGCCAGCATAAATATCTTCTCTAACTATAGGCTTAAATTCAGGCTTAACATAAAGACAGATCCCTCCTCCTCTTTTACCATTGCCCCTATCTTTCCTAAATAGGTTATAACCATCCAGATTAACAGTCCAGTCATGAGATTCATCCCACCATGTTTCCGTAATGCCTATTAAGCCCCATTTTTCTTGTACTGCTAATATTTCTAGCTCATCCATTTTCCCAGGCAAACTTCTTGCGTTTGCAATCATACACTTTATGTTGCTATGGCTCTGCTGATGTGAAGTGCCTGCCACTGTATTTGAGGCCCCTATTAATATCTCCCTACTTTCTATTGTAACCCTCCCCCCTTCTCCTCCCCCATGGGTAAATAATTCATCCCTTTCCCTCTCTACCCTATTTACCCCAATACTTCTATATAGTCCCTCCCCCCCACCTACAAGTTTAAAAACTCCCCCAGCCGTTCTACCATCCTATTCCCTAGCACAAAAGCGCCCTCATCATTAAGGTGCAATCCATCCCTGCTATAGAGATTGTACCCAAGTGAGAAGTCAGCCCAGTGCTCTAAAAACCCAAAACCCTCTGCACTGCACCACTTTTTTAGCCACGCATTAACCTCCCTAAGCTCCTTCTGCCTCCCTGGGCTAGCACGTGGCACTGGTAGTATCTCAGAAAATACTACCTTGGAGGTCCTTGCTTTAAGCTTATTCCCTAATTCTCTAAAATCATTCTTTAGGACGCTCCATCTTCCACTAACTTTGTCATTGGTACCAATGTGTACCAAGACCGCCGGTTCATTACCAGCCCCTCCCAATAATTTATCCACCCGATCCACAACATGCCGAACCCGAGCACCCGGGAGACAGCAAACTGTTCGATTGCTGGGATCTGGGTGACAAATTACCCTGTCTACCTTCCTAATAATAGAGTCCCCTACCACCAAAACATGTCTGTTGCTCTGCCTATTCTGCCCTCCCTCTTCTCCAGTAGAGCTGTTCGCCCGGCTGTTAGAGGGAACAGCTCTATCTGGCATTGCCATTCCTGAATGGACATCGCCAACAGTTTCACTCAATCTGGCAAATCTGTTGGTGTTTGACAACTCAGAACTGGCCTGCCTCCTCCTGTTCCCCCTGCTTCCCCTTGTAACTGTAACCCAGCTACCTCCCTGGCCATCCTCCCTAGCCCCAGCTCCTCCCTCCATACTAGGCCCAGCTAAACTGTGCTCCGTGAGCACCAATTCCCTTTCCAGTGGAGCAATATCACTAAGTGCTGCAATTCTCCTCTCCAGATCTTTAATTTGAGCTTCCAAAGAGGCAACATGCTCACACCTGTCACAGAGGTATGGACCCTGGATCATATGTTCCAGTAGTGCATACATTTGACAGGATGTACACTGAATAAGGTTGCCACTGGACTGACTCATAATTATTATTATTGTCTACGAAATTTCAGTGGGAAAAATAAAGAATATAATATAATATATTTATATAAAGTTTTCCTCCTTTGCACTATAAATCTGCCCTCCCTTTTCTTTGAAGGCCCTCCTTTTATTTAAACTCCTAGGCTTTTACTAGAATTGCACTTGATACTGAAAATGTTCGCAAGCTCACAAGTTCCCCTTCTCCGGTTTCTATTAACTTCTGCCTTCTCGCCTGGGCACAATTAGTGCACTCTGCAATTTATCAGCCTTTACTTGTAAGGTAAATCCACTTGTAAACAGGCCCCAAACCAGCTCACAAACCTTTTATACAAGTTTAACAGTCAAGCCACACCCCTCTCACCTGGGCACAATTAGTGCACTCTGCAGTTTATTAGCCTTTACTTTTTAAGGTAAATCCACTTGTAAACAGGCCCCAAACCAGCTCACAAACCTTTTATACAAGTTTAACAATCAAGCCACACCCCTCTCACCTGGGCACAATTAGTGCACTCTGCAGTTTATTAGCCTTTACTTTTTAAGGTAAATCCACTTGTAAACAGACCCCAAACCAGCTCACAAACCTTTTATACAAGTTTAACAGTCAAGCCACACCCCTCTCACCTGGGCACAATTAGTGCACTCTGCAGTTTATTAGCCTTTACTTTTTAAGGTAAATCCACTTGTAAACAGACCCCAAACCAGCTCACAAACCTTTTACACAAGTTTAACAGTCAAGCCACACCCCTCTCACCTGGGCACAATTAGTGCACTCTGCAGTTTATTAGCCTTTACTTTTTAAGGTAAATCCACTTGTAAACAGACCCCAAACCAGCTCACAAACCTTTTATACAAGTTTAACAGTCAAGCCACACCCCTCTCACCTGGGCACAATTAGTGCACTCTGCAGTTTCTCAGCCTTTACTTTTTAAGGTAAATCCACTTGTAAACAGACCCCAAACCAGCTCACAAACCTTTTATACAAGTTTAACAGTCAAGCCACACCCCTCTCACCTGGGCACAATTAGTGCACTCTGCAGTTTCTCAGCCTTTACTCTTTAAGGTAAATCCACTTGCAAACAGGTCACTGGAATGATGATAGATTGACAAAGTTTGGAAAGGAATAGGGGTGGAGCTATTGCAGGTTCCACGCATTGTGACCCACTTCAGGCTAGGGGCCACATGCTACCAGAAGAAGCTTGGGATACTACATTTACAAGCTGCATCACTGGAAGACAAATTGGTGATCATGACAAATATAATTCCAGTTACTCCTATAACACAAAGCAGAAGAGAATCACCAACAAGCCACAGTAGAATCCCCCTCCAACCCTTCCATCAGGCTCTAGACTTACATATCAGCAACTATTACAAGGGGAAAAAATTAGCAATTTATTGTAAAAAAAACCCTAAAAGTTAAATATTCTATAAAATAACGTAAGTACCTTTTAATCTTTTATACTAAAATTCTATTAAGTGACCTAGACGTTCAGCACGTTGTGCATATATACGTATTCTAAATTCACAGATGAGAGGGCCCACAAAGGGCTTCAAGATGTTCATACAGAAACAGATATATGCTTGCAATATAATCATGACTTTCACAGCTAATTTGTAATTGATATACATTACGCTGGAGGCAGTTCACAACAAAAGGTGGGATTTTACATTATTTTTATTTTTTCCTTGGGCCAAATAAAATTTGTTTTAACTTTTTTCTTCTTCAGACAGATAGCTTGACCACAATTCCAATGATAAACACAAGCCTCTGAGGTCATTATTCTCTCCTTATACTTTAGCTGATAGGAATCTCAAATTTGTTTGGTTGGGATATATTCCAAAAGCACACTGGCCACCCTGCTAAAACTGAATGCTGAAATATGAAGAACCCAAAAATATAATTTTTCTTTTAGAGATTGCAAACAAAGATTGAGTGCCAGAGTTTTATTTTCCATTGTTTATATCTAAATGTAATAACTCTGGTGTTCCCAATTAATGCTTGACTTTTTAAGGCTAGGTGACACATTTTTGTAATAGCACTTCTGGAAGAATCAGTAGATTGTATGCCAAAATGCAAAAACAGCTATTCAGATTAATTTCCTACCAAGTTTGTGTTTTCTATGCTTTTTTTTTACTACTTTGTACATTTTGGAATCCTCTGATGCCTTATTTGAATAATTGCAACCAATTTTAACAGAAAAAGGAAACTTTTAATCATATCTACCTGAATACATTTTTTTTATTCTTGATTTATTTCTAAATTTTAATTCATATCAATCCACTAGAGGAAGATTTAAATATAAAGATTTACCTATACATTCTGTAGCTGAACATGTAAAGGACCAATATTTTCTTTATGTATTCAGATCCATTAGCCAACCAGAGAATGACAATATCATGAGTATACTGAAATCTGATTGATTGATTAACATCAACACTATTTGGGTAGTACTCTTCTCCGATTGGTTAATATTGATCAATCAGATTGCACAGATTTCAATCCCTTTACTGAGAGGCTGACATTTGATTGATATCTATTTTAGCCATTCAAAGCCCAAGAAAGTTCCTATAAAAAGAGGTGGCATGTAGAATTAAACAGTGACTAAAACCAATACAATTAGTGAAAGTTATAACAGAAGTCCTTGAACTCCCTAGCACACATTTAAACAACATTTATTTCCGACCAACATAGGTCATTAAATGACAAGAACCGAAGGCGTTTCTTGCCAGGACAAGCACATAATAATTATTCCATGACTAAAAAAGTTAGTCTATCCCCAACACAATCTAATAAAAGTATATATTATGTGAAAGTAAATACTCTTGAGAATTCAAAAATACCCAACATGCATAATTCCCTTTAAATATCCAATCACTTGGCATTGCTAAACAACAACATTTTTAGAAATGTAAGACAAGATAAAATATAATCCCTCTCTCCCCTTCTCTCTCCCTCTCAACCCCTTTTGGCCTCTCATTCCTCCTTGACTCTCTCCTCCTTGCTCCCCCTCCACTTGACCCTCTGTTTTCCATTCCTGAGTCTCCTGACACTCCATCAGCCCCCTTTCTCTTCATTCCATTTTCTCCCTCCCTCATTACCCCCTCTCCCTTACCTCCATCTCATACCCTTTTCTCCTCACCCCCTTACTCCCCACTATTCCCCTCTTTCCAGGGTCCAGAAGTGGCTTCTAATTAAAAACAGGCTTAGTTACTTTTTGTAGCTTTTAGTCTGGCTCAAATTATTTAAACATATTTTTTTTATTGTACATTGACCCTTTAAACAACAGACTTCATTACAGCACAACCCAAAACAGAATACATGTCTGTGTTTCAAATCATAACTTGAAAGACTCAATGATGCAGATCAAAATCCTTATCAGGGACAAGCAAATAAAAAGACAAGACACATTTAGTATACAAAAGGGTTACTAGGGCTTCTGAAATGAGTACTAAATACACTTGCTTTCACTTTAAGCAAAACTGTAATGGCAATTTTACACACAGGAAACAGTTATCATAGCATTCCATGAGAGAGTAAATCCGAGAGTTATAGCATAAAAATGGTCATAGGTACAAGGCAAGAAAGTGGAATACCATGAGGATGACTTTAAATGTTAGCCAAATAAGTATCATGTTATTTAACTTCTCCCACCTCTTATCTCACATTTGCCTACAGGGCTCATGGGTGGGAATAATCAGTTTTATTTAAAAATTATAAAAACATCTTCTTGAAACTTAGATAAAGATTACATTTTGTAAAAGAAAAGTAAAGGCTTCTTGAACTAGTTTTCACACAAGCCAATATGTCTGTTTGTTAAAATAATGTTTAAAAATGATTGCTCAATTTAATTAGGCTGTTTTTAATTAGCAAGGCTTTTAATGTGATTGGAAACCACAGCTTCATATTATAGAGGACCCATTAAGAAACATACTTATTGGAAGAGCTTTATAAAGCTAAAATTGCAGCTAAGGCAACAACTGAAGGTGATACATTGATTATACAAGGATCCAAAAAGAATACACAGGCTGTTTAACTCACCTTCACAACAACACATATATTATAAAAGTTAGTTTACTGCAATAGTTTATTCTTTAGGGATTTACATAGATGTTAATGGGATAGCATGAGCTTTGAAGTCATGATAAAAAGAATATGTTTAGTACATGTATGTTAACATTGTGAAGCCAAATCCAACAAACATTTATAGTATATAACAGGATTTTTTGCTTTGTGATGTCAAGTAAAGACTTGGACTAGGTTTGGGTTCAGCTTTCTATAATGATTGTTGTTGTATACGTTAAGTTGTATTTGCTGGTGTTGAATATATAGTTGTTGCCTGATTGTTGTATTCAATTAGTTGGGTGAAGTAGTAATCATTATTTTACTTATTATTGTCTTTGGCAAGGTCGGGTTATGGTAAAAACCAGGGTGGGTTCCAAAAACTGGATCTCAAGGCTTTCCTATAGATCATGATATGAGAACATTCTTACCTGAATAGAGGTGGCAATACTGAAATAAATGATCCTATAGAGCACAATTGTGCAAGCAAGTATATCCACAAAGCCTGCCAATGTATCTGGACTAGTGGCTGAATTTGCTTGGTTACAAGTGATTTCAGAGAAGCTAGAGAGTGTCAATATGTCGACCCTGACCAGCTGCAAAATAAAAATAATGAATAAAGTCATGCATGTGCCAGTGGTAGGGTCGGCCATGAAGCTATATTGGGAAGTCTAAGCCCAGCTACAGCTGCATTTCTTCTTACACATGCACAGCTACCTAAACTATAATGGCATTTTGATATTTAAATGTAAGGTTAGGGCATTTGATTATTTAATGGGCGTTATCTGTCAGTGGTTGCTCACTAAAACTCGTAATACAACTATATTTTAACTCTTTCAATGCAGCAAGCTGCAAGCAATTAAATTGGGTACATGAAAAATCAAAGTACTCTGTGTTATTTCAGGTGCAGATTTACAACAAAAATTGCAGCAAAACATAGAATTTTGTTAGAAAGGGGAATAGACAAAAACACCACAGCTATAAGTCTCATGAAAATAATATTTGGCCAGCACTTTATAATGTGCTGCTAATTAAACTGCAATAACAAGAACAAGCTTGATAATTACTCGTATAAATACACAGTGGTTCAGAACAATTATGTATACTTAATACTCTTGTTCAAAAAGGAAAAAACACTTTGTAAATGTAAGTTTACCATGGTTGTGAAAAATTATGTTATTACTAAAATAGCCTAAACACTGTTACACAATAAGTGCCATAATTGCAGAAAGTGTGTCTTTACATATATATTTACATATCACTTTCTTTATATTTACAGTGCAATTAGAATCACATGTTTGATGTAACATAATTGAAACCAAAAGGGCATCCAATATATTTTTGTTTTTATAAAGATCTTAAAGAGCGTTGACGGCTTTAATTTATTTTTCTATTACAATAATATAATCACTTCTTACACATAACACACACAGATGCCCAGATCTATAGTTTCTCAGGTAAGAGTCTTTGCAATAGTGAAAGTGGTCTATATTTTAAAGCAAGCAAAATAGTATAATAGTATTACATGACTAATGAAGTTAAAAAGTCTTTCTGCTCACGGTCCCCAAAAATGTATTTATTAATTATTTTTGTTTAGTATTTTATGCAAGTCTTTTTAATTTTTAATTAATTTATTTATTTAATGTGATTTCTATATTATTTTCTGTAATAATATTTTTATTTTCTCTCATTATATTTGATATTTTATGTTTTTGTTGTTTTTTTAAATGTATACTTGGGGACAATTGGGAATCCTTATGGAGGGGAGTTGTAACCCCTTCATTGTGTTGGATATGAGTAATCAAGCCTCACATCCTACACAATTAAGGTATTAGGTTGGTAATAAAGTCAGATCTGTTACTTGTTTGCTTCTCATAGGCATTTTTATGGTGGGTGAAAGTACACTTTTTTTTACACATTTGTTTTACAAAATACAATTGGGATGGTGGCTCTAGGTATATAGTGCATAGAACAAATATTTATATCAGAGAGTGCACCTAGGAATAGGTAATGACACCTATAATTTCCAATCTCAAAAGACAATACATTTAAAACATAACTTTTATTTAATTCATAGTCAAAATAATAATTCCTTAAAACTATATGAACAGACACAGGAATAACGTTCAAGTGGAATATTGTTGTAGTAGATCATGTGTTATTTTGAAATTGCTTTTATAAGGCTACAGTTGGATGCAATTCTAATAAAAGCTTAATCAGAGATATATTTGTGCAAAAGTTGCTGAACTTGAAATGTTTAGTAGATTCAGACTTTATTAAAAAATAAAGTGACCAAAGCTGATATAAAATAAAGTGCCAGGTGCTATTAGTGCTTAAAGTGTCTGTAGTTTTGAACAAGGTGCTTATAATTAATAAAGTGCTATAGTGACTTGTATAATATGGTTCTCTGTAGTTATAATTTATGTTACTTGTGAAGGTGTCTGTGCTACTTATAATAAACTCTATATCTCTATCTTATTCTTTGTTTACTTATGTTGTTAGTTATATTGATAAATGTAGTGCACTATTATTAGGTATTTCTATCCTAGCAACATACTGAGCACTTTAGCTATAGTAAACATATGCTGATCTTAGTAATTATATCCACACACCAGTCTACTATATTTAAATGTTATTTTGTTATCATTAGTACTGCCTTTCCCAACCCTCTCATAGTCTTTCTTTTGTCTGGCGAATGTTAGGAACAAGGAAAGACTATTTACTAAAAAGAGGATTCAGTGCTTTCATCTATGTGACCTAGGTTCGATTCCAGTCAGGTAACCAAGAGGTCAAGCCACCCCGAAGCCATGCAGGGTTGAGCCTGATCAGTACTTGTATGGGAGACCAGTGGGTAAGGAATTGGCAACTCCAGTATCTCTGCCATGAATACCAAGTGTTAAAGTCCATGAGGTCACAGAGAGCTGGACACAACTGAATTACACAAACACACAATGAACAGATATTTGTAATAACAAATCACATATATAGTTGTGAGCATACGAGTTGTTGCTAACGCTTGCGGGCTCGCGTAGCGAGGGTTGCAGCTTGCGGGCTCGCAAAGCGAGGGTCGCAGTTGCTGGCAAGGAGCGCTGAAGGCGTTCCTTGCCAGCAACTGCGACCCTCGCAAAATTTACAAGGGTCGTAGTTGCTGGCAAGGAGCGCCAAAGGCCAAAGGCGCTCCTTGCCAGCAACTGCGACCCTCGCAAACTTTACGTCGTAACGCAAACAAAATACGAGACACGTTACGACCCATTACGACCTCGCAAAAAACGTCTGCAACACGCGCACATCAAAACAGCAAAAATCCAACAAATACACACAACAAATACATAAAAAGCTTACTTACAGCAAGTGGAAGCATCCAGGACCTCGAAAACTAAAGTTACACCTCAATTTAACTCAAATTAAAGCAGTTTACACACTAAAAAATTCTCTAAGCGAGAGAAAAAATGGCAGCCGAAAAAAACGAAAACGAGGCTACAGCAGTCTAAAGACGCAAAACACCAACAAACACCTACGTATTTGCCGAAAAACACCTACGAGATTAAAAAACAAGGACGCAACCCGTGCAACCCCAAAAACATTACAAACACAACGAATACAAACAACAAACACATAAAAAGGTTACAGCAAGGGGGGGCACCGAGGACCTCTGCAAGTGAAGTTACACCTCCATTTAAGCACAAATTTCGGAGTTTAGAGACCCGAAAATCACCTAAGCGAGAGAAAAAATGGCCGCCGAACAAAACGAAAACGAGGCTAAAGGTCCCTAAACACGCAAAACACTACCATAAACACGCAAAACACCACCAAACAGCTACGGATATTCCGAAAAACTCGCACGACATAGAAAACGAATATTACGAAAAACTTGCACGACATAAAAAACTAACGACGCTACATCAGCCACATTATATACACCAAACACCCTTAGCTCACTTACAATTTCATTGCCGTCATTTTTTTACGAGCAATTTGCTAGTATCAAATATATTTCTGTCATTTTCATGCATTTGCCACAAAGTGAACTTGTGCTCTGGTTTTGTCAGGTAGTGGTTGCAAACAGCAGGACAAGTAGGAGCCCAGTGGCACCAATAGTCCCAGGAAACCAGACGATTAGGATGGCTGGAGAAGTAGGTAGTAGTGCCAAGCAACAATACTTCTCATCTTTAATATCAAATCTAGCCTCCAACCACAAACATGAGTTAGCCACTTTCAATGCTCTTAAATACTCTTCTCTGCCCTCCCCCACCTCCTGCCCCTTCCTGTCTCAGACTTTGCCACCTACTTTAAAAATAAATTTGAAAATGTCTGAATCAAACACTGCCTTTCAGCGTAACCCTAACTCACCATCCTCTCAACAAACCGACAACTCCCAGCCTTTACCCTTCCCCATTCATCATGGACTCCTTTGACCCAGTAACTGAGGATGAGGTTTCTAGTCTATTGTCATCCTTTCACCGTACAACTTCTCCAAATGACCCCATTCCTTCACAACTTATCCCTCCCATCTCTACCACACTTATACTGCCCTCACAACCTTTCCTTTAAAAATGGAAGGTTTCCTTATTTTTTAAAACACCCCATACTTACGCCCATTCTTAAGAAACCCACATCTGACTCAACTGTCGTCCTATCTCTCTACTTCCCCTGGCTTCAATACTGCTTGAGCGACTCGTTTACAACTGCCTTACCCAATTTATTTCCCCTAACTCCCTCCTTGAACCCTTCCAATCTGGCTTCCGACCCCAGCACTCAACAGAAACAGCTCTCACTAAATTCACTAATGACTTGCTCGCTGCCAAGTCAAAGGGTCTCTTCTCTATCCTAATTCTTCTGGATCTCTCTGATGCCTTTGACACTGTTGACCACCCTCTTCTTATCCAAATTCTTCTCTATCTTGGCATACATGGCACAGCTCTCTCCTGGTTCTCATCCTACCTTGAAGATTGAGCATTTGGTGTCTCCTTCTCTGGCACCTCTTCATCACCTCACCTTCTTACTGTTAGTGTACCTCAGGGTTCAGTCCGCAGCCCCTCCTTTTCTCCATCTATACTTCCTTCCTTGGTACCCTAATACAATCTTTTGGATTTCAATATCATCTATATGCAGATGACACTCAAATCTACCTCTCGGCACCTGATATATCCGCCTCTATCCTAGCACAAGTGGCCAGCTGCCTCTCTAGTATATCCTCTTGGTTGTCCACCCATCAACTCAAACTCAACATGTCAAATACTGAGAGCTTAATCTTCCCACAGCTTCCACCCACATATATTTCTCACTGTTGACAATGCCATCATCACTCCTACCCCCCAGGTCCCTTGCCTTGGGGCTCTGTTTGAGCCTGCCCTCTCCTTCACTCCTCACATACAATCCATAACAAAAATTGTCTTTTTCAATTTTTTTTGTTTTTGAGCTTAAAATCAAAAGTACATGGTGCTTGTTTCCAATGCACCAGCACAAGATTGAAAACACACAATCTTACAATCTAAATGGTTTAGGTGTGATACAAGAGGGTGACAAATGCAAGATGGCAGTGTTAAAGCAAATTGTTTAGTCAAGTGGAGGTGTCTGTGTGTGGGTGTAAGTGCTATTAAGCTGTGGAGTGTGCAATTGTGATAGGATTTTTTAAACAGTTATGTTTTTAGTGATTTTTAACGGTTTTGAGGCCGGAAGTTAGTCTAATGGAGCAAGGCAAGGAGCACCAGATGGTAGGAAAAGTCTTGAAGGCGGGAGTGAGAGGAGGAGATAAGAGAGGAGGAAAGAAGAAGGTCATTAGCAGAACAAAGGGGTGGTTGGGAGAGTATTTTGAAACAAAAGCACTGTTGTTGAGAGCTTTATATGTTAGGGTCATGATTTTAAATTTGGCTATGGGAGTGACTGACAGAGAAGAGCTGCTGACACTGAGTGTTTAGTATTGTAGATAAGGCTAGTGGAGGCATTCATTATGGATTGGAGTGGAGACAGACGAGAGATGGGGAGGCCAGCAAGGAGTGAAATGCAGTAGTCAAGTCAAGATATAATAGTGTATTACAATTTTAGCTGTGTCTTCTGTAAGATAGTGACACATTTTGGCAAAAACTGACAAGATTTGATTATTGATTGTATGTGAGGGATAAAATAGAGGGAAGGGTCCAGTAGAACCCCAAGACAACAGGCCTGGGACGTGGGAGTGATGATGACATTGTCAACAGTGAGAGATATTTGAGGAGTTAAACCTGTAGTAGAGGGTGATAAGATAAGGAATTCTGTCTTAGACATTATGAGTTTTAGTTGACGGGCAGCCATCCAGGAGGATATGCTAGAGAGGCAGTTGGAAACTTAGGATAAAAGAGAGGGGGATCGATCTGGTACAGACAGGTAGATTTGAGTGTCATCTGCATAGAGATGATACTGAAATCCAAGGGATTTTATTAGGGTACCAAGGGAGGATGTGTAGATGGAGAGGAGGAGGGGACCTAGGATTGAAACTTGGGGTATGTCAACAGAGGGAAAGGTGCAGAAAGGGTACACAAGAAGGAGACACTAAATATACGAATATACGGTCTTCAAGATAGGATGTGAACAATGAGAGAACTGGGTGATGGATGCTAAAAGAGAGAAGAGTTTTGATTAGAAGAGGATGGTCAATTGTATCTAAGGCTGTAGAGAGATCCTGGAGAATTAGAATAGAGGAGTGACTCTTTAATATGGCGGTTAGCAAGTCATTGGTGACTTTTGTGAGGGCTGTTTCTGTAGAGTGTTGGGCCCGGAAGCCAGATTGAAAGGGGTCAAGAATGGAATTGGAGGAAATAAAGTGAGTGAGACGATTGTAGACAAGCCACTCAAGCAGTTTTGAAGCAAGGAGAAGTAGAGAGATACAGCGATAGTTGGTGGCAGAAGCTGGGTCAGATGATCGCTTCTTAAGAATGGGTGTAATTATGTTTTTTTAAAGAGTATGGGAACTTGCCAGCATTTAGGAAGAGGTTGAATAGATGTGTGAGAGCTGGTATAAATGTGCTAGAGAGGGGAAGGATTTGCTGTGATGGAATGGGATCATTTGGACAAATTGTAAGGTGTGAGGTTGATAGTAAAGTAGATACTTCATCCTCGAGTACAGGGTCAAAGGAGTCCATAGTGGAAAGTAGCTCTGGGTGGTGCTGGACAGCAGGTAGTGCTAGGTAGAGCCAGACAGACAGGTAGCTGGAGACAGCCAGTTAGCTCTGGTTCAAGGCAGCCAAGTAGCTCTGGGTGGGGCAAGGCAGCAGGGTGGATCTAGATGGTGCCAGGCAGCCAGGCAGCTCTGGGTGGTGGTGCCAGATAGCAAGTATCTCTGGATGGTTCCAGAAAGGCAGGTAGCGCTGGATGGTGCCAGTCAGCAGGGCAAAGGGTCAAAAAATCAGAAGTACTGGAAGGAGAGGCAAAAATCAGAGTCAGCCGATCCAGTGGTCGGGTGCAGACAGAAGACAAGCAAAAATCCAACTGAAAGCTGAGGTCAAACTGCCAGGAGATTGAAAAACAGCATTTGTCATAGACAGAATCTTAATGACTAAGCACAGAGGCTCAGTCTGACTCTGTAAAATAGGCCCCAAGTATATCCACAGGTGGTGATAATGAATAGAATCTAAAACTATGAAACACTAAAACAGGGGTTGACAGTAAGGATCCCTGAAATGGAGTGCACTGTTCTAAGTTCAGTTCTCATCCCAGCCAATATCTGGAGACAGATCTGGCAGTTTATACAGGTGAAAATACACACGGAGTAAATAATATAACAGGGCAACATTCTTAAATAATCTGAAATTCAAAAAAATAGAATTTTAATTTCTCACAAGAAAATTTATAGTTTTAATCAGTTGTTAGTGAATATACAGCATCATTGAACATGTAGAGATTGGTTTAAGAGAATCAACTGAAATAAAGTTTCTGACAGCTTCCTTCACCTCACCTGAGAAGTCAACCATAGATTTTAACTTGAATCCTTTTATCTAAAACTTTTCTTCTGGCTATTGAGAGAGTGGCATTGAGTCAATATAAAATAATATAACGTGGATGTTTTTTCTGTGCAGTTGGTACTGCATGGTCTAAATAAGAGCAGGCCTAATGGAAATTGGAATGTGACAACAGCCCTGAGGGGAGAAAGGCCTGTGATGAAGAAGTGTGGTAACTTTCTTCCCCAAAGGAGCCTAGTCCAGCCTTTGATTGGCTGAACTATGTTCTAATCAGGATCGAGTTTTTGAAATGTTAGGACTCTGGTTACTCAGTAACTTATCAGAGATGGATACTGCCATTTTAAAAGCAAACCAATCAGAACACATGAATTGAAATGAGCTTTACATTATCTTATCTGATTGACTCTTAAAATGGTCAAACAAATAAGGGAAGCTCTATTATTATAAAGGAATGGGACAGGTGAAAATGTTTATTGAAGGACCACTGAAGTCTGAAAAAAAAATCAGTTTACACAATATTGCACTTTATCTTATATTCTATTAATATATTAGGTAAAGAGATAACACTACTTACTCACTATTTAGGCTTTCTATTTTCCACTATGGGTGCAGCAATTTTGCAATTAACAGTCCTCCCTTTATAGCAAGCTCTTCAACTTGCTAATGCTGTAGCAAATTATTATTCAACCTAGACTCAATGCCTGTAAACTTCCATGCATTTCACTTGGCCAATGGTGACAACGTGGCCATCGCTGACATCAAATGGAAGAAAAATGGGAGCGAAAAAAGACATTCAATTTAGAAAACATTTGGTAAAGGAATACTACTACTACTACTACACTACTATGTAGAATATATGAATCTTTTATTTTTTGATTACATTAAATGTTATTCTTTTCTTCTTTCTTCTTCTTTCATGAAGCTTTTTCTAGCAGACCATATAATGGATAAGTCAGTTGAGTTATATATTATAGTGCGTGCTTTCTCCCTTTTTGGAAATCAATCTGAATTATCTTCTATTGTAAACAAAGTACTTAAAATATCAGTACAGCTAAAGTAATAGTATAACTTGAAAGAAAGTTCTTAGTTTAGTGAACTCTGGTTCTGTATTCTTGGAACTGGGCTATAAATTATTAGGAGGAAAATAACACAGAGGTCTTGGTATATATTGGCACTAATGAGAAAGGGCTCTATTTTATTAGAATCTTACAATTGCCTCTAACCCGTAATTTTGGCTGCGGATGTTTTTTTCTCAACATTTTTAGATATATTCTATTGACTCAAGTCTGCATTTTTAACTCCTTAAGCCTAAACTTATAAGTAGGATTGCAGGGGGCGTGGTCATAGAATCTGACAATATTTAAGCAAGCCCATAATTTATTTCTTAGACACAACAAATAGTAAATGAGACCGTCATCATGACCAGAGCCAACAAGTAATATGTGCAGATCAGGCTCACAATCAAGTAATCTTACAATCTATATACTACATAGTGTTTTAGTCCATGGGAGTTTCATGGTATGTATGAACCCCTTGAGTCCCGGGATCGATATTACACACTGTTAAAAATAATATTTTTTAATTGCATATTTGTTGTTTTGAGATTGTCATGTAATTAATTTTAATGTGTTTTCATGCCATCGCATGCTTTTAAAGTACAGTATTGTGTGTTTAATAGCTGTTACAACTCTAATAAGTGTTTGAAAAAGCCTATTTAGTACTACTAATATTTTTGACAGAAACTTGATATTTTTTCAGTTGCGGGTTAGACCTATTTTGTGAGCTAGAGCTACGGGTCTAATAGAATATAATTTTTTTGTAACTTTAATTAGTTAGAGCTTGTAATATTTGAGCTGGCTGAAACCAATGGAGTTCTGAGGTTGAAGTTGCGGCTTTGGCTAGCCTGTAGTGACGGGCGGGGAACTCGTATTGCAGACCAATATTAAGAGGGATTTGAAATGTGCATAAATTTGTGAATTGTACAATAGAATAGTAGATGGAGTCTTCTAAAAATAGATTTTATGGATCTCGGTAACAAGCTTTAGACAAGGACCTCGAAGGAAGTATTTTCCAACATACTACCAGTGCTGCGTGTTAGCCCAGGTATTTTACATTTTACTTACAATACTGTGGAATAAACTGGATGAATGAGACCAAAAGTTCAGCTAAGAGGAGCAGATTCTTGAGTAAACTCAGTGATCATTATGTGGCTCAAGTTATACAAGAACCTACTTGAAATGAGGAAATCTTGGATATAGTCATCACAAATAATATTGATATAATATCAAATGTTGAAGTAGTTTAATTTGAAGGTGAGTTTTACTAAGTTGTAAGGGGCCTACAAAAACTCCTAATTTTAAAAGGCAAATTTGAATGGTCTTAGGGTATCAGTATAGACTGGGACAAAAAAATTAATGAATAACAATTCAAGTTTTACTAAACATACATGCATGGAATATGATGTAATGCAGTTATAGATTGCTAGATTACTTGATTCCGAGCCTGATCTGCAAATAAAATAAATGAATCACAACCAATGTGGCTTAACAATAATTTAAAGATTATAAGGAGTAAAAAGAAGGCATTTAAATAATTGTGTAGAGAAAGACACTGAATTAAACCACCATATAGTCCTGTCATAGAGAACCAAGAACACATGGGAAATTAGATGGTGATTGGAGGAGATACTGGTCTGAATCCCCCGCAGACAATCCAGGATATATCTGGACACTGCCAGCCTCTTCTCCTGAGCAGCCGGGCTTGGTGGTGGTGGTGGGGATAAATGTCTGGCTGCAGGGCCCATTGGTGGTTGTGTGGTTGTGGCGGAGGTGGTGGTCCAGTGGGGAGGGGCTCCAATATGGTGGTGGTGATGGTAGACCTCGTGGTGGGAGCCAGGTCAACAAACAGCAGGGGGAAGGAGAAGGTGGGGGCATGCCTTTTTCGTCCCTCCAATATGTGTTCCCTGGTGATAGCTGCAGCTGCGGGAGGGGGGGGGGGGTAGTGGGGTTAAAGGCCACAGGGGTTACATGAGGTCCAGCAATCGGCTCCACTGCCCTGTGAAGTCCTCCTCCTCTTCTTCACCAGGGCACGGGGCTTGAGATGGTCCTTCCTCCCCCTGCGCCAGATACTGCTGGGCGGGGGATTGCTCGGTGTACTCCTGCTCTGATGGAGCCGATGGCCCCGCCTCACTAGTGGACCCAGACCTCTGTAAAGCTGATAAAGAGAAACAAGAAAAGAAAGGGATATGTGTTAATGATGTTGAAGAAAACATTTTATTGAGTTCCTTTCTAACTATCTGATATCTAGCCTTGAACATGGATAAATCACTTACAGGGCCGTTGACCTCATAATCAGTGCTCTTCATTGTGGGACAGAACAGTAGATTCCATGTTAATTGAGTGTTTAGCTGCTGGCTGATTACATTATTGTAAGCAGAGGCAGAGGCTGTTAATCCTCCCTGTGTCTGTAGACAAACCTTAGCTCGCATATGTTTAACTGTTCTTATTTAAATTACAATAAGGCAATAGATCACGTTAACATAGAATGCTGTGCTCTTTCACACAATGAATCTCACATATTGTGAGGTACCTGCCTTTTGACTTCAACTCTGAGTAGCTATTATTTGCTAACTGTGATCTTTGTTGGATTCTTGATCTTTATGGTTCTTGGCTCCTAATGGTCTCTTTATTCTGGCTGCAGTCTGTAACTGCATATGCTGCAGTGGGCACACCTATACATGGACTGGCTATTGGGTGATTACTGTTGGTGCGCCCACTGAAGACAGTGATCTGTCAGCCTCATAGATTTAATGACGCATGACTGATCCATCTATCCCTTGTATATTCCATGAAGCTGACATGTAAGAGTCCTTGTTGGTCATCCTGTATATGTGTAGCATGTGTGATGTACATGTGGTGGCATGTTGATGTATGTGATATTCACCCGATATGGTAGCTGGATCCTCCTGGGCCACCAGGCCTGAAGCACCTGCGGAGAACCCCGGTCTCAGTTGGTCCTTGAGGTCCCACTCCCACTCATTGTAGGTGACAGTCATTGCAGGACCAACACTTGTTGCTAAGGCCATCTCGTTGGCCATCTTCCTTCTCACCAGGACCCTGATGTCATCGAACCTGTGCTTCACAGACCTCACATCTCTTTCCACCATGCCCACTGCTGTTACCACAGCCGCTACCTCCTTCCATGTCTTGGCCCTAGTGCCGGGCCAAACTTCCCTACCCCCTAACAAGACAGTGGGCTGCCTACGGACGTTATGATCCAAACCCATAATCACGTAGTTTGACGCAGGCCTAACAGCCAATTGAAAGAGGGGAACCAAAATTAACGCCGCAGGAAGGGTTTTTAAAGGGCGTAAAAAACGTAAAACATTGACTGTGCTGTAGCTGAGCAAGTAAACACACAGTCCTAGGCGTTGGTGGGTTTATTAGCATTGGAGAGAGAAAGAGAGAGAGAGAGAGCGAGAGAGAAGGAGCTTTGTAAGATTTTTTATATTTTGACCTCTAATATATAGTAACACTTAACTTACAACACACATAATTACTGATATCACATATTGCACACACATAGATTAATACGTTCAGATAGCTATACATGGCGGTAGGCCACAGCACATCTACACCCCCCATACCCCCACCTACCACCCCATACAATTAATATACTACACATTCTTGCTTTACCACATACACATCCATGTATATATTATATTTATTTATGCTTGTTTTCATTTCATAAATCATAGGAGGTTGGAGGAGGGGAGGAGGAAAGTAAGGAGAGAGAGGAGAGGAGGAGAGAGAGGGGAACACCGGAGGGGGAGAGTGAGGAGAGGAGGAGAGTGAGAAAAGGAGGAGAGTGAGGAGACGAGGAGAGTGAGGAGAGGAGGACAAGAGGAGAGTGAGGAGAGGATGAGAGTGAGGAGAGCAAGAGATATGGAGAGAGGGAGAACCAGGTCAGGGAGGTCAGGTGGAGGAGAGCAGCAGGAGGGATGGATGTGCCCCCAGATGTAGACACACAAGAAGTAGGGGCAGAGGGGCAGGGGTCTGATCCAAGGGGGGGGGGTAGTGGGAATGAGGGACCGGTGCCAGGGAGGACAGGGAGGCCAGGAATCCCAGGCACAGTTGAGAGAGTAAGGGGCTGTGGCAAAGTACAGGGCCCCCAATTATAGCCCAGAGGAGATTGACGTCCTCATCAGGGAAATCCGTGCCCACTATCGGATCATACATGGTGGGAGAAATGTGAGGGCTAGCCAGAAGGCAGAGGCCTGGAGTCAGATTGCTTCAGCTGTTGTGGCATTAGTGGTGTCAATTGGGACGTAAGGTCTGTAAAACACAGATATGACGTCAACTGGCTGAAGGTGAAGAGGAAGATGGCAGAGGAGGCAAGAGCTGCACGTGCAACCAGTGGTGGGCCGCCAGCCAACATCACTTATTGTAGATGGGAGCACACTCCGAGGGAGTGGATTGAGCCAGTGGCAGTTGTGGGCCTACCAGGACAAGTAGACAAGGGTGTGCCGAGAACCATGTAGGGGGAGTATCATATCACACCACAAACATTGGTTTATGAACTTGGGGGAGGATGGGAGGAACTGCTGTGCGTGTCATATACTGTCCTAACCTGGACCATGTTTCAGCTGCATATTAACAACCATTGCTGTGAACATGTCACAGATTGGTCAATCTCACACACTGCACAACAGATCCAGCAGAGCACGTGTCTGATGCACATGCAGATGGCACACCGCACCTGCAGTACACATATTCATAAGAGCCACAATGCTCATTATGCAGGCCGTGGTTCCTCTGTGTAACACAAGCACCACAGTCAATCACAGGTGACCATCAAGGACATGAAAACACATAGCTGTCAATTGTGTATGAAAAGCAACTCACATATTATTTTTCTTCCATTTCAGTACCCAGGAGGACAAGGTCAACCACAGTGGAACAGGGAGAGGCTCCACTGGAGGTGGGAGTGATTGACAAAGAAGGCCAGGACATTCCTGAGGGCCTGGGAACATCCCCACAAACTGCCCTTTAATGGTCACCGTCATACCAGGAGTGGGAATCACTGCCTGGGCCCTCAACAGCAACATTCAGCCATACCCAGCTGTTCCAGCCCCTTCCACCAGCTATGTCCTGGCCCTAACCATCATTACAGCTGCCACCTGCTCCAACAACATTGCAGACACGGCAGGCCACAACCACTCCCGCACAATTGGGTCCCCCAACATGGCCTTCCACACGATAGGTTCCCCCAACATGGTCTCCCACACAATGGGCTCCCCCAACATGGCTACCAAAACAATGGGATCCCCCAACATGGCCCTACACCCCAGCCCTCCTGCCGACACCTCAGGCTCTGCTGCCGACACCTTAGGCCCTGCCACCATCACATACGGCCCACATATCAGCCACAATGCCATCAACACCCTGACATTTAGAAAAATCATAGCCCCCTTTCACCAGAGAGGACAAGGCATGCAAGAAGCAACAGAATGAGAGGCTCTGGTTTCTCAGAAGGCGGTGTAGGCTCACACACACCCTCCTGGTGAGCACCCGATCACTCCATTCTGAGGTGAGGAGGCACAACTGAAGGATGGAGAGATATGAGGAACGGGCAGTTCGGGACAGACAGCTACTCATCAAATTAGCCGAACGCCAGCTCATACCTCCCCAGCCTTCGGTTGCACAACTGCAACCTGAGACTTTGCCCTCCTCATTTCAGACCCCACACTCCTACAACACCAAGATGTGGAAGAGTGAGGCGGGGCATGGACACGGAAGGTGGGGGCCCAGTGCTGAGGAAGAGGAGGTCTTAGGACCATCCAGGAAGTCCTCTTGATCATTCCTCACTGAATACTGATTGGTATAGATGTTGAAACACTATTGGCTAGTTACAGAGTGGGTACATGTCTGGTTATGTTTAACATGTCACCAATTGATGTTCAATGTGGGTTGACATTGAAATTAGGTTTTGTAGTTAATCAGAATATTGTTATGATTGATATCTTGTTCTTGTCTCTGTAGGTGTTAATAGCCAAATCTCCTGACCATAAAGTCATGTTCTTCATCTTTGCGCAGTACAATAACATTATGTGAGTGAAGACTCAACCAAGTTGCCAACAGGCATTCACTAATGTACATGGATCTGAAATGCAATATATGACTACATATCTCTTCTCTAATGAACATGTTTCAATTATAATTAGTGATGTCGCGAACATCAAATTTTCGGTTCGCGAACCGCGGACGCGAATTCCATCAAATGTTCGCGAACAGACGAACATCGGCGAACCGCCAAAGACTTCAATGGGCAGGCGAATTTCAAAACCCACAGGGACTCTTTCTGGCCACAATAGTGATGGGAAAGTTGTTTCAATGGGACTAACACCTGGACTGTGGCATGCCGGAGGGGGATCCATGGCAAAACTCCCACGGAAAATTACATAGTTGATGCAGAGTCTGGTTTTAAGCCATAAAGGGCATAAATCACCTAAGATTCCTAAATTGCTTGGAATAACATGCTTTAAAACATCAGGTATGATGTTGTATCGATCAGGTAGTGTAAGGGTTACACCCGTTTCACAGTAACAGACCAATATCCCCGTTTAATGCACCACAAACAACCGTAAACAGTCCCTTTGCACAACCGCATACTCCCCATTTGCACAAGGTTGGATACCAAGCTAGCCATGTCCCGTTCCTTGTCCTCACTGATGTCATTGAAGGTCTCTTCCTCCACCCAGCCACCAATGGTCGCCGAAAGGGGACAACAAGCCCCCTGGGACGCCTGCTGTGTTTGGTCTTCCACCTCCTCAAAGCCACCTTCCTCCTCTGACTCCTCTTCTTCAGACTCCCAGAGTCTGGGGGCTTCCACTGCCCAGCATTGAAGATTATACACAGGTCAGAGTCTTGGGGGCTTCCACTGCCCAGCATGGAAGATTATACACAGGTCAGAGTCTGGGGGCTTCCACTGCCCAGCATGGAATATTATACACAGGTCAGAGTCTGGGGGCTTCCACTGCCCAGCATGAAATATTATACACAGGTCAGAGTCTGGGGGCTTCCACTGCACAGCATGGAAAATTATACGCGTTGCCTCTGTCTGCGTTATTAAGTAGTACTATTCCTATCGGTTTAATCCCTGTTACGTCCACTAATAGGGGACGTGTACATGGCATGGATTTTTGGAACAGGGAGATGGAAAAAGATGCTTGGTCGGACCTCCTAATTCGAATTTGGGGCACTGCACGTGCAATCTAAGGTGCCACCAGATAGGAGTGGTGTATTAAGTTGTACTACTCATTCCTATCAGTTTAATACCTGTTACGTTACCTATCAGGGGACGTGTATATGGCATGGATTTTTGGAACAGGGAGATGGAAAAAGATGCTTGGTCGGACCTCCTACTTCGAATTTGGGGCACTGCGCGTGCAATATAAGGTGCCACCAGATAGGAGTGGTGTATTAAGTTGTACTATTCATTCCTATCAGTTTAATACCTCATACGTCACCGATCTTTCCTCCCAATAGCACATTCTATATGTCATCAACCAGCCTGTGTGTATTTAGAGAACCACACTTTAAGGCCCTTAACCTGGGACAAGGTGGCTTGGCTATCAGAATTGCCTCAGAGCCTTAAAAACTTGCCAAACCCCCTAATCAGACACTCACTATCATACTGGAAATGGGCCAAGAAACACACAGGTTTGTTCCATGGATCCACCCAAATGACCCCAATTCTTGACCACCCTCAGGCCCCAAAACACATGAGCACAACATCACAACACTGGTGGAGGTCAAGGAAACTGGATAGACTGGGGGACTGGTTAGTAAAGGGCCAGATGCTCACCTATGAAGAACTGAGGGACAAGCATGAGCTACCGCTGTCAGAACATTACAATTACTGTAGGCTGAGGCATTTCACACACTCCCTGACCCAGAAACAGGGGACACCGGTCTTAAATTGGTTCTCCAAAATTTGTAAAGATAAACCTCTATCAAGGGGGATCATTGGGTCGCTTTACAAATATAAAACATTTGTTACTGGTTGAAGCGACACTGGGGGAAGGACCGGAGTGGGGGAGCCCTGGAGACCCTTCAGAAGCAACCGGCGGCAAAATCATCCCAGGAAAGGAGAGGTCGCTTACTGAAGCCTGCCCTAGGGTAACCCAAGGGTGATTGCCCAGGTTCGATATTGTAAATAATAAGCTAATACTGCTGGAGGGATGATAGCTAATAGGACTTTGGTGTTTCCTGCAGATATACTCTTTACTATTGTCTGTTTTACCATGTTTTAGGTATCTCTTAAATTGCAATCACAGTAAAAAATAAGAAAAATTATTAACCTAAAAAGTAAAAATAAGAAGGAATAGCCAGCTAACTTTCACAAAATGTCTCTATTGTAAATATGTATTTTTGCACAACTGTTATGCAAGACTGTTCAAAAATGCTTTATTTTTCATTACATGCTGTACGCCTTCTAAAATAAAATAATTTAAATGCAAACATTAGGTATTGTTGCAGCGACCAGAAAAATTGATGTTAGTTTGCCAGGCAGAAAGTGCCCTAAAACATTGCGTCTTGAACCCTAGTTGGTGGCAGATAAGTGACGCAAGTCATCCGGCATTCAGGGATAAAATACAGCAGCGTGTGGACCATTATTAGCTCAAGGCAGTTCATCTATCAGGCCTTTTTTAATCGAATGTATCGCCCACTGTCAGTCCCTTCGGGATCCATCCCTCATTCATCTTAATAAAGGTGAGGTAATCTAGACTTTTTTGACCTAGGCGACTTCTCTTATCAGTGACAAAACCTCCTGCTGCACTGAAGGTCCTTTCTGACAGGACACTTGAAGCGGGGCAGGACAGAAGTTCTATTGCAAATTGAGATAGCTCAGGCCACAGGGCAAGCGTGCACACCCAGTAGTCAAGTGGTTCATCGCTCCTCATAGTGTCGATATCTGTAGTTATGGCGAGGTAGTCTGTTACCTGACGGTCGAGTTGTTCTCTGAGGGTGGACCCCGAAGTGCTGTGGCGATGCATAGAACATAAAAAGCTCTGCATGTCCTCCATCAACTCGTCTGTAAAGCGTCCTCTCCTTGCCGTCGTGGTCGTGGGAGGAGGAGGATTATGTTCACCTCTTCCGCTGTTAGATTTCCTTTGTGCTGTGACATCACCCTTAAACGCTGTGTAAAGCATATTTTTTAATATATTTTGGTAGGGCTGCATCCTTTCCGACTTGTGGTAATTCGGTAACATTTCAGGCACTTTCTGCTTATACCGGGGATTTAGTAGCGTGGACACCCAGTACAGGTCGTTCTCCTTCATCCTTTTTATACGAGGGTCCCTCAACAGGCACGACAGCATGAAAGACCCCATTTGCACAAGGTTGGATGCTGAGCTAGTCATGTCCCGTTCCTCGTCCTCAGTGATCTCACTGAAGGTATGTTCTTCCCCCCCACCACGTACAACACCACTGGTACCAGATAGGTGACAACGAGCACCCTGGGATGCCTGTTGTGGTTGGTCTTCCTCCTCCTCCTCAAAGCCACATTCCTCCTCTGACTCCTCTTCCTCACAATCCTCTTCCAGCGTTGCCGCAGGTCCAGCAAGCGATGCTGATAAGGCTGTTTCTGGCGGTGATGGTGACCACAACTCTTCCTCTTCCTCTTCAAGCTCATCTACGGCCTGATCCAGCACTCTTCGCAGGGCACGAAGAAAACAAATGGTATGATGTTGCTGATGGTGCCCTGGGTGCGACTGACAAGGTTTGTCACCTCCTCAAAAGGACGCATAAGCCTACAGACATTGCGCATGAGCGTCCAGTAACGTGGCAAAAAAATCCCTAGCTCCGTAGAGACTGTCCTAGCACCCCGGTCATACAAATTAACGGCCTTTTCTTGTTGGAGCAGGCGGTCGAACATTAGGAGTGTTGAATTCCAACGTGTCGGGCTGTCTAAAATCAAGCGCCTCGCTGGCATGTTGTTTCGCTGCTAGATATCTGTAAAGTGCGCCATGGACGTGTAGGAACCCCTGAAATGGGCACACACCTTCAACTGTCAACTTGCCCAAATTCAATGCCCCCAACAAATTTCTTCCGTTGTCACAAACCACTTTGCCGATCAGCAGTTGGTGCGGAGTCAGCCAGTGATCCACCTGTGTGTTCACCAGGAGTGCTGGTCCGGTGTGACTCACTGCTTTCAGGGAAGTCAACCCCAAGACGGAGTGACACTGCCGTATCCGGGATGTGGAATAGTACCTGCGGAGCTTGGGGGGTGCCGTTGATGTGGAGCAAGACATAGCAGCAGCAGATGAGGACTCAGCCGAGGAGGTTATGGTAGAGGATGTAGTAGGAGGAGTAGAGGAGGTGGTAGCAGGCCTTCCTGCAAGTCGTGGCGGTGTCACCAACTCCTCTGCAGAGCCACGTATTCCATGCTTGGCAGCCGTCACCAGGTTTACCCAATGCGCAGTGTAGGTGATATACCTGCCCTGACCATGCTTTGCAGACCAGGTATACGTGGTCAGATGAACCCTTGCCCCAACACTGTGTGCCAGAGATGCCATTACTTCCTTTTGCACAATCGAGAACAGGTTGGGTATTGCCTTTTGTGCAAAGAAATTTCGTCCGGGTACCTTCCACTGCGGTGTCCCAATAGCTACACATTTTTTGAACGCCTCAGACTCCACCAGCTTGTATGGTAAAAGCTGGTGGGCTAAGAGTTTAGACAAGCCAGCTGTCAGTTGCCGGGCAAGGGGGTGACTTTGTGACATTGGCTTCTTACGCTCAAACATGTCCTTGACAGACACCTGACTGTGGGCAGATGAGCAGGGACTGCTCAGGGCGAGACATGAAGTAAAGGATGGTTGAGAAGGGGCAAGCAGGGCAGCAGTGGTTGACATGGCTGAAGACGCTGGACCAGGAGGAGGATGGTGGCTTTGACTTTGTGTGCTGCTTGTACTGATGTATTGATCCCATAGGCGTTTGTGATGTGACATCATGTGCCTTCGCAAAGAAGTTGTACCTAGGTGGCTGTTGGACTTCCCACTACTCAGTTTCTTTTCGCACAGGTTACAAATGGCATCACTGTTGTCACAGGCAGACACACGAAAAAATTGCCACACTGCTGAGCTCTGCAATGACGGCATTCTGGTGGTGGCAACAGCATGCGTTGACTGGCGTGCTGTCTGGCTGACCCCGGGTGCTGATGCTTGCTGTCTGACTGTACCACTCGTCTCCTCCTCCTCTCTGTCTCCCCATCTGAACTTTCTTCCTGTTCTTCTTCTCTTATAGCGGGCACCCACGTGACATCCACGGACGCATCGTCATCATCAACCGCTTCACTTGTATCTGACAACTCAACAAAGGAAGCAGCACCGGGTACAACATCATCACACCGTACGTACATGTGTGTAATGCTGCCTGACTGGGACATATCCCTGTTATCTACATCCTTTGGCACTAATGTTTGTGCATTACTCATTTCTTCCAACGGATGTGTAAATAACTCTGCTGACGGATCAAGTGAAGCGGCTGTGGTGCTAGTGTTGGTGGTGGTGGCAGGCGGGTGAGTGGTAACTGGAGAGGTGCCCGAAGCTAAGCTGGAGGAGGATGGTGCGTCTAGGTTCCGAGCGGAAGCTGTAGATGATTGGTGTCCTGTGTTAGCAAGTCAATCATGTCCTCAAAACTGTTCAAGTTCAGGGTACGTTGCCTCTGAAAACTGGGCATTATTCTAGGGCCAAAGGGAATCACAGCACCACGACCACGACCGCACCTGCGGGGTGGCCTGCCTCTGCCTGTCATTTTTTTTACGATTAGTGGTACAGACTAGATGCAATAGGCTTCACACACACGCCTTTAGGCAAGCTACTGATATTCAATCAATTACAG
Organism: Discoglossus pictus; assembly: GCA_027410445.1. Taxonomy (NCBI): domain Eukaryota; kingdom Metazoa; phylum Chordata; class Amphibia; order Anura; family Alytidae; genus Discoglossus; species Discoglossus pictus. The sequence goes on from CM050166.1 coordinate 60,730,203, forward strand.
TAAAACTATGGGTTGTTTTATTTCACTGCACACTACAGTGGCACTAGATATGAGTGTCACTGTGCACTGGCAGAAGTTGGCAGACTAGATGCAATAGGCCTCACACACACGCCTGTAGGCAGGCTACTGATATTTAATCGATTACAGTAAAAAAAGGGTTGTTTTATTTCACTGCACACTATGGTTGCACTAGATATGTGTTTCACTGTGCACTGGCGAAAGTTGGCAGACTAGATGCAATAGGCCTCACACACACTCCTTTAGGCAGGCTACTGAGATTCAATCGATTACAGTAAAAAAAGGGTTGTTTTATTTCACTGCACACTACGGTGGCACTAGATATGAGTGTCACTGTGCACTGGCAAAAGTTGGCACACTAGATGCAATAGGCCTCACACACACGCCTTTAGGCAGGCTACTGATATTCAATCAATTACAGTAAAAAAAGGGTTGTTTTATTCCACTGCACACTACGGTTGCACTAGATATGAGTGTCACTGTGCCCTGGCAAAAGTTGGCAGACTAGATGCAATAGGCCTCACACACACGCCTGTAGGCAGGCTACTGATATTCAATTGATTACAGTAAAAAAAAGGGTTGTTTTATTTCACTGCACACTACGGTTGCACTAGATATGAGTGTCACTGCACACTGGCAAAAGTTGGCAGACTAGATGCAATAGGCCTCACACACACGCCTTTAGGCAGGCTACTGATATTCAATCGATTACAGTAAAAGAAGGGTTGTTTTATTTCACTGCACACTACGGTTGCACTAGATATGAGTGTCACTGCACACTGGCAAAAGTTGGCAGACTAGATGCAATAGGCTTCACACACATGCCTTTAGACAGGCTACTGATATTTAATCGATTACAGTAAAAAAAGGGTTGTTTTATTTCACTGCACACTACGGTGGCACTAGATATGAGTGTCACTGTGCACTGGCAGAAGTTGGCAGACTAGATGCAATAGGCCTCACACACACGCCTGTAGGCAGGCTACTGATATTCAATCGATTACAGTAAAAAAAGGGTTGTTTTATTTCACTGCACACTACGGTTGCACTAGATATGAGTGTCACTGTGCACTGGCAAAAGTTGGCAGACTAGATGCAATAGGCCTCACACACACGCCTTTAGGCAGGCTACTGATATTCAATCGATTACAGTAAAAAAAGGGTTGTTTTATTTCACTGCACACTACGGTGGCACTAGATATGAGTGTCACTGAGCACTGGCAAAAGTTGGCAGACTAGATGCAATAGGCCTCACACACACGCCTTTAGGCAGGCTACTGATATTCAATCGATTACAGTAAAAAAAGGGTTGTTTTATTTCACTGCACACTACGGTGGCACTAGATATGAGTGTCACTGCGCACTGGGAAAAGTTGGCAGACTAGATGCAATAGGCCTCACACACACGCCTTTAGGCAGGCTACTGATTTTCAATCGATTACAGTAAAAAAAGGGTTGTTTTATTTCACTGCACACTACGGCTGCACTAGATATGAGTGTCACTGCGCACTGGCAAAAGTTGGCAGACTAGATGCAAGAGGCCTCACACACACGCCTTTAGGCAGGCTACTGATATTCAATCGATTACAGTAAAAGAAGGGTTGTTTTATTTCACTGCACACTACGGTTGCACTAGATATGAGTGTCACTGTGCACTGGCAAAAGTTGGCAGACTAGATGCAATAGGCCTCACACACACGCTTTTAGGCAGGCTACTGATATTCAATCGATTACAGTAAAAAAAGGGTTGTTTTATTTCACTGCACACTACGGTGGCACTAGATATGAGTGTCACTGCGCACTGGGAAAAGTTGGCAGACTAGATGCAATAGGCCTCACACACACGCCTGTAGGCAGGCTACTGATATTCAATCGATTACAGTAAAAAAAGGGTTGTTTTATTTCAATGCACACTACGGTTGCACTAGATATGTGTGTCACTGTGCACTGGCAACAGTTGGCAGACTAGATGCAATAGGCCTCACACACACGCCTGTAGGCAGGCTACTGATATTCAATCAATTACAGTAAAAAAAGGGTTGTTTTTGTTTCACTGCACACTACGGTGGCACTAGATATGAGTGTCACTGCGCACTGGCAAAAGTTGGCAGACTAGATGCAATAGGCCTCACACAAGCCTTTAGGCAGGCTACTGATATTCAATCGATTACAGTAAAAAAAGGGTTGTTTTATTTAACTCCACACTACGGTGACACCAGATATGAGTGTCACTGTGCACTGGCAAAAGTTGGCAGACTAGATGCAATAGGCCTCACACACACGCTAGCAGGCAGGCATATGCAATTAGATTACACAGAAAAAAATAAAAAAATAAAATAAAAAGGGCTTTTTGGTTTGCTGTCCTTGCAGCAGATATTAAAGGAGTCCTTCAGGTGTGTAGTTAAAGCTAAATACACAGCCTGGCTATCTATTTTCCTATTAAATCAGCAGAAAAAAAATAAAAAATAAATAAATTATGTTCTAGCCCTAAAAAGGGCTTTTTGGGTTGCTGTCCTTGCAGCAGATATCAAAGGAGTCCTTCAGGTGTGTAGTTAAAGCTAAATACACAGCCTGGCTATCTATTTTCCTATTAAATCAGCAGAAAAAAATAATAAAATAAAATAAATGATGTTCTAGCCCTAAAAAGGGCTTTTTGGGTTACTGTCCTTGCAGCAGATATCAAAGGAGTCCTTCAGGTGTGTAGTTAAAGCTAAATACACAGACTGGCTATCTATTTCCCTATTAAATCAAGAGCAGGTAGAATATATCTCCTCTCTCAACGAATGCAGCTACAGAATGATTCTAAAATGGAGGCTGTCATACAGATGGAAGGCTCTGGAAGGGAGTGTATGCTGCTGATTGGCTGGAATGTGTCTGCTGACTGTAAGGTGCAGGGTCAAAGTTTCCTCAATGATAAAGAATAGAGGGCTGACCGAAAAGCGCATATGTTCGCGGTTCGTTGCGAACGCAAACATGCGAAAATCGGCGTGAATAGTTCTCCGGCGAACTGTTCGGGACATCACTAATTATAATGAATAGTGTCCCAGCTTTAGAGTTGCACGGTCCCATTGGGATCTGCTAATCCAAAGCAGTAGTTATACATGCGTTTTTGTTGCATTTCATCCCGTTAACACTATGAAAGCGGATTAACGTATTTCATGTCATCCAAACAAAATGGGTGATTTCCTTGGTTTGACATCAGGATCAATGTGCATGTGTTTAGGGGTAATGTGAACAGTGTAATTTGTCTGGCCTTGGTACCACCCATATACCAGTGAGATGTGATATCAGCATGGCCCAACTATTCCATGTAGATGCTGAAAGATTGTTTTCACAGTGAAGCATGCCTTGTTGTATTACACATACTCAACATATTGAACAGGACAGAGTCAATATGGTTATTACTGCTCTTACATGACGTTCATGTTAATTGGTTTATTGTAGTGTCCAGAGCAAAAACAATGTACTATAATAACTTACAGCTTCTGGTAATGTTCTAACACCTACTCTTTATTTTTTCCAGATTCCTATCATCTATTTGGGAATCAGCAGAAATGTATGAAAACACACTGTTTGTGGAATTGATTAGTATCACATGATCCATGATTCTAGCATCTGTTTAATATGGCAGATGTAGACCATATGGTTGCTGTATGCGCATGAATAGTTATTTCTATGAAATGGAATGTTGTATGATGTTTCTATGTCACATCTGATTATGGTTACTGTGGTGTCCTGACCACATGTGACCCTAGTAGATGCTATGATTTATTCGTATTATGTTGTCTAACAGTTAACTCTTTAGGTGTCCTTTGATTGCCCACAGCCTCTTGCCCTTCCGGTATCTGCCCGCAACACATCCATGGTATTAATGCACAGTCTTGTCCATTTCTGATTGTTTCACTGTGTATGAAATAAAGCTTTGTTATACCGTTCTCAACTAATGAGCCCTAGTTACTATGCAATAGTTTAATACATATAATAATAATAATAATGAGAATAAGATGATCATTATATATATATATTAGCCTATGTGAGTGAGGAAGGGTTAATATGGCATCAGTTTCATGTTTTTGTGTTGCTATTTAATCAGGTAATGTGTCTTGAATTGCTTTATGCATGTTGCAGCATGGCTTTTCATATTGGTATATGCATGACCATTCCAACATACTATATGATGAAATAAAATGTTTTTTTAATGCCTATTTTTTTTTTGGGGGGGGGGGGGCGGATTATTGTGCAAGTAATTGGATACCTTTCCATGCTTTCCCCATATTTTAAAGTCTACTGGTGTGTTTATATTGTCTTTTACAGTATTGACAAATTGTGTAAACGCTTTACGGGCCCTATTTGGAAGCCGTAATATTTTTTCCTCCATTTGCCTGATATGGACTTGAACGCCAGGGCGTCTTTTGGAAATTGTTGCACTTTAATAGCGAGACTGTAACGTAACAATTACGGGCTTGACAGATCAAAGGATTTGCGCCAATGGAGTTCAGATTTCGACATCCCGTAGGGTTTTTCCGCCTGTAACCCGCAGGTCATTTGCGGGTAGTTTTAAGAGGCCAACTTAATAGTCGTAAGTCTTGCAGGCTACGTTACGGGCTACGGTTTTAAACATTGAGGAAATTTAATAGGGCTGTATTTGTGTTATTTACTCTATGTGTATTTGTATTAGGTGTAATCAGCAAATTTAAGTTTAAGAGTTTTACTCTAGTTTTACTCTATGTGTATTTGTATTATGTGTAATCAGCAAATTTAAGTTTAAGATAGTATTTATAATAATGAAAAGGAATAAAACCATAAGATCCTTATTTGCAAACTTGCCTACTCTCTCCAGAAACAACCAACAACTCTGGGACCTGTGTGCTACTTTGGAAGAATCTACAACACAGTCAACACATGGGCGTGTGGAACGTAGCTTTATTATCTCCTCCTGTCAATCATCCCGCTTTTCATTGGCTCTGAGGCCTGTGTCGCACTCCTTAATTACAGGATTGGGCTATAACAGTGGACCGCATCTATTCCAGCCCCCTAACAGCTTGTGGGCACAGGAAGGGTTTACGGGCTTGCAGCTCCGGCCCTTTGGTTGCGGCCTTGTTTAATGTAATCGCTATGTAAGTCCAGCAGATTTCACAACTGTAGACATATGGGCTAGATGACGGCCGCTGCGGGCTTGGAATTTAATGGGGCTCCTAGTATTGCATAAATATAATTACATCTCTGGGAGGCACCCCCAGCGTTGGTGTAGGTCTTAGAGCTCTATGTACTCAATACATACAGTACATAGTTCTGTCATTGGAATTAGCATAACAATTAGTTAAGACTTTTAATTGTTTCATGATTTTTTGGAGACATAAGTTATGATGTCTCAGTCAATTGTCCAAATCTGCTTTCAATTTCATTGTCTGTATAATAATTTTTAATCTAGATCCATTTCTGCTTGTGTCTGGGTCAAGACCTCTATTTTAGTTTCTAGTGAGGAATTCCCTCTCCTACTGAAGTTATCTCAGATTTCATTGTTCTTAAAATGTCACAAATGAGGCCAGAAAGCATGCTTTTAAGTCTCGTATGTCTTTGCACCTCGAGTTAGTAGATAAGTGTAAGTTGATTTAATTATCTGATCTTCAGACATTAATTGAGTATTTGTTGACAGAGATGGTATTCTTTGTTTTGGTATGTAGAAATCTTTCATACCATTGTTAGCATGTTTGTTTTTGATTGTTGATTTTGTATGTTTTGTAGCCATATTGTATTCTAACGCTATAGTTCCCTATAATTTTTGTTGTTACAGATGTAGTAATATGATGCTATATAGTGCTTTATAGAGGTTTTACATTAAATAGGATTGATAGATGTCTCGTTACAGCATAATCTGGATCAATTTATGTAAGACTGCGAGTTTTCAATCTTGCAATGTGCTTTGGGGAAAGCTCAAAGACCCTCCATCTTGTGTAATGTGTTATTGCTTTGCCTTGATCACAACGTACTGTATGAATAGCGCTATGGAATATGTTGGTTCCAGTTCTCCTTCATAAAACAAATCTCAGGCTGTATGGTTAATATATTTCCTTATAATATAGTTCCATTGTATAAATGTATATTTGTTGAGAAGTAATTAAAGTAAGGCCAGTGTATAGTCCAGGTAAGGTAGTGGAATATACATCTGTTTGTATATGTATAAATAATGATTTTGTAGTTTCAATAACTTGTAGTTTTTTAGCTGCTTGTGAAATTCAGCTGTTAGTCTGGTCTCCACTGTAAATAATCAGCCGTTCTACCATCCGTCTTAATAATTTATATCATCACTAGTCATTTGCCGGTCATAAATGACGGTATAATATGTGATGTGTCTCTTCCCCCTTCCCTCTCCCTCCCCTGTGTCTCTTCTTTTTCCATAAGATTTAAACAGAGAAAAAGTTCATAGTATGTTCGTGCATTTGATCAGATCTCTGTTAGACAGGCAATAAGTGGAGTTTCATTACTACAGTGACATAGAATTTCCTAAATAGATATATTTAAAGATAATTTGGCAGTTGTTATTTTAGACTCACCGAACTGGAACAGATGTTTTGATAAATAATTTTTGCTTTTTGTCTTGATCCTATAGAAAAGATTACCTTTTCATATGATGTTGAACTCTTCTCTTTCCTCTGTTCTTTTCACAAATTAGTTTTTAGTTGTTATTTAACATATTATGACTTACATTCAATATTATATATATATATATATATATATATATATATATATATATATATATATATAGCAAATTAAAGCAAGATCATTTTAAAATTACTGAGGAGCTATAGCTTTTGCTTATTCACATCAAGTCCAACAGAAGAATTATCTAATTTTTCAAGACTCACACTCCACATGTTAGGTACCAAATTATTATAGAAAAGCAGATGCAATAATCTTACTTAGGAAGAGAGCAAGAGCAAATCCAGGGAACTCCAGACCTGTAAGCCTCACCTCTGTAGTTGGAAGCTCTTATAATGGTTGCTAAAGGATAATATACAGGAATGTACTCATGTGAATAAGATAATAAATAGGTGTCAACACAGATTTATATAATCAAATTATTTGCTTTGAAGAGGTAAGTAGAAACTTGGATCAAGTAACTCAGTGGATGTAGTCTTTTTGGATGTTAAAAAGGCTTTTGATCCAGTGCCACATGGGAGACTATTGTACGAAGTAAGGGATTTCGTGATTGCAGTAAATATATGCACATGGATTGAAAACTGTGTAATGGACAGGAATCAAGGGTAAATGGAACTAACTCAGATTGGACTGATGTGGTACAGGGTTCATGATTCAAAACTATGTCCACTGTTTTTTTACATATTTATCAATGATTTAGAAGTAGGACTGGAAAGTAATGGCTCTATATTTAACAATGACAATAAATTGTGTAAGGTAAATAAATCAGCAAATGATGTACTTTCACCGCAAAGAGACTTACATAAATTATACGAGCAGACAGCTAAGTGGCCGATGAGCTTTAACACAAAATAAATGTAAATGTATGCATTTCAGAAGGACAAATAAACATGCAATTTATAATCTGAATGGTACAAATCTAGGGGTATTAGAAATAGAAATGGATATAGGAGTGCTATCTAACAGTGCTCCATGCCAAGCAGCAACTGCAAAGGCAAGCAAAATATTAGTATGCATTAAGATGGGTATAGAAGCAAGGTAAGCAAATACAATTCTGGAATATGGAGGTTGGGTACCACTTCAAAGAAGGATATTTTAGAACTGCAAAAGGTACAGATAATGGCAACAAATGTAATAAGAAGAATGATGAGACTAAACTATTAATGGAGACTAACTAAATTAAACTTATTTTCCTCTGGATCAATTAACAGTTCACTAATTACAAAGATCATAAGAGAAAGTTAAACTTGATGTACTTTTAAACTTGAAGTATTTTTTGAACTTTTATTAATAACTAAAACAAGCACATATAAATAAAAGTTTAAGATGCTGTGGGCTGCATGACTGCTTGTATGTGCAATGTATCTAAATAGTTCGTTTCTATTTCTCAAAATCTTTGACTCTTTCATGTTAAGGGTATATACCAGGGGTTCTCAAAGTGTGCGCGACAGCTCCGTGGTGCGCCGTGACTGTGCAACAGGGGCGCTGCAAACAATTTGACAAATTATTGCAGCAAGAGGAAGACCAGCAGCGTGCTGTGGGGCTGTGCAGGGTGTATGTGCAGTGGTGTAGGAAGGGGGTGGCAAAAATCCCCCCTGCTCTTTGCTTCCCCCAGGCCCCAGCTCTCTCCCCCTCTGAGTCCTTTGACACGGAGAGGAGGAGCCACCGGGGGAGAAGCCACCGACAGAGAAGCAGCCGGAGAGGGGACAAGGGTAGAGGGAGAGAGAGAGGGAGAAATGTGCTCAGCAGCCTGTGTCTGTACCAACCAATGTTCACAGCCTGTGTATGTAAGTAGCAATGTGCTCAGTCTGTGTCTGTAATAGCCAAAGTGTCCAGCCTCTGCCTGTAATAGCCAATGTGCCCAAACTGTGTTTGTAATAGCCAATGTGCCCAGCTTGTGTCTGTAATAGCCGAAGTGTCCAGCCTGTAAAAGCCAATGTACCAATCCTGTGCCTGTAATAGCCAATGTGCCCACTCTGTGTCTGTAATAGCCAAAGTGTCCAGCCTCTGCCTGTAATAGCCAATGTGCCCAGTCTGTGTCTGGCTATTACAGACACAAGCTGGGCACATTGGCTATTACAGACACAAACTGAGCACATTGGCTATCACAGACAGACTGGGCACATTGGCTATTACAGGCAGAGGCTGGACACTTTGGCTATTACAGACACAGTCTGAGCACATTGGTACTTACATACACAGGCTGGGCACATTGGTTGGTAGAGACACAGGCTGCTGAATCTGTGCCTGCATTAGCCAATGTGCCCAGCTTGTAAGAGACAATATGACCAGCCTGTGCCTGTAATAGCCAATGTGTCTAAGTGCTAATGTGGGAGAGGGGGAGAAGGTGGAGAGAGAGAGAAGAGGGGGAGAGAGGAGTGAAGGAGAAGGAGAGAGAGAGAAGGGGGAGAGGGAAAAAGGAGAAGGAGAGAGAGATGCAGGAGAGAGCAAGAAAGGAGAGAGAGAGAAGGGAGGATGTGAGTGAGAAGGGAGGGTGAGAGAGAGAAGTGGGGAATGTGAGAGAGAAGGGAGGTGAGAGAGAGAAGGGGAGGTGAGAGTGAGAGAACATATTTGTAATAATTTGCATTTAGTTTTTTTGTAAGTAAACGGACCATATATATATATGTATATAGAACTATAGTCTGACTTGGGGAGCCTTGGAAAAATCTTGAAATATTAAGTGCGCCTTAAACCAAAAAAGTTTGAGAACTACTGGTATATACAATACACTATAATGACTCATACGTAGTAATAATAATACAATACTCCTGTACTGCTCTCTCTTTTGATTCAAACAAACAGAGCATATAAACAAGTTCATACAAAAAGCATTGGGAGCACGTTCTTAAGTATGGGTCATCTGTACGTCGGGTTGTCTGTAAATTGGGTCATCTGTAACCCAAGGACCTCCTTTACTTTAGGAGAAATGTGTAACTTTTGATTTATGAATTGGCATGACCATGTTATTTTGTTTCTAATATTGTTTCTCTGTTCCCCTCTATTATAAGGTCCTGTTTGTTTTTTCCTATGCTTTGCTACATTGTCTATTTAGGATAGCGCAGTCAGAATGTTGGGACTGGAATCTAATTAAGTAGGATTTATAAATAAATAAGGTATAAATAAGAAAGCACAACAACTTTAATACAAAATATGAAATGAGTAATCTGAGGGGAGCTAGTATGAAAAGCTATATAAATTAATTGAAATAATAAATACTAATTAAATTTATTGAATTCATACTCATCGGAATGAAAAGGTGTAAATAAGTTAAATAAACAAAAAAAGGTAAAAAGAACACCTATATATCCAAACCCGTTTAATATATATATATGTATATATATATATATATATATATATATATATATATATATATATATAAAAGGACTAAATCACCACCACCATTAAAACTGCATAGGAAAAAACTTAAATGTTTTGCATTTCTTATACTGTATAAGCATCAAAACACAATGGTAACGAATACACTTTGAGTGTGAAGTAAATCTAGGATTGTAGTACAGTTGAGGATTTAAATTGGCCCTACAGTCACACATTTTCAATCGTATTATTGCAAATTAATTTCTTTCTTGGAATAGTCTTGTAAACTGCTTTTATAACAATACTTGGCCCTCTTCTGAAAAAAAAGTTATGTGAAGCCAATCAATATGAAAGGCTTAACTTACTCCCTATAGCTCCTTAACCTAGTCACTGCAGTGTCCTTCAAAACCCTCATTAGAGATAGCCATATGTTAGTCAGAAGTCTGAGTTATAAAAATGATTTATTTATCATTTGTTTTATGCAAACAATATATTTGTAAACTTGCTTTTTTATGCCGAAATTTGTGACTTCAGTATCCCTTTAAAATGACAAAATAAAGGTTCCAACTATGACGTAATAAGTATTTTATCATTATTAAAAATATATATTTTCCTACAGTAAAGCTTTCTGATCCACCCACAAACCAAGATTCATATATTTTGTTAAGATATCACTGGCATTAATTACTAATAAGCTCTTGAGGCATTGGATCCATTGTCTTGTCCTACACAAAAAGAGATTAGGTATGCTCAATGTGTAGGCGATTGCTGTCATAATAAACCCAATGCCTTGGGGAGTTATCAGCAATTAATGACATTGGTCTCTCAATAACAACAAATCTGAATCTTTGTGGGTGGATCCGAAAGACAGAAAGCTCCCAATGGTAAACTTCAATGCAAGTTTTTTTTAATAACATTTAATAGAAAGTGTACTTGTTATTATCAATAGTTTTAAATTATACTATATTTAGAACCTCCACTGCATCACTTAAGCTCTCAAATCTCTTCTATGCATTGTTTCATCATTTGACTTCAGTGAATTTATGCCCGTACCTATTAACTCTCAGACAACATTTAGTGTGAAAATTATGGGTTAATAAGACATATGGAAAATAGAAAAAAATGGTTGGTACTGTAAATTCTTGAAATTGTCCTGTTTTAGCCTTTTCGTATTAAAACCTATAGTACAAATCTCATAATACTTTGTAATCTATCTGTGCTGAGATTTCCACCAGCTAAGACTTGGCAAAGAGTTTTCATCTAGGGAAAAAAGTACGAGCCCCACATGCAAAATTTGATATACTCTGTTGTACCAAGTGCACTTTACAAATTTTCCTTAACTATTCCGACTTTTTTCTATAAATGTTTCCCCGGCAGGTGTCCAGTGTATAAAACAGAAGAATAAAACTGGCTACATGACCTCTGTGAGATTTATTATATTAAAGAACCACTGTAAATTAGCAAAGAGGTTTGTGAAGTATGTAATAAACTAACAACATTGGTAACTATGCATCTACTGAGCATAAAAAGCATTTTCAGAGAAAATTTTAATTTGAGCAGCCTTTGATAGTGTATGGAAGTTGCCATTACAGTAATATTTAATTTTCAAGGTTATCGAGCAGGGCAAGTAGGCTCATTGGCTCTATTGATCCTATGGATGGAACAAGGAAGTTGTCCAATGCTGAAATCTTATTTGAATCCAATTAATCAACAAATCCCCCTCATTATTATTTCACCCTTCTACTCTTGAACTTGAATAGATAATAAAAATCAGGAGAATACTTCCACTAAATCACCAAGTTAGCAGGAAGTGTGGAAGACATAAACAGTTGTATTTCAGTTACATTTTAGTAGATTTAGTTAGATTTTATCTAATAATGTTTTTATATCCACTGCTTACACAGCTCCTAACATTGGGCCCCATTCAATTGGAAAAATCGCAAATTTATACACAGTTAAAATCACTCTTAATATTGCCATATATTCTATTAGTTACTCGCATTCTGATCGCGAGCTACCCGCCGGTAATCACTATTGAGAAGGCAAAGACACAACTTAGGGTTTACATCTCCATTGATTTTTGCCCAGCTCCAACATTACGAGCGCTAAATAATTAAAGATACACAAAATCATTATTCTCTTAAACCAGTAGCTCTAGTTCACAAATTAAGTCTGATCAAATGTATCACGTTTCTGTCAATAATATTATGAGTTCTGAATAGGACTCACAAAGGGCTTTTTCAACACTTATAGCAACTGCAGCAGCAATTAAACACACAATACTGTACTTTAAAAGCATGGGAAAGCATCACATATATAGTTGTGAGCGTACGGGCCGTTGCTCACGCTTGCGGGCTCGCAACGGCCCGTACGCTCACAACTATATATGTGATGTGATGTGATGATGTCTTCATGCCAACTGACGCCCTTTGCGCGAGCCGCAGCAGCGCGAGCCCGCGGGCCCTCGCATAGCGAGGGCCTCAGTTGCTGGCATGGAGCGCCTTCGCCAGCAACTGAGGCCATCGCAAAGTTGTGTGAGTGTGCTTCCGGTCCCTGTGTATGCGTCTGACCCTCCTTCCATCCCTGGTGTGTGCGTGTCTACCTCTGAGCCTGGCTTCTCCCCCAGGGGTCCTGTTTGCACTGTGGAAGACAGGCAGCAGGCAGGACGCCCTCAGGATGGGGGAGGTGGTCAGGGGACCGAGAGCTGTCAGGATATGGCCTGGGGGGAGGCCGAGACTGGGGCCCCCAGGAGATAAAGGGGCTGCACCAGCGATAGCCTCGCCCGTGTCTCTCACCCTATATCTTGGCCCACTCTCCTCACACTACCCTCTCCCTTTCTGACTTTTACCCCTCTCACCTCTTCTCTTTTTACCTTAAATCCTCCTAACCCAACTCATATCTCCCCTATCTTCTCCCCTCCTCAATCCCATCTATCTCCCCCCACACTCCTTCTACCAACCTCCACACTCCTTCTCCCCCTCTCTGCTCCTTCTCTTCCCCTTCTCTCTTCCCCTTCTCCCCCCCCCTTTTCTTCTCCTCTCCTTCTCTCTCCCTCCCCTCACTCCCCCTCCCTCTTCTTCTCTCCCCCCTCTCCTCCCCTTCTCTCCCCCTCTCCTCCCCTTCTCTCCCCCCTCTCCTCCCCTTCTCTCCCCCCTCTCCTCCCCATTCTCTCCCCCCTCTCCAACCCATTCTCTCCCCCCTCTCCTCCCCTTCTCTCCCCCCTCTCCTCCCCTTCTCTCCCCCTCTCCTCCCTTTCTCTTCCCCCTCTCCTCCCCTTCTCTCCCCCTTTGTTCCCCCTATCCCCCCTCCCTCCCCTTCTCATTCCCCCTCCCTCCCCTTCTCATTCCCCCTCCCTCCCCTTCTCTGCCCCCTCTCCTCCCCTTCTCTCCCCCTTTGTTCCCCCTATCCCCCTCCCTCCCCTTCTCATTCCCCCTCCCTCCCCTTCTCATTCCCCCTCCCTCCCCTTCTCATTCCCCCTCCCTCCCCTTCTCTCTTCTCCTCTCCCTCCCACTCCCCTTCTCTCCTCCCCCCTCTCCTCCCCTTCTCTCCCCCCTCTCTGCCCCTTCTCTCCCCCCTCTCTTCCCCTTCTCTCCCCCCTTTTCTTCTCCTCTCCTTCTCTCTCACTCCCCCACCCTCTTCTTCTCCCCTTACTCTCCTCCCATTTTCTCCCACCCTCTCCTCCCCTTCTCTCCCCCCTCTCCTCCCTTTCTCTGCCCCTCTCCTCCCTCCCCTTCTCATTCCTCCTCCCTCCCTTTCTCTGCCCCCCTCTCCTCCCTCCCCTTCTCATTCCCCCCCTCCCTCCCCTTCTCATTCCCCCTCCCTCCCCTTCTCATTCCCCCTCCCTCCCTCCCCTTCTCATTCCCCCTCCCTCCCTCCCCTTCTCATTCCCCCTCCCTCCCCTTCCCTGCCCCCTCTCCTCCCCTTCTCTCCCCCTTTGTTCCCCCTATCCCCCTCCCTCCCCTTCTCATTCCCCCTCCCTCCCCTTCTCATTCCCCCTCCCTCCCCTTCTCATTCCCCCTCCCTCCCCTTCTCTCTTCTCCTCTCCCTCCCACTCCCCCTCCCCTTCTCTCCTCCCCCCTCTCCTCCCCTTCTCTCCCCCCTCTCTGCCCCTTCTCTCCCCCCTCTCTTCCCCTTCTCTCCCCCCTCTCTTCCCCTTCTCTCCCCCCTTTTCTTCTCCTTCTCTCCCCCCTTTTCTTCTCCTCTCCTTCTCTCTCACTCCCCCTCCCTCTTCTTCTCTCCCCACTCTCCTCCCATTTTCTCCCACCCTCTCCTCCCATTTTCTCCCGCCCTCTCCTCCCCTTCTCTCCCCCCTCTCCTCCCCTTCTCTCCCCCTCTCCTCCCTTTCTCTGCCCCTCTCCTCCCTCCCCTTCTCATTCCCCCTCGCTCCCTTTCTCTGCCCCTCTCCTCCCTCCCCTTCTCATTCACCCCCCTCCCTCCCCTTCTCATTCCCCCTCCCTCCCCTTCTCATTCCCCCTCCCTCCCTCCCCTTCTCATTCCCCCTCCCTCCCCTTCTCTGCCCCCTCTCCTCCCCTTCTCTCCCCCTTTGTTCCCCCTATCCCCCTCCCTCCCCTTCTCATTCCCCCTCCCTCCCCTTCTCATTACCCCTCCCTCCCCTTCTCATTCCCCCTCCCTCCCCTTCTCTCTTCTACTCTCCCTCCCACTCCCCCTCCCCTTCTCTCCTCCCCCCTCTCCTCCCCCTCTCTGCTCCTTCTCTTCCCCCTCTCTGCCCCTTCTCTACCCCCTTTCCTCCCCTTCTCTCCCCCCTCTCTGCCCCTTCTCTCCCCCCTCTCTTCCCCTTCTCTCCCCCCTTTTCTTCTCCTCTCCTTCTCTCTCACTCCCCCTCCCTCTTCTTCTCTCCCCACTTCTCCTCCCATTTTCTCCCACCCTCTCCTCCCATTTTCTCCCACCCTCTCCTCCCCTTCTCTCCCCCTCTCCTCCCCTTCTATCCCCCCTCTCCTCCCTTTCTCTGCCCCCTCTCCTCCCTCCCCTTCTCATTCACCCTCCCTCCCTCCCCTTCTCGATCCCCCTCCCTCCCTCCCCTTCTCATTCCCCCTCCCTCCCTCCCCTTTTCATTCCCCCTCCCTCCCCTTCTCATTCCCCCTCCCTCCCCTTCTCTGCCCCCTCTCCTCCCTTTCTCTCCCCCTTTGTTCCCCCTATCCCCCTCCCTCCCCTTCTCATTCCCCCTCCCTCCCCTTCTTATTCCCCCTCCCTCCCCTTCTCATTCCCCCTCCCTCCCTTTCTCTGCCCCCTCTCCTCCCTCCCCTTCTCATTCACCCCCCCTCCCTCCCCTTCTCATTCCCCCTCCCTCCCCTTCTCATTCCCCCTCCCTCCCCTTCTCATTCCCCCTCCCTCCCCCTCTCTGCCCCTTCTCTCCCCCCTCTCTTCCCCTTCTCTCCCCCCTTTTCTTCTCCTCTCCTTCTCTCTCACTCCCCCTCCCTCTTCTTCTCTCCCCACTCTCCTCCCATTTTCTGCCACCCTCTCCTTCCATTTTCTCCCACCCTCTCCTCCCCTTCTCTCCCCCCTCTCCTCCCCTTCTATCCCCCCTCTCCTCCCCTTCTCTGCCCCCTCTCCTCCCTCCCCTTCTCATTTCCCCTCCCTCCCTCCCCTTCTCATTCCCCCTCCCTCCCTCCCCTTCTCGATCCCCCTCCCTCCCTCCCCTTCTCGATCCCCCTCCCTCCCTCCCCTTCTCATTCCCCCTCCCTCCCTCCCCGTCTCATTCCCCCTCCCTCCCTCCCCTTCTCATTCCCCCTCCCTCCCCTTCTCTGCCCCCTCTCCTCCCCTTCTCTCCCCCTTTGTTCCCCCTATCCCCCTCCCTCCCCTTCTTATTCCCCCTCCCTCCCCTTCTCATTCCCCCTCCCTCCCCTTCTCATTCCCCCTCCCTCCCCTTCTCATTCCCCCCTCCCTCCCCTTCTCTCTTCTACTCTCCCTCCCACTCCCCTCCCCTTCTCTCCTCCCCCCTCTCCTCCCCCCCTCTGCCCCTTCTCTCCCCCCTCTCTTCCCCTTCTCTCCCCCCTTTTCTTCTCCTCTCCTTCTCTCTCACTCCCCCTCCCTCTTCTTCTCTCCCCACTCTCCTCCCATTCTCTCCCACCCGCTCCTGCCCTTCTCTGCCCCCTCTCCTCCCCTTCTCTTCCCCCCTCTCCTCCCCTTCTCTCCCACCCTCTCCTCCCCTTCTCTCCCCCTCTCCTCCCCTTCTCTCCCCCCTCTCCTCCCCTTCTCATTCCCCCTCCCTCCCCTTCTCTCTTCCCCTCTCCCTCCCACTCCCCCCTCCCCTTCTCTTCTACCCTTCTCTCCCCCCCCTCTCCTCCCCCTCTTTGCTCCCTCTCCTCCACTTCTCTGCCCCTTCTCTCCCCCCTTCTCCCCTCTCCTTCTCGCTCTCCCTCCCCTCTCCTTCTCGCTCTCCCTCCCCTCTCCTTCTCGCTCTCCCTCCCCTCTCCTTCTCGCTCTCCCTCCCCTCTCCTTCTCGCTCTCCCTCCCCTCTCCTTCTCGCTCCCCCATCCCCTTCTCGCTCTCTCTCCCCCTCCCCCGCTACCTCCACTCTCCTTCCCCTTCCCTCCCCCTCCACCTTCTCTCCTCTCCACCTTCTCTCCTCTCCCTCCTCTCTCCCTCCCCCTCCTCTCACCCTCCCCCTCCTCTCTCCTTCTCTCCCCCTCCCCTCTCCTTCTCTCCCCTCTCCTTCTCTCCCCCTCTCATTCTCATCCCCCTCTCATTCTCCTTCTCTCCTTCTCTCCCCCCTCCTCTGCACCCTCTCCTCCACTTCTCTGCCCCTTTTCCTCCCCTTATCTCCCCCCTTTTCCTCCCCATCTCTCCCCCCTTTTCCTCCCCTTCTCTCCCCCCTTTTCCTCCCCTTCTCTCCCCCCTTTTCCTCCCCTCTCCTTCTCGCTCTCCCTCCCCTCTCCTTCTCGCTCTCCCTCCCCTCTCCTTTTCGCTCTCCCTCCCCTCTCCTTCTCGCTCTCCCTCCCCTTCTCGCTCTCCCTCCCCTTCTCGCTCTCTCTCTCCCCCCTCCCCCGCTACCTCCACTCTCCTTCCCCTTCCCTCCCCGTCCACCTTCTCCCCCTCTCCCCCTCCCCTCTCCTTCTCTCCCCCCTCCCCTCTCCCCCCTCCCCTCTCCTTCTCTCCCCCTCCCCCTCTCCTTCTCTCCCCCTCCCCTCTCCTCTCCCCCTCCCCTCTCCTTCTCTCCCCCTCCCCTCTCCTTCTCTCCCCCTCTCATTCTCTCCCCCCTTCTCTCCCCCTCTCATTCTCATCACCCGCACCGCTCATTCTCCTTCTCTCCTCTCCCCCCCCCTCTCTCCTCTTTTCTTTTTACAGATATATGATTTTCTATGAAAACACTGCATTGATACAAATACACACTCTTTGTATAATAAAACTATCACATATATAGTTGTGAGCAGGCGAGCCTGCCAGAGCCGTTGCTCATAATTGCGGGCTCGCGTAGCGAGCCCACGGCCCTTGCAGCGAGCCTGCGGCACTCGCGTACTGAGGGCTGCGGGTGAGGGCCTCAGGCGCTCCTTGCCAGCAACTGCGCCCCTCGCAAACTTTATGTCGCAATGCAAACAACACGCCACACCAACTACGACCCTCGC
Organism: Discoglossus pictus; assembly: GCA_027410445.1. Lineage (NCBI taxonomy): Eukaryota > Metazoa > Chordata > Amphibia > Anura > Alytidae > Discoglossus > Discoglossus pictus. The sequence continues at coordinate 60,747,779 of CM050166.1, forward strand.
AAACTTTACCTCGCAACGCAAACAACATACGAGACAGTTTGAACACTACAAAATTCACTAAGCAAGAGAAAAAATGGCCGCAGAACAAAACGAAAACGAGGCTACAGCACTCTAAACACGCAAAACACCACAAGCGACCTACGGATATTCCGCTACAGACGCATACCACACATTACCCGCCATTACACATTACCCACAAGTACACCACTACGCTAACGGTTTGGTCTCGCGCACGCACACTATTACACTGCACACATTCATCACGCTTACACAGCATTTCCTCACCACTAATGCAGCAACAACATCAAAATAGATTGTCAGCTCTTCAACACAATGCTTCAAAATAGGTAAAGTATATTCATTTATTAATGTATTATATATTTCATTATTATACACCAAACAGCATTAGCTACCTTACAATTTCATTGCCGTCATTTTTTGACGGGCAATTCGCTAGTAGAAATATAATTAATTGCACAACAGTCTTCAACCCACAAAAATGCATATAAAATATATTTTTTAATGTTATTTTTGTGTAATAGGGATCCCAGGACTTAAGGGGTTAATGCATATCATGGAACCCACATGGACTAGAACAGATGCTTTAATGCATTTTATTGATTGCTAGAGTGTATGATGGTGAGCCTGATCGGAAAATATTGCTTATTGGCTCTTATTCATTCTTAACCTCTGATTGCTGCTTAAGTCTCACTTCCATGTTTTACTGACGTCATGATGATGATCTCATTAACTATTGGTTGTGTCTAAGAAGTATTGGCTGTATCTAAGAAGCAAATTATGGGCTTGCTTAAATAGTGTTAGATCTTATGATCATACCCCCTGAAAAGCTACTTAAAATGCCAGGATTTACGAGTGGAGGCTTAAAAACATAAATTGCGGCTGGAGTCAATAGAATACAACTAAAGATTTAGCAAAAAATATACCCGCAGCCAAATTTACAGGTTACATGCAATTACAGGCTTGCAATTAGATGGAGCCCATTGTTAATTTGTTACAAACACATACATGGCAAAATATGAATTCAATATAATATCATTGCAAAAAAAAAGAAATGTATATTATCTGGTCTCTCTCGCAGACCTTTTACCTCTACCACCACAATAGGGGTAATGGTATAAAAGGGGAGGGTTTTGTCTGTATGTTAAGACTAATTTAAAGACTAAAGTCAGAGAAGATATTTGTGATGTTAATGAGAATGAAGAAGCTTTTTGGGTGGAAATAAATAGTGGAGATTGTTATTGTTTAGTCATTCTGTTTGTGTCCGGCTCTTCATGACTGCAGCACACCAGGCACATCTGTTAATTACTGCACCTCTGATCTCCCTGAAGCTCATGGTCCGTAAATACCCCCATGGTTTATCAAAAATATAGTCTTGTTGGTTCCTATGGAACCCAATGTTGAATAAAATTAAGCTGTTATAATTGCACACCATATGGACCATCATGGCACCTAGCATTAACCCCTACAAAATGTTGGGTCTCTATAGACCCTCATGCTTTACTAAAACCAATGGAGTCCTTATGGATACCCATGGTACCTAAACCTAACCCACGACCAACTACAGAATATAAAAATATAAAGTACCAAAAGTAAAATAGATATACACCTGTTGGGGGTAACATTTTACTTACCCGTACTTGGACAACCTCCAGTGATGATCCACAACACCCTCATTCTTCAGCACCAGATAAATGGACATATCCATCTTGCTTGAAGAAATTTCCTCTGTTCTATCTTGATTGAAGACACTCAGTCCTCATTTACAGCCCACATAAAGGGCCTCCAGTTAAAAAAAATACTGTTTAAAAAACAACAACTATTTCCTCTGTGAATCGCCATGCCGACTGGCAGCTTTTGCACCCCTTATTTACTCATTTGTATGGCTTCTGGTTGGCTAAAATATGTGTCATTCATATTTCACCCAATCAGAATATTTGAATATGGGAACTCTGATTGGTTACTCAACCTTTAATTGTGATTCAGGATAAAGATCACTGAATTTCAATGTTGAAGCAGTTAATGCTTGTAATTGGACAAAATCAGGATGCTGTCAGATAGTATTAAACTCTTATCCATATTTTTGCGATTTCCCAGTGAAGGACACCATCCAGGGCATTGTGGTTAGTCCAAAATGGATACAGGTGTACTGGTAATGCAGTTGATTTACCTTGAATCCCAGAAAATTGTGATGCTGATAATACAATGGAATATGGTATGCTTCTTGGAGTTCATTTTAGAACATCCAACTCCCAAGCAAGATATAAGAAATGATGGAGGAAAAGAGATGGTTGTTGAGATCCTTTAGATCAATCACGTATTCCTCCTGATTTTTTGACCATGAATATATTTTAGTATATTCCCAGGTACCATTCTTGAGGAGGAAATGCTCTATCACTAATTGGAATTCTGCTCATTTGATACAGTTTAGTAAAGCACAACTGTTCATGAGAGGGGGAGATTGGACTCAAAGAAGCAGTCTTTGGGAGAATCTGGAAATTCTAAATGCACCTTTCTGTGTTAATGTGGCTGATTGCACCCAACATTTTGTAGGCAATCTCCAACTCTCAACTATTGGGCGGAGAGACCTTCAGAATGATCTTATTTTTATTTTGCCCTGGAAAAACTCTGGTCTTTATTTCGATTTTTCTAATGCATTTTGATGTTCTTTTCACAATATTCTGGCAACATCTGTTAAGCAGGTCTACAAGCTAAGAATGTACCCTGTAGAATTCCTCCTATTACGTCTTTCATGAGGAAGAAACCTCTTCTTCGCTCCAGTAGACTGCTTAATTTTGTCATACATGAATTTCCGAAAGAGAGTGTGCTCAGAAAATGATGTATTGCAAAGCCCAACCTGAAAAGTTAAATCACAGGACCAAAATCCATAACCAAACAGCTATGTAACAGAAACTGACAATGCTAGGGTTCTGCTTGCATAAAGGCAAGGTTTCTCTAAATAATAGGTAGGGCTTGATAAGAAAACATATTATTATTAAAATGTTAACATAAACTTAAACAATGACTTACTATTTTTCAAACATACCCCGAGCCTATGTAAGCATTAGATATCTCCACCCATTGAATTAAGTATTGTATCAAAAGTTGAGCCCCCAGGGAGAGGGCTATCTAAATTGGCATACCACAACTTCAGTGTGATTGTAACTAAAAAGTGTGTTGTGTGTTTGCATATGACTAGCAGCTCAGGTTACACTGCTCCCTGCTACTAATGCATTTCACAGAGTGGTTTTTAATTTGCAACTTCCCTCTGGCTGGGTCCACTCCAGCCACAATGCTTCCTTTAGTGGGTAGAGAGATGCAGAACATATATATGGCTGCGGGGTCATTGAAAACTATTAAGTAGTTGTTTAAATGTACAGCAAAAGTTTAAAAAAAGGTTTTCTGTATCACAGCTTAACTATTATATTGAGCCCCCTTTATAAAATCACTAAAATAGTCCTTTAAGTGCCTTAAAGACAATTAAATTTAGTATTGATGAATGCTTTCTTTATATCTAACTGAAGATGTTATCAGAAGTAGCTGCATGTCCACTAGCCTTCATGAAAATTAGTCTCTTGGAAGGTTTATCACAGGGCAGACAGGAGAATGGGCAAGAGACATATAACACCTAGTTATTTTTATATATGCATATAAAACTCTCCCTCCTATCTATCTATCTATCTATCTATCTATCTATCTATCTATCTATCTATCTTTAGATTATGTAGAGGAGTCCTAGAAAAAAGGGTATATACATATATATGGAGGAAGAACAACACAATAAAAGTGTGTAGAAAACAGGACTTGCCAAGAAACCAGCACAACTGACACATCCGCAGCCTGCAACTTGTGATGTCATTATACAAGAGTGCACGCAAAGAAGAGAAATGGAAAGAATAAAAAATTAGGCATAGAGTAAGAAGGGGTTTGAGGGGAAGACAAAAGAGGGAACAGGCAAATGCAAGGGAAGAGAAAAACCAAAACACAGTAAAAGGCAAAGAAAAGACAAAAAAAACACTACCAGCACTTCTGTAATGAGGAATGGGCAAATATTAATTCCTCTTCAAAGTTGGTGTAAAGTTGGTGTATCCAGATTAAAAGCTGTAATTTAAGCAAAATGTGTTTTTTTTGGGGGGGTGGGGGGGTGGAGAAAGGTTGTTTTCCCATCTAATCCAGTTATTCTGCATTTTTATTTCTATATTTCTGCAGAAATATTGCTTCCTTGTTTTACTTAGATGTTGCAAGGTACAATTTGTAAGTAAAACTGGAAAATGTCTGATATTATTTGTTTTTTTCTTTTGTGTAATACAGCAAATATGAAAATTTTAAAATGGGGCGGTGACTTTCCATACCCACTATAGTATAGCGATATACCTATAGCCATGGATTTGCATAATCACTTACAGCTGACATTGTTCCCAGTGTTTATCTTTAGTCAATGTTGCAGAGATGTTATCAATTTACTTTGGCGCTAAAGAAACCTTCAGTTGACCCTAAATTACAAGGATAAAAAACTTGTAAAATTTTTATATGTACCTACTGTATATGTGTTAACAGTTACTTATCCACAAAGACATTCCAGTATCCATTACATTTCTTAACAAAGCAAAGTTTTTTTTTATTATTGTTTTGATGTAAAAACTGGTCTTGTGAAACTTAAAACTTATTGACAGCAACAAATTAAAATATTCATTTTTTTGTTGCAGAAAAACACTTCATTAGGTGTTTCTGAGTAACACAAAGTCATCTGGTATGGTTAAAGTGTGAGTTCTCATATAAAAGGAAATATGGTCATAACTGATTGGAGTAATAAAATCCTGAAACCAAATAACATCTCATAATTCATTACACAGCATATATTACATTTCATTACATCAGTACAGGACTTAGTAGTAAATTCTCTTGATGGTCGTAAACCTCCAAGGTGTTGTCATCCTGAAAAATGGAGAGGGGAGTATAGGGTTGGGAAGAAAGGCAAAGTATTCTTACCAATATTTTATAAGCTATAGCTTACTGCCATCTAGTGTCTGCAAGCAGAAATACTGCAATCATGCTCTAAGTTATCAAAAACTTAAAATATTCCTGTTCAGGACAGGTAAGTAAATAAAAATGATTGTGCTGCTGACTTATCGACATTTACTCATGCAATATAATATTTGTTGTTGAAACCCGAAACTTTAAACTAGTGATGAAAAAGGGGATAAAAAGTGTGCTTGCTCTGTCTTACATTTAAAAGAACATTATTTGAATATGGACACTAACCAGCAGAGAAGGAGAAATAGTACAAGTGGCAGATGCTGGAAAACTAGAAATCATAGCGACAAATATCTAAGCACAATCTTGGAGTGGTAAGCGAGATAACAGATGTGAGTGCCACAGGACACTAAATTTAAGAACTTTGGAAACTGGCGTTTGATAATTCTTTCTATCTACTCTTGAAATCTGAAGAAAATGGTATGGTGATGCAAAAACAAATCTCTTAAAAGGAGCTATTTGCTGTTAGATGTAATATGACATGAAAAACATGAGCGACTAGCCTGGAGTAAGTTGCCCCTTTAGGATGAGGATGCCTGATTTATGTGATACAACCAGTATTTGAATGTGTTGTAAGGATATATGAGATAAAAATACTATGATACATATATCCAGCATTGGATGAAAATATAGTGTTATGTTACATTATTGAAGTTTGGTATGAGCTGGATGTTAAAGTAATATTAAGAGACATTAAGCAGTGTATGCAATGAAAACACAAATAAATATGTTTGAAACGTATATATAACTTGTGTCTGGCTAAGAATATAATTAAGCAAGGAAAAGATCATAAATGTAGTATTTAATAAGAACAAATAAAGTTTGATGCCTCTGCTAGTCAGTGGAAGCTACTATGATACTTTGGTGGAAGTGTATGTGTAAGAGGGGTGTTTACTTTATTTGATAGTAGCTCTCAACAGGTACAATATAGATTCCTGCACATTTGTTCTCTAAAATGCTTTTATATACATAGTTTACACAGCTGCATGTCATAAATAAGTGCCTTTTTAGTTGAGCTAGATTGGTCCTTTAAGTTACCGTCTATAAATGATAGCTTTTAGTATTAATGGACTTGGAAACACTGGGACTCATTCAATTGCAATTTGGCCAATTGAATAGGGCTCTATATAAGCACAGAGCATTTTTTTTGAAAGAAACTTTTAGTTAGAGAACTTCTATCCAAAAGCAAGGTCTTTACTAACTAAAAACGTAAGTAAAAAAAATATGCTCTGTGCTTATATAGAGCCCTATTCAATTGTCCAAATCTCAATTGAATGAGGGCCACTGTATAGGGTTTTTTATAAACAACATTTTTTTTTATATATTTGTAATATGTATTTCAGTAAATAAATAGTACATCTGTATTCACATTTGAATGTCTAAAACAAGTTAAAAAACCTGCTTCCAGCTCAGAGTTCCAAGAAAATCAGTTATTACACTGCATTCCTGGAAGCTAAGTGGTTTTACTTGTTATAATGTTATTGTCAATGACAGAGAGGCTTTCATCTAACATGCAGTTGCCATCAACTAGCCTAGTCTTTCTCCTTTGGGATGCAGCTGCCATCTACCTTACCAGGGCCCTCATTCAAATGTGATTTGGCCAATTGAATAGGGCTCTATATAAGCCCATAGCATTTTCTTTGTACAGAAATTTTAGCTTCTGAAGACCTTGCTTTTGAATAGAAGTTCACTAACTAAAAAGTTCTGTAAAAAAAAATGCTATGTACTTATACAGATTCCTATTCAATTGTCCAAATTGCAGTTGCATGAGGCCACTAGGTTGTTCCAGAGAGGTTCCAAGTTGCAGTTCCTGAAACCTCATCTCCCCACAATATCAAGTTAAAGTGCACCAAAAATAAATAGTGCAGCCAAAATAAAAATAAAAAAAATCATGCCAGTGTTCATTGTGCTATCATCTTTTTCTCCTAGCCATTAACAGCCTTATTAAATTGCCATTCTGCCAATTGAAAAGCCTATATAAGGCTCTATATAAGCACACAGCATATTTTTTTACAAAAGTTTTTAGTTAGTGAACGTCTATCCAAAAGCAAGGTCTTCACTAACTAAAAAATTCTGGAAAAAAAAGTATGCTGTGTGCTTAAATAGAGCCCTATTCAGTTGGCTGAATCGCAAGAAGATCCCAAAAAGAAGAGGTGACAGGAACACACTGAAGATCTATACAAGAAGGATTTAAGGTGTTGACTTCAAAAGTTTGTCCAATGAGCTGGAGCCAGGAATCTTGGAGAGTAAAGTGAGATGGGCCTTAGGATGCCTTGCTGATAACCAGGCTGCAGGAGTTGATGGAATCCCAGCTGAACTATTCAAAACACTACAATATGATTCTGTGAAAGGGTTGGTTGCCTTATGCCAGCAAATTTAAAAAATGTAACCAGTAGACAGGAAAAGGTCAGTCTACATCCCATCCTAAAAAAAGGCAGTGCCAAAGATGGAACCAATTATCAAACAATTGCACTCATGACAGCAAGGTAATGCTTAAGATCCTGTAAGCTCGGCTCAAACAATATATGGACTCTGTACTACCAGATATGCCGGCTCCGCAGAGGAAGAGGCACAAGAGATAAAACTGCCAATTTCACTATTCTAAAGGCTGTGACTGTGAATCACAAGAAAATGTGACAAGTTCTTAAAGAGATGGGAGTACCAGATCATCTCATCCGCCTCCTGAGAAATCTGTATGTGGACCAGGAAGCCATGGTCAAAACCGAACATGGGACACATCATGCGTAAGGCCGGGCTGGATGGATGCCAAAGCTGGAATCAATATTGCTGGAAGAAATATCAAAAACCTCAGATACGCGGATGATACTACTCTGATGGCTGAAAGTTAGGAGGAACTGAAGATGGTGACTGTGGCCATGAAATTAAAAGTCATATTGTTAGTGTATTACATGGGTCCTTTGATATACACTTTATATAACGTGTCAATGTTTCTTTTCTTTTAGGACAACATTTTATTAAAAATAACTAGGGCTACAACTGAACACGTGGTGTGATCAGATCATGCAGTTAATTGTATAACTGTTTTGGAAGATACATTTCAGATTAATTATAAAAGGTGGAGATTAAGATTAAATTTATTATTTAGTGAGAAACACAAAGAGAGGAAAAAATTTAAGAATTTTTTGAGACAAATAATAGAGAAGATGTAAAGGAACTAGAACTAGTTAAATGAATAATCCATGCATTTTTTATGAGGGGCCATAAATTCAACTTGCTTAATAAAATAATAAATTAAAAAGATAACTTTATTAGTAATTTAAATATTTAATTGTATAAGTTAGAAAATAAAGAAATGCCTTCAAAAATTAAAACAATAAAAGTTATTGTTCTTAAGTGTAAAATCAGATATGTATTACAAAAACAAACACATTATGCATCATACTGTATATGATGCAAATAAAAGGCTATTATTATGTTAACAGAGCAGATACATTCCTTTGTAATAATTTAAGATATAAGGGCCTCCATTCAATTGAAATTTGCAACAGTTACAGATCGATTCAATTGAAGAAGCCCGCAGCTACCTGCTGAAAGCCTAAACCTTAAACCATGCACCTGTAAGTAGCATTTAAGGCCATGATCATGATCAATTAAGCAAGCCCGTAACTACAGATTTAGAAACAGCCAATAGTAAATGAGACCGTCATGATGACATCCGTAAAACAGGGAGGTTAAACGTCAATCAATTAGAGTTTAAAAGTCCAGTATGTGATCGGACTCACAATCCGGCAATGTACAAAATAATAAAAATGAATGAGGATACTATTTTAGTCCATGTGGGTGGCCTTCTTGATTACCAAGATTGATATAACATGGAAATGAAATGTCTTCCATTGATTTTCCCGTCTTTTAAAGTGCAGTATTGATTTTTTATTTGTATTACAGAGCAGGTGTTTAACACCCTTGCAAGTCCCATCTGATACTCATAGGATTTTCTTCTACATTTTCCATTTACGGGTTTGAAGGCAATTGCGGGCTTGAGGAATTGTAGCAATTGAATAGCGATTTGCGATTGTAGCATTTACGTGCTTGAAAGATCAAAGGCATAGATGGGGTGGAGTTACGATTTTGACAACCGCAGGGATTTTCAGCCTGTACCCGCAAATCGTTTGCGGGTAGCTAAAAGACAACAATTAAATTGCAAATTATTTTACGGGCTACATTACTGGCTCCAGTAACTAGAATTTGCTCAATTGAATGGTGGTCAAGGGGTCCCAGACCAGAATTCAAGCTTTTAACGATAGTAATGGTCAGTTAGTACATTGATCCTAGACAGATAGGAAAAGTATTTCAAGAATATTATGCCTCTTTATATAATCCAGTGGATGGTATGAGATTTGTTAAAACAACAGCGCAACAAATTAAAGAATGTATCTCAAGATTAAATACTTCAAATATTTTGGTAGAAGACAGAGAGATTTTAAATAGTTCCATAACTGAAACAGAGGTGAGTCAAGCAATTAATTAATTTAATAAATGGAAGCGTCCAGGACCCAATGGATTCACTAATGTTTATTATAAGAAATTTTATAAAAAAAAGTCCTTATTAATCAAAAGTAGTGAACAAAGCAGTTAATCTATCCACACTATACCAGTTGAACTATATAACTACCCGTATATACTCGAGTATAAGCTGACCCGAGTATAAGCCGAGGCACCTATTTTACCACAAAATACTGTGAAAAATTAGTGAATCGAGTATAAGCCGAGGGTGGGAAATGTGCTGCCGCCTGTGTGCCTCTTGGGCCCTCTGTGTCCCCCTCTTGTGTGCCCTTTTCTTGTGCCCCCCCTCTCTCTCCCCTGTGTCTCTTCTCCCCTCTCCCTCCCTTGTGTCAATTCGCCCTCTCCCTTCCCTGTGTCTCTTCCCCCCTCTCCTTTCCCTGTGTCTCTTCCCCCCCTCCCTTATCACCCTCCTCAACACCACTCCTCATCCTCTTTCCTCATTCTCAACCTCCCTCCTCAACCCCCCTCCTCATCCTCAACCCCCTCCTCAACCCCCCTCCTCATCCTCAACCCCCTCCTCAACCTCAACCCCCCTCCTCATCCTCAACCCCCCCATCCTCAACCCCCCACCCTCATCCTAAACCACCCTCTTCATCCTAAACCACCCTCCTCATCCTCAGCCCCCCTCCACAACCTCCCTCCTCAACCTCCCTCCTCATCCTCCCTCCTCAACCCCCCTCCTCATCCTCAACCCCCTCCCTCAACCCCCCTCCTCATCCTCAACACCCTCCTCAACATCAACTCCCCTCCTCATCCTTAACCCCCCATCCTCAACCCCCATCCTCATCCTAAACCTCCTTCCTCATCCTAAACGTCCCTCCTCATCCTCCCTCCTCAACCCCCCTCCTCAACCCCCTCCTCAACCTCAACCCCAACCCCTCTCCTCAACCTCAATCCCCCTATCCTTATCCTCAACCCCCATCCTCAATCCCCCTCCTCATTCTAAACCCCCTCCTTAACCTCCCTCCTCAACCCCCTTCCTCAACCTCAAAACCCCTCCTCAACCTCAACCTAACCCGCCTCAACCCCCATCCTCATCCTCAACCCCCATCCTCAAGAGACACGGGGGGTTAGAGAGACACGGGGGGTTTAGAGATACAAGGGGGGTTAGAGAGACGCAGGGGGGGTTAGAGAGACATGGGGGAGTTAGAGAGACACGGGGGGGAGAGTGACTCGAGTATAAGCCAAGGGGGCCCTTTTTAGCCTTAAAAAAAGGGCTGAAAAACTCGGCTTATACTCGAGTATATACGGTATTCCAAAAAGGTAAATATGTGATCTTAATCATAATCATGAAGGATTGGGTAGTATTAGGAAATTAATTGACTTAATTTCATATATCAGAAATAATATAAAGAGAAAAGTACAGACACCTTTGAATTCTAATCACTAGTCTCAGACCCACAAAGCCATTTATATCGGCATGCTGTAAGTATCATTTATCATACAAAAAGAACCAACTCCATTTATAATTAAAATATAGCTTTTATTATAATACAATATAAAAATATGTACACAGTATATAAATTTAAAAAAATTGTTTCTCAAATATCATAATATACAGTACTTGCAATAATGTCAACCAATAGAAAAAGAGCAAGTGTAAAAAAAGTGGAGTAGAGGGGACTAGTCTTAGATATTATAGTGAAGGGAATTTACATTTAACAGGGACAAGGGACAAATAGTGGGTCCCCCAAGATTCGGCTATAGGGTCATCCGCTATATAGCTATAGATAGGGCCACAGCCGTCGATTTTCTTGTCCCATCTATCTCCACTTGAGTCCCTTTTCATGTATACCGATTTTTCTATAATTTGATGATTATTATAGTACTATCTGCAACAATACGTTATTTTTCATCACAATTTGGTCAACCTATATAAGTCATATATGCATCGCAATTAGTCAATGACATTAAGGGTATTTTACCAAGTCTTATTATTGACAAGTGGATAAAGTTTATTTTGATACCCATTTTTGGTTTATTTATAGCATCATATGATTTTTCCACTTGCTCTTTTTCTATTGATTGACATTATTGTGAGACCTGTATATTATGATATTTGAGAAACACATTTTTAAAAATGTTTTACATTTTTTAAATGTATATTCTGTGTACATATTTTTATATTGTATTTTAATAAAAGCTATATTTTAATTATAAAGGGAGTGGGTTATTTTTGTATGATAAATTATACTGACAGCATGCCGATATAAATGGCTTTGTGGGTCTGAGACTAGTGATTAGAATTCAAAGGTGTCTGTACTTTTCTCTTTATATTATTTCTGATAATTTATACACTGCTAATCACATATGTCATTCCTTATGTTTGTATGTGATAGGGTATTGAAGCTATAATATAGCGAATCCTAACCAACATAAGGAGATTCCTATTATTGTTGTTCACCTAAACAAATTCTTTATTTAATTTCATATATGTCATCAAAAGGGGCTCCCATGCTGGCCCTGTCTCTAGATGACAAGGTCAACTGGAAGTTCTAGCTTATTGAATAAATATGTTTAAATAGTAGGTAGCTTTTGTGATGTTATTATGGCATTATATTCTGGACCAATTATTAAAATTGTGTGATTGGGCTTTTTCCCCTTAAACATGGGACAAGACAGGTATGTCCCCTTTCAACCCTTACTTTCACTTTATCAATTGAATTAATTGCTCAATTAGTCAGACAAAATTCTAAAATAAAGGGAATAGAAATTGGTTCTAGAAACTATAAAGTCTCTGTTTGTAGATGATATTACTTTACCAATTACAAATATTCAGAAACTATTGAAGAATTTAGAACAAACTGCTACTGAATACTCCTTTGTGTATTAAATACACATGGCTTAATACAACTAAGCCATGGGAGTAGGTATACCATTTAAATAAATAATTTTTTAAAATATTTTAGCGTATAAGTGGCAAAAAAAAATAATTTAAATGTTTGGGGATATCTATTACTATAGAATGTAATATTTTAATTAGAGACAATATAGAACCAATATAAGTTAAAATAAAATTATTGTTAGTTGAATATAAAAATGTAGTTCTTTCTTGGTTAAGTATTATTGCTGCTTATTAGATGATGATTTTGCTGCAGGTTACATATGTATTTACATCTCTTCCAATATGAATTCCAAAATTTAAGTTATATAAATTGCAAAAACAGTGTGTCAATTATGTTTGGTTAAGACTTTACAAAATCCATAAGGTGGGTTAAAATGCCTATTGTTACCCCTTTACAGCGCTGTAGAATAGTTACAGATAAAGGAAATAAAAGAAAAGAATGTAATTGTTTATTATAGTGCAATTATTTTAATACATGTTTTGAAATGACTTAATGAACTAATTTTAGCAGATACAATCTTATTGGATAAAGCCAGTCATATTGAGGGATCTCTTGTTTTTAAATAAAGATAATGTTCCATGTGCAGTCAGGAATAATCATTTTATATTCTTTTTTGAATTCATGGAAATATTTTAATGGGAGATACATTTTAATATTCATCAATCTTCTACAGTTAGTTCATCTTTGGTATTCAATAGATACATTTGGGAGAACAAGGGAGTTACTGGAATTAGCAATCTGATTGAAGATGAGCATATTCAATTATTGTCCCTAGGTCAGTGGTTCCCAAGCCTTTTCTCGGGACCCACCAGACAGGCCATGATTTAGGTTAAACCCTGTGTGAGCAAAGGCGAGGCAACTAGTATTCAACAGGGGTGGAGCCTCAAATTGCTTCACCTGTGTATTCACACAGTGTTTCACCTAAATCATATCTGGTGGGTCCAGAGGAGAGGTTTCAGAACCACTGTTCTAGGTCACAAGATCAATATCATATTTCTCAATCAGAATATTGTTCTCATATGAAACTTAAAATATTATTATTTTATAAAAGATTATTTTCCTCTGATGAAGTAAGGCAATATACAACTTCTATAATATTGAATGTCCTGCAATCTCTAAATGTTACAATTTAATGTTAGATGTACTTTGTAAATGTGAAAGTGATAATATGAGGACATTCTAAAGAATTTTTAATGACTCTAGATGAACATTTTTGGTGTGAGAGTATATGTTGGATAAAAATGTTATGTTATTTATTATTTGGTACTTGATACCTAGGATTTTGTTCAATATTAATAATGTGATTGATAGTAAATTAATGAGAAATTGTGGAGCAGAAGGCGAAACATTGCATATTTGGTGGAATTGTCCAACCTTTGTGTTTTGTTTAGAATATTGAGTGATTGGGGATTGAGTAATTGGTGTCTCAGCCCTTCCTTCACTGAAGCTAGCTCTTCTCCATGATTTTCAATGTGAAAATGGCTTGGATATTTCTGCTTCTTTAACACTTACAACAATTGATTGTAAATAATCTAATGCTTATTAAATCTGGCAAAACTTTGAAAATATTCAGAAGTTCAAAATTGTAAGGAGTGTGTACATTTTATAGAAAACAAAAAAGGTTTAACAGTTTTGAAGCCATGGGAACATTATTGAATTAAGTGAGGAAGATATAAAGGTATAAATGTTTGCATTTTAATTTTATTAACTGAAGTTATATTTTGTTTAGTGTTCCTAAAGTATATTGCATGTTTTTTCTAAAGAAAAAAGATATGATCTTTTCTTTAATTAGATTCCATAAAAATTTCAGTTTATATGGAATATATCAAAATTGACATATTCTTGAAAATTTGCATTAACAACTGTAGTTTGTATTTTATTTGAATTATTTTCAATTTTAGGCTGTGTTTAATCTGAACGATTTCAGTGTAACATTTGAACAAGGTTACAGAATTATATTGGTGTAGACAAGAAGTGTAATAATTCTCACAACAATAACTGTAGATGTACACTAAAAGTTGCTATTCTATGAGTTATTTACTAAGCTATCACAGTGTCTGAGTTATAGTGTAAATGATTGTTAATAGTAGTTTTTCTACAGGAAATAGAGCACATTGAACCATTGTAAAGCATACTATAACCACCAATTAATTAGTAAATCCCCTTCTAGATCGCTACCTTGTCATGCTGAAGCCGCTTGCATTCTTCAATAAAGCTGTAAGCTAAATCATGTAGG